>JASFAT010001752.1:0-657688 GCA_031353405.1 Baronia brevicornis
TTCAAATTACATGTTTATATGAATTTTAGACAAATTTATTTTACACAAATTACAATTATTATTATTATTTTATACAAACCAATATTACATAATCTGCCAACAGATGGCGTTAAAATACATATAAAATTAGTTTTGTCAATTGCATAAAATAATTAAATAATTATTAATGGAGTCTGGCGTTACTTTGCGAAAATCCATCACTATATGGACAGTCAAAAGTTTTACTTAGCTAAGATCCGCGACAAGCAAAACAGCACTTTTCGGTTGTCTTCCGTTTGAGTCTACTATACCTGAAGATGCCTCGTGTTGGGGCGAAACACGTGTCGTTTACAAGATGGAAAAGTGATAATGTGTGTTTGGTGTTGTGTATAGTGGTTGGTAGGTGGAGAATTGATGGCCGATTTTCGGTAAGTTTTTGGTTTAATTTCCAAATAAATCCACTTAACCCAACGGAAAAACACACATTATTAATTTTCTGTTATTGTTTTACTTGTCGCGGATCTTAGCTAATTAAAACTTTTGACTGTCCATATAATTAAATAATGATATTAATTCTAATACGATGACATACTCCTCTACATATACACTACATATAAATACACACATACATATATAAATGTACATACATACATAATCAGGGAGGCAGAGATTTTAAATAAAATTCCTTTCGATAATATTGAAAAATAATTATATTTTCATGTGCTTATTTAAAGGCCCTACGATCCGTAATCAGTCCGTCAGGCAGAGGTTATCCCCATATCTGATAGAAACCCTCGATTTCGAGGAATGAAAATCTCCAGAAAAGGACCGTCGTGTTTTTATGATATTTAGATTTAGTGCCCTACTAATAATTGAGGAATGCAGCCGCGTGGTGGGATAATGTCCATTCTCACAGAAATCGAGAAGCTCCGTACCAAACAGAGACACATATGACATATGTTAATCCAATCGTCCAGCCGCTATAGTACTAAGCGACGTTCTGACATCAACCCCATTAGACAAGGGAGTAGGAACATATCTCGGGGTTAATCCCTATTACACGGACCTTTCTTCAGAGAGAGACACTGCACTAAGTCTAGTGCCTAAAATTGATTATATAAAAATTATATTAATTAGTTTTAACTACATTCTTAACAACCTATTCAGTTACGCATGAGACTTCAGGTACTTATACTACTCTAAGTTAATAAAGTCTAGACAGAATGATCGTCTAGCGATTTCGTGCAAATACTGAAAACTTTATATGCATTATAGTGAGTTGTGTACAAACCATTAATAATACAGCGCCCAACCAAGTTAAATTAATTTGTAAACTACGTTTATTAAATATTGATTTGAATCTATTTAGACAGACAAATAAATAATTTGATCAAAAGTATAGAAATAAACCGACTATGATACCTATATGGGATCTCTCTTACAAATGATAATATACATATGTAAATATTAAATAAAAACAGAACGTCACTAGTAAATTGGCGGGAAAAGTTCCGTTTCTTTTTTTTATTTTCTTTCCTTTGATAGCAATTAGTTATAACTATTATGCCAGTGTCAAGTAAAATACAACAATATCAAATCTCTTGAAATGTAATTGTAAGAGGTAGTATCTAAACTGCGAAGTGATGCAACAGGAGTTTGGTTTAATACTCTTTTTTTACACAAATGGACCTATTATATATACAACTGATGAATGGCGAGAGAAGAGTGCGGGATGCGGGGGACGCGGTCGTGCCTGCACGTGTGCAGCAACAAAGCGCGTTCCACGAATGCGGCGTAACAAAGCGTGTTCTGCAAATTTGTTCTTGAAGTATATATTCTGTAGTAGGTAGCTACATAACTAGTCAGCTTGTTACGTTACGTCTTGATAAAATGGTGGCTACTCAAAACTTCTATGGACTTTTTCAGTCAACTTCAACAGTCACGATACACGGATTTATTTTCATATGACTTCACTTATATTTAATCGAACTATATTGTACAATATAATACGCTACCACAATTAAACAATATAACTGACAATAACATACGATAATGAAAATGAAATAAAAACACAACGTCACTGATGTAAGTTGGCGGGAAAAGTCCGTTCTGTTTCTTTACTGTAAGCTTAGTGTTGCTAACCACACCAAGTAAATCTCCAGACTCTGTTGCCGCGGTATATCCGCTGTCAGTGAATATTAATGAATATTAATGTTCGAGCTTGGTGTTGCCCGCACCTTTCAACCCTCGTCACGCTCCACAATCTTGCGAGCGAATTGTGACCTCGCTCACATTCCAAGGTCAAATGTCTAAACAATACATATCACAATAATTCTCAATCATTTCGATTTCAAACTTCAATAACACACGGTTTGATTGGTAGAAATATTTTTTATGATGAGGTGGCAAATTGTATTACTTTTAAGTCGCCGACTTGCTGCTGCTACTGATTATAATGATGAATTTCAGATGTGTACCTATTGCAGCATTTTTGGTACACGGGTACGCAACCCCGGCCTCCAGAGCTACTACCGTATTACTCCTTGTCTACCGTTACGGTAGTATCATATCCCTATCATCCTCTCTAAATCCACCTTTCCTTTCCCCTGCCTTTTCCTTTCTTCTCTATCCTTTTCCCTTCCTCTTCGCCAATCCACGGTCTGCCGTGCCAAAGGATGCGTGGCTAGGGGCGAGCTTAGTCGCAAGCGTGCCGACCGTCCAGAAATGGGCTCCCCCGGATACTATAGTGTCTTACTTCAGCATGCGGAACTCTGCTGGGGCTGAACTCCATCGTCCCTTGCGGTTCATGGAATTCACTATGACAAATTTTGAAAAACCAAATTTTTTGAAAAATGACGGCGATGTGGTTCACCACCCATCACGTCCTGATTCCCACGAAGTCGAGATGTGACTAACAGAGAGCAGTTTACGATGAATGTGAGAGGAAGGATGGACGAAAATATAGATGAGTGTGATGCAATAGATCACAAGTGTCTAGAGACAATACTAGATATATTTCAAAGTTAAGAATGACAATAAATAGATGTGGAGTTATCAGGGAAGGGGTACTCATAAATGAAAAGTTTTATCGAGGGGAGGGGGGAGGTAAGGGAACGAAAAAGGTTGGGAAGCACTGGCCTAGCAGAAAATAATATTGTAAGAGGTAGTATCTTAACTGTGAAGTGATGCAACAGGAGTCTGGTTTGGCTTTGTGCCTGCACGTGTGCAGCAACAAAGCGCGTTCCACGAATGCGGAGAATCAAAGCGCATTCCACGAATGCGGTGTAACAAAGCGCATTCCGCAAGTGCGTAGTAACAAAGCTTGTTCCGCGAATTTGTTCTTGAATTGTATATTCTGTAGTAAACAGCTACACTATTATCATCTCCGTGTTTAAAAAATAAAAAATATATATTTTTATTTCATAATATCGTGTTTACAGACTAAAACCTAAATCTTTACAAATATTCCCATCCATGTCCACTTCACAGTGTGTTCCACAAATACTTTTACATTCAAACGCAACCATAACAAAGGAGAAAGCCATCTTTTATCTGTAGCCTATCTACAATCCGGGTCGCGTCCTTTATAAAAGATATAAAATTTTCTTTTGTAAGGAAATCGTGCTCCGTTTGAGGCCAATCAATCCTTTGTACCAGCAATGAGACTCCATAAAGTCAGTAACTTTTATATCAACGTCCTTGAGAATTTACATAAAAATCTATTAAAAACTTTATAATATAAAAAAAATACTAGTGTTAAAGCCGCGTTGCAGACGAATACTTTGTCAAGAATGGCGTAATATTTGTATGTAACATGAATGGGCCGGCTCGCCCTAGGAGGACTACCTCCTAGGGCGAGCCGGCCCATTCATGTTACCACTCATACTAATGAGTGGTAGCTTACCTACCGCCCTCGTACGGTGAGCGGTTGAGTTCCGGAGACCCAATCCACCTCCCCCTCCCCTCCCCTCCTCTCCCCCTCCCCCTCGATCGATCGATGAAGGTGACAGCTTTAAGGCGTTTGGCCCACCTATTCTCACGTTGGGTCCATCTCCCCTCTTGCATGACTGGGTGACAAGAGGAGTTCCTGTGGCAGCGAATGCAGGGGAGCATCACGAAAGGATATGGACAGTCAAAAGTTTTACTTAGCTGAAATCCGCGACAAACAAAACAATAACAGAAAATTAATAATGTGTGTTTTTCCGTTGGGTTTAGTGGATTTATTTGGAACTTAAACCAAAAACTTACCGAAAATCGGCCATCAACTCTCCACCCACCAACCACTATACACAACGCCAAACACACACTATCACTTTTCCATCTTGTACACGACACGTGTTTCGCCCCAACACGAGGCATCTTCAGGTATAGTAGACTCTACGGAAGACAACCGAAAAGTTTTTCTTTTCTTTTCGGTTGTCTTCCGTAGAGTTAGAACCCAACGGAAAACCACACATTATTAATTTTCTTTTATTGTTTTGCTTGTCGCGGATCTTAGCTAAGTAAGACTTTTGACTGTCCACGTAGTGATGGATTTCCGCAAAGTAACGCCTGACTCCATTAATAATCACGAAAGGAGTTTAACACAGCCGTTACCAGGACTACCGGAACTGTGATAGGCGGTAAAAACTCTTTTTTTATGGTATAGTAAGGCAAACGAGCAGGCGTGTCACCTAATGGAAAGCAATCAACGCCGCCCATGGACATCCGCAGAGCCATAGGCATCCGCAGAGCGATAGGCATTGTAGAAACGTTGCCGGCATTTAGAA
Organism: Baronia brevicornis; assembly: GCA_031353405.1. Classification (NCBI taxonomy): domain Eukaryota; kingdom Metazoa; phylum Arthropoda; class Insecta; order Lepidoptera; family Papilionidae; genus Baronia; species Baronia brevicornis. Next base: position 4,749 of record JASFAT010001752.1, read on the forward strand.
AATGTGTAGACTTGTTTTTTGAATGTTCCAACGTCGTATCGATTCGGAAACAATGCTGGAGATAGCTGATTCCACAGGGTAGTGGTGCGCAGAAAGAAGTTTCTGGAACGCGCCGTACTGAATCGCCATTCATCCATATGGTGGGGTGAAACTTTTCGTTATGGTGGTGGGATTCAGCGGCCGGAATTACTCCGAAGAATCCCTCGGCGCAATTCCCATGATGAAATCGATAAAAGATGTTGAGAGATGAGATATCCCTTCGCAGTGTTAGTGTTAGCCGTTCTGTGAGATCTTAGTCATAGACGATAAACTATATAATATATGATTAATGGAGCCAGGCATTACTTTGCGGAAATCCATCACTATGTGGACAGTCAAAACTTTTACTTAGCTAAGATCCGCGACAAATCTCTACGGAAGACAAGAGATACTTTTTGGGTTGTCTTCCGTAGAGTCTACTATACCTGAAGATGCCTCGTATTGGGGCGAAACACGTCGTTTACAAGGTGGAAAAGTGGTAGTGTGTGTTTGGTGTCGTGTATAGTGGTGGGTGGGTGGAGAGTTGCTGACGGCCGTTTTCCGGTAAGTTTTTGGTTTAAGTTCCAAATAAATGCACTTCATCCAGCAGGAAAACACACATTATTAATTTTCTTTTATTGTTTGCTTGTCGCGAATTTTAGCTAAGTAAAAGTTTATATATATTCTCTGTATAAATATAGATAGAACTATGTATAGAAACTATAAAAAGAACGCATATGCATTCTATAAAAATTAGTTATTTTCCAAATCTATAAATAAACAATGTATAAGTAGTTTCAAACAAAACACACTATCACTATCATATTAATCCACTGCAAATAACTCGAGAACACGGAGCTCTGGAATAATTTACAATATTAAAGGATTATTCCTTGTAATCCTTGTCCGTGGATCGACTTATAACTTGCGTTTTGGTGGGGAATATCTGTATGTGTAATAAATTTGCATCTGATCCACTTTGTATGTAAAATTAACACTTTCTGCAAACATGTATTATTTTAATACTTTTTAAAAATACTTTTGGTAAAGTTTTTGAAGTGAAAACTTCTATAGCCGCGTTTTACGACTCTGGATAGGGAAAAAATCTATGGGTTCGCGTCAGCAACATGCTAATGTTTAAGGTATATCTATAACTATGAGTATAGCTATAGACATACTTCAAACACACACGCCGCATACGTACACGCATCACGCCAACACATTGTATATACCCGATTGTATGTATGTGCGTTGGACGCTTCATGGATGGATAAAGATTTGTGAGTCTTGTCAGCAACATGCTGCAGTAATAGCAGCATTTAATATTACAATTAGTTTTAAATTTCATACCAATACAGTTTTAAGTTTTCACTGCTGTCGGCAGTCCACATGACTGCCTCCGATATTTTTAATTATTATTTATTATGGACAACGAATGACAATAATGGAAATGAACACACGTTATTCTAATTATTTAGGATATCATATTAATTTATTTTATGGGATAGGAGGGCAAACAAGCAAGCGTGTCGCCTGATGGAAAGCGATCAACGCCGCCCATAGACAACCGCGACTGCAGGAGTCGCAGAAGCGTTGCCGGCTTTTTAGGTATGTATAGGCTTGTTTTTTTAATGTGCCAATGTCGTATAGGTTTCAAAAGACCGCCTAAGGTAGCTCGTTCCACAGAGCAGTGGTGCGTGGAAAGAAGTTTCGAGAGAAGCGCACCGTAGTAGATCGCCACTCATCTAAATGGTGGGTAACATAAAATGTAACCCAAATTGTAGATGGACACAACATTAATCGTTTGCCTTCTTATCCCATAAAAAATTAATTTAATAATGTAGGTTTGTCACTTTGACAGTGTACCTCCCCATGACTTCCATACTGAGGTCTACCTCGTACACATATTTACAAGACCGCTAAATAGAGCCTTAGCCTCTGACGTAATAGTGTTCCACTGTGTAACCCAGTTTCTTCAATCCAGTCTTGCATCACAAGCAGTTGTATACAGGCGTCCCTGAGTCGTGGTACGTAGACAGAATATGCGAGTTTCAACAATGGAGGATTTTAAGCAATATACTTCTTCTAACAAATATATTATAAGTATGAATAGTAGTAGAGCCACGCTGCAGACGAATACTTTGTCAAGAATGACATCATATTTGTCATTTTTGACAAAGTATTCGTCTGCACCGGCGACTGAGTGGTAGCTTACCTACCGCGCTTCGTACGGTGAGCGGTTGAGTTCCGGAGGCCCAACACCCTCCCCCCTCCCTCTCCCACTCCCGTAATGACACTTTCTGTTAAGGTCGGCAACGCTTCCGCACTGCCCATGGCGCTGCGGGTGTCTATGGGTGGTGTTTATTGCTTTCCATCAGGTGACACGCCTGCTCGTTTGGCTTCCTATCCCATAAAAAAGTGCTTCTCCGACTTGCGAAGGTTGGCACTATAATACCCGGGGATGCTGGATCCCGGGACGGTCGGCACGCTTGCAACTAAGCTAGCCCCAAGCCTCTATGAGTAATGAGAACCAAATTACAATCCTAGCTTTTTTATAGCAGGACAGGTAATGAACAAGGTAATATGGAGTCTTGGACGTCTCAAATGCGTTGGTGGCCGCGTTTTTCATAAAAACATAGAATTTACAAGTTTGCCAAATTGAAATATGATTATTATATATGACATAGACCAGTGTGTCACCACGGTGGTGAAACGTCGCCAGAACGAGCACCGACCGATATCGAGGACTGAGTTTGATAGTTTCGCAAATGTATTTTGTGCTAGCAATCTTGTTCCCCTACTATTGTAAAACAATGAAATGATAACTCAACTCGATTTTACGGACGAATCGATATTTTTCTTCGTAGGATAGCTTTATCAGAAGGACTTCGCAGAAGGAGGCATGCAGGATACAATCTCGATGAATATGAGAAGGTTGCTTCTTAAACATCACAACTTGGTGAAAGAACATAAAAAAAAACACGTTACCAGAGAAGGACTGGTAGCAATCCGAAACTTACAAATAATTTTCGATGAGAATTCGATGATTAGAACCGCTATCGTAAAAGAGACAAATTGACAGATAATAAAACTTAATAAACATTTACTATATTGTAATTCGGTTAAAAATTATTTATTTCTCAAGAAAAACACAATTTACTTTTGATTGACGCTTGAAATTCACGACTGCCAGAATAGTTTTAAAATATACTGTAATTATAGTATTAGATTCTGGGATAGGAAGGCAAACGAGCAGGCGTGTCACCTGATGAAAAGCAATCAACGCCGCCTATAAACATCCGCAATGCCATAGGCAGTGGAGAAGAGTTACCGGCCTTTAAGGAAAGTATCATTATGGGAGACGGAGGGGAGTTGGGCCTCCAGTACTCAACCGCTCACCGGCTAAGCTGCTAAGCTGAAACTCAGACGCCGGTTTCTTTGGTTTTCTGCTGGCGAAACGGCCCATTCATGTTACAGACAAATAATATACGTGGTGGGTTAACGTCCGTTCCTCCAGAAATGGAGAAGCCCGTGCTCAGCACTGGAACATATATGGGCTGTTAAAAAAAAACATGTGGACAGTCAAAAGCAACATAGCCTGACTCCATAAATAACCAAAAAAAAAACATATTTTATGGTATAAGATGTTAATTCGGAACTCGAAAGGCAAGTCGAACGAATGTGTAACAATTAGTAGGGACGTAAAATTGCAAAGTTATCGCTTCCCCTACGTCGTGTCATCGATATAAAGTTTCGTTGTATATAATCGAAGTTTATCCGTGTTCAGACTGTGAGACACGAGTAACGGGAAATCGTGACGTCATAACTTACGATATATGAGAGTCTACAAACTGTCACTTGTAAAATGTGGATGAAAATGTATATACGAGTGCATGTATAGGGTTAATATTATACATCGTACGCCGTTGTTGACTATCTATTGACTCACTAATGACTAACCGTATATCTCAACAAAATGTTCTCGATTCAAATCTTCTCCAAAACTATTTAAATTGTTGAAAGTAATACCAAACGAAATTTTAATAAATTCATTCATTTTTTCATTCATTCATCAATCATTCACTCATTCATTCATGTGCCAAAATAGTGCCAAAATAGCACGGATGATTTCGCCAATGTCACGTAGAAGGGAGAAGGCACGGAGGAGGTTAATCAGTGCGGTTGAGATAAGAAAGGAATAGAATGCACAGGACACTTATAAGATTGAATGGTGTAACAATGGAATAGAACGATCGGGGTAAAAATGGAATAGAATGGAGAGGAAATATTAATAAAGAATATATCTTCAACATAAAAAAATTGAATGTCATTCGTCAAACGTTGCTTTTTTTTTCTTCTTTTTGATGACAGTTAGCTATAAATATTATGCCAGTGTCAAGTAAAACAATAACAAGTATCTTGAAATGTAAATTCAGCTTATTGATAAAATGGCGGCCGTTTATCAAGACTTGCATGGACTTTTGCATTGAAATTAAAAAGAAACGATAACTATATTGAAGAATACGTCACCAGAATCAAAGAATATAAACGATAATAACATGAGATTATAAAAACGAAATAAAAACTACGTCACTGATGTAACTTGCCGGGAAAAGCTTGTCGTGACGTTGTCGTTGACAAACATGGCGTTTGTATAATAGTTGTTTTTTTTTATACAATGGTCAGGAATATTGCAATAAACTAAATTTCGCCGGTAATAAAGTTTTCCGCTCTAAATCAGTTACCGGTCAAACGGACGCATTAGGCATAGATTTACAGCTACCCACCCGCTGCGTAAACCTTACTATGAAACACGAGCTGCACTCATCTAAAATTCATCTTTTTTTCTTTGACTTTTACACTGACATATTAGTTATAACTATTATGCCAGTGTCAAGTATACTATAATAACATCAAGTCTTGATAAAATGATAACTATTCTACCAAAATCTTCTAAGGACTATTGCAATCAACTTAAAAAGTCACGATACACGCATTTATTTCATATGACTCCACGTATACGCCTTAATCGAACTATATTGTTTAATACGCCACCACAATTAAACAACTGATAATAGTGTCTCGCAGATCTACGATCACTATGAAATATTGTACAGTGTTGTAAGTGGCTGTTTTTAAATAATGTAATGATGATTAATAAATGGAGTAAATCGTTACTTTGCGGAAATCCATTACAATGTGGACAGTCAGAATTTTTACTTGGCTTAGATCCGCAATAAGCAAACAAACAAAAATAAAAAAATATAATAATGAGTGTTTTTTTTACTGGAGGAAGTAGATTACCAAGGAACCTAAACTAAATCTTACCACTCTACTTCAAAAACCGACGATCTGCGCCGAATTTTATTCAATTATTATGGCAATGGCTATTATGTCCTCAGCCAAATAAGGATAAAGACAAACTATAGAAGTCGCTACTATAATTACTAAGACAGCGTTCAAACAATCTCTCCTTTTTATGTTATAGGAAAGCAAATGAGCAAACGTGTCGCATAATAAAAAGAAATAAACAACACCCATAGACATCTAAAAACATAGCAGAAGTGTTGCCGGCTTTTGAGAAATATGTAGGCATATTTTGTGGAGGCTCCAATGTTGTAGCCTACTTATGAAGGTTAACTGCTATCAGACATCTATTCATTTATTCCATAACTGGATGCAGGATCAATTCCTCTGGGTGCTTTTGATTTTTTTACAATTTTTATTTTATTCAAAATTATCGTTATATTTTTTAAAAATCCTATAAGTTCAAATGGTAAACGCCACTCAAATACATTATTACACCCTGAAGCTTTCCGGGATTATTCGTCAGGGCAACGGGGTCGTTAAATACAGTAAAAATATCATCGGTGGAAATAAGAACCGGGGAGAAGCACCCGGCGCCGTAATGGACCGCAGTGAGGCGGGATATCCAATCATTTATTTTTTGCGACTGATTTTAGCGTTTCACCTGGACAGACAGATTACTTTGCTACTCACGGTATGAAGGTCGAATAAGAAAACGTATTTTATGCATCTTTGACGATGGTATTTGCGTATTTTATTATCTCAGCTTCAGTTAAAATAAATTACAAGTATCTTGAAATTAAATGAAAACGTGAACAACAATGGCAGACAGCCCGTCAGAGGCCCGGGGCGGAAAAGATAAAAGAGGCCACCAGTCCACGAAGTTGATTTAATTTTACATCCTTTTTAAATCAAGTTGACTTTTTTAATTTTTTATAAAATAAATTACTTACCGACCGATTGGCTCAGTGGCGGGGCCCTCCGCCCGCGGAGTCAATGGTCGCGGGTTCGATTCCCGCATTGGAATAAATATTTATATGGATTTTTAAATGTTTATTCCGAGTCTGGTAACCCCCCCAATCCACATTTTCCTTTCCTGCCCCTTCCTTTCTTCTCTATCCTTTCCCTTCCTCTCCGCCAATCCACGGTCTGCCGTGCCAATGGATGCGTGGCTAGGGGCGAGCCTAGTCGTAAGCGTGCCGATCGTCTCGGGGTCGGGCTCCTCCGGGTACTATGGTGCCTTACCTCAGCATGCAGGGCTCTGCTGGGGCTGACCTCCATCCTCCCATGCGGCTTGTGGGATTCACTAAAGACGAATTTAATATACCTAATTTGTCGAAAAATGACGGCGACGTGGTTCGCCACCCGTCACGTCCTGATTCTCACGAGGGCGAAAAGCGACCAATGACGAGCCGTTTCGCTGCGATGAATCGCAGCGGATGGAGCTCTGTGTTCTCTGCCAACCCCTGCGGGGGATAGGCGTGAATATATATAAAAAATAAATAAATTACTTACCTGTTTTATTACCTTATTTGTATGCAAACTCTTAACATGTAGATATATATGTATGTACATTAGAACTAGAAGTAATTTTAATTTAAGACTTGTAAAGCGCCGGTACAGGCTGTACTTGTGTTAACGGTACCCCAACTCCAAGCTATATATAAGGTAGGTTTTGAGCGTGTTTTTAAAGCCTTGTTTGGGATTTGATTAAGGGAACTTGTAGACACTTGGAAGCCCCCGAGGACACCCCACCATTCTTCCGCGATTGCTGCTATTGAATTTAAGTCGGATAATAAAAAAAACATTATAATGGAGTAAAAAGCAATATTTAAATATTTTTTTAATTTCTTATATATTTTTATACCATACATTATCTAAAAATATCAAACTGAAAGTCAACCATATAAATGTATATACAGGTGTCCCAGAACTCAACGTCAAACCGAAACGGGGTGACAGGATTGATGACATGATGAAATATATCCCATGCAGTTTGAAAATTATGGGCATTTAAGAAAAACCTAGAAATTTGGTCAAACTGTAACCATTTTTCGGTTATTGTGGTTAATTTTTATTATTTTTGTTCATTTAAACTTTGGAACCGTAACCCTAAATAACATTTCTAGAATCACAGTAAAAAATAATGACACAATTGCCCCAAGTCTCCTAGAATGAAGACTATTTGTTAAACATTCTCAGAATTTACATAAATTATACATAAAAATTTTCAAAATTTGTCGTCTTTGAAAGGCCATCCTTTAAACAAAAGTACTAGAGTGCCTTGGCAAGTGCCATTAAAAGTTAGCGCATTTAATCAGTTAGTTTAGGTTTATTAGAATAAAAGTCAGATATATAGGGAAATATAATAACATTTTTTATTACAGCAAATGTTAAAATTGTTTGCCATGAGCCTCAATACACGCCCTACCATACCTATATAATAATATATTCATTTATATGGTTGTTTTTGATATTATTTTGAAACTAGGCTGCTGTGAGCATGGACTGTAATGTTACATACATTACAGTCCATGCTCACAGCAGCTCACTTTTAAAGTTATGAGTACGTTCAATGTTTTTAAAATACTGAATCTAAATTCTACTACAATCCAACTGTATCGAGAAATATATTCCAATGTAGGTATTAAGGAGATTTTGGACGAGAAAGTTAATTTTATAATTAAGCAAGTAAAGCAATTAAATTTATAGCCCTGTGCATTTGATTTTTATTTTTATGTTTTACATAATGTTAATTAGTCATTTGTTGGACGGAGTTTCTCGGACAAACCTTAATAAATTAATAACAGCGCCATCTAACATTATATATAAGGACTACGTTATTTCAGCGTTTCTCTACTAATTTTCAAATATTCCGCAATACAATAAATAATAATGAATTTATAAGAAATTAGGTTCATCTCGTGGAAGATTTTATGACATTATGCAGTGGTAGACTTACAGGTCAAGTCATATATCAAAAGTTTAATGTTATTAGCTAGAGTCTTACTCAGCAAACAGGATTAATGACATGGAATAATCCATATGAATCGCCAGCGCCGTCTACAACACGATTTATTACGTAGCAATTTACATATTGAAGTGAAGTAAAACTTCGTTAAGTTTAATTATATTAGTCGCTTAGAAAATAAATAAAAAATAGTACTAGAATTTATTCTAGCCACTTTTTAAACAGACTCGTACTTGAACGTTAGTCATATAAATAACATGGATAGGTATCTAATATAAAATTAACTTTAGTTTAAATGAAACATGATATATTTATAATTAAAATAACAGACTACTTATTTCGAATGAATCAAATTTTACCCAAATTTTTTAGACTGACTAATGTGACAAAAAATAAATCTATGTAAGGGGCGCTGACGGCATGTGAAAAAAACAGGAACTGGTTTAGTATGGTAAGACTTAAAGCAGGTGGTTTGTCGTAAATTTTAAGATGGAATGAACATATATTTAATTTTATATGAATAAAAAAACAACTAATTCAAATGAATGAATGAAAGAAAAAATTAAACATGTTTTTCTGTTTAATCACTCTAACTTTCACTTTCACTTTTGCAAAATTCATGCGACCAATTTTAAACTTAAAAAAATACGCCATTTTTATATTTAAAGTCGTGTGATATTTATGTAACTATATGCAAGATTTAATAATTTTACTAAAAAAATAATTAAGAGCAATATTTTATTTTTTGTACAATGTACAAGTCCAAAAGTACGACTCCCGAAAATAAATCTAGGGGGACATAAGTTTTATTTTGGTACTTTTAAATATACATATTTAAAATATTACTGATAGTGAGGATCGAATCATTCTCAGACCATTTCGCAAAACAGTGTGTATGAACAGATATACTGAAAATTGGTAAATGAATTATGCTTCGCATTAGCTATTTCTTTATTTCTATATAAATACAATTAAACAACGGTAAGAGAAGTTGAATATAGAATTAAGTGGGTGGAAGGCTAGTGATCTGAGATACTCGCCCCTAGATCAGGCACTTGCCCACTAGCACAATTATTTTTATATTGTAACTCAAATATACTGTAACTTTTGGTGTCGAAATAAATATGAATTATGAAAAAAAAATTAGACATTGACTCTCCTAGAAAAATCTGTAAAAAATTTGGCAGCCATCTCATCATTATTATTTACTTCTAGAACTGTAATGCTGCATGCTGTACTCACTTTCTTAAATAGCAAGTAAATAAACAAGTGGATTCTCTAATGACAAGTTACCGTTGCGGCTCATGGACATTTGCTAGTCCAAAGGCATTGCAGACACATTACCTTAGGGTACTGGTGTGTATTATGGTCAGGGGAAAAGAATTATATACAAGAAGAAGGGGAAAAGGGAATGAAAAAACATGTTGGGCCACTGAACCACCCTGAACGTATATAACAAACATTATACCAATTTAATAAATAATATTTTAATGAATAAATTTCAAATACCCTGAGGTGTTCATATATTTAAATCATTTACTTAGTATAAAAAGACAAACCAGTTCATATTATATTCTACGTTTGTTATGTTTTATTTTTTTAAGCGAATCTATGAAATGTTTGAAACAATTGTGACAAATTGATGGACAAAGTTAAATGAATGATTCAGGTTTTCTTTTTACCTTGATAAATTAGGGATTCTTAAACTTAATAATAACAAATCTTAGTTATCGGTAAAAATGAAGTCACGTGAAACAATTAAGTAAAAACATTCTTTTATTTATTTACTTTTCACAATTGCAATTCGAGCACATGTCCATTTTTTAATTACTTAAAAATATTTTAGATTTATAAATAGATATACATAAAAGCTGCTGTGTGATTGACATTGAGAGCAGGTGTAGTACATACTTTGAAATGAAGATTTAATTGATGTGGAGTAAAAGAAAGTGTCGTGACAAAAGTTGAGAAAGAGATGCTTAGATGGTTTGGGCACATAGAGAAGATGGATGAAAGATGACTAGTAAAAGAAATTCGGACTGGCAAAAGAAAAGAAGGGTCAGTAGGGGAAGACCACGAAAAACATACCTTGATCAAATTGCTGAAGTTTTTAAGAAAGGCCAGATGAAGAGTACCCTTAATCGGCAGGCTGGAGGAGGATAATGAGCGTGGAGGAAGCAAGGGAAGTATGCCAGGATCGTAGCAGATTGAGATCTGTGGTCTCTGCCTACCCCCGCACGAGACAGACGTTACAATATGTATGCATGTGATTGACAGCACAGAAAAGAGCAACTCATTAATTTCACATAGTGTGCTCAATAGCCACTCTGGGAGTAATTAGCAGTAGATATACAGCAGAAGTAGTGTCTATCTGAGTAGTGGAAACACATCTGCAATCCTCAGTCTGTACTGTACCAAGTATGGGAATCACAACCACATCCCTCATGTCTAAGTGAGGCCAATCACCAGTAAAGAACAGTTAGAATTTTACTAAATAACTGATATCTAAAATATTTTTAAGTTTGCACAACTGAAAAAAGGAATATCATTTTCCTTTTATCTTTCTTTTTCATCAACAGTTTATGAAAATATATCACTGTCCTTAAAGTTATATATACACACCAAATGATGTAACACATTTACACAACTCATTTCACAAATGCTTCGGGGGGTATTTTGCCTTCAGATTGGAGTTGATTAAAGATGAGTAACGCACGCTGGAGATCCCAACCAGTCTCTTGAAGGCAATTCAGAGTCCAGTGCTCATTCATTCCCGTTTGTTGACTGAGAGAGGTCAATAGCATTTTTTGTACATCAGTATAAGCTGGAGTTGAGCTAGCAGGTATCGCAGCAGGGGTAGCTACTGCTGGAGCCGGGGGAGCAGGGGTCGGTACACCAGCTGTAAATGCTATTTCTTCTTGCTCCTTAGTAGTGTTTGTTACATATAACATGTCATTGATTATTGAGAAGCCTCCTCCATTGTTAGGCACAATGATGAATGTCCGGTGAAATGACCTCATCCCTGAGCTACTATTAGTCTCTTTAAATACACCGTTCATTGTTAAAACTATCATTGTAGGTGTGAAAACAGGTAAATCTACTGCAAATCCCATCAAATCGTGGGTTGTGCTTGGTAAGTTCGAAAGGAATGATACAACTTGGACTCTGCCAATACGTAAATATCTTCTTCTTGCTTCTCTATCAGTGATCCGTAATATATTACGACTGTTTGACATGTATGAATTTAACCTCGTGGCTTGTGAGTTTCTACAGTCATGGTTCAAATAATTTGCTGCCATAGACATGATAGCATTTTCATGATAGGCATCCAACAATGGTTGTCTTGATTCAGAGTCATAAATAGCAAAATATTGTATAAGGAAATCTCTAATGAAGTCTTGCCCCGCTTGATTAATTAAAAAGGACTGTTGTCTTGGTGGCAAACTGATGTCTTGGGACACATCAAATCCAATCACCGGAGGCAAATCTACTCCGTCCAGCCGTAAGAGTTTGGGAAACTTCTTCCGCACATCGCTGACATATATATCATGATCATCAAACCTGTTTAGCAACGGATTCCCCTTCAGATACAATTCCACAAGTGGCAGTGATTTCAAAGCGTCCAGTGATTTAAGGTAAGGTATCCTATTGTCACCCATGTACAAAATCTTCAAGTTCTTGAGCTTAGTTGACAAATTTTTCAAATGCTCAAGACCATACAATTTGTTCTCATTGAGATTTAATGCTTCCAAATCTGGAATATTTTCTTCAATTATATTAATAGCAGCAAGCATTATGACAGGACGAAAGAGAGCACAAAAGATATCACTTAAATCTGGATCTGTATGAAATTTGGTTAGGTCTAATGCCTTTGTTTGAGCATTGTATCTTTTTGCCATTGCTAACTTCATTTTCTCTTTCATTTCGTTGTCAACTTCAACATTTGGAACTGTGTTTCTTACAAGTATCACTAATCTGAAACCATCTGACATAACTATCTTCCTATCAGCGTGGAAGAGTATCTCTGCAATCTTAACATCATCAACATAAAATACTGCTGCATTACCATTTGTCCTATAATAATATGGAATGAATACTTCTGGAGAAATGTAAGTCATTAATGCATTCAATACAACTTCTTTGCTATGTTTAGCACCATAAGGAATAATTATCTGATACCAGGGTAATAAGCCAGCTACAAATTTCTTTCTTGGATTTCCTGGACCATATCTTGGGGCGGGAGAGCCAAGACGACCGCCTCGACCTCTAAAACCACTTTTTCCTGCTCTCCTTATCACTTGCCCTTTTACACTCATATCAATATCATCATCAAGTAATAAATTTGCAGAATTCTTCCATGAGTTAAATTTATTTTTTCCCTTATTTGTACCATGTTTAAAGCTTACTCTTCGCGTATTACTGGTACGATCATCGTGTTCAGATTTATAAGCCTTTATTCGACTTTCACCGCGTTTTGACATTCTTGTAAGGGCTGTTTCCACCGTCTGATTTGTAACGAAACCATAACAAAGATTAAACAAGCTGTTGAAACATCTTCAAAATAATGTTTTGGAAATATAACCTTAAAGTATTAAAATAAGCATAGTTACCTTTTGTAAACTTTTAAAATAATTTACCTAATTTTCTTTAATTCTTTGAATTTAAATATGAATTAATAATTAATCAAATATTTTTTTTTTACTTAACAAAATTAACAGCGCAAAGTAAGTACCTGTCCATAAAAGGACCATAATAGACATCAGAGTTGCCAGGCAGTAACCATTTTTATTATTAAAAGGAACAAAATTATTATAAATTACTTAAAGCATACAAATGAATTAGAAAACAATATACAAATTAATTATATAGTCAATACAGTTTCCATAGGTTAATTTCAGAATTTGTCATAAGTAGATGTAGTTTCTTTTGTTAATTTTATTATCTATGGCATTTGTTGTGCGGTATTAATTTATAAATATAAAAGAAAAGCGCTATAAGCATATTAAATTGGTTATGCAAGTTACAATAATGACCTTTTTAATTGCAGAAATAAAACCTTGATATAACTTGTAAAATAATTATTATATGAATATCTTGATATCTAATATTAGAGTTTAAAGAAATTCCTATCGAGAAACTATACATATAATTTTTGTATTAAGTTTATAAAAACAGTGAAGCACGATCTTAGTGCAAAGACTCTTCTTTTTTACAGGACAGGAAGGCAAACGAGCGTGTCAGACAGACACAAGTTCGACACTCTTTGACGTGTGCCCGAGAAATTTTGGCATGGTCGGAGTATAAAGCAATCTCCGTTCATTTATTTGCATAACAATGCATACTTCTCGAGTCAATTAGCAATTACATTATTATCTAATTAATATAAGTAGATTACTGAAAATTTCATATTATTAAAACATATTATAAATCTAATCTGATAAACGAATTATACACAAAGAATTAATGAAGAGAGATTTTTCAGTATTGATCTTTCGCTTATTATCAAGACAGTACGTATATACTTAGCATCATATGTCATAATCACGACAAATACAGGTGAACCATAACATAGTTTATTAAATATTGAAGAGATACAACTGTTGAATTTGAATAGTTGTTAGTTACTAATAGACGAGACCTCAGCGTATACAGTTGAGTGAATTTGCTTTTAATTTGGTAGATACATAATAGTTCTCGCTCACTTCAATACAACACTAATAAATATAAATTATTATTGTATAGCTGTAGTCAAAAATACTTTAAGTACACACTTATTAATCTTTTAAAAAATATACTACAATGTGTTCAATAACGAACTAAACTAATGCTAATTTAGACTGAAGCAAACAAAGCTGTTTTAACTACATAGTTTTTATTATAATTATTATTTATACCTAAATAATAACATTTAAGTGTGTCTAACAATTATATATTGTGTCTTTTGTAACAAACTCTGATAATGTTAAAAAATTTGGCTAAATTTTATCTGTATTATGGCTGGAAGTGAGGTGATTATATTTTCCATTCATTAATCGACGCCATATTTATGAAGCCAATGAGTTCAGCTGGCCGGCCGGCTGTCATTGTCATTCCCACGCTAACGGTCGACGCGGTTTGTTCTAAGATTGCTTATACTCCAGTGTCACATTTTTCATTTGTGAGTAATTTCTAATTATTTTATTTATAATTATAAATTAAAATAAATTTTGATACCACCGTATTGATTGTATTTCTACATATATTAAATTGTATAGTTTTTTAATATTTGATATATATTATTTGACGGGTATTCTTTTGTTCCGAAGATTCATCTAGAAATTTGTGCCTTTACCGTGCGTAGGTACTTACTTCGAAAAAGATTAAATCCTACGTAATTAAATTTAACTTCTAGAATAAAGGACCATTGGATTGCATCATATTAAATATTCTGTATTGCGCAATGAGAAAATAGAAATAATTCTCTTAATCTAATAATCTTTTTTCTTTATATTTAAAATATATTACATTTGAACTATATTATAAGCAATTAATGTAAAGGAAAAACTGACTTCTTTCATCATTATTTATCGAATTTAGGCGAGCGGTTGTAATTTGTACTGGTTTTGTAAATCCATGGTAATTTGTTATGGATTGAAGGTTAGAATGATCCGAGATGAGTTAAATAGAAACAGGCTTAGTAGTAAATCTGATATACACAATAGTAATTATGTTACAACGTTACGCATGGTAAAATTATCATGGTTTTATAACCAAAAAGAGGTTTTGGTGTTAGGAATTTACCATTAAAATAAAGTGATTACTACAGATATACAGGTATTTTAATGTATTAGTTTAATTGAATTTATATGAGGAAAAATAATTATTCATTCATTTGAATTAATTATTTTGGCAATAATTATTCAGTTAAGCACAACTTATTTATTAAAGCTTTGGATTTTCCCAAACTGTTACTTAATATAATTGTATTAGTATGGATATTTAATGTCTTAGATAACCTTATTTCCAGTTTTATTAACTTAAACAGATTAGTTTTACTCATTTTGTCTTTTTTATAAACATTGATTTATAATATTTACTTAACCTGTTTGTAGGTATAAGTTTAAATTTAATAAATTCATTTTTTTGCATTTAATATCTTCTTTCAGTTATGAGTCCTGGATGTATTTTTTGCTTGTTTTAAATTCTAAATTTAAAATAAATGCTCTTTCAGTTTAACAAAAAGAATTAATAGATGTTGTACCTAAAAAATAATTTTAATTTAAAGATGGATATTACTTTTATGCATAATAATTTTATTAAAAAAAAATCTTAATTGTTGATGTGTTAACTTATTCTGTGAAAAAAGTGCTAGTTTTAAAGAATGTTCTTCTTAAGATAAATTTTTTTTAAATAATATTCAACTTTTTTTTTTAATAATTTTTAACCTATATTAATTTAGTTATAGCGGAAATTCGGCATACAGTTAACATTAAAGACAGTGTTTCAAAACCAAATTCATTCTCTGTCCTTAATAGTTGTGTGGAATATTCATATCAGGTGTAGGTACAATGCATATTGTCCTATTGTCTTGCACAAATCCAATTGTTTAGATGTGGCATGCTTTTATCTATCATTTGAGTTACATCTGGCTTAGATCAACTCACTAGTGCCTGGGTTAGCATTGATTATTATCATGCAATTTGCTTTACTCATTGTAACAGTCATAACTTTAATTGCCACATGGTTGGAAGACATTCTTTTTCAAGCGATATTAATACAGACTATTTCCTTCGATTAAAAAGTGACTAGTAAAGAATTAATATTGTTTTTAATTTATTTGAATGTTTTCTTTTATTAGAGAATTCATAATTTTTTTATTCCCATACTTTATTTATTTTATAAATTAATGTCATTTAAATCTATTACTTAATTTAAATCTATTATAATGTTTAATCTATACTAATTAACAATCATATATTTTCATTACATTTATAAAGAAATATTTATTGACATACAATATATATAAAAATACAATGTACATACTGGTGACATTGTTACAATTTTAAAAATATATATGTTTTTTATTATGGTTTTTATTGATAGATTATTAATACATTTGTGAAAGTGCTGTCACATAGGTTTTTAAGCTAATTAACATACAAACCATTTCAACAGTTGTTAAAATAAAAGTTATTCTGGACACATTGTGGAAACTGGCAGTAGTGATTTTATCCAGGGTGGAAGGAAACTAACTAATTGGATAGGTTATAAACAGTCACAACCAATTATTATTTTTAATGTCAAAGCCAAGTCTAGCAATGCTATGAATTTATATGCATATTTGGATTAGAAAAAACTACTGCGTCAAATGGTCTGAGTCTTAAAGCTCTACAACCAATAGAGAATTTTGTGCAGCTTTGAAACTGATTGTATTTTTTCTTTTTGGGTTTACTAAGCTTATCAATTGTTACAATAAAAGATATACTGGACTAATAGGAATGTTGAAGCCAAGCCTAGCAATTCATTGAATTTTGGGAAACGTTGTGATCTGTTTCAACATTGTAGGAAATTGTTTTTAGTAGTTCACATCTATAATTAAAAGGGTAGATTTAATGTCATGTATTTGATTACTAATACCATTGAACTAATAATGTGAACTATATCTACTAACAAGCATTATTCAATTAAATTGATTGCTTAATAAGAATTCTTCTAATATTGGAAATTTTGCTAGTCATCGTTAAAAAAAATGTATGTAGAAATGGATCTCAGATGCATAGAATATTACTGACATTAATACAACTTCATTTTAGTGTATTCAAATACTGCCACAGTGTAGTACCTTGCATAGAATGCTAGCCTATGTTTTCCTGTTGGTGTTTCTATGAGGGGACTATTTGATCTAATAGATGTGACGCGCTATCTACTTATGTAATGCCTACCAAGTGTGGTTATTAGAGTAACAGCCTTCCAGTGAGGGAGGCCAATCATCAACAGTGGACTGTTATGTCTTTTTATTCATTGATATGCGAATATGTCACCTTTGACAATACCTTCATTGTTCACAATGATGAAAAAAAACGTATTTTTGAATTATAGTGTTTGTGCTCTTTACGTTCATTACAAACACATAACTAGATGTATATTGAAAACTATATTTCTTTATATTACAAATATGATATCATGATAGAGGGAGAGCTAACTACTATGACTTAATGATTGTCTTCTGTAGTCTATTACAGTTGAGGATGCTTTGTGTTGAGACGGAATGTGTGTCTATTGCATGTTTCTATAAATTAATCATTCTTTTGTAGTCCCAGCTGAGGATGCCTTGTGTTAAGGTGGAATGTGACTGTTGTGTGTATCTACGATCTAATGATTGTCTTTTGTAGTCTATTACTGTTGAGGATGCCTCATGTTGAGGGGGAATTTGTGTCTGTTATGTGTATCTACAATTAAAGATTGTCTTCTGTAGTCTATTATATAGCTGAGGATGCCTCATGTCAAAGCGGAATGTGTCTGTTGTGTGTATCTACAATTAATGATTGTCTTCTGTAGTCTATTATAGCTGATGATGCCTCATGTCAAAGCGGAATGTGTCTGTTGTGTGTGTATCTTCAATTAATGATTGTTTCGTGTAGTCTACTACAGCTGAGGATGCCTTATGTTGAAACGGAATGTGTCTGTTGTGTGTATCTACAATTGTCTTTTGTATACAATGATTACATATACAATGATTGATGATGATGATGAATGATGAATGATGATATACAATGATTGTCTTTTGTAGTCTTTTACAGCTGAGGATGCCTCATGTTGAGGCGGAATATTTGTCTGTTGTTTGTATCTACGGCTTTATGATTGTCTGCTGTAGCCTATTACAGTTGAGGTTGCATCGTATTTAGGAAGAATGTGATTGTTGTGTGTGTACTGGTTCATATACACACTATTGTAATATTGGCAAGATAATTGTTGACGTTCCGTGTGAATAATGATTTTTTTTTAATCCCACAAGGTAATGCCTGAATTCATTAACACATAATGAGACTTCTATATATTAAAGTCGATTTTTTCTCACAGCTGAATAAATTATCAAGTGTCGGTTGGAGCCATGTCTATGGAGCACAAGTGCTACTGTAGAGGAGATGATATCACCAGTCTGGATCTAAATAAACCTGAACACTTGTTGCCCATGATGAGACCATTCTCTATGAGGTTCTATATCGTTCTTCTTAAAGTTAGATTTGAAGTAGTTTAGTTTTGCAGAATGTATGTAAGAGTAATACAAATTCGACAGTTTGTATTGTTAGATTTTGTAATGTAGGTATGTGTTTTTTGATAAAATATACTAGACTCAGTACATTTGATATATACAAATTACAACCATATTGTAAATTCCAATAGTTTTAGATTATTTAATTTTCTTATTATATCTCTTGTTTTTAATTTATTCAAAAGGAATTCTATCTGACGTTATTAATAAAACTAAAAAACTAGTACTGCTAAGGAAACAAGCGATGCTCTGAGCTAGAAAAAAAACTGCACAAGAAATTCTCCCATCCTGCTTTTTGCGCTCTTTTATAACAAAATAACATAGTTAATATATGTATGTATAACTTATATGTCATACAATTATATAATATATCAATACAAAAAGCGAAATCGCTGTAAAAGGCATATGTCAAAAAATATTGCGTATTCGAATCAAAAAAAAGTATTGCGTCGAATGGTCTGAGTCACACAGTTGTACGACGAATAGAACATTTTGTACAGCGCTGAAAATGACCGTTTTTGTGTGATCAGATAAAATTTTTTCCAAATTTTTTTTTGAGTTTACTACGCTTTCGCATACTGATGTTATTTGAGTCCTACAATTAATACGTTTTATTATTTATATAGTTTTGAAGAAATTGAGGAATTTTATCGTACGTTCTTAATATTTTACAAAAAAAAAAATAATAGATCGAGTTTATTAAATAATTTTATCACCTACTTACGTCATCATACGTATTTATAACGTTGCGTTTGTTAAACTCTTATCTATTTTTTTTTTTGTAAAATATTAAGAACCTTCGATTGTGTTACCGTCTGTACGGCATGCGGCGTTGCCACGCTGAAGCCTAACTGCATTTTAAACTCGTACATTAACCGTTTCAAACATCTTACACGTGACGGCCACGGCGTATTAATAAAAAATATGTTAATTTTTATTATCAACGCCCCAAATTGTTACTAAACTTGCGTAATTTGCGGCGTTGTCAAGCGTGTCGTTTCAACTGTTTTTCTCGTTTGAAATTTTTTGTTTTTTTTTTTTTACAATTTCTACTATTAGTTCACACTCTCACTATACAGGTGTCCCAGAACTCAATGTCAAGCCGAAACGGGGTGACAGGATTGATTGTAACCATCATGAGAAAAATCAGAAAAAAAATCTATCTGAAGATCTTAAAATTAAGAATTAACATATTAATACAAATTGCATGGGATACATTTCTTTTTCTGATTTTTCTCATAATGTTGGCCAATCAATCCTGTTCACCCCGTTTCGGCTAGACGTGGATTTCTGGGACACCCTGTATATATTCATGTATCTTGTTCAAATTTTCAACATACATACATACATATCGTCACGTTTCCATACATCTCATCATTCCAACATACATATCCACTACGATCCCGCCACACCTTCCTGTCTTCCTCCACACTCATATGGATGAGAGTGGAGGAAGCAAGGAAGGTGTGCTGGGATCATAGCGGTTGGAGATCTGTGGTCTCTGCCTACCCCTACAGAAAACAGGCATGTACGTATATTGAAATTTTTTTTTTTTTATATATATTTTCACGCCTATCCCCTGCAGGGGTTGGCAGTGACCACAGAGCTCCATCCGCTGCCATTCATTGCAGCGAAACGGCTCGTCATTGGTCGCTTTTCGCCCTCGTGAGAATCAGGACGTGACGGGTGGCGAACCACGTCGCCGTCATTTTTCGACAAATTAGGTATATAAAATTCGTCTTAGTGAATCCCACGAGCCGCAAGGGAGGATGGAGGTCAACCCCAGCAGAGCCCTGCATGCTGAGGTAAGGCACCATAGTCCCCGGGGGAGCCCGACCCCGGGACGATCGGCACGCTTGCGACTAGGCTCGCCCCTAGCCACGCATCCATTGGCACGGCAGACCGTGGATTGGCGGAGAGGAAGGGAAAGGATAGAGAGGAAAGAAAGGGACAGGAAAGGAAATGCGGATTGGGGGGGTTACCAGACTCGGAATAAACATTTATAAATCCATATAAATATTTATTCCGATGCGGGAATCGAACCCGCGACCATTGACTCCGCGGGCGGAGGGCCCCGCCACTGAGCCAATCGGTCGGTTATACTGTATGGCGCTAATTTATTCGTATGTGTACATTTTAGTTAAGATTATTTATCTCAGAGTACATTGAACATAAATGTATGTGTCGTGCTAACACGTCATTGATTTTTTTCCATTAGCACGACCATGGAGCAGTTACACGGCTAACTTATAACACGTCAGCTGTGGTCAGAATGATAAAGCAAGATTTCTATATGTTGCATCACAATTTCTGTATCCATAGTTTTCCGTATTCTTGGTGCAGTCAATAATATTTTTGTATTGTAGTTATTTACAAGAAGTGACCTACTTTTAAATGTGTTAGAGTATTTAATTTGCAAAATAGCTCAATCATATTTAACTCAAATCGTCATATTCATGTTTGGGCCAAAATTTTCATCACGAGTCAGACTCGTTAAAGCACGGCAAGGGTTTAAATCTAGTCGCTATCACAGAATCCATCTGCACCTAGCGACTTGAGCTTGTTTTCTCACGTCCGACAATGCAAAGTTATAGACAAGTTGTTTGTACCCGCAAAATATGTTTGTAAACTACCCACTGCATTATCTATTTTGACATACCCGCACATATGCTTTTGTATAACATACCGTCAATTATCATGGTGCATCATCTCGGTTAGGAACGCAAAACGTTTAAATATGTCTAATTGGTATAAGAATGTGCAAATGTAATACATAGTAAGTGTAGAATTGTTGTTCCACTGACGGTCCAACTCTACACTCCAACGAAGTCTTATCTCACTTAAGGGGTACCTACTAGCCCTTCCATTGCTGCCCTAATATGTCAATCTACAGTTTCAACGGTATTTCAAGATTGAGGAAGTAGTTTTAGTACATACATATCATAAAGAGACTGTTAATATATAAGGAAGTAATTTTTTTACATACATATCATTACGTCTGTTTCCCGTAGGGGTAGGCAGAGACCACCGATCTCCATCTGCTACGATCTCTTGCTTCCCGTATGCTTGTTCGTATGGTCTGTTGTAAAAGAAGTTAGTCTCACAGAGAGACACCGAAATATAGTCTCGTTGAAAACTTAGCCCGGAAAACAAAGAGACTTGTTAATATATAGGCGCTTAAATAAAATTTGAGAATTATATACCTACTATCTAATTGTCCTAATAGAGCGTTGAGGTTATATTCCCGCATTGGAACAGTTGATAACATGATTTGCAGTTCTTCGTTCCGAGTGTCGAGTGTTTGCCCATGTGGTTGGTGGATTGTAATGTAACCATGAAAAGTTTGAGTTTTTTTTTATGGGATAGGAAGGCAAACGAGCAGGTGTGTCACCGGCAGACGCCGATTTTCTGCGGGAGTGTGGTACTACCCCGGGCGAGCCGGCCCATTCATGCTACAGACAAATATTATGCCATTCTTAACAAACTATTCGACTGTACGTGGCTCTACCACTATTCAATTTCGTTACTTCTCTGGCTCAATGACCCAGTGTGCCTTGGCGTCCGATATAAAACTCCACTGGTCACGGTCTTATGCGTTTTACGTCAGTTGGTTGCTTGAAACTCGTTCAAGTCTGCGATCGCTGCATCGCTTCGCTGACACCAGGGGCAATCGACCTTACGTACGCGAAAGTGTCATTATGGAAGTGGGAATGGGAGGGCTACAGACATGCCAGGCTACAGCTTATGCCATTCTTGACTAAGTATTCGTCTGCAGCGTGGCTCTACCAGTATTAACGTGTAAAGCTTTAAATTTTTATTTCCTTTCGATGAGTCTTGGGATATCAGTATTAATATTGTTATTTTTTTAAATAATTGTCACATCATTAGTCACAGTCATGGCGCCTGATTTCTTATTATCGCATCTGATATATAATTAATTTAAGTGGCCTTGAAGTGAATTAGCGATAAAAGCCGGACAATCGAAACTTTGCGCCTTCGCGGAAAGTGTGTAATATCATACCGTTGATTCGTGAATACCTAGCGTTGTGACATCGCATATGATTGGGATTTTAATACTTGAAAGAATGTGATACGACGAAATCGAAATCAACAAACAATTAGACACTTTGCAGCGGTAGAGCCACGCTGCAGACGAATACTTTGTCGAGAACGGCGTATCATTTGTCTGTAGCATGAATGGGCCGGCTCGCCCGGGGAAGTACCACACTCCCGCAGAAAACCGGCGTCTGAGTGGTAGCTTGTCTACCGCGCTTCGTACGGTGAGCGGTCCGAGTTCCGGAGGCCCAACACCCTCCCCTTCCCACTCCCACTCTGATTCCCACTCCCATAATTTAAGGTCGGCAACGCTTCCGCACTGCCTATGGCATTGCGGATGTCTATGGGCGGCGTTGGTTGCTTTCCATCAGGTGACACGCCTACTCGTTTGCCTTCCTATGCCATAAAAAAAATTGTTGTACTTGTTGTTGTTGTATTTGTGTATTTATTTGTGGTATTATTGTTTTATTACATAACGCAGTAACAACTAGAATGCTTGGAGCATTTCCTTTGCATTTCATACATACATACCTAATAATAAATATGTAAAAAATATTTTTCTTAATTCATAAGGTTCTGTTTGTTGCAAACATTGGCTGACTACCAGTGGAGAATGCAGTCAAGTCATTAATACTAATTATGCTACAAGTGGAAACTTTACTATAACAACTTAGATATTTTATACTTATTTGCACTGCGTACTTCGTAGTATAAGAGTGGGTGATCGGATAAAGGGCTCAACTTGTCCGCCATTGTGAAGAGCACGTCCATCAAAATGGCGACTTCAAATGTTTTCACCGCCATTTTTTGTTTCGATTAGATAAACGAAATACATATTGTAAAATACAGTTTTAACTTGGCATATTATCACTGCCAGCACTCTATATATATGAGCTGGTGGAATTTGGTCTGCCACATTGACTTTCGTGAAAGATTATTTTAAATAAATATATTTTTTTTTACTTAATTTATGGTTTACAATTTTGGTCATAGTGGCATCCACATAAAAGGTAGATATATGCTGTCGCGGACTTTTATTTAGAACTATTCAATACAAACAATCCTACGGTACATCATCTTTGTGTAACTCCAATGGTTTAGGCAGCGTACGCCAAGATAGCTCTCAGAGGCCAGATTTTTTTCCGACTTAATTGACATGTATCGTTATATTACACGACCAAAATAACATAAAATCGTTACAAATTATAGCCTATATGTTATTCCGATGTATAACCTATATTACTGTAAAGTTTCATCCAAATACGTCGAGTAGTTTTTTCGTGAATGAGTAACAAACATACATTCATACTCCCAAACTTTCGCATTTATAATATTAGTAGGATTAGTGTTTGTGTGGAAGAATAAATAACTATTTAAAACAGCTAATGATTAGCCGGAACCCAATACTGAGCAAATATATCAAAAGCTGCCTGTTCATGTGTACACGCATCTACAACAATATACCTCATGAATTAAAACAATTGAACATAAGATTATTTAAAAAAAGACTATATGAATGACTAATAGATGGCGTTATTTATAGTACTAAGAAGTTTCTTGCTTTACAATTTGGATCGAATGTATATAATAGATAAATCAATTATTTTAATTATAATATAATATTATTAATGGAGTCAGGCGTTACTTTGCGGAAATCCATCACTATATGGACAGTCAAAAGTTTTATTTAGCTAAGATCCGCGACAAGCAAAACAATAACAGAAAATTAATAATGTGTGTTTTTCCGTTGGGTTTAGTGGATTTATTTGGAACTTAAACCAAAAACTTACCGAAAATCGGCCATCAACTATCCACTCACCAACCACTATACACAACACCAAACACACATTATCACTTTTCCATCTTGTAAACTACACGTGTTTCGCCCCAACACGAGGCATCTTCAGGTATAGTAGACGCTACGGAAGACAACCGAAAAGTTGTCTATTAATAATTTAATGAATAGTTTATTAAATTATGAATAGTTTATTAATAATTAAATGCATTGTAAATTTAGATCTCTATGTATGTAATATATAATGAAATTTGTACGCCATAAGTGGCAATATGATGGAGCTTTTATACGTCTTTTTTCATCTTGTTATACCTCACATTATACAAAAAAAGAATTATCATTAAGTTGTTACTTCTGTCGGCAGTCCTCGTGACTGCTTCCGATTTTTTATTTAATCAGAGTAAGCTACATAATGTTTCTATTAGAATAATTTTAATTAAGATAAATAAATTCACGGCATTATTCGTGAGACGAGCTCCGAAATTAGGTTGTTGCTACTTAAAACTGGTTTGCATAGTCACTCGTTCGTCTCCAGGGTCAATAACCTCGAGGCCATACTATCTAATTTGTCAACGGCTGGGTCGCTAACGGAGGCCTTGTACCACGGTGACGGAGGATTGCTTGTGAGGCTGTGGAGAACTACGGGAAAGGTCCTCTATCGTGTTCATATAACGAACCCTGAGGTTGTGTACGAGAAAAGTATTAGGTTTGTCTCTGTATGGTTAATGTAGATTAGCTAGGGTATTGTAGATAGAAGTAGATTTTATTCGGGTGTGTTGTGATGTTCTAGCCGATTCTAGAAGCGTCTATACTCCAGCTTCATTACGGAAAGAATGTACAGTGGGCCCGCGACACTCATTAGCGAAATTTCTTTGTACAAAAAAATAATGTGTGTTTTGTACTGAAATAAGTGGATTTACGGGGAACTTCAACTAAATCTTAACGAAAAAACGGCCGTCAGCAACTCTCCACCTCCCAACCACTATCAACAACACCAAACACACAATACCACTTTTCCACATTACACCAGTAGAAAACACACATTATTATTTTTCTATTTTTGTTTGCTTGTCGCGGATCTTAGCTAAGTAAAAGTCCCGACTGTCCACATTTATTTTTTTTTGTTAAGAAAACTGACAGTTTTTATATATCTAAGAGGTTATCTGTCTGTCATAAAAATAACCATAGATTATTCTGGCTTCTATAATTTGTTGGTCAAGTCAAATTAAGGTCAAGAGTTTAAGGAACTGATAAACCTTACCCCTTGATTGCGGACGCCATTACGTGACGTAGATTGATAAAATACTGTAATAGCTATAACACAATATATTTATTTATGTTGATGAAAATGGTTTCCGATTGGCGGGGCTTTCCGCCCACGGAGGCAATGGTCGTGGGTTCGATTCCCGCATCGGAATAAATATATATATATATATATGTATATATATATATATATATATATATATATATATATATATATATATATATATATATATATATATATATATATATATATATATATATATATATATATATATATATATATGTATATATACCTAATTGGCACAATGGTAAAACTACCGCTTCCGGAATCAATAGTCTGGAGATCAATTCCCGATTCATCGAGACGTATTCCGAGTTGATTACACCTAGGACAAGCGTGGTGGATATTTGGTTCTCCGGTTTGGCTGTATGTATGTACTTATGAGATATTGGATGATGAGAGGCGGAGAGGCTTGCAGAGCAAAGCTAATTGTTAGATAGGTGGTTTTTTGCAAGAGGTATACTTACTTCCCGGGCCGTTCTGGATTTAAATGCGGGCCAAAAATCGCCAGTAGCAGGCTTCTTTGACGTGTGAGTGTTTAAAAAATTAAAATCTATTATCTCATGTTGCAGCTTCAACAAGATGCCCCTCCAGCTGACAAAGCCCGCGCCCCAGTTCAAAGCCACCGCTGTGGTCAACGGCGAGTTCAAGGACATCGCTCTCTCCGACTACAAGGGCAAATACGTCGTCCTCTTCTTCTACCCGTTGGACTTGTGAGTATTTATATATTTTTTTCGTGTGAGAACAACAGCTTGTTCCATGAATCTTGGATTCATAGGATATAAGACATACAACTGTCTTATAAACAATAAAGCCAGTGACTGCTCTCTCATAATAATGTACTGACAGTAGGTTTAGAGTATTTTTTTACAGTGCAAAACACAAAATAAAATCGACATAAAGGATGAAACAAGAAAAAATCTAAACCTTAAGAAAAAAGAGAGTATAATCTTACCTTACTTTCTGATTTATTTTTTATTTATAAAGAAAACTATCAATTATTAATGGAGTCGGGCGTTACTTTGCGGAAATCCATCACTATGTGGACAGTCAAAAGTTTTACTTAGCTAAGATCCGCGACAAGCAAAATAATTACAGAAAATTAATAATGTGTGTTTTCCTGCTGGATGAAGTGGATTTATTTGGAACTTAAACCGAAAACTTACCGAAAATCGTCCATCAACTCTCCACCCACCAACCACACCGGTCTGCGGGAGTGTGATACTTCCCCGGGTGAGCCGGCCCATTCATGCTACAGACAAATATTATGCCATTCTTGACAAAGTATTCGTCTGCAACGTGGCTCTACCACTAGTAGCCAATCTAACTAAGCCCTCCATCAGGCGATACGCTTGCCCGTTTGCTATCCTATCAAATAAAAAAGTCCCATTTGAAATAATTCACAAATAAATCGCAGTCAAGTCATAATGATATGACCAGAAAGTTTCATCAATTTGAATTGACTTTTTCAAAATTTTGTTTATGTAATTTCCCGACTTTCATGTCGTGTGAATAGTTCGAAGAAGAGATGCAAATGGTTTTATGATACGCGATGTTTTTTTTTGTATAAAACAACAATATTTCATACCGGTTCTCTCACAGCCCCGGTGTTTGTTCAAGGCTAGACATGATCACACACCGAGTCGAGAGTAGTTAGTTGACCTTTCGAAAAGACAACAATGGGAACGTTATATTTAATTACAGTAGCGCTGTAAAATTAGATGGATATATTCTTTATTAAGATGATCAATGGAGTCTGGCGTTACTTTGCGGAAATCCATACTATGTATATGTTTTCCTGCTGGATGAAGTTTAATCTAAGTTCCATTGAAATCCATCTTCATCCAGCAGGAAAACACACATTATTAATTTTTTATTGTTGTTTGCTTCTCGTGGATCTTAGCTAATTAAAAGTTTAAACTGTCCACATATTCTTAATTGTACACCAAAAACAACGTTATACAATTGTTGATTTTATTTATTTATTTTATTTATTTATTATATTGCTTAGTAGTTTTTTTATTATTATTTATATTTGAAAACCTAGTTCTGCCCCCGGACAGACCTATACACCCTACAGTTTCGATCACAGTCAATAATAAACGTTCTCAGTTCAACACGAGCATCTCATACCTAATATTATTCTATCTCGTGTCGTGTGTCGAATTAATGAACTCGAGAGAAGTTACGGTCAGGGTCACGCCATAACATTACGCGACACGCTTACTAGTTTGCCTTTTTATCCCATGAAAAATGATGACCTTTTGATGTCTGTACGATTTTCCATACGTCCAAATAACGAGTTATACATTACACAACACAACCTTTCTTAGTGTTACATTACAAAGTTCTTTGTGAAATATTATATTTTTAGCCCCACCGTTTTAATGCCTCCTCCTTCATGAGAAGGAATGATGTCTCCTACATTAAAACGGTGGGTCTATATCTTATGATGAATTTTATGATGATTTTTGAAAGAAAACCAACGTGAAAATCAAAATGAATGATCACGTGTTGATTTTCTTTCAATATAAATTATCTTTCACTACAGGTTCTTATTATAAATTGTCTCTCTATCTCGCTTTTAGCTCAGTCGCTAGAATTATTACACAGTTATCTTACTGTTGTAAACATATAATTTTATTTTCTTTAAAAAAAACTATTACCATGTTTGATAAGAACGCTACATGAACTTTTTTGTTTTAGTTTTTCTGACTATCCGATGAACAAAAAATTAGTCACATATAGGACACATATATAATAAAATATAAATCTATTATTGGTGCTAAATAATTTTTTAGTTATTTACGTTAGTTAAGAATCAGATATACCATAACTTTCCAACCTTTTATTGATATATATACATATCGTCACGCCTGTCTCCCGTATGGGTAGGCAGAGACCACAGATCTCCATACGCTACGATCTCGGCATACTTCCTTTGCATCCTACACACACGTTATTCTCCTCATGCAAGCCCGCCGGTTGAGTTAAAAAGTTTAGCAATTTGGTCAAGGTATGTGTTTCGTGGTCTTCCTCTTCCGTTACCCTTCCATCCACATTCGCAAGGTAAATTTCTTTTGCCAGTCGTCTTTCATCCATCCTCTCTATATGCCCAAACCATCTAAGCGTCCCTTTTTCTACTTTTGTCACAACGCCTTTTACTCCACATTGTTCTATTATATCTTCATTTCTTATTCTATCATTCAAGGTTACTCCACACATACTTCTTAATGCTCTCACTTCCACCGCATTCAGTCTGCTTTCATGATTCTTCTGCCAAACCCAACTTTCACTACCGTATATTAGCGTCGGAACACGCACCCCCCGATGAAACAGCCAATAGGGTCGTTTTAGACACATTCTGACTTTTCATAAAGGAGACTTTATTGACTACCTAAATAAAATAATCTTTTTGATGGCTAGATAAAAGGTATTTCATAACACCTACCATTTGCCTTTGCACCCGCCACCGCCCCCAAGACAAGTTCCAGCGTCCACAATGGGGCTACCGCCCCCGTTGGACTATGGATTATGTGTGTATATGATGATTGTATCGATCTCTTTCACGCCCGCAGCACATTCGTATGCCCGACTGAGATCATCGCGTTCTCGGAGCGCGCCGACGACTTCCGCAAGATAGGCTGCGAAGTCATTGCCGCCTCGACCGACTCCCACTTCACCCACTTGGCCTGGATCAACACACCACGCAAACAGGGTAAGTTTGTACTTGACAACTTGGAGTACTGCTAATCATACTTCGTATTCCACTTCAGGTAGATAGGTCAATGGAATGGTTATCTACTGACTGGTAATGATGGTGATGAAACATTATCATATTAATTTTTAGTATATTTAAAATATTAATATTCTTCATATACAACTATAATATTCCACTGCTTGGGAATGTGGATTTACGCCGTATATTGGTTATTTTATTACTCACACAGTGTCCCATCCATTGGTGATTGCTGCTCATACACGAAACACACAAAGAAATGACGTACCTATCCTCTTCTGAAACTACATCGAGCTGACAAGAATTAAGATTAAAATCCATGCTTATAAAGATTTTTATTTAGATTATAAAGTAAATTATATACTACTACTATGGTGCCTTACCTCAGCATGCGGGGCTCTGCTGGGGCTGACCTCCATTCTCCCTTGCGGCTCGTGGGATTCACTAAGACGAATGCAATATACCTAATTTGTTGAAAAATGACAGCAACGCGGTTCGCCACCCGACACCGTCCTGATTCCCACGAGGGGCGAAAATCGATTAACGGAGAGCCGTTTCGCTACGATGAATGTGAGAGGAGGGATGGATCCGGTGTCTGAGTGGTAGCTTAACTACCGCGCTCCGTACGGTGAGCGGCTGAGTTCCGGAGGCCCAACACCCTCCCAGTCCCATAATGACACTTTCCTTTAAGGTCGGCAACGCTTCCGCGCTGCCTGTGGCGCTGCGGATGTCTATGGGCGGCGTTGATTGCTTTCCATCAGATGACACGCCTGCTCGTTTGCCTTCCTATCCCATATAAAAAAAAGAATTCTGGGGGAATGGATATTAACCCACCGTGATGATGTAAGACAGAAAGATAAGCAGGATTTGCATTTATCCCTTTGCGGGGGAATCTGTAACTTCGCCATTAACTTCTTTTGATTTCTGTGAGAATGGATACTAACCCACCATGATAGTGCAAGGCAGATAACCTAGACCTGCATGCGTCCCTATGCGGAAGTCGATAACTTCGTCATTAATAATTTTATTCGTCTCCATTTCTAGCAGTGGATTTGCTATAGCTTTATTACTATTTTCATTCCAGGTGGTTTGGGCCCCATGAACATTCCACTCTTGAGCGACAAGTCGCACAGCATCGCCCGCGACTACGGCGTGCTGAACGTCGAGTCCGGCATCCCCTTCCGCGGTCTGTTCATCATCGATGATAAGCAGAACCTGAGACAGATCACCGTCAACGACCTGCCCGTGGGAAGGTGAGTGAGTCTTATTACTACGGCAGACTGAATCAATCTTCTTATCTGAATAAATCATCTTCTTATTCGAAATTCGGATAAAACTACGACTATATTTTATGGTGAATAAAATTTTTATATGTTTTTGGACACTAATGGGCTACGGAGATAGTCTGAGAAAAATTTTAAAATATGGAAGGTTTATCTTTTACTTTTCTAGTTATTCCTTCAAAGTTATTAGTTATTTGTGAGTTTTTGAACTTATTAACAAAACTAATATGGTCAGTGTCTCATGTTAAAAGTTGCTCGCGAAGGTGGGGTCTAAATGTAGCCAGGCAGGCATACGACGAAGCGGGTGTTTTGCCCACCTGCGGTAAGGATATAAATAATGGTAGGAGAAGAGAGATTTAATACGAGATGAAGAAAGAAATGAAAGGTGGTTAAGGAACTGGGCCTCTGGAACCGAGCACTCACTGGCCGATACACTTGTCGCCGATTATTTTTTACGGATGTGATACTTACCCATTCGAGCATGGTCCATTCGGGCTAACGTGATTCTACCACTATATCTCTCTTTTCTCTCGTCAATCCTTCATGTCTGAAGATTGCGATCACCGGATTTCACCCAGAGTTTAGTTAGGCTTCTTCTATTTCATGATAAACTCGCTGTTTTCTCTTTGTGACTTTCACGGTCACATTTCTTTTTGGAAATTTAGTGCAGTGGCTTCCCGTTCGCTGCCTTCTGCACCATTTTTTTTTTGAGTTATTTAGACCCCGAGGCTCGCTGAAGCCTCTTCTGGTTTCCCGCTCGAGTGCATGGTTATACCGCCATTGCTTGGTAGCCAGAGCCTCGTCTGTTATATAGCAGGGAGCACCCGGTATCCGCTTGAGTGCCGCCGCCGAAGCGCGTGCAGGTGAGGTTGAGATAGGCCGGTTGGCTCAATAAGCCGCTCCACGAAGGCGACCATTTTTCTATCCATCATCGCCTCCATGGACTCCTCCGTCACCACTCTCGGCTTAGGGGCAGAAGGGGCACGTGGAGCAGTCGGCCTCCCAGGGCCGGTCTCCAACTGCCGACTCCTTTCCGCCGCCAGTAAGCCCTCCATGTTGGCCCTCAGGCTGTTGACCTCCGCGCGCAGCTGCGCGTTCTCCTGCTCCAGCCTGAGGACAGTCGCGTCTATGGCGGTCCTCCTTGCGAGTTCGTCCGCTGCGGCCTTAACGTGCCGCACGGACATTCTCAAACCGTGGACGAAGCTCCCCTTCAGGTTCTTTGACCGGTCCGCCACTTTCTCTATCGTCTTGAGATGGTGCTCGATTAGCCCACCCAGCTCACCGACACCCTGCGCCTGCATCTCGCAGACCAGTGAGTCGGGATCCGGCAAGCCTTTCTTTGCCCGAGTGTTGCCTGGCGCAACAAACGGGTCGAACACCGCCTCCTCCTCGGCCGTCAACAGCGCCTCCTCTGATTCTGAGCCCCCGACGGCCATAAACTTTGCCGCTGCGGCCACGGCCCTCGTCGGCTTCCTCTTTCGAGGTTTTGCTGCCGCCTCTTTCGGCGCCGATGTGACCGACATCAGGGAGCCCTCCGACTCGCCGTCGCCGCCACTTTCTGCAGGTCGCGCTTCCTGCGGTGCCGGCGAGTCCGGACGACAGCTCGCGGAACTGCGTGTAAAGCGCCCACGCCTGTCACGCGCCTGGCCACTCAGCGCGCTCTCCCTCCTCATCCCCTCTTTGGGGAGTAACGCAGACGACGCGGATGCATCGCCGCGGAGCAGATAGGTGCCCCCCCAGATACGGTGGGGCAGACCAAGCTAGGCTCGGTGGTGGATTCTCCGTTACCGGTACCACCCTGGGGTATTGTTTTCATATCTGACTCCATTTTTCCTTTTTTTTAACAGGGTCGGTCCCTGTCCTTTTTTTTACCAGGGTATGGTCCCTGCATCCCCCCCCCAAGCGCTTGGGACTGGACTCCCACCAGCCATTCATCCCTTCGGCACGCTAGACCTTAGGATTGGGGTATTTTTTATAGAGGTTTACATCCTCGCAGGCTCACGCCTCCGGTCCCTCCTGGGATTACGGTTTGTCCGATGTCGGCAAAGCCAAGTGCACCTGGCACATCATCGCACTGGTCGCTGTCCCAGCTCGCTCACAGCGGAGAACGTAGCGGGAGCAACCTGGGGCTTGTGAAAGCCCACCTCATTCGGGCCGCCTGCCCTGGCCGTTTTACGGTCCTACTAGGAAACCGATGATACGCCCCGACTCTGCCAATTTTGGTCCGCGTCCCCTATCCGCCACCTGGGGACGCGCCTGATGGGAGTGTTGGCAACTCCACAGGGGGGCAGGCTCACCTACAGACTCACACAGATAATCACCGGGCACGGTTGTTTCGGTGATTATCTGTGTAAGATCGGACGCGAGGCGACGGCGCAGTGCTTCCACTTGGGAACCAGAGCGACGGGTCCTGATCGGCCGGATCGGAGAGAGTCTCTCCCTGCCAGCAGTCGTGTCGGCGATGCTGTGCGGGGATACGGCGTGGAGGGCCGTAGCTACCTTCTGCGAGACCGTCATGTCCCAGAAGGAGGCTGCCGAGCGGGATCGCGAGAGAGCGGATCCCGCCCGTAGACGACGCCAGCGCGGTCCCCGCGCGCCTCGTCGCGGCCCTGCAGGAGCTGGTGTTCCCCCACCGTAAGCGGGGCATTTGAGGTCGTGGGCACTCGGGGGTGGGGGCCCTCAGTGCTCATCAAGCGGCCTTAAGGAGGACGGTGGTTCCCTATGGCAGGAACAACCGGTTAAGCACCGCGAGGGTGTCGGGGGTAGCGAACTCACGCAACCCTCGAGACGGGCTTAGTGAGCCAGGCGCCGGAGGAGCCCCGGCAGAAGCAGTTCTTTAAGAGATCCCGGGACTCTTCCTTGGTGCCGATGGCGGCCGTCGTGGGGTTTTAGTCGGTAGACGCGCACGCGGAGTCCGACATAACTCGCCGTCCCCCCTAGGGCGGCAGGGTATCCGTAACGGATTTCCCCACGTAAAAAAAAAAAAAAAAAAAAAAGGCCGGTTGGCTGGTATCCCTGAGACGGGCTTAGTGGGCCAGGCGTGGGAGAAGCAGTTTTTTAAGAGATCCCGGGACTCCTCCTTGGCGCTGATAGCGGCCGTCGTGGGGTTTTAGTCGGTAGACGCGCACACGCGGAGTCCCGCCATAACACGCCGTCCTCCCCAGGGCGGCAGGGTATCCGTAACGGATTTCCCCACGTAAAAAATAAAGGCCGATCGGCTGGTAAAACTATAAATTCCTCACCAAGAGCGATATGACGGCGATAAAATTCGGATGTGACTCATACCAAGGTGTCACATATCGATAACTAAACGGTATCTCGTCAGTCGGTGTTACGAATGTATGCCGATAGTAAATCGGCTAGTGTATCAGATACTATTTTAATTATCAGACGTTGACACATAATGGCATGATATGGTACATCAATTACTTCAATATAAGGATACAATATAATTCAGGGATGGTGAATCTATTTACGTCTTTTCACGTGCCCTTTTTTTTTAAATAAATTTTAATGTGGCAAAACGACCAACAACCGTGACTATAAAAAAAAAACAAATACTTAATAATACTTTTTATTTGCAAACAAAAAGTACACCTTCGCTGCTTCTTCATACTCTTGTTTTTACACGTACGTCACTGTGACATAAAACTCCAATAAATTTTTCATTGCTCGCCATCCCTGATATATGTACGTAGATAATACACCACTTACGATATAGTCAACGTTTTAAATACGTTACGTACAACGTTTTCGATAAAATTAAAGTCATGTTGCGTGCAAAAAGAATTTCGGAGTTATGTGATTATAATTAATCGATTGTAGGCACGTAACACCCAAAAGACTTTCGGGGAAAATGAATAGTCAAATTTCCCGGAGCGCATAGACATCATAGTAGCTCATAACAATATGTTACAGACAAATTCATTCATCCCTTGAGACATACATTTATAAAACTAGTGCAATCGGGTTTATCCCAGATAGCCAACAACTGAGGCATTCTTCCCTTATTGTTAACTCAATGATTCCCAAAGTGGTATTTACTGATAGCCAGGGGTCGGTGGTTAAAAATAAACCACAGAGAATATACCTGTGGAGTTTGCTTCGCCGTTTCTTCTCCTTCCAGAGAAACCTACCTCATTACGAAATGATGGTAAAAGCTCGATTGTTAGCTGACCTTTGAAAAATGAAATGTAATTTCTTGACGAAAATAAATAATTTGAATGCAAGGGATTCTTTGCAACTTAAAACAAAATTAGGGGTCTATATAATTTGTTTTTAGTTGACAATTTGGGTTAGTTATTGTCTAAAAAGGCTAAGTCAAAGCATTTTCAACCTTATCACTATAGCATATGGTCCTTCGAGCCGGATATACTTATAGTTATTCACGTCGCCCGTCGCTCGCAGTTTTAACTAGATATAATTAATATGTACCTACATTTTGAAAATTGTGATAAGAATATTTTTAGACGATTAAAATAGTGCTAAACTAAGAAACATGAGTTCCAAAACAGAACAATTGTTAAATATTTTTGAAGAAACAGTAAGTTTATTATAAAAACACAGATTAAATTAAAGAAGTGCCCAAAACAGCGCATAACGAAGGTTTATAATTTTTTTTAAATTTAAAAAAAATTAAATTCTGTCATTCTAAAATTATTAAATCTGTCAATACAGTATATTTTTCGTTGAAATATTTGGCAACTCCTAGTCTTACCGTGACATCTTCTTACCTCAGGTCAGTGGATGAGACTCTACGTCTAGTACAAGCATTCCAGTTCACCGACAAGCACGGGGAGGTGTGCCCCGCCAACTGGCAGCCGGGCGCGAAGACCATCAAGCCGGACACAAAGGCCGCACAGGAATACTTCGTCGATGCTAATTAAATAATACCCGCCTACCGAAGAAACGGTTAGATGCTTTTACAAGAGAACCGCACACTTCCATCTTGGAACGAGCAATGTAAAAAAAATTAAAAGACAATTCCTACTTAGGTCAGCAAAGAAAAATTTTTGTCACTTTTTATTCTTCTGAGAGTGCCTCTCCGACTTGCGAAGGTTGGCAGCCAATTCAGCACAACTCTCCACCTCCTTGGCGAGGTGCAGCATTCCTGGAGCACTCGCCATCCCGGTCCACTCGCTGATATTGCGTAGCCAAGACTTTCCAAGAACAACTTGTCTTTTGCCCGCGATTTTTTCCATCGTGATCACCTGCAGCAACTTGTACCTGTCATGTCTCACGATGTGACCCAAGTAAGCAACTTTTCTACCCTTGACGGTCAGCAACAGTTCGCGTTTTTGCCAACTGCCTGACAAGTCAATTGTCGGAGCACCTCGTCATTGGCCACCCTTTGGGTCCCGCTGATACATTTTATTAAAATTTATTCCTAAATTAAATCCCGTTAACTTTCTTGTATGAGAAAGATTTATTTTCTCTCATATATGACTAAAAATAATAAATTAAATTTAATTAATGAATTGATATTTGAAATAAATTTCTCATCAACATCAAGTTTCATCCACGAGAAGTTTTAAAAAAAATGTATTTGAATTTGAGTGGATGAGTAGAAAGTATTTCATCAACGATTGAAAATTTTAACAAGATATATAAAGTGTGGAACGGAAGAAGAAAGAAATAGTAGGAATTGAAAAATTGGACAGTTTCTTAATCGTGCTGTTATGAGAATTATTCTAGAATAGAATAGAAGCATAGTAGCTACAGTATTTTGAGTACTTGGCAGGATTATTATCATAAAAAATTGTCTGCTACTGAACATTTTGCATTAAATTAATGATTAAGTGTGGAGTAACTGGTTATTGTAAAAGCATCTAAATGGCAACACTAACCCTCTACCATAGACAATTGATTGTCAATGGCTTATGTATTATACCAATGGTTATTTATAGTTATTCTATACCAAGTAATGTGTTTCCGCATGGACGTTGACATGCGAATCTCGAACGACCGCTTTACACCGGGGACTAGCCGAAAATCTAATCAAAACGTGCTCAGCAGTTACTTTCTTTGATTTATACGTAATGTTGCCATGTTAAAAACTTTTAATGGTAGTTTTTATAGGGCAACTACACTTTGATTTATACGTAATGTTGCCATGTTAAAAAACTTTTAATGGTAGTTTTTATAAGGCAACTATACTTTGATTTATACGTAATGTTGCCATGTTAAAAACTTAATGGTAGTTTTTATAAGGCAACTATACTTTGATTTATACGTAATGTTGCCATGTAAAAAAACCTAATGGTAGTTTTTATCAAAGAACAATGCTTGTAACGAATATGAATGTCCTCGTATGTGGGTGGATCCCGGGACTATCGCTATACATACTTCTCGCATCCTAAGGAACAGTCAGTATTTACCAGAGATCCTAAACTACGGGTTGTAAGGCAATCGAGGCTGTAATAAAAGCTGTTGCTAATATTTGCTTTTTATTTGCGTTCGTACCCAATGATCGATCGTTCTGCAATTGTCAAAAGGGCCTGGACCATTAGAAGACCTCTTGTTCCAGGCCAGGAGATCTATGGACGCGTACTTTCACTCTTTTTCTTTCTACTCTCACAAGGAAGTGTTTTGATGAGCGGTACAACATACCTATCATAAAATAAACAATCTTGTAATGGACGACCAGGTAAAGTCATTTAGATATTATGATACTGCTAAATTCTAGGCAGAATCAAATATTCATAACAGATGAAGGAATGAAGTTATAAGAGAGCGATGTGAAAGTGATGCGAAGAAAGGTGTGACGAGTCGAGAAAGTGATGCTTAGATGGTTTGGGCACGTAGAGAAGGTGGATGAAAGACGACTGGCAAAAGAAATTTAGGTTGTGGATGTGGATGGTAGGGTCCGTACTTGACCAAATTGCCGAAGTTCTTAAGAGAGTGTTGAGTGTGGACGAAGCAAAGGAAGTGTGCAGGGATCGTAGCAGATGAAGCCCTGTGGTCTCTGCCTCTACGGGAAACAGGCGTGATCATATGTGTGTGTGTGTGATGGATTTGTATCGGGAGTGGAGAACGAAAACGAACGGGAAATACTTTGAATGGGATATCCCTAAGGAATATTGTTAAATTCTGCGCTATAATCCCCATTCCGGAACAACAGGATGTGAAGCGTGTGGGTATTTCAGATATAATAAAGAGAAATGTTGGTTTATTTATTTTTCCTGAAAAAATTTAAAAGAATTTATTTTAAAAATACGTGCAGCTTATATCTGTGTGAGATTTCGTTATTATTGTTATTTTTTCGATGGGATAGGAGGGCAAACGAGCGAGCGTGCCGCCAGATGGAAAGCAATCAACGCCGCCCTTAGACAACCGCGACACCGCAGGAGTCACTTAAGCGTTGCCGGCCCCTTAATTATGTGTAGGCTTGTTTTTTGAAAGTGCCAATGTCGTATCGGTATTGAAAGGTCGCCAAAGATAGCTGGTTCCACATAGTGGTTGTGCGTGGATATAAGTTTCGAGAGAAGCGCACCGTAGTGGACCGCCAGACCGCACTCATCTATAGCTACGCCGCAAAAATTGAGAGAGCTTGGCTGGGATGTGTTGATGCATCCTCCGTATAGCCCTGACCTTGCTCCATCAGATTTCCACCTGTTTCGGTCATTGCAGAACTCTTTAGGAAGCATAAAGCTAACCTCAAAAGAACACTGAACGCTACCTGTCAGATTTTTTTAGTCAAAAATCTCAAAATTTCTACAGGAATGGCATCATGGCACTACCCACAAGATGGCAACAAGTCATCGATCAAAACGGCACATACATATTAAAAATAAATAAAAAATTATACCTAAAAAAAAATATTTTCCTTTGTATGAACAATACGAAAATACTTTTGCCCCGACCTAATATGTATGACGACCAATTGGCTCAGTGGCAGGGCACTCCGCCCACGGAGTCAATGGTCGCGGGTTCGATCCCCGCATCGGAATAAATATATGTATGGATTTATAAATATTCATTCCGAGTTTGGTAACTCCCCCAATCAACATTTCCGTTCCTGCCCTTTCCTTTCTTCTTTATCCGCTCCCTTCCTCTCCGCCAATCCAGGGTCTGCCGTGCCAAAAGGATCGTGGATCTTAGTAGCAAGCGTGCCGACCGTCCCGGGATCGGGCTCCCCCGGGTACTATGGTGCCTTACCTCAGCATGCAGGGCTATGCTGGGGCTGACCTCCATTCTCCTTGCAGCTCGTAGGATTCACTAAGACTAATTTAATTATACCTAATTTGTTGAAAAATGAGAGCAACGTGGTTCGCCACCCGTCACGTCCTGATTCTCACGAGGGCAAGAAGCGACCAATGGAGAGCCGTTTCGCTGCGATAAATGGTAGCGGAGCTCTGTGGTCTCTGCCAACTCCTGCGAGGGATAGGCGTGAATATACAAAATGTCAAAATTATACAAAATGTGTGTTAATCGTCAATCCAATTTGATTTATAATTAAACACTGTCCCGATACAATTCATTCTACCCATTTCAGTGGGTAGTTCGAATAGTTTGGATTACACACCTATTGGGTCTAGACTTTGTAATTTTTTGTTATTAAACCAGAGGTACCCAAACTTCAAGATCACTTGCCATGCTTTTTCGGTTTAGAATACACTCCTTACATATATAATATTATGTGGACAGTCAAAAGTTTTACTTAGCTAAGATCCGCGACAAGGAAACAAAAACAGAAAATTAATAATGTGGGTTTTCTACTGGAAGAAGTGTGTATATAAATTTAAATATAATGAGGTATAGTCGACTCTAGGGAAGATGGTGCCTCGAGTTGAGGCGAAACACGTGATCATCTTCCGTATTATAAGTCACTATTATCAAAATCACTCAAAATAAGCAAGGCGTGCGAGCGATCTTCCCTATTGCGCGCTAAACAACTGACTTCTCGTCGGTACCCTAACGTTTAAAGTTATTAAAGTTATTTCGTAACAATGGAAAATATTACAAATTAATAAATATTAAATGTTATAAACTAAAGCATTGGGGACATTAAAACTCTAAACCCCCCTTTGGATGGCCTTGTAGCGGACTCCACAATTTAGTTTAAACAATTAACGGGAATAGTTCTTAGTAAACATTATCGTATAGCTCCGTGAGAAAGCCACCGTCATAAAATTATAAAGGGAATTGCTTTACAACCCTCCAACGGCGGCGGCGAAAAAGACTATTGCGAATCGTTAGGTTTAAACAATATATCTTTGTCTCACGTTGTAGCCGCCCTCTCGGCAAGGCACAAAATCTTTTCCCACGTTTTGCACAGGCACCGTATAAAGACCTGGCCGAGAGGTGTACAAAGGACAGATAGTAAACAGACACTAAAGAGATAACCACTCAACAGTCAGCGCACACGCTCCCTATAACCGTCTGTTCTTTAGTTCTATGATTAACACTAAATGTATTCTGATCGTTTGTTTTAGATCACTTTGTGAAATTATAATGTATAGTTAAGTTAATTGTAATAACAACTGTTGGTGGATCTGAATGCTAATTCATTTAACACGCATCCGACAACCATCACATCCAGAACAACCACACCTTATAGACCTCAACAGCCTTATTATGATACAATAAAGCAAAGTTCCTAACGTAAGCATTCCAAACAGACTATCATTTATCCCTTAACCCGTTCGCTCCGAAGACCGTATAATCCCGTATGTATGTATTTTTTTACAAGTATATAATTACCAAATTTTTAATTTAGTACAATATTCTTGTAGAGACCCCGTTACCGTACTTTTCCGGTAAATGTATGCTGTAACGACGAATACCGTACGATTCCGCAAATTTCGAAAACTGCCCGTCTTAATAGGAAAATAGCACGTCGCTAAAGGGTTAAAAACATGAATACAATTACTTGATGTATACGAAATCATTTGACAAAGTATATAATAAAATATTGTTGGGTAGAAGGTAGTATGAACAGAAAATAGAATATTAAAAAAAACAAAAAGTAACCGTGTTGAATCTTTCGTAAACGCAAAAAACAAACAAAACAAACGTAAACAAATATAAACCTTAATGTCATAGCATAAGAGGCATTAGAAAAAACAAATCAAGTGGGTATTTTGCTTTTAATTGCTTGTTGGAAATATTTACAATTTAGCGTAGGGTAACCATGACGTTTTTGAAAAGAGAAACGTCATAATATAAACACGACGTAAACGTAAGTTGGCGGGTAAAATCTATTTCTTTCCTATAATTATATATGTTTTCTAATACTTAGGAAAAGGTGTTAAGAAATAACGATTTTATAAAAAATACTTGGAATTTTTAAGACAAAAATGTTACAAATTAGTTAGACATAAAAGTATTTTATATTATGGATTTATGTCGCGACGACAACAAGAGTGTAAATGACACATAAGGGATAATATTTTTTTTAAATAATTTAATACAGTCGTCGATTTCTCTTCTTAGTGCATTCCACAAAAATAAAAACATATGCTGTCACTAATTAAGCGCCGTACAAAATAAGCACAAACCACCGGGAACAAATCATTCCTGCTCGAAGTTCCATAGGTATTAGCTGCGTAATATAGAATTTATTTAAATAATTTATACAGTTTTTATTTAAAAATGGCCAATTCCGCTGGCTATGAAAGTGTAAAATTATCAGATATGGTAAGTTTATTTATCTTTTGAACTATGCATTTTATTTTTAAAACAATCGTGTGAATTTTTTTTCGTGTTAACCTTGAAGCAAAATTCAAAATGGCGACTGTAAAAACTTTGTAGTGTGGGTGTGTGGAATATAAAATATTTTGTTAAATTGTTTAATGTCATTTTCACTCCAATAAGTAAATATACATGTAATTAATCATTAAGTTTCCTACTACGGTTTACCTCGTAAAAGTAAATTGAGATTGTAACATGATGTTATCAAATTTTACATTTTTCTTTTTTTAAATTGCTGTTAATTGATATTATAAATCAGTTCGTAAATGCATGTTTAAAACAAATTTACCATGTATTGTGAAAAAACAGATTTGTCTAGTAATATATTCGTTCATTCACTTATAAGGCCGGTAACATATTTGTTATCCAATTGTTATTGAAGGTGTCTTTAGGTGTCTATGCTTGCATTCCATCAAGCGACACCATTTCTTGTCTTTTACGTATTTGTCATATTTAATAAAAAAATATCTAAATTATAAATATTAAAATTTTCGCCACTTTCGTCTAAACTCGTGTAAAAATTTAAAAAAAGTTGTTATATTTTTTTTTGTTAACTTGAATATTTTTGTTTAGTTTCCAAATGTGTTTATTGCACATTAAAATAATTAATATAGTATTTTTTAAAGACATTCTTAAATTTACAACTTACATGTTTTATATTTAAAAAATAAATTGCCACAGTACTGCCATCGTTGAAAATGAAATTCAACTTATATGATCAAAGTTCCTTCCAAGTTGCGCGCATAAATTTTTATTTTATAAAACAATTGCATCTAAAAATAGAAAAATTCCAAATTGCACAAAAAAAAACATACTTTTTTTTAATGGTTTTATAGTTTTATAAAAATTCAAATAATTCAAAAATTTTTGTTTTTTATATACTTTTAAACCGCCAACCAGCGAATAAACAGCTAAATTTGTTTTACAACTATTAAAATTTTTTAAAATCAATGATTAATTATGATTTGCGCAAAACTACAACAAATTTATAATATGTCAACATTCATCAAAGCGTTCGAATGATGTTGTATGTTATTGTATTTCAAGTGAAACGAAGAAGTTTAAAAAAATTTTCTTTTGTTTCTTACCTGTAACGTTTTAACTGAAAATGATGTCAGCAAAGATTATTCTAGAACATTCTATAGGTTTCTGTGGGTGTCGATTCGTGGATGTTCCGTGGGGGTCTTCCTTTACTTGTGGTTTATTTTGTTTCTGTTATTAATTAATTGAAATGAGATGTTTGATGTGAAAGCTGCTGTTTTCCTTGTATCTTGTCTGTATTCTACATACTATGTTCGCAATTTAATAAAATCTATAACTTTAAACTGGAAATTATGTCAGCAAAGATTATTCTGGAACATTCTAGAACTTTCCGTCGGTTTCGATGCTTCTTTTATTTTTGTTTTCTTTCCTTGCATTCCTTTCATTGTCTGTATTCTACATTTTATTTTCGCAAATTAATAAAATCTGTAATTTTAAACTGAAAATGTTGTAAGTGAAGATTATTTTAGAATATTTCAACTGTTATATTTTCTTTAGTATTTCTCCCTCCTTTGTTGTAGATAGATGTATTCTGCACTTTTGCGTACTTTAAGCGTCAAGCCTATTATATGTTAAATATGATGTTAATTTTATAAAGGGTTTATTAATTATTTAATAGTCTAGTCAGTTAACAGTAGATCTTATTATACTCAAGTAAATTACTATTACAAGCTATATGCGTGTGTTCTCCAATCTAAAGTTACTAAAACTTTAAAGTGTTTTAGTTATTAATGGAGTCAGGCGTTACTTTGCGGAAATCCATCACTATATGGACAGTCAAAAGTTTTACAACACGTGTTAACCAAAACTCTCTACGGAAGACACCGAAAAGTTTCGGTTGTCTTCCGAAGAGTCTACTATACCTGAAGATGGCTCGTGTTGGGGCGAAACACGTGTCGTTTACAAGATGGAAAAGTGATAGTGTGTGTTTGGCGTTGTGTATAGTGGTTGGTGGGTGGAGAGTTGATGGCCGATTTTCGGTAAGTTTTTGGTTTAAGTTTCAAATAAATCCACTAAACCCAACGGAAAAACACACATTATTAATTTTCTGTTATTGTTTTGCTTGTCGCGGATCTTAGCTAAGTAAAACTTTTGACTCTCCATAAAGTGTTTTAGTCTTGAGTGCGGTGTAAAGAGACTTCCCTTTAATACATACATTGTTTATTAAATATCGGATTGTTATTGTAACGGGAGTGGATAGAATAACATTGGCTTTGTTTATATTAAATCTAAATTGCATACATCAGTCACCTTAGCTCTTACCTACAGCTCTTCCAGTTCGCAAACTGAAGTGGTTAGACCCCCTTAGTTCACAATCGTTAGAGGACACGAGTGGATACCGTGTATGGACAGTCAATAGTTTTACTTAGCTAAGATCCGCGACAAGCAAACATTAACAGAAAATTAATAATGTGTGTTTTTCTGTTGGATTAAGTGGATTTATTTGGAACTTAAACCAAAAACTTACCGAAAATCGGCCATCAATCCTCCACCCACCAACCACTATACACAACACCAAACACACATTACCACTTTTCCCTTTGCTAGCATAGTCGAACAGCCAAGGTTATTGTTTGCTTGTCTCGGATCTTAGCTAAGTAAAACTATTGACTGTCCATATAGTGATGGATTTCC
Source organism: Baronia brevicornis (assembly GCA_031353405.1). Classification (NCBI taxonomy): domain Eukaryota; kingdom Metazoa; phylum Arthropoda; class Insecta; order Lepidoptera; family Papilionidae; genus Baronia; species Baronia brevicornis. The sequence continues at coordinate 48,862 of JASFAT010001752.1, forward strand.
GCAAAGTAACGCCTGACTCCATTAATAATGGATACCGTGTCTTGGAAAATTGCATGACGCCGCCGGCTAGATTTTTTTTATTTTTTTTACGTGATAGGGAGGTAAACGAATACGCTGGTGATCACCATCCGGAGTCCCGCATGTTCTTTTGACTGCTCCGCTAAAAAAAAAATATGCATATATCGTGAGGATAAAAGCGAATTCTTTTTCCAGTATTCGCAATGGAACAGGCCAGAGCTGCATCTGATGTCCCAGCAAAATCAGCAGAACGTTGAAAATACCAATCGAAGAAGTATCGGCGCTATGGCTGGTGAGTTTATATATGGTATGTAAGTCTTATAGTCTTTTGTCAATATATATTATAGCTCAAAATAAGAATCGTCTGTGTATTGGTGAGTAAAAATATAATTTTTTGTGTGTATGTGTCCCTTTTCTCAGTGGTAAACTTGGTGTTGAACGAAAAGATTCGAAAATCCAGTCATGACATACATATCATCACGCCTGTTACCCGTAAGGTTAGGCGGACACCATAGACCTCCATCTGCTACGATCTCGGTACACTTTCTTTGCTTCATCCACATTCATCACTCTTTATTTAAGCTCGCCGGTTAAGAGTACTTTTGACCTGGCCTTTCTTAAGAACTTCGGCAATTTGGTCGAGGTATGCTCTCCTTGGTTTATCCGTATCAACTCTTCCATCCACATCCGCAACGTGAATTTCTTTTATCAGTCATCTTTCATTCAGCCTCTCTGTATGTATCCAAAGCATCCCTTTCTCAACTATTGTCGTGCTTTCTATTATTCCACATTGCTCTCTTATAACTTTATTTATTACTCCCTCAGTCAAAGTTACCCCACACATACATACTTCTTAAAGCTCTTATTTGAACCGCATTCAGCCTGCTTTGATAACTCTTCTGCCAAACCCAACTTTCATTACCGTACATCAGAGTCGGAACAAGCCCTCCCCGATGAACCGCCAGTAGGGCCTTTTTAGACACATTATGACTTTTCATAAAAGGAGTGCAGGGCTCGATCAATACCCTAATTACCTGCTTTCACTCGCCTTTCAATGTCACATTTACATTTTTCATTCTTACAATGAGCCCCAAATTTATTGCCAATTTTATTTTAAAGCATAACAGTTTTTGGACTGCTTGATGTAAGCGTGCGGTTGCTTTCCTTTAGAAAAGACTTTGGATAATGGTGAGGGTATCTAGATCGAGCATCCCTTGGGTCTTGAACTTACAGCGAACAGTAGAAAAGCTACTTTCAGGGGTCAGTCTTTCCGAGAGTTGTACTCGCCTGTACTCTGTACTGTACTGTACTCGAGATTCGACTCACTCATGCGCCAGACAGAAACTTATCCAAAAATGTTGACATTTTAGATAATTTTTGTCTCTCAAAACTCGCTTGTTTGTTCTGTATATGGACCGCATGCAGATGAAACTCGGCTCTCTTATGAGCTTGTGTATCAGTAAATACTCCTTTTTTCAGCGAGTCCGGAATACACCATCGAATCGGTGATGCAGGAGTTTCGTATGAATGGACGCGACTCCCCCTACGACCCTGATGAGGAAGCATTCATCAACCAAGCGGGTAACATATACTCGTTATAATTTAATATAATATTATATAATTATGTGGTATTATGAAACAATATTTATATGTATAATACGTATTATATAATATTATATTACATAATAGTATAATGTCGGTGTTAGGGCGTAAGGGGGAGCATCCTACGAGATTTGTATGTAAGTGAAGGTAGTAATAATAAATAGACACAGGGAAGTAATGGGTGGGTAGTTTTACCAATTCATTATTCCAATATTAGGTTTATAATAGGTATACAATATTATATAATCCGGTGTTTGCTGTAAAAGTAAGTATTTTTTTTAAATAGATTCACGTTTAATTCTTTTTATTGTCAATATTTAAACTAATTAATAACCACCTCTTCGGAGAAACGGTTTAAAAAACTCTTATCATCCTTTTCTTGCACTCCGTACATTATATCTATACATTAACGTATTTATTATATGGCTAAATATTATATTCACTACAAGACCGATTGATCATTTTGGTAATCTGCAGTTGTATAATAAGTTTCTTAAATATAACATTTGAATTGAAATAAAGGTAAAGCTTCGGTTGGAACTTTATTATGAAAGTGTATATACACTTGTATGTTTAAGGTGATAAAAAGAACTAAATTATTTTACTCTATTGTCTTAGGTGAGTCATTAATTTATGTATCAAACAATAAATCGTTTTAATTAATATAAAGATACGCCTTGAAAATCGGCCGGGACTTTATTATAAAAACGTATATAAATATACACTTGTGTATATAAAGTGATTAAGAGACTAATTGATTTCATACTATTGGTTTTTCTAACCTAACTCAACTGATCAATAGTGCCGATATTCAGGAGAAACCTTTGCTTAACTGGTTGTAAGGAATATTTTGTAAGATGTTTGTTTTTCTTCTATAATATATATTGTGCCGTGATATACATTATAAGAATTATATTGTGCTGGTGCCAAAGATACAAATCTTGTTTAGTTTGAGTTGGTAAAGTCATGGTAAAATCATCACAAAAGAGCTGGTTTGACTGGGGAAAGTCTACACGCTCAGGGTATGTCGGCATTAAGCGGTAGAATTTTATTTTGTTACCGTGTGTTGTACAGAACAGTGAGTGCTGGAATCTGGAAATATAATTCCTTTATTTCGTTCTTTACCTCCTATTACATTACATCCTTCGTCTCCTCTCATAATTATGCAATGTATCAGTTTTATTATATGCATGTATATTTAGTTATTATAGACTTCTTTCTCACACCTCATTTTTTGCATCTTTACCCTAAGACACCTGCGGTAGTGTCTTCGGTTCTGTAAAGTTGTCATTTCTATATTTGTTTCGCGTCTGTGAGATTTCTAGTTCTACATATTATATATTGCGGAACTAAGTTGTTAAAATACTCCATTGTTGCAGATTTGACGGGTATGGGCCAAGCAAATGAATATCTCCGCCAGAAGTCGTGGCCGTCACCCGAATATACACCTTCTGCGCCGCTGGTACAGCCTCATGCATTTCAGCCTCCGCCAATTCCTGAAGGTATTCATACATATTCATAACATTGCTGGTTCCACAGGGTAGTGATGTGTGGGTCTTTCGTAGAGTCTACTACACTTGCGGGGATGCCTGCTTGTAGTGAAATAAAGCTTATTGTATTCTATTATTTTCTTCAATATTCAGTACCAGTGATGCAGAACGTGGAATCACCTCCAGAGAGTTGGTATCACGCGGACGAGCGGTCTGATGCGTTGACCTTGGAGCAGATGCGCATCCTGCAGTCTCTGCCGCGCGGCGTCTTGATGTCGCTGCTTCGCGCTCTGAGGGTGATAGTGGACGAGAAGGTCGAGAAGGAGGTAAGCCATGTTTTAGTGACATCCATCCAGATGCTAGGGATGAGGTATTTCTACGGCAAGTTGCACGGTAGTGGTAGTTTAGCGGCAGGAATTATTTCGAGCAATAACTTTGATCACTTTGCACGGTAAATGAAGTTATGTAAGCGGCGCAGGCATCTTTTCAGGAGTTCTGCGCGTTCTGCCGCAGCAACAACGAGCGCAAGTCGTTTTGGCGGTCGCACTCGCTGCGCCGCGACGGCCGCGTTTGCTGCCCTGTGCTGCGCGCGCTCGTTTGTCGCCGATGCGGCGCCAGCGGGGACTATGCCCACACTCTCAAGTACTGTCCTCTCTCCACCGCCGACGGTAACGACGCACTCTTATTTATTTTAATCTTCTTATAAAGACTTTTTTTTAACAGCCCATATATGTCCTACTAGCTTTTGCCCGCGGCTTCGGTGGCGTGGTATTTGGTCTGCCACGTTAAGTTCCGTGACAGATCATTTTAAATAAATATATTTTGTTTACTTCATAGTAAAAAAAATTTATTTATTTAGTTACTCGTATATCCAAAAATTTTTGACACGTATTACAAATTGTAGCCTATATGTTATTCCGATGTATAACCTATATTACTGTAAAGTTTCATCCAAATCCGTCCAGTAGCTTTTTCGTGAAAGAGTAACAAACATACACCCATACTCACAAACTTTCGCATTTATAATATTAGTAGGATAGGATAGGATAGTAGGATTGCTGAGCACAGGCTTCTCCTTTTCTGGAGGAACGGACGTTAACCCTAAGACATAATTTGTATATACTTTTCACTATGTGCCCTTAACCCTTATTTTCATTAAAGAAAAAAAAATGCACTAAGGCACTGCTTCATATCTAAATTCAAATTCACGATTTATTTTATTTCCATTTCATCAGTCGCAAACAAATAAAATATAATATAAATGTATTCAATTTCAGAACGCAATCTTGCTGCGGCCATGATGAATAGTATTCGCAGTACGTCCGGTCGCCGCCATCGCGTGCACCAGACAGCGCCATCTCACAACAATAAGCAGAACTACATGCTCGGTAAAACATCGCTCTCCGTTGTCCAAGATCAAATCGTTTATTATAAGCTAGCGCCTCTCGACCCCGTTTGGGCCGAGTTGGAAAAGAAATTATTGTCGGTAGGCGCTTAACTAAATATTAAAAATGTTTACAGTATTGTAAAATGTTGATTATTTTTTTTTGTTTATTCACAATCATTTCATGTACGTTCTATGTAGTTATTAATGACGTCGCAAGATGGCGCGATTCTCAAGTGTCAATTTTAGGTTAGTTTATATGTAGGTTATTGTTAAAGTTGCGATGGCTATAACTTGTGTTCTTACTAAAGAATGCTTTACCAATTTGCCCATACGGGGAAAAAAATCATCTAAACATTATTTGACTATCTTACATTGAACGTCGATTATTTGACTGCCTTATATTTCATAAGTTTTTATTGTACGAACATTGACTACTTTGTCAATAGACAGTTTTCTTTTTACTTTTTTATGATGACACTTCTATTTTCTGGCATTTTGGCATAATAAAGTCCCTGTAAGTTTTTTAATACTAAACTAGTATAAACTATCAATTATTATAATCAAATGTGTTAATTGTACAATTGTCGTCACAGCTACCACATTTTATATTTACTAACTGATTTATTTTGAAAATCAATTTTTTTTTAAATTCCTGACATAACACTTTTGCCTATATGAAACTTTCAACCAGCATTTTATGATTTAATAATAGGTATTGAAACATAAAATGTTATCGTTTAAAAAAAGTATTTTATCTTTTTCTACTCTTTAATATTTAATTTCTTAATTGAAAAATATTTTCCCATTTAATAATGTTTATAATGCTACAAGCATTACAAAATTGTTAAACAAATGGAAATTTATATGAATTTATTTAAATATAAGGTATATTCAAGCTTAAAATAGCCTGGTTTTTTTTTTTCAACTTTTATTTAAACTCAAATATATTGAATATCTTTTATTAATTCGAATATAAAATAAGTATAGGACTTTATGCCAGTGCGAAATTTGTTTAAACATCCATGTTTATCTTTTCACTTAATTTTTGTACTTTAATATTATTATTTGATAGACTATAACACTGTGTAGTTACTACCTACAAATTTATTTTGTAACAATTAAATTAATTATTCATTTCATTGAATTTTATTATATAATTTAATTGTTTCAAAGTTTTCATTTGATTTTCTACTTGAATCTAAATAGTCGGTAATTCTGCATTGAATAGAGACTACCTGTTTTATTTTCAAGTCATTAAATAATATTAACTCAGGTTTCACTGAAATTGAATTAAGTAGAAAAATAAGCCAATTTATTGACATGATGAATGATTTGTTGTTTTTTTTTTGTATTTATTTGTGGCATACTTAACTTAAATATTCCAATCACAGTTAATCTAATTACGAAAATTATTTTATAGAAACGATAAGTGCAAACAAGAATTAAATTTTATTATTATGAAAAAGTCAGTTGTCTATGGTCAATATAAAAAAAAAAATTTCGTCTAGCGTATAGAGAATCATTTCGTTATATTTAACAATCTTTCCTTGCGTGTGCTTGTGATGAAAATTTTTGTAAGTATGCCATTCGTAGAAATTCTACGTGTTTATTATTTTGTTGATTATGTACGAAAAAATATATTTTTTGTTTGTCTAATTATAATTCTTTTGACATGTGACATATGATATGATGTTGGTGTCTTTTTGGGTCTAGTAAAAATATTGATTGATTAATTGTTGTTTTATTTTTTCCCAATTTTACATATTTTAAAGATAAAGCTTCTCCAAAGCCAGGAGCTTATAGAGGGGCTGCCACATATGCAACCATAGATATATGTATAAGTATTAAGTTTAATCCTAATAAAAATTATTACGTATGATAAAAACGCAAAATTACCTGTTGTGTATAAAGATTTTTCATAATCCAAACCCTATATTTTACATATTTAATAATTTGAAGTTGTTTCCACGTTACATATAACTGTCCTTTTTTAACACACCGTGGTTGAATATTGGTAAATATATTTTATTTCGTTGCTCTAAAGTTCAGTTAAAAATATAAATTTCTTTTTGTCATGGATGCGATCCGTTAGAATACTCAAAACGTATGATTTAAAAAAAGAGCAATGTTTTTTAATCCTTTCGGTACGGACGCATTCTACGTCGCGCCGTCCCCGCTGACCGAGCAGTCGCGGCAAGCGTCCGTACTTGCGGAACAACTGCAAGCGCCCGTCAGACGCACAATACCACGCTATCTTACGCAGAGCGAGTGCAGTCGCTCGTAAAAAAAAATGCTTAAAAAATTATAACATAATGCAATAGAAAATATTTGCTCATTCCGTCAGTTTATTATTAGGCAGCGTAAAACAAGTGCAAAATACTTGCGATGGAGATAACATATATATTCTGCTCATGAAGAGTCGCGAGTGACCTAAGTCACCGTTCGTACATAACGAGCGTCAAATGTTGGGTGACCTTAGTCACCGCTCGGACAGATCGAGCGTCGGGCGTTGGGTGACCATAGTCACCGCTCGGACAGAGCGAGCGTCGGGCGTTGGGTGACCATAGTCACCGCTCGGACAGAGCGAGCGTCGGGCGTTGGGTGACCATAGTCACCGCTCGGACAGAGCGAGCGTCGGGCGTTGGGTGACTATAGTCACCGCTCGGGCCGAAAGGGTTAATATTACTAGAACTCTTGTTATCCATTCTAACCTCAGCTAATAGTGAATAATCCAATAGAAGATACGAACTGATAACCTGAGATCGTTAGCTGGATCCCTAACAAATAAGCTATTGCTTGTCTGTATATATATATGTATATATATATATATATATATATATATATATATATATATATATATATATATATATATATATATATATATATATATATATATATATATATATATAATTTGCCACGAGCGTGATAGCGCCGCACAGCTTTATCACGCTCATTCAAATTTGAAATCTCATGCAAATTTGTGGAAGCCAGTCAGCCACCATCGAAGAAACGAGAGGATTTATTGCCGTTATACTGGAAATGGGCATCACAAGAAGGCCAATTTATTTGTGACAAGGGTAAATTACATCAAAAACAAAAGATTATTATAATCTTGACAAATAAAAAACAATGGCACTAAAATAGCAGGTGTTCTCCAAAGTTATTTTTTAATACTTTTTTAAACTTTTTAAAAAATATTTTTTTTTTATAAAGTCAAAATTTCATATACATATAGGTCATAGTATTATATGTTATATTGAAAAAAATTCCCCAGTGTATAAAACATATTTTGTTTTATAAATAAGTCAATTGTTAGTTCAATATTTAGGACAATTTTAATTATTTTTTACAAAATGTTTTATTTTATATAAACCTTCAAATATTTAATTCTTTAATAGACTTTAGTATATTTTTTTATTTAACAACACCTCGCATAACAATTGTTATTAAATCTATTATGGTCAAAAGTAGATTTCAAAATGGATGACATCATTAAATATTTTTGTCAATTTACAATAAAAAGCATATTTTAATGTGAAATTTGAAAATGTACCTAACGGACCTCGTCGTCCAATAGTCACGATTCATTAATTCATTAATTCATTCATTCAATATATTTGTCAATTGTTACCATCAAATAATCGGCCTACGTTTTCTTTAAATAAATAATATTTATTTAATTGTTCACGTTAAACCCGCTAGATGGTGCTACTAGTGTGTGCCTTTATAAATTTTCCGCTTGGGGGATATTGTTTAATGCAATTATTTATAATCATACAAGATACTGCCCTATTTAATGCTGTATGAATACATCAGGCAGGCAGAAGGCAGTTGAGGTGTGGTTACAGTGATGGCTGGCTGTGGGATATATAATTATTAGAGTATTGTAACACAAGAGCCTGTATCAAATAAATGATAATTATTATTCGGCTTCTATTCCATATACGACGTATTCGGATTATTGATGTGTATTCGGCTGAATAATATAGTAACAAACATACATACAGATCGTCACGTCTGTTTCCCATTGGGGTAGGCAGAGACCATAGATTCTACCGTATGGCTGTGAGCCTTGGACACTAACGCTAAAGGAAGAGAAGAGACTTCTAGTCGCAGAACATAAAGTCCTCCGGCATATGGCAGACACGACGTTTCTCCATCTCGATTCGTCGGAGGCCATAAGCTTCATTTCCATAGCGAAGTGCAGAAGATGGCCTATCCTCCAGGATAGACCATCTTCTGCACTCCGGCCGTCACAGTACGTCGCCAAGTTTGTTTTAAGCGTCTCCTATCCATCTCCATTTTTGTCGATGTATCTGAACATCTACTGGGTCCTCTTTGCTGACTCTCCACAGCTCTTCGTTGTAGACCATGTTATCTGGCCAATATTAAAAGTATATAATAGATACGGCGTAGGCGGCGGTTGATCAAAAGAGCATAACAGTTATATTCATACTCTATTTTATTACTACTAAATTACTACTTCAATGTTTTTTCTAAATTAACGTTACTATACCCGCTCGTGGACAATGTAGGGGTAGGCAGAGACCAAAGATATCTATCCGCTACGATCCCGACACACCATCCTTCCTTCCTCTCACATTCATCGTAGCGAAACGGCTCTCCATTAGTCGCTTCTCGCCCTCGTTGGAATCAGAACGTGACGGGTATGATACGTCGCCGTCATTTTTCAACAAATTAGGTTTATTAAAATTCGTCATAGTGAATCCCACGAGCAGCAAGGAAGGATGGAGGTGAGCCCCGGATGCAGTAAGTCACTATAGTACCAGCGGGAGCGTAAACCCATGACTGTGGGTTTTAAATATAACTGTAAGAAAATAAATTTATCTGCAGCATGTCTATAAGATATTAAGTAAAAGATGCGGAGAGTTTCCGCTCGAAGTCGAGCCCTACAGCGAGACCTACTTGTCCAGGAATCGAACCGAACGCTCAGCCGCGGGTGCCGAGACTAATGAACAAACCCGAACGCGGTCAACATCGCGTATCGTGGGCGATGCTGGTTCCAGACCTCTGTACCGGTTCCAGTCCTCTGTACCGGTTCGCAATGTTAGCCTGTAACCTGCTGTGACTTCACCTCAATTTAGACTATTCAAATCCAAATAATAGCTTTGAATATTGTGACTTAACAGATAAAAATATTTTACTTATAATAGATTTTAAAATTATATAGATTATTTTATTAGTTAGACTAACTGACCCGCCAAACTTCGTACCGCTTCAGAATCAATAAATGAAAAAGCTGAACGATAATTACAGAATGTCTCAATTTTAGTAAAAAATGTGGTCGAAATTTAACAGGAAAAAAAAATCGTAATCATTAAAAAATGAAAAAAAAAACTTCACCTTTGAATTTAATTTGATTTCTGAACGACTTTTAAATTTAATTTATTTCTGAACATCAAATATTTGATAGGTAGGGATAGTTTCTAAAGGAAAACGAAATTGTTGCCTTTACTTTATTTTTATCATCTTTACCCACCTTTTAAACCTTCCCTGGACTTCCAAAAATAATTTAAAACCAAAATTAGCCAAATCGGTCCAGCCGTTCTCGAGTTTTAGCGAGACTAACGAACAGCAATTGATTTTTTTATATATAGATTTAATAAAATAAAACCTCTTTACAAAGCAAACAAAGAAATTAATAACATTATAAAATGAATTTAAAGCTATTATTTGTCTTATTTTTGATATTAAAATTCTGTATCAATAATTTGAAAATGTTTACTTTGATATAGCAATCTAAACTAAAAAACTTGGCAACGATTTGCAATTTAATTCTAACTAGATGACCCAATGAACTTCGTTTCACCTACAATTTATGTTCCCCTGTATATATTTTATGATATATTAGTCCTTAGGTATGCAATATTTTTCAAAATCGGACAAAAGAAACGACAGTTTTGTATAACAACACGTCCGTTAGACGATAAAGCCGCCACGAACGCCATCTATTGAAAGTAATTGGAAGTAAAATTAAAGAAACACAAGTTTTCGTTTTTCAAACTGTTTTTCCTATATTTTTTATTCGTAAACCTTCCCTGTATAAGAGCGAATAAAACAAAAAATAAATATTCAAATCGATAGAGCCGTTTTTGAGTTTTACCAAGACTAATATTATAAAATAGATCTCCATTTTTGTATATATAGATAAATTAAAAGTAGATCAGACATTCAAATTATTCTATTACTTTGACCAACCAATTACCCTCAAAATGGTTTTAATTAAGTTAAAAGATAGTAAAAGTCATCAAATGTAGAGCAGGTCTGACCTCTCGCTCGCACCAAACGTTCACGGCAATGCCATTAAAAAAGCGTCTCACGATTTGAGCGCTCAATATTCAAAGACCAGCGTGACATACTGTCAAACCTACTTCAACGAACAAACAAAATTGCACTCTAAACGCATCACATTACAATTCAAAGTCTTTCATCAGAATGCATAGCGAAGCCTTAAAAAATCATCCAAAATTAAACTCGCGCATCAAGAAACGCGGCGTACCGTTTTGAATTTGTTGAATGAAAACCATCTGTCTACCTGCATGCAAAAGTCGATCTTATAATAAGACTTTTAATTACAATATTCTTCAATGCGCACACACCGAGGCGTATTATAGTGAAGATTAATGTAAATAAGGTTGAAATTCGCGTGGGAAAGTTTTGCCGAAAATATGTGGGTCCTGACGATTAATTCAAGTATCTGTGCCAGCTATCTGGGGCGTCCGCGGGGTGAGGTGCGGACAGGTGGAAAGGGGGAGGGGAATATTATTATGCTGAACCTTAGAAAATAAAGCTGGTTTAATTATTGATTTTTAGTACTAATAAAATACATATATGTAATTATTATATTTCTAGATTCTATTAGATTTCTAGACTTGTCTTATTATTTATTTTTGTGTTGTACGGAATGATTTCATATTAATTCATCCCTATCATATCGATGAGTATATAAGGTTAGTTTTATAGACAGGGGCCACCCATAAATTACGTCAAGTCAATATCAATATCAAAGCACGGCAGTCCACTTCAGGACACTGGTCTCATTCACCTATGGCACGCCACGAAGCCCGATCTTTGGCTGTACGTATCCAGTCTCTGCCAGCCGCCCTGCGCAGATCGTTACTTCATCTAGCAAGGGGGCGTCCCATACTACGTTTGCTGAGACGCGGTCTCCACTCCAGCACTCGTCTACTCCAACGGTTGTTGGTTCTCCGATAAATGTGACCAGCCCATTGCCACTTCAATCCGCTAACTTGAAGACCTATGTCGGTGACTCTGGTTCTCTGGCGAAGACGTGAAATAAATTTCATAATCTAGGGGCACCCCCAACTTATTATCACAATTAGAGTTGAAATGTAGTGTTTTACTACTTTCAATTTATACATGTAGTGTCGCAAAGGTAAGTCTTATTCCTCTGTTATTCTCAATGGCACACTTTTAGGGGGAGAGAGGGAGTCTCTCCCCCTAAAAGTGTGACGTAATTTACTGAAAGGCCGAAATCATTTTGTATACTTCACGCATATGACTTATTATCGGAACTTTATATTCGGATTGGTAAAACTTCTCTGCTTGAGTTTTGATCCTAAATTGATTTTCTTTTTATGGACTAGGAGAGCAAGTGTGTCATGATGGAAAATAATATTTAAAACATTCAAATCATATAATATGTATTATAAATTATGCTCTCTCGGCATACATAAGACTTTTTAAAAACAAAAATATTTAATTTATTACTACAACATTACAATATGAGACCAACAAGTAGACTGCCTTCGTTTTATCGCTCCCGAACTCCTGCGTCGTCATCGATTCAATATGATGGGTTGGTGACTGGTCTTCTACGTATCCCCGGATGTGTATGCTATGGGATGATGTATTATTATATTAGTCTGTGAAAATGTGCAATTACTGCTGTTCCCACGTGATTACGATATGGATTCAAGAGAAGAGCGTATGTGTCTGTGCGTGAGCATCTAGTGATCTTATAAGGTGCGTTTTTCAAGAGACTTCTTTCGACGTACCACTACCATGTGGATCCAGCTATCTCCAGTGGAACCGCGACTACATTGGAACCTTCAAAAACAAGCCTACACCGTTCTTAAAGGCCGATAACGCTTGTGCAAAGCCTATAGTAGTGCGTACGTCTATGGGCGGCGTTGATTGATTTTTATCGGGTGTCATGCCGGCTCGTTTGCCTCTCGGTCCTATAAAAATTAAAAATAAATAAAGATTTTATTTCTATCTACCATTAAAAGTGAATAACTCGTGTAATTTCTTTATATTATAAATATCTATGACGTATACCTTTATAGTCGACAGCTTATCCTCTTTTTGTAATTCTTTTTGTATTGTGTGTGTGTGTATAAAATAATTATTTTTTAACAGTCCATATATGTCCCACTGCTGAGCACGGGCCTCTCCATTTCTGGAGGAATCGACGTTAACTCACCACGCTTGTCCAATGCGGATTGGCGGGGTTAACAGACTTGGAATAAATATTTGTAATCCATACATATATTTATTCCGATGCGGGTATCGAATCTGCGACCATTGACTCCGCGGACGGCGGGCCCCGCCACTGTGCCAATTGGTCGTCCAAAAATGAATAAATGTATCAAATAAAAACCTGACTAAGGCACAAGATCCAGTCAATCTACCAATATAATCACCACCCACATACAAAATGTAGGTAGGTGCATTGCAAAACAATTCAAGACACCGTGTCAGCACTGAACTGATGGTAAGATGCAAATGATATATTCTTACACCAATATCTGTGGGTAGTAATTAAACTAATGACCTAAAAATTAATGTCATTGTGAGCTTCCATTGGCTTAAGTACCAGAGAATCATATCGCATGACCTAAAAGATAAAAAAATATATCATTTCGTTCATTCATCATCGTGTTTCTACCGCTTGGTCGTGTACTATCATTTACATCCTGAACTACCCACAGCGACCTCATACCATAACTAAGGCAGCGAGGGACAGGAAACTAGATACATACATACATATCATCACGCCTGTTTCCCGTAGGGGTATGCAGAGACCTCAGATCTCCATCTGCCACGATCTCGGCACATTTTCTTTGCTTCTTCCACACTCATCACTCTCTTTATGCAAGCTCACCGGTTAAGGGTGCTCTTAACTCTTTCTCTAAGGGGAGTACCCTTAAAGGGCCTTTCCTAAAAACTTCGGCAATTTGGTCAAGGTATGTTTTCCTTCCCTTTACTAACCCTTCGATCATCCATGAATTGCTTTCCGTGAATTTCTTTTGCCAGTCGTCTTTCATCCATCCTCTCTATGTGCCCAAACCATTTAAGCATAGTAACTAAATGGATATAAATGTATTGACATAATGTAAGACGCAAGTGCATTAGAATTGGCATTCTTCATGCAAGCTAGCCGGTTAAGGATACTCTTGACCTGGTCTTTCTTAAAAATTTCGGCAATTTGGTCAAGATATGTTTTCCTTGGTCTTCCACTACCGACCTTTCCGTCCACATTCACAAAGTAATCCTTCACAGTAAGTATCGATTCACAAAACACCGCTGTAGGTAGCTGGTTTTCCCAGACGTTCTGGAGACGTATCATTGCATCTTTAGTTATAGCAATTCTCCGTTCACAACGCCTCTCGTCTCTATTCTCTTCCCTTCTTATAGCATAAGGAAAAGGTCGAACAGCATGTTTTTTTTATGGGATAGGAAGGCAAACGAGCAGGCATGTTACCTGATGGAAAGCAATCAACACCGCCCATAGACTTCTGCAGCGTCATAGACAGTGCAGTTTTGCCGACCTTTAAGCAGTTTCATCATGGAAGTGGGAGTAGGAATGGGAGGTGATAAAGGGGAGGGTGTTGGGCCTCCGGAACACGGCCGCTCACCGTACGAAGCGCGGTAGGTAAGCTACCACTCAGGCGCCGGTTTTCAGCGGGAGTGTGGTACTTCTCCGGGCGACCCGCCCCATTCGTGCTACAAACAAATATTATGCCATTCTTGACAAAGTATTAGTCTGCAGCGTGCAGCTTTACCACTAGCAATATGTTTTGAACATAATGCTTGGTAAATACAGGCCATTCATAACACTTAGCTCAGCAATATAACTTGCTCTAACAAGTTCCAATTCAGAGCGGCGCTATGTATCGCTCCGTCTAAATCCGCACCTCTTCCCTCCACCGCCCCCCCCCTACCGTGAGCCACGTGCGCGCGGAGAAATGCCGCGACCTTGTTTCTTGACCCACTGCCGATGTCTCGGCCAAGCACCGACACACACAATCACGATTCTCACACACACACTAGTCTCTGTAGCCTACGTGGTAAGGTTTCCGATGTTACCATGCTAGTTTATTTAGGGCTTGTTTAGTTTTGAGCTTGCATTTGATGTAACTTCAACTAATATAGCAGAGAACTTCATTATCTAATATTATAGGCTTTTAATGAGTTTTTTAATTGGTCGACATGTAGGGGTAGATACATGAATAGATCACTGTTCATGTAATTAGGGGTTCAGGCAATAAATTGATTAGTTTTATTAGTTGGATTCCAAGTTAGCATTCGCAGTCATCTAAAGATAGATTAATTTATTTCCTTCTTTAGTAACATACAAGAACCTATAATTTTTTTTTACTAGCCCATATATGTCCCACTGCTGAGCACGCACCTCTCCATTTCTGGAGGACCGGACACTAAACCAACCACGCTTGTCCAATGCGGATTGGCGGGATTACCAGACTCGGAATAAATATTTGTAATCCATACATATATTTATTCCGATGCGGGGATCGAACCGGCGACCGCTGACTCCGCGGGCGGAGAGCTCCGTCAATGAGCCAATTGGTGGTCGCCTATTAAATTATTACATATGAATTAACAGTACATACAGAGGGAAATGAGCAGTCGCTCGTTCAGAATCTCCACTCACTGAGCAGAGAAACTGATTTTCTACCACTAACCTTTTTTTTATGGGATAGGAGGGCAAACGAGCAAGCGTGTCGCCTGACGGAAAGCAATCAACGCCGCCCACGGGCAACCGCGACACCGCAGGAGTCGCGGAAGCGTTGCCGGCCTTTTAGGTATGTATAGGCTTGTTTTTTGAAGGTTCCAATGTCGTAACGGTTCGGAAAGACCGCCGAGGGTAGCTGATTCCACAAACTGGTGGTGCGTGGAAAGAAGTTGCGAGAGGAACGCACCGTAGTATATCGCCACTCATCCAGGTGGTGGGGATGAAATTATTCTTTACGGCGAGTTGTGCGGTTGTGGAATTCGGCGGCGGGAATTATTCAAAACAATTCCTCGGAGCACTCCCCATGATAGAAGCGGTAAAAAATGCTGAGAGATGAGACATCTCTCCGCAGCGCTAGAGAATCAAGCCGATCGGTGAGATCTTGGTCATCGACGATTCGGATCGCACGACTTTGAATGCGATTAAATCGAAAAAAGCAAAAAGCTAGTATATATTGCTTCTCGCGCCCAAAGGTTAAAGAGAAATTATGTGTTCTCGCCTATTGTTTTATTTTGTGTCTGTTATTAATACCGGCATTAGACAATGGAATTGGGTGTATGTGTGTGTGAAACACCTTAATTATATAAAAACTATATACGATATTATTTGTATTAGCTAGTTTTTTTTAATACAGATAGAAGTAGAAATAAAAAAATATATATATCACACCTTTTATTACAATAACTAAAATAAATCTTAATAATATTATAATATACAAATAAACAAAACAAAAAGAAAATAATTTTAATCTAACAAGTGTCATAAAATGGTTCTTGCTCAGCATTTGCCAGGCGTTGTATTGGAGCACCTGGCGCTGATTTTCAGCAAGAACCAACGTGGTCAGATCGCGGACCTTGAATATGAGGTAAGGACGATTGTAACGTTTTAAATGTTTTGCCATTTCAATACATGTCTGCGATCAACTCTTCTCCACGCGGCTGATCTTTATAAAAAAATTAACAAACGTATATATATATATATATATATATATATATATATATATATATATATATCCTCCACAATGTACACGACAAGTGTTTCGCATAGTTTCGTATAGTGAGTGTATAAACAACATCTATCTCTTCATCTTTCTATTGTATAAGACATGGAAAAATTCGCTATAACATCAAATCGATTCAACTGAAGTGAAATGAAGTGACAGTGAGCTACCGCGCTCCGTGCCCTTCCAGGAGGCTCCTCCTTCTTCCATAATGAAAGGGTCCTTAAGGCCAACAATGCTTCTGTACTGTCTATGGCACTGCGAATGTCTATAGGCGGCGTTGATTGATTTCCATCAGGTGACACGCCTGTTCGTTCTATCTACATTTTTTATCGTCTTCCTATCCCACGATGACCGATTGGCTCAGTGGCGAGGCCCTTCGCCCACGGAGTCAATGGTCGCGGGTTCGATTCCCGCATCGGAATAAATATTTATATGGATTTTTAAATGTTTATTCCGAGTCTGGTAACCCCCTAATTCCATTTCCTTTCCTGCCCCTTCCTTTCTTCTCTATCCTTTCCCTTCCTCTCCGCCAATCCACGGTCTGCCGTTCCAATGGATGCGTGGCTAGGGGCGAGCCTAGTCGTAAGCGTGCCGATCGTCCCGGGGTCGGGCTCCCCCGGGGACTATGGTGCCTTACCTCAGCATGCAGGGCTCTGCTGGGGCTGACCTCCATCCTCCCTTGCGGCTCGTAGGATTCACTAAAGACGAATTTAATATACCTAATTTGTCGAAAATGACGGCGACGTGGTTCGCCACCCGTCACGTCCTGATTCTCACGAAGAATTAAGTTATAGGTCCAATAATCACCAAACGCTTGCTTACTGATTATTTTATGCCAATATTAAGAGGACATCCTGCCTTTACTTCACCCACATGGTTTCACACCACCCAGGTTGCGACATCTCACCACTATGGACATTTTTTGTGGGGGTATCTCAAAAGTAAAGTCTATGAAGACATTTTTTTCGTAAGGGTACCTCAAAAGTAAAGTCTATGACAACTTTTTTTTGGGGGTACCTCTAAAGGAAATATCCAAGAGGTTAACTGCATCCAGACGTCACTACTTCAGCGAGTGGCACAGAGTACTGTGGCTAGATTTTATGACTGTGCCCGATGTGGCGGTCAACATTTAAACGAAATAATAAAAAACCCGCACATCCAACAAAATTTCATAACTATTACGAGGAAGAGAACTTCGTAATATTTTTTTATGGGATAGAAGGGCAAACGAGCAAGCGTGCCGCCTGATGGAAAGCAATCAACGCCGCCCATAGACGACCGCGACACCGCAGGAGTCACGGAAGCGTTGCCGGCCTTTTAGGTACGTGTAGGCTTGTTTTTTGAAGGTAGCTGGTTCCACAGAGTGGTGGTGCGTGGAAAGAAGTTTCGAGAGAAGAGCACCGTGGTAGATCGAATAATATTTTATTTATACCCTTTGTTTTTTTATTATTGTTGTTTAAAAAGCTAATTATACCCTCGAACACCCTGTATTTATCGTACAAAACTGTATTGTTTATTGAAATACAAATTGAAATACCCTCCTATAAAGTTCTTTTTTTTTTATAGTCCATATATGTCCCACTGCTGAGCACGGGCCTCTTCATTCCTGGGAGAACGGACGTTAACCCACCACGCTTGTCCAATGCAGATTGGCGGGGTTACCAGACTCGGAATAAATATTTGCAATCCATACATATATTTATTCCGATACGGGAATCGAACCTGTGACCATTGATTCCGCGGACGGAGAGCTCCGCCACTGAGCGTCGTCGTCCTTAAATGAAAGTTCTTAGTTTTATTTACAAGGGTTTGTGAATACATTCATACAATAACGTTATTGTCCCAATATAGTTCGTTAACGGAGGATGCTTAACGGTATCTGTTTGTCATCTCCATTTCGTCTTCTATTTAGGGGTTCATTGCTAATTTTTGGGCATTAAGGCGTGGGTTGTATAAAATTGTCCAAACTTTTTTTGCGTCTTTTGGTTATTTCGTTCATAAATTTCATTCACAGCGTTTTATAAATTGTTATACATACATACATATCATCACGCCTGTCTCCCGTGACCACAGATCAGAGGCAGAGACCACAGATCTCCATCTGCTACGATCTCGGCAAGCCCGCCGGTTGAGAGTACTCTTGACCTAGCCTTTTTTAAAAAGTTCAGCAATTTGGTCAAGGTATGTTTTTCGTGGTCTTCCTCTTCCGGTTCTTCCATCCACATTCGCAAGGTAAATTTCTATTGCCAGTCGTTTTTTATACATCCTCTCTATGCGCCCAAACCGCCCAAACCATCTAAGAATCTTAATTGCTATATCACCAACAATGTACCACCAAAATGAAGGTTAGGTTAATGTTTAGGTGGTTTGGACACGTAGTATGGATGAAAGACGACATATAAAAGAAATTTACGTTGCCAATATGGATTTAAGGGTTGGTAAGGGTAGACTAAGGAGGACATACGTAGACCAAATTGCCGATATTCTGCTTAATATCTTGTATAAGAATTATCTTCTTTCACAATTAAAAAATAAAATTAGCAAATTAAATATATATATATATATATATATATATATATATATATATATATATATATATATATATATATATATATATATATATATATATATATATTTAATTTGCTAATTTTATTTTTTGTATCTCTGTATTTATGTATCTCTTAATTTTTAACCTTTAATGTTATACAAAGACTCAAAGGGAGGCCAATGACGAGGTTCTCCGACAAGTCACGCAAAAACGTGAACTTTTGCAAACCGTCAAAGGTAGAACAGTTGGTTACCTGGGTGACCTGGGTCATATGACATGACTTGTCAGGAATGGTCATGTCACATGACAGGTACAAATTGCTGCAACTGATCATGGTGGGAAAAATCGCGGGCAAAAGAAGAAGAAGAAGAAGTTGGTCGAAAAAGAAAGTCTTGGCTACGTAATATCAGGGAGTGGACCGGGACAGCGAGCGAGAAGGAGGAGGAGAGTTTTGCTGAATTGGCTGCCAACCTCCGCAAGTCGGAACGGCTCTCCTAGAAGAAGAAGAATGTTATACAACTATCTTAAATAAAAATGTATTGCAGAATAAGCTTTTATTTTACAAATGATATAACCGAATAAAGAAGAAAACGAAAAACCTTCGTATTGGCAACGAAGAAGAAAATAATTTGGAGTAACAGGAAATCGTAAGAGATTAAGTCGTAATGCTCATTAGACATAGTGCGATCTCATGATTCCGCGAACGCCAAGTGTGCCGGCCGAAATACATTGCGCGCTCTTTGCGAGCGTTGAAGAACTGTGTCAGCGCTTGCCGAGAGCGAATACGGGTACAGTTAGCTCCGACGGCATGACTTTTACTTTTCTAAGCCCTCCCCCTCTCTCCTCCTCTCCCCCACATCAGTTAACCAATGCGGGAACGTCAGTGTGGCATCGGCTAATTTATGTCGGTGTTTTTGGAATAGATATGACTTATTTAGATAAAATAAAACGCTTTGTACATACTCGGTTTCAGAATATAATTTATTAGCGGTATAGAGCTACGCTGCAGACAAATACTTTGTCAAGGGGGAGGGAGAGGGGAGGGGGAGGGGAAGAAGTAGGGGTGTTGGGCCTTCGGAACTCAGGGCGCTCACCGTGCGAACCGCGGTAGCTTAGCTACCGTTCAGACGCCGGTTCTCTGTGGAAGTGTGGTACTTCCCCGGGCGAGCCGGCCCATTCATGCTACAGATAAATATTATGCCATTCTTGACAAAGTATTCCTCTGCAGCGTGGCTCTACCACTTTAAACAAATATAGCAGTGGATGAGAGTTGGTATTTTTGACGATTGCTTTTCAGTCAAAATGTGTTTATTTTACAATCATATCCAACGCGTTGGCCGTCCGTGCCTTTCCAGCTTGCTTCACGACAAACGACAAAGCGTGTTGCTCCAATTGTCATGGAGGTGACACAACCGACAAAGAAGCTTTAGTCTTCTAATATTTCTTTTTTTAGGTAAACGTTTTTAGTTTATTAATCTGTTGCAATACAATGGTTAGTTCTGATCATTTTTTATTTGTTTCCGCAACGCTTGTACAATTTTTTATTTACAACAACGACATCTAGACATTGTTTTTAAAGCGTCTTAATAAAACGTTAAACAGCTCCATGTACAATGCGGGTTGGTGGGATAAGCGGTCTCCATATATTTATTCTGGTACGGGGATTGAATCCACAGGGACGCCCTGTCATATTAGAGTGCATTTTTTCAGTAATCTTTGTCCACGCGTCATTACCCTACAGTACCAACTACCTCCCGCGATATGGTACTACTATGGAACTGAGGTTGTCATGGTGACACCTTACTCGGTTGCCTTACTATCCAATTGAGAACATGAATATAAGCTGAAATGAAATCTCTTCGAGACCACAGACTTCTTTTTAGAGTGCCTCTCCGTATCCGACTAGTTCGAAGTTCGGAGGCCAAGATCCACTTTGGGTCACTGATCCAGCGGGGTAAGTAATTAATTATCTATCCACATATCCATCTTTCTCACACCACAGACGAATTGATTTATATTTATTTAAAACCCCTGATGTTCCGATTACCATAATAGTGCATAGCGTGTAAAGGCTACTTCGTTACGGCAAACCGTATAACTGAGAAACTTGCCTTTGCATATTTTCACCGCCGGCGCGCACACAAGTTCGAACCAAGACTCGATGTTTACGGATGTGGTACAGCCCGAGCGAGCCGCGAACTGTGCTACTGACCGACTTTCCAACTGTCTTGTCGTCTGTCCCGCTCGCACGCAGCGCGCGTCCTACTATTTGCGCACCCGTCTCGCTCTAGCTGTTCCTCGCTCACGGAACTTCCGTAAGGTCGTTATGTCAAGGTTATGGGTTAGTTTGACGATTCGGGATGGCACTTTTTGACACCTGTGTCGATACGATGTGAGGCGCATTTTTCTTTCTTTGATTTCGTTTGTTGCTTCTGGTACAATTAGAATCTTAAAAGGCATAAATACTATGTGGACTGCAGTATATTAGGTATAGTAGACTCTCCGCCCGCCCATAATAGTAACGGATTTCCCCACGTAAAAAAAAGGTATAGTAGACTCTACGGAAGACATCCGTTAAGATCTTAACGGTTGTCTTCCGTAGAGTCTACTACGTAGCCTGTTCCTTGTAGAGGTAGGCAGAGACCACAGATCACCATCTGCTACGATCTCGGCATATTTTCTTGCTGCCTCCACACTCATTACTCTCTTTATGCAAGCTCGTCGGTTAAGGGTACTCTTAACTCTCTCTCTAAGGGGAGTACCCTTAAAGGGCCTTTCCTAAAAACTTCGGCAATTTGGTCAAGGTATGTTTTCCTTGGTCCCCTACTAACCCTTCCATCATCATCCGCAACGTGAATTTCTTTTGCCAGTCGTCTTTCATCCATCCTCTCTATGTGCCCAAACCATTTAAGCATAGTAACTAAATGGATATAAATGTATTGACATAATGTAAGACGCAAGTGCATTAGAATTGGCATTAAGCATTTGCGATTCTCTTAACAATGTTAAATTGTCAATAATTAATCAACTTAACCTAAAATTGTCAACATACGAGCAATTATAATAATGATTTAAAGCATTAGCGAATAGCAATTTTATTATCTTATATATTTATTCGTTCTTTTTCTGCTGTCATACTATTTAGCTCACCGGGTAAAACAGTTTCTAAATAAAAAAAGAATAAGCCCGCAGTACTTTTTGCCTTTTGTTCAAGTGAGAAGTAATTAGAAGATTCATCATTGTTTCTAAAAGAGGGACATAGGATAAGTATATTTATCTTTATTGAGTTGCCATGTTCTGTATTTCGTAATCTGTCCGATTAGCGTAGTGATTATGAGCAAACTCTATAGCTTGTGAGAGAAACACAAAGTTAAAACTGTATCGAAGTTTCATGTCCAATATAGTTTCAATATACAATACATAACTCAAGGTGGCTAAGTTGCCCGGTATTTTTTGCAGCCAACTTCAACTTGAGTATTAGCGCTTTACATTAATAGCGTCTTGGACTTTATTGGTTTCTTTAAGTATGAATTTCACTTTCCTTAAGTAAAAATAGGCTGAAAAACTTACCAGGAACAATAAGATGGTTGACGAGTTACTCATGATGACGACTAAAACCACCCAAACAGATTCATTTTTAAAGTCAAAGTCCGACTATGTTTGAAGTCCTAGTCATAAGGATGAGTACTTGTTATAAGGTGGATATTTATATATATGTAAGTATTTATTAGTTTTTTTTGTACAAGCTCCAAACCATTTTTCTCAGTTTCGCCTGCAGGTTGACTAGTAGAGAATGCTCAATGGCTTTAAGTCCGCCTGTGTAAATTTTGTGCAAAATGCTTAAATAAATAAATAAAAGAGAGGCGCGCTTTACATATACTACGTACGTACTACAAGGCTTTACGAATATCATGTATATGCTCAAAAAGACATTGTTAAAGTCATCACTATGATTTGGATGCGTATAATATAACACGACAGAAAAGTATAGCGAGACTGCTAAAATGGTGATGATAGTTTAATTATATTTAAATGTTTTCATTAAAATAATAAAGTAGTCGGCCGCTCGTTACTTGTACCACGCAAAGGTCGCGGGGCAAGTTCAAGTATGAAGGGCGACGCTAGCGAGCATTTCTCCGGTCGCCGTAAAGGTCGACTCGACATTTACACCACACAGATTCGCAGCAACCGGGTTTTTGAGATCGCGACATCCTTTTCGCTTCAATGTATATAAAGTTCAGGTGTCGTTCTATATTTTTCGATATTATTTTTTAATATTCGATTTATAATTTAATTGCATGCAAAATTACATCTTACATATCAGTACATATTAATTTTTATTAAAATAACACGTATAGTTCATATTACGTATGGCTGAATGATACCTGTTGTCCATTGTTTTTTAAATTAAAAAAGTTTTTATCGTTTTAAACTTTTAAGATGGATTTGACTTTTCCCGCCAACTTACATCTGTGACGTTATGTTTGAATTGCATTTTTATAATCTTATATTATTATCAGTTATATTGTTTAATTGTGGTGGCGTATTATGCAATATAGTTCGATTAAAGTGTATAAGTGAAGTGATATGAAATAAATTCGTATACCGTGACTTTTTAAGTTGACTAAAAAGTCCATAGAAGGTTTTGTTAGAATAGCCGCCATTTTATCAAGACGTTGACGCTGACTAGGCATTTCAAGAGATTTAATATTATTCCGTTTTACTTGACACTCACATAATAGTTTTAACTAATTGCCATCAAAGAAACAAGAAAAGAAAAAGTGGGATTTGACTTTTCCCGCCAACGCCTAGGGAATTACCAACTAATTGCCACCAAAAACTAAAGAAAAGAAAAAGTGGGATTTGATTTCTGCCGCCAGCGCTCGGAGAAGTACCACACTCCCGCAGAAATCCAACGTCTGGGTGCTAGCTTAGCTACCGCGCTTCGTTCGGTGAGCGGTTGAGTTCCCGAACCCTCCTCCTCCTTTCCATAATGACGCTTTCTTTAATGGCCGGCAACGCTTCTGCACTGCCTATGGCACTGTGGATGTTTATGAGCGGCGTTGATTGCTTTCCATCAGGTGACACGCCTGCTCGTTTGCCTTCCTATCCCATAAAAGAACAGGGAACGTGTTCCATAAGTTAGAGATTCGTAGGAATCAGAAGGGCAAGCTTATAAGATATTTATGCGCCTTATGTTACCAGAAGAGGAGGTAAATTATTGAATTTCTAAAATATTTAGAATGTTTCAATGTACATCATACGACATAGCATAATGGAATAACGTTATCCTAAATATAAATCAGAAAAAAGTATATTATAATATGTATATTTTTGGTAATGTATTAGGAGTGACTAAGGGTCACCGACTTCGTTGGCTGGGCCACGTTGAAAGGATGGGGGAGGATCGCGCAGTCGAGAGAGCGTATGTGGGTAGCCCAACTGGACGACGTCATGTGGGGCGCCCCAGATATCGCTGGAGAGATATGATCGAAGATGACTTGCGCAACCTTCAAGTCTGTAACTGGCAGGAGGTGGTGCAGGACAGGGCACAGTGGCGTAAGATCTGTTCGGAGGCCAAGATCCATTTTGGGTCGCTGCGCCAACAAAGTTAGTTGCTTATTCCATAGGACGACTGGCAAAAGAAATTTACGTTGCGAATGTGGATGGAATGGTCGGTAGGGGAAGACCATGGAAAACACACTTGGACCAAATTCCTGAAGTTTTTAAGAAAGGCCAGGTCAAGAGTAACCTTATCCGGCGGGTTTGAATGAGGAGAATAATGAGTGTGGAGGAAGCAAGGAAAGTATGCTGGGATCGTAGCAGATGGAGATCTATGGTCCCTGCCTAACCCTTGTGGGAGACAGGCGTGACGATATGTATGTATTTCATTAGATTCCTTATAAAAATTCAATTTAAAGTTCTTTTAACTAGAGTAAGAAGAGCGTCACCCAGATTTGGGTGACGCGGCGACGAACGTATTAAAAAGGATTTAAAAAGTTTCATCCCCACCATTTGGTTGAACGGTGATCCAGTACGGTGCGTTTCTCCCGAAACTTCCTTCCATTAATGAACGATTCGTTCATTCATTCATTGATTTTTATATCATAACGTTATGTAACTTTAACATTTAAATATACATAATAATAAAAATAAAAATGAATGGTTTTATTTTAGGTATCCTTTATCACTTTTCATAGGGGGCGGGGAGGGGGGGGGGCAAATGAGTATGCATGTCGCCTGAGTTAAAGCATCTCTGTTGTATTAACCAACCCATCAATTGAGCCCAGTATTCAATAGGACATTTTTCAGTATCGAAAAAACTCATCCAGTTCAACATTAAAACGATATAAACTGTAGGTTTTATGTATTATGCCATTATCATCATCAACAGCCTGCGGCAGTCCACTGCTGGACATAGGCCTCCCCCAAGAAGCGCCACCTAGCCCGATCTTCGGCTTCACGCATCCAGTTTCTGTCTGTATACTTTGTATTATACCGATGAATGATAAGTCAGCTTTGCTTAGTTGAGAGCTGGGGCGCTAGTTTTCTTCCTCACCTGATCTATTTCCCATCTTTTTTAGGGAGGCAAACGAGCTGGCGTATCGCCTGATACAATTTTGTGGAGTGTTGATGTCGGCCGTTTTTTGTCCAAAATTTACTTTACTACATACATACATATCGTCACGCCTGTCTCCCGTACGGGTAGGCAGAGATCCACAGATCTCCATCTGCTACGATCTCGGCATACTTCCCTTGCTTCCTCCACACTCATTATTCTCCTCATGAAAGCCCGCCGGTTGAGGGTACTCTTGACCTGGCCTTACTTAAAAACTTCAGCAATTTTGTCAAGGTATGTTTTCCATGGTCTTCCCCTACCGACCCACTTTCGCATTCGCAACGTAAATTTCTTTCGCCTGACGTCTTTCATCCATCCTCTCTATATGCCCAAACAATTTAAGCATCCCTTTCTCAACTTTTGTTCCGACACGTTCTTTTACTCCACATTGCTCTCTTATATTATTACTTATCCTATTATTTCCACTTTTATTAGTAAATACACTACTATAATATTTACTTATTGTTCTTTATTAATGGAATCAGGCGTTACTTTGCGGAAATCCATCACTATATGGACAGTCAAAAGTTTTACTTAGCTAAGATCCGCGACAAGCAAAACAATAACAGAAAATTAATAATTTGTGTTTTTCTGCTGGATAAAGTGGATTTATTTGGAACTTAAACTCTACGGAAGACAACCGAAAAGTCACGGTACGGTTGTCTTCCGTAGACTCTACTATACCTGAAGATGCCTCGTGTTGGGGCGAAACACGTGTCGTTTACAAGGTGGAAAAGTGGTAGTGTGTGTTTGGTGTTGTGTATGGTGGTTGATTTAAGTTCCAAATAAATCCACTTCATCCAGCTGAAAAACACAAATTATTAATTTTCTGTTATTGTTTTGCTTGTCGCGGATCTTAGCTAAACGAAATCCCGACTACCCGTCATAATACTACTATATATAATTGTTAAATTCAAAGTGTTTGTTTTTAAGTTTTGTTACACTTTCCAAATGTGCAGGGTCATCAGTCCGCCGGTGCCTCGGGCTGCAGTATTCACGTCGCGTGCACTGAACACTGCGTTTGCAGGCGGTGCAACACCACCGCATAAACTGTGAACTTTGTCCATAGATCATTTCTAATTTCGGTGCATTTTTTTAAAAAAAAAAAGCCAATGCTTTTATTTAGTTGTTTATTAATTTTTATTTATTTTATTACAAAGGCGGACGTAACATCACGTCTTAGTCACGGTTAATAGAAAAGATTTCTCAAGAGTAGATACAATATAAATGGAAAGCTAATTAGTTAATTAAATACATGCATATATAAATAGATACTTTTGACTTTCAGCCATAAAAATAACCTTAAATCAATAAGAATAAAACAATAATATAAAAATGTCACCTTTATTTAATAATTATAAGATTAAAAATATATTAACCTCAATTGTTAAGACACTTTACTACTGAGTTTATATTTTTTGAGTTTTTAAGAGTTCAATGGTTTTATTTCTGAAATAGTTTTGTATAAAATTAATTATTTTTTTTTCGTATAAAAATTGAAGTGAAGACATCAAATAAATAGTGAAAAAAATTACTTAATGGCGGCGTTTCTTGGCCTATTTCCAGCAGTGAACTGCCGCAAGCTGTTGCCAATGATAATGATGAATTGTTGAGAAGAAAAAATGTATTGTTTTTTAAACTGTATTAACATCAAGTGTCATCCACTACAAGTTTACAAAATGTATTATATTTCAACTTGAATGGATGAATAAAGTGTTACAACAGTAACAAGCTATATATATACATATATATATATATATATATATATATATATATATATATATATATATATATATATATATATATATATATATACTTTCCTTGGATGCCTAAATTATATAACCCTAAAAATATAGTAATAATATTGTTATAAATAGAGAAAAGACGGATATAGATATAGATGTATATAGTTTATAATAATAGTAATAATGAATATTATATTATAATGTGCTATATAATAAGTTACAACTCCATAGTTTACGTGGTTACGAGTAGCGCGGACGGTGAAATCAAACCACTCTATGTAAGTGGGTTGGAGAAAGAATCTCTACGGGCGCTACAACGTCAAGGTAGCGTGCGCATAAAAAACAACATATTTTGCTTTTCAGACATTAAAAAATGGTTTCATCTTTGTATTTATTTGTAGTAAAACTAATCTTGGGCATTTCATGATTAATGAAATATTGTTTATTTATAATATATTTACGAATAAAATTTTGTAATGTCTTTTTATGGGCTTTTTGATTTACTCTGTTATGTACTTTTTTATTTAGTGCACAATAACACTTAAAAGACATTTAAACTATAACGAAACAATGAATAACAGCATTTATATAACTTGTGTATATATACGTCTAATCCTTTAAAAACGATTTTAATAGACAATCTTTATCTTTATATTTTACATGGTTAAGTATTTTCCTTCTAGCAACAGTAAAAAATTAAAAATATGAGAATATCAAAATAATATATATATATTTTTATGTGATTTGCTAAGGGTTTTATGTGGCAGTATTATTTTATATAGTAAAAAAAAATTAATTCGATTAATACACTCATTACAGTCCAATGTGAACTCCCTCGTAAACAAGGGGAATTCCCAAATACTCTCGCTTGGTAAGAGTATTGTGGATTTTAAATTGTTTTTGCTCTATTACCATTCGACTCCACTGATGTTTTCTCGCATGATTTTCACGGAAATAGCGTTAGTTCTTTTTCATGCCGATAACTTCATATTTTAGCCAATAATAATAATAATAATAATAAAATAATAATATATTTATAGATCATTAATAAAGTTTACTATTTTGTTTGACTGCCTACCGAACTAGGGTGAACCCTGTACTATTACTTTTGATAATAAAATGGTTTTGAATGAATGAGTTTAAAACAATCGAAGACCTGTATAATGCTTCTTCATAATTATTACGCAACGCAATTAAACGAAATATTGGCAAACATCGGGTAATTACCGCTGGCGGAATGAGTTAATCGATGTATCGATTAGTTTTGTTTTAATAACGATGCCTCGGTTTTATTCGTTTAATCTATTGTTTTGTTGGTACGAAAATGCAAATGGGGCTAAACAAATCACGTCCTTTACTGTAGTTACTTAAAAAACATCATATATTTAATTGAAATATTAACTTTAATTG
Organism: Baronia brevicornis; assembly: GCA_031353405.1. Taxonomy (NCBI): domain Eukaryota; kingdom Metazoa; phylum Arthropoda; class Insecta; order Lepidoptera; family Papilionidae; genus Baronia; species Baronia brevicornis. The sequence continues at coordinate 77,704 of JASFAT010001752.1, forward strand.
ATAGTAGATAATTAAAGATTAAAATGATTTACCAGAGATTTATTTATTTTTTAATTTGAAGATATTGTATGATTCTTCCAACATTTTACTAGATTAATAATAATAAATACCTTTATTCTCAGACTTTTATATATGTTACAGACTCTAGATCCCATAGTGGGATTCACATTCACATACAATGTAAGATATCAAAAGAAAAAGAAATTAAATACACAATAACGATAATAAATTTTAATTAAGTTATTAATCAATCAATCAACAGCCTGCGGCAGTCCATTGCTGAACATAGGCTGTCTTAAGAAGCGCCACCTAACCCGATCTTCAGCTTCACGCATCCAGTTTCCATCGTCGCACCATCTAGCCGGGGGCCGTCCCACACTACGTTTACCGAGACGCGGTCTCGATTCCAGCACTCGTCTGCTCCAGCGATGGTGCGATCTCCGACAAACGTGACCAGCCCATTGCCACTTTTGCTTGCTTATTGGAAAGACTATGTCGATGACTTTAGTTCACTGGTGGATTTGTTCACTCCATAGGTCTCTGAGCTTGAAAAGCAGACGGACTGTCAGCGTCCACGTTTCGGCGCCGTAAGATAGTATAGGTAAGATACACTGGTCGAAGTTTCCTAAATGCTGTCCAGCGTAGCTGAATCCTTCTATCAGCTTCTTTCTCGAAGTTATCTCCACCCAACTGCATGACCTGCCCGAAGTGGATATACTCCTGGACAACTTCGAGAGTTTTACCATTAAATAAAATTTTACCACTTTTGAATTAAGTTAGATAAAAATTAATTCAATATTTACGCCTGTGTTTGTTTGTGTATGTTTGTTACTCTTTGTTTAATCTGGGAAAAGATTTGAAATAAAAAAAAAATAATATTCTGTTTTATTTTTGTGTTTATTTTACCATTTTTGAATTAAGTTAGATAAAAATTAATTAAATATTTATGCCTGTGTTTGTTTGTGTATATTACTCTTTGTTTAATCGGGGAAAAGATTTGAAATAAAAAAAAAATAATATTCTGTTTTATTTTTGTGTTTATTTTTAAAAAAATTACTACTTAATTATATACCATCTGCATCAATAATTATATCGGGATAGAAGTGTGGTATTATAGCGGTAAGTTATCTATGTTTGTTACTTGCCATGCAAATGACAAGGTGTGCTTCCTTTCTTTCCTTGTATGTGAATTTGTTGAAGATAAAAATAACATTAAACTTGAGTTTGTTTGAAATATGTTTGCTTGTGAATGATATTTGAGGTTTTATCTTTATTTTATTGCGAACTTTTCTGCTGACTCTACTTACCGTCGCGCATGTGTGCATTAGTTGACATTTCGCGTGTCGCTATACACACGCTACGCGAACGTGTGCGTGTCAGTTTTCTCTTGTGTGCCCTCCACTGTACTTGCAAAAAGGCAATTTGTCGTTGGTTGGTCGTGTGTGTGCATTATGACGATTTTCACATCCGACTTTCTTCCGAGTCTCTCGGGAACTACTCGCTGTGCGAACCTCATCTCTTTCACCGAGTACGGTCACACCTTTGTCTGTCTGCGTCGATGTCTAATATGACCCACATGTTGTGATATTTTTAGAAATGTCTAGATTTTATTCGAAACATGTGAATTGCACTTTGTTATGAGTATTACTTTATGTTTCTTAATAATGAAAATGTGTGTGGGAATTAATTTTTTTATGGTATAGAAAGGCAAACGAGCAGACGTATCACCTGGTGGTAAGCAATCAACGCTACCTATATACATCGGCAGCAACATAGACCACCTTTGAGATATTTACATATGTATATTTTAATACAATTATTAAGTATTTTAAATATGTTTTTTTTAACTGAGCAATATCTTGGTGTAAAATCTCTTCTATCAATTGGAAAATAGTTTTCAATATTTTTGAAGTTAATTTCAAATGCAATATATTAAAAATATCAAAAGTTTTAAAATAAAGTTGAATATATTTTACAATATTTTCAATCGGTATTTGAAGTCACGATACATGACTGAGCGAAAGATACTCAAGCCACTGAGCTGAGTGGGTATCTATAATGAACAATGGAGCAATTTAAACTGAGAATATTTGTGATATTATATTTTCATTTTTTTAAAAATGAATATTACAAACTTTCACCAGAATGATTCATTTATATAAAATGTTCATTTATGTTTTGCGTATAAATAAAAAAAAGGTTTTAACAAAAAAAATCTCCGTTTATTTTACATTAATTTACAAAATTTACTTATACTGGAAAACCTCTGGAAAATATAACATTTGTGATATTATATTTTCATTTTTTTAAAAATGAAAATTAAAAACTTTCACCAGAATGATTCATTTATATAAAATGTTCATTTATGTTTTGCGTAATAAATAAAAAAAAGGTTTTAACAAAAAAAATCTCCGTTTATTTTACATTAATTTACAAAATTTACTTATACTGGAAAACCTCTGGAAAATATAACATTTGTCCTTAAAAAATAATTCGTTAACGCTACGGAAGTAATGTCGATGTCAAAATACATATCTGTATATGATTTCAAGTCATACAATGTAAATAAGAGCACAGTCGAATACATTTTAAATATATAGAAACGTGCGATTTATTTACCTTTGATCCTCACTCGCGGACGAACCACGAAGAGAACTACAATAGAGCCTACTAGAACTAGAATATTATAATTACAAAATTATGTTTATCAATAAATACTTATAAACTAAATAGCTTAATACTAACAAAAGGTACTTTTAAAGTCTACATACGCTGTGGGAAACGCTGCGCGTGAAACACTCTTATAATATTTAAAATAAGTGACAAAATTATCTTTATAATGTTAGTTTTCGTATTTGTAAGAAATTAAGATTTATATATAGGATAGCGAGTGCTCCAGAACTGCTGCACCTCGCGAAGGAGGAGGAAAGTTGTGCTGAATTGGCTGCCAACCTTCGCTAATCGGAGAGGCAATCTTAGCAGAAGAAGATGTAGTTTATCAGAGGTTAGTATGTTATAATCAAGCAAGAATCATTACATAAACGGTTCATTTGTATTATTGTGGCGTAAATTGTAACAATTAAATTTATTATTTATGCGTTTTCGCTTTTTTGTCGTTTTATATACATATAGAAGTGTGAACAAGTAATATATATATTTTTTAAAGTTAATTTCTACATAGATCAATAAAGAAATAATGTATTTTTATATTTTAAACTGTATTAACATCAAGTGTCATCCTCTACGAGTTTAAAAAATGTATTTCAACTTGAGTGGATGAATAAAAAAGTATTTTCTTAACGAGTGACAATTTGAACAACATATATATAAATATATATGTATATACATATTAATATATATAGGGAGTGTGAATTAAGTGTAGGAACTGAATTGAATAAAATGATGAAACTTAAATAAATTTGTAGTAACGTCAATTTTTTTAAAATAATATATGTACATACAAAGATATCATAATTACAGAGTTTTATAAAAAAGCTTAAGTAAATGGATGATAGAAAGTGTTTTTATAGTTGAAAAGTTACTTAGCATCATATACAGGGTGTTCGGATGTATCATTAGATAAGACATCTATTAAAATTTTCTTTCTATATACAAATAATAGTCAAGAAGCAACATGTTATATTAGTTTCACTAAAGCGTTTCACAAACGCGCGTTTAACCCACAGTGTGTAGGTTCCCTTAAGGCGGACATAGAGCCTTTAGGGAACTACTCCGTTTGCAGACGGGCGTCTTAAACGCCGTTTCTTATACCATAGATGAAAGAGACTGGGAATTAAAGGAGATGAAATGTGAGAAATATGATTTGGTCGTGTCGATTTATATATTATATTATAGTATTTGAGACTTGTTTAGGAATGTTGAATGATTATGTTTTTTTACTACTACGGCCTGCAGTCATCGTAAATGCGTTTATTTTACATAGTGACCTATTCACCTAGTTAAGCTATAAATTCATTGGAGTAGTAAGGCGACTTGATAAATAAATATGCACCATGGGTCCGAATTCATAGTTTTATACAGTTTCAGATCTATTCCTTAGTTACATGTACATAATGGTCCTTCGAGTCGGATAATTATTAATTTAAATCTTATAATTGACAACCCTAATATCAATATTAAAAATATTTAATTGATTCATATATCGTGTTGTTTATTATGAAAATTTTATTTTATTATAAGAATATATATTTTTTTTAATTACGATGAATAACCATTTTTGAAATTCGTGCTATTTATATATGTAAAAACACTTTATAATTAACTCGATTAAAATTGTCATTGAAAAATCTAAATTAATACTTTAATTTTTAATTATTTTGATTTTGGATCTTTTTAGTGAATTATTGTCTCTAGTTTATAGAGTAAGTTCCATTGCTGAGTTTTATTATTTGAAAAAGTTCATTAAAAATGATGATAAAGTAGATTTTTAATTGTATAGAACTTATATAAATAACTTTTGATTTAGGAGTAGGATACTGCGATGAATTTTTTCATAAATATTACACACGAATATTGTTTGTTGCGTAACAACGGATTGTTGTTATTACAACATTAAATTCTTCTAGTTTTTATTCAGCAGTTTCCCGGACGGTCTGTTCCGGCGCTCGCGTGCTTGCTCACGAAGGACTCTATTCAAAATATATGTTACACTCGACATGAGAAGGTGCAATCTTTTAATTATATAATTATCAGTAACCGGAGTAGGTATATTCTTTTAGGGTCAATGATTTCACACGTATATATTAATATTGACATGTTTCCGGGACTCTGAATAAATCTCGGAAAAGTATTAATTTCAAACTTTTATTTAGTCAGTTCAGTTTAGTATAGACTTTAAATAAAAATAATAAGGTTTTACTATTACTACTTTTAAATATCGAATGTAAAATCACCCAAATCGTAAGTAGAATAGAATAGAATGATTCATATCTAATTTCCGGAAAAACCGGAATTTCTGGTATTTCTTTTTTTGAAAAAAGAGCATGTCCACGTTATAATAGCGTGTTACATATTCTTAAAGTCGATATACCTATTCTGATCACTAATACTTATATAGTTTTTGTCTCAATACTTGTTTGATAACTTGTACCACTAATAATGCAGATTATCAGTAAACGTCAAAAGAAGTATGGCCTTAAATCTAATTTGATAATCTCAATAAGTTTATCAGATCTAATTTCATTTGTGACAGAAGCGAATTATATGCATAATGTACGTAAGAATAAGTGATACAAAATTAAAGGTGATTGCGAATGCAAAAGAGAAACGTTAAAGCGAACCACTTGACTAAAATTAATCGTAATTAAAATGTATACGAAGCCTCATTTGCTTTGTCATAATAATTCGTCTTGGAAAATACATTAATTTAAGTACCTAATCGTATATGTAACTTCATTAACTAATATTTTCAATAAATTTGACTATAAGTAGGTAATCGGGGTATAAATTCATAAGAAAATACGAACAAATTTCGTCGAAAAACGATGATGGAATGTATTTCTCCAAGTTTATACAATCGCACACATTGTTTTAGCGAACGTGTAACACGTTTTAAATGGACCACCGAAACATAACAAAAGTTCAATAAACCTACGGGTTATACTAACAATAATGGAATGAACAGAAACCTACCTAACAACCTTCAGCGCGCAACAACATATAAACCATATTATCTACACAATGATAAATCTGAAGATATCTTAAAACTAGTTAACATTGCACTTGTCCATAGGAGTGATATAGCTACAGGGGAGCGATACCACGCTATCTTACGCTTAACTAAATCCGAAGATGATCAATTGTTCCATTTACATAAACTAGTCTTCTATGAGAGTACGTGCATATATGCACGTGGAGACACGCACACACAAACACACACACACACACAACTACGTGCTAAAAAATGCTTCATTTTGAGCCAGCGTCGAAGTTGATCCAACAGTCTCTAGTCTCTTGTTAGTCCCGGCCGATCCGTTTGTGGATCTGTTGGTGCTTGATCAGGTGGGCCTTCTGGCGGAACGCCTTCGCGCACACGTCACACCTGAAGGGTTTCTCGCCGGTATGCGTGCGGAGGTGCACCTTTATATTGGATTTGTTAAGGAATCCCCTATTGCATATGCCGCACCGGTGAACCGGCTTCTCTTTCCCGAGCAAGCCGCTCAGCTCGGCTGCCGTAGCTGACTGGAACGCCAATGAGCTTCCGTGAATGTTGCCAGCGTTGTTTGCTTGTTTCGCTTTCGCTCTGCTTCTCTTGTTTTTATTACTGGGAGTCACGGTGGTTGTGTGGGCGTGAGGGTAGCCCAACAGTCTATCTGGGCTACAAAGACCATCGGATTTGAGGCTTAAAGCGTAATGAGGTGCATATCTACCGTTGAGTAAACCGCCTACCCCATCCGTTGTGGAGACAGCATTCCCAGGTGGCGAGGACGTCGATATGACGTCCATGCCGTAGCTGGTCGAACTGGGTGCCTCCTGCTTGACGGGCGGCCCATTTTGCAGACGGTTCTGAAGTAAGGGCATGTATCCGTGTGTGAGTAGGGTCTGAAGAGTCGATCCCGCTTGCCCGAGGTTCTTCTGCAGAAATTCCTGGCTTTTCGTGAACTCCTGGCTGGGCTTGCAGGGAAAATCTAAACCGGAATGATGATTGGTTTGAGATGGAGGCGGAGAGTTGGGTAGGCCGAATTCATCTAGATTTTGGGAGACTATTTTGTCTCCGTGCTGGCTGCAAGCGCCTGTTATCCAAGCGTCTATGTCCATCCAGCTGTCTCGCGAGTCGTTACGCTCTGGGTCTTCGGGCTGTGAGGGTACTGTTGTGTCGGCGATCGCGGAGCCGATGATTGCCGCTATGTCTTCTATGGAGCTGATGTCGTACATGTCCTGCTTGTGTCCGTCGTCGAACAGCTTCGCTGGAGGTGAGCAGGACTGCGCACAGCTGTCCGCCGCGCCTTGCCCACTCGTCTGTGTTACAAACGGCTTGCTGTCAGGAGCGTCTAGAGCGTAAGGTTTGACATCTTCTAGATCCGGCGGTTCAGTGTCGGCGGCGCAGGTAGACGAGGAGACGACATCGTGGTCGCCGCCATACCCACTCTGCGTTGGATAATTGTTGTTCTCCTCGGGGAGACGTTGGGCGATCGCGTGGTAGTGGTGACCGGAGATGCCGTTGATGGACAGGTGTCCGGTGTATCCGGTGAAGGGGGGCAACGGCTTGAGCTCGGCTAGGGGCGGTGGGGCGAGGAGCGAGTCTAGAAGCTCGTGGCAGGTGGGGGGCGGAGAGGCCGCGTCCAGCTTGGGGTCGAGCCAGCAGGCGCCCAGCAGGAGGTCGTCGCCGCCCGGGCCCGCGCCGCCTACAGCCCCGCACTTCATCCCGCGCCTCACCGTGACTCCCGAGCCCAGAGACACCCCGCCACCTCCATACTTGGACGCCGCCACCCTGCTGCGCTATCTGTGAACAAAACAACAATATATGTCATATGCATAGTAGGTAGGTAGGGGAAGACCAAGGATAACATACCTTGATCAAAATACCGAAGTATAGACCAGGTCAAGAGTACCTTTAACTGGTGGGCTTATAGAGAGTAATGAATGTCGTGGAAGCAAGGAAATTATGCCGCGATCGTAGCAGATGGAGCTCTGTGGTCGTTGCCTACCCCTGCGGGAAACAGGCGTGACGATATGTATGTATGTATGTCATATGCATAGTAACTATAAAGTCGAACAAGAGTTGATACACGAACATGCTATTTATTGTAGGAGACGCTAGGCCGTCACGACAATACCTGTGTAGTGTTCCCACGTAAATATGTCATAGAGGAACGAGATTCGAGACGAACGTATGGGTCGCAAAAAGCCAGCAAAGCATTTGAGACACCACCCCCGTTGTGGATGTCTATGGGCGGTGGTGGTCATCCACCACCAGGTGACATGCACGCTCGTTTGCCTGCTCCGCTATAAAAAATAATCTGTTTACAAGCTAGTGGTTTTGTTGGACAACTTTTCGGTTATCTTCCGTAGAGTCTACTATGCCTGAAGATGCCTCGTGTTGGGGCGAAACACGTGTCGTTTACAAGATGAAAAAGTGGTAATGTGTGTTTGGTGTTGTGTATTTTCGGTAAGTTTTTGGTTTAACTTCCAAATAAATCCACTTTATCCAGCAGAAAAAAACACACATTTTCTGTTATTGTTTTGCTTGTCGCGGATCTTAGCTAAGTAAAACTTTCGATTGTCCATATAGTGATGGATTTCCGCAAAGTAACGCCTGACTCCATTAATAACGCAAGTGGCATCTTCATTTTAGAGTGAAAATGACGGGACATCATCGCAAACAGATGCTTTATGTGATATTTTGATATAAAACTTTCTGTCGTGGGGTATAGGAGTGAAATCGTAGACGGTGACGTCGTCTCGATTCAGGCTACGAACTCGTCTACTCAACTCTATGCACTTACATGTGGCCGTGAGCGTACGGTAGAGAGCGAGCCGTCGTTTCACGACCTATCACGCTTCTATTTATTTTTTAAATATCATATAACATTAAGAATATTAAAAAATCGTCATAGCTTGCACATATAATTGTGATAGGAAAACAATTGAGCAACAAAATGAAGTGTCAGTGGGACCAGTTTAAAGTCGATTTGTCCGTGAAATAGAATTTTGTAATTCAGACGCAGTACGAAATCATGATATTGGCGCTGAATAATTGACTCCATTTTGAAGGCGCATGCTCCGCTCCACTAGTTATCGGTGCTGCGATAGTGGGTGTTTCAGTTCGCTGGTGCTTGCTTGATACACGAAGCCTGCTATGATTTTTTTTTATTATTATTAGAAATAAAAACACAAACCGCAATAGTCTAATTGGTTGGGTATTACATTGTCGATCATACAAAGTTTAATTCCACAATTGATTACTCACATAAATTTAATGTCCAATGTCATAAATTATATAACTGACTTTGCTAAAATCCGCGATCATAATTTTTCTGATTTGTGCTCGCGGATCTTAGCAAAGTAAGATTATTTGTCCATCTTTATAATGGATTTACGCAAAGTAACGCCTGACGCCATCAATTTTCTAATGTCATAACAGAAAGTGGGCCTTCTGGACGATTGGCGATCTAGTACGATGCATTTTCCTCGAAACATCATTCTAGGTAGTACCACTGTATGTACCCAGCTATCTTCAGCGGTATTTCTGAACTGATACGATGTTAGAACCTTTAATAAACAAGTCTAATCATATCTCAAAGGCCAGCAACACATTTGGAATGCCTATGGTGTTGCAGATGTCTATGGGTGGCGTTATTTGCTTTCCATCAGGCGATACACTTGCTCGTTTGTTCTGAATGCCACTAAGTGTTAGTGTCCAACTTCTGGGCAAACGCGCGAAGTTTCGCATATACAAAACGGTCATAAGGCCGATACTAATGTATGGCACCGAGGCTTGGGCATTGCTCTTAAAAGAGGAAACCAAGCTCACCAGGTCACTGAGCGCAAGATCCTCGAAAAAAATAATAGAACCAATGAGGAGTAAAGACGGATATTGGAGCAAAACGCGGACCTAATGACCGAACCTTATAGTTGAGATCGAGACACCAAGGCGCGGAGTCTTTGTATTATAGCTGGGTCATATTATACGCATGGGAGAGGATTGAGTCGTGAAACGTGTCTACCTATGGCGGCCCAAAAGCCATCGTCCAGTCGGTCGTCCTAAGTACTGCTGAAGTGATGCCGTGAAGGAAGAACTGTAGCTCCAAGTCGAGGACTGGCGGACGGTGATGCAAGATCGATCCAAATAGCAACTCTTGTTGGTGGTGGCTAAGACTCATTTTGGGTCATTGCACTCGCCAAAGTAAAAGTAAGTATTTAGGAAATATTGACACGATATAGAAATATCGAAACCCAATTCGCTGACAAAAATCTTACATACAGAACAATAAATGTCCGCGTATTTGTAACGATCGATATTAACAATAGTAAAATCGATTTTAATGACAACACGCATATTGACTAATGGCTGGCACGCAACCTTTGCAATGTTTCGGGAAAAAAAGTGTGTCTGTAACAAAGAGTTGATTTGTCTCGCCTCCAAGAGCCGCGGCCTTGGTTGGATTTTTCGCAAAACGGTCAATAAAGACCGATTACGCAGGTCGATAGCCCCGCGGAGGTATAGCGCAATACTCTGAAAAAAAAAATACAAACGCCGGTTGCATTCTAGACGTGACTGTGCTGCGCTTTCAAGGAAAAAAGAAAATTTTCAGGCCAACTTAACATTGTGAACCGATTGATGTATTTAAAACGGTGATTATAAACTCGATCAATTTTAATTTCATAATCAAGAAATAAAATATTTTAAATTTACACACTTTATTTTTTACAGAAAATGAGCGATGGCGTACACTTTACAACCACGATCTTTATGATCTGTACAATGAGCTAAACGTCATCGAAATCACTAAAATTGGACGCCTTCGTTGGTACGTAATACGGATGGACGAGGCTAGAGTACCCAAACGGCTACTCGACGGCAAACCAGATTGTCGTAGAAGCCGCGGAAGCTCAAAGCTCAGACGACGATGACGAGATTTGAGGGTCTGGACAGAAAAAGCCAAACTAAGTTCCGACTGGAAAAATTTACTGAACCAGGGTAAGGCCCACCCGCGGCTGTAATGACTTGATGATGATGATTTTTTTTAAAGTTTTTACAGACGGGAAGTGCTATGAGGAATAAAGTTCGGAATAATTCCGTCCGCTGAATTCCACCATCACACAAAACTATCCACAAAGAAAAGTTTCATCTCCACGGTTGCGGTGCGTTTTTCCGAAAGCTTCTTTCTACGCACCACTACCCTGTGACACCAGCTACCTCCAGCGTTGTTTTCAAACCGATACGACATTGGAACCTTCAAAAACAAGCCTACATTTTTCAAAGAGCAAGTAATAAGAAAAAGAGGACAGTTGTGAATTGGTTGCCAACATTCTCCAGTCGGAAAGGCACTCTTAGAAGAATAAGAAAAGTGTGTTAAATATATTTTTTTTATGATTATATTTTAGATTTGCAAAAAGCGATCACACCTCTTAGAGCGATTATCCATGCTTCTTCAAGGAGACAATGAAACAGGGTGACCTGGTAAACATTTTACTTACATCCCGAAAATATCAATGTCAATATGGACAGTCAGAATTTTTACTTAGCTAAGATCCGCGACAAACAAACAAAAACAGAAAAATAAGTAATTGCCGTCAAAGAAAAAAAATAAAGGAAGAGTTTCATTTAAAAAATTAAAAAACATACACAAAAAAATTACATTGTGTTTTCCCGCCAAATTATTCTATTATTACATATACATGTATTTAACTTGACACTGGCATAATAGTTATAACTAAGTGCCATCAATGAAAAGAAATAAAATGGAACGTCATCATTTGAATTTTGCTTCTGATTTTCATATTAAACGGTCGACAGTTATTTAGTATTCAACGCGAGCCATTATGCATGTTGGCATGCGCATGACAGCATGTGCATATCATCTGAGATCCGCTTACACGATTTAGATCTTGTATCTTCACGTGGCTGAAAATTTTAATCTCACCGGAGCTTGGCATGAATATCCGCTGGCTGGCCGCTGAGATTTTCGTGGACGATTTCGTGCACAGATAATGAAAATGTTAAAATTTGAAATTCGTGTAATATAAATGGCTGTACATTTAAAGAGTGCGAAGGTAAAAATTCACCGTTAATTATTTACATAAAAAATGAATATTTATATGCATATTTTTCCCATTTAATTTACGACTAGCTGTTATTAATTTATAAATAAAATACATATTTGAATAATGTTGACATCGGTCATTTTTTAATTTATTTGATGGCAATTAGTTATAACTATTATGCCAGTGTCAAGTAAAATACGATAATATCAAATCTTTTGAAATGTAACTAGTCAGCTTGTCACGTTACGTCTTGATAAAACGGTGGCTATTTTACCAAAATCCTATATGGACTTTTTCAGTCAACTTAAAAAGTCACGATACACACATTTATTTCATATCATTTCACTTATACACCTTAATCGAACTATATTGTATAATATACCACCATAATTAAATAATATAACTGATAATAATGTAAAATTATGAAGATGAAATACAAAATCTACTCATTTTTTTGCTATGATAAACGACAGCTCTTTCTGCAGATAGCTCTTTGTGACCGACATTGTTTTTTTTAAAACTAATGAAAATATATTTAATTGATATTCTTGATAAAAATAATTAAAAAAAAACTATTATGCTAATAATTAAGTAAATAATGAATGAGACCCTTAAATAAAATAATGATGAAATACTCCACGAATTTTGATGTGAGAAATCAAAATTCACATATACCTAGGCATTTGAGAACGTTCATTTATCACCTTAATTTAAACTATATATTAATAAAATACAAAATAAATGCAAATTAATCCTTACTAATCAATTTCCTGTTGATAAAAATAAATTATTATGTACCTACACATTCTGAACGCCAGATAAAGTAAATATTTAGTAATATAGTGGTTGTTCTTTAAGAAAGTGTTGGTCGCCATAAAAGTGTGTAGTCGAATAGTAAAACAAACCCTAGCCTTGAGGTAGGTTAAAACCGTAGCACTAAGTAGGCAGAAGTAGAAGCGTACATCGCTATTGTAGTGAATCACCACCGTGAAAAACGAAAACCCAATTATAACCGATCGACTTCCCACCCTGGCTCTCTAGGTCAAGGTTGCTATTCCGTTGCGCGGTCGCCGCCGCTTACGACCTACCGCCATTGAGCCGCACCTTACGCCACTGACACACTTCCGCGTGTGTACCGTTAGGCGGCCCTCTTTCGCTTCAACCTCCCTCTTTCACTCTCTACAAGTCCGTATTTGCCGTCTCGCTCGCCGGGCGACAAATTTTTCAATGCGGGCGTCGAGTGTGGGCTGGCCTAAAAATTAATTTCGTGATACGTTTTTTTTTCTCGTGAATCCGCTTTGGTTGGTCCCTGGTGCATGTTGGTCAATGGGTCACGTGGTGTTTGGTGTTGCTAGCATTAATCATAGTTAGCTGAAGCTCTACTTCAAATTATTTTAGCATAAAGAGAACGTAGAGTCTAAGTCGTGGTAATTAAAAAATTTAATTTCGCGTAGTGAATAAATAATTAATGTTAGGTTTGATTTAAACTATTTATAGATACGTAAATTAAATTAAATTTAAAGAAACAATATTGATTGGTCCATAATTATAACTTACATATTCATTCAATGCGATAGCACCCCGCTGTAATATATTATACTTGTGTACATATCTCACTTTTCACTTTATACACAAAGTACGCGCGCGTAACACTTTTACATTTTTTCACACATGTACACATACACTAATCGAATTATCAATGTTTATTCGCTTCGATTGTTATAATCTGTCACACACGTTCAACTTTTTTATTATTCTTTAATGGCAAGCGATTAAAGTATTATGCCAGTGTGAAATCAAAAAAAGGAATTGAAATGTAGTTGTATATACTTTCAAATTTCGAATATTCAACATAACGCGATTAGAACTGCACACAAAAAAAATCGATAATAAGTTTACGAAAAATAAAAGTCACATACAAATTGGCGGCAAAAGTCCACTACTATAGACAAAATGGAATTAAAAAAAAAATACACACAAGTTGCCAGTGCGAAATCGAAGCACGGAATGTGATGTCAAGCTAAAAGAATACCCATATCGGTGATGGTGTGCTCGGAGGCTGCTTTGCATAAACTAATCCTCTAGCAATAAAACCTTTCTCGGCCTTTTAGGACAATGAGTCGGTGTTCCTGTGATCCTAATTGCCTAATATAAAATGTTTGTTTGTCCGTTTGTCGAGGTACGGTAACATGGCGTACCGTTATGGGCCGGCAACGAGTTTTTTGGGAGCGGAGTGCGGTGGCGTGCCTCGCCATGCCGCGTGTAACTATGAGGTCCTTATTTCTAACGCACATTGTTTATTTTTAACCAACTGAGTTATATTAATGCATATAGAACATGTAATATAAAAGAGAGTTAAAGTCAATTCCTGATTTTTTCCAGCGATCTATACGTCTCACCATTGACTGTATTTATACCTTAAATTTATATCCTGTTAAATAACGAACTGAGAGCCATTTCGCTACGATGAATGTGAGAGGATGGATGTGTGTGAAGTGAAGCAAAGAGTGTGTGTCGGGGTTATAGCGGATGGATATCTATAGTCTCTGCCTAACCCTACAGGGAGACAGGCGTGACTATATGTATGTATGTGTGTAAATAATTTATTTAAGAGAAATTTTTACTCCCATATAAAATTAAAATTAATAAATTAAATTTAATCTATGAATTAATGTTTAAAAAATCTGTATTAAAATCAAGTGTCATCTACTATAAGTTTATATGAAATTGAGTGGATGAATAAAAAGTTTTATTAACGATTGAAAATTTGAACAAGATATATAAATATATATCTTGTTCCGCGACTCGGCAAACGACGCCCTCCTGCTAGATGGAGCGACGATCTGCGCAAGGCGGCTGGCAGAGACTGGATGCGTGTAGCCGAAGATCGGGCTAGGTGGTGCGCCTTGGGTGAGGCCTATGTCCAGCAGTGGACTGCCGCGGGCTGATATTGAATATTGAATATAAATATATGTACATAGGGAGAGTGAATTAAATAAAATGTCTGTGTGGTACTAAAATAATTATCTGCTTATATACATAAAGTATTTGATAATGGATAATGATATTAATTTTTAAAGGAGAGAACTTAACAAAAAAATATAACAATTTATATATCTATATTTAAAGGTTATATCTGAACTTAATATAAATGTGGGACTAACGAATATCAGAGTGAATAGGTAATATCCTTAGTTAGCACAGACTTGTTTTACTTAAAATTAATTATATTTTTATTAATAATATGAGGTTATGTTATTATGTACCTAAAGAACAATGACACATGTGGAAAATGGCGGCAAAATCGATAAATTAGAATAGAAAAAAACTTTATTTGCGACACATTTTTTTACAATAATATTATAATATATGAATAAACAAAACAGAAAGAAAATACATAATTTTAATCTACGTATCACAAAATGGTTCTTGCTCAGCATATTGCAGGCGTTCCATATGAGCACCTGGCGCTGGTTTTCAACGAGAACCAACGTGGTCAAATCGCGGACCACAATGACGACATTGATTGTCACACAACGACACACAAACACACACACATACACATACATCCATATATATACTACTACTCATACTCATATACTTATACACATACATTACAATAAAATTAAAAACAACTAAATCATGTAATAAATTTACCGCAACCAAAAGAACAAGTTCCTGTTTGCATACTTAAAATTATTTTAGTTAAAATTATGTCTATGTTCGGATAGATGACTTTTTAATATTTAAGACTAAGATTTTGCGTCGACTTATTATGAAATAAAAAAAAATATTTTTTAAAAACTTAACCGCCTGTTAGCGAGAATTCATATCAGCGACGATGTTAATTAAATTGTTTCATTCGGCGTTTTAGTCAATATAGTTACATAAAGATGGAGAAGTAATGTGAAATTAATGCACTTTTTATGGCGTTTTAAAATACTCAATTACAACTACATATAAATGTTAGTATTATATTTAACACTGGCATAAAAATAATCGCTTAATTGCCGACAAACGAAGAAAAAAAAAGGAATAATTTAAATTTCGAGTTGCAAAGAACCGTTAGTGCTCAACAAAAGAATACGGCGTTTAGAACAAATAAAGGACTCGAACATCCTTTACGGAAAAAAAGGCTATTACGTTCGTTTCCCGCGGTCATCGCCCGTTCGTTTTTTCTCCCGGGATAGCCCGGGACCGAGTTAGCGGGACGCGGGGTCGTCGGCCGGGGATCGACCGGTGACGTCACGCGGCCTTGAGGGTCCAGCCGTGAATACGAATGATGCGTAGGCCGACGTGTGTGACTGTAACTTTATCTACCTTTAGCTTATAAATTGTCGAAACGAATTCTTACTCTGTTATTGTTGGTATCAAAAGATATGTATGAACACATTTTATATATAATTATATATAAAATGTGTTCATACATAACTTTTAATTTGATTTGAATAGGGTTAATTAAAATGATTGGCTCAGTGGCGGGGTCCTCCGCCCACAGAGTCGCGAGAATGGTCGCGGGATCGATCCCCGCATCAGAATAATACGGCATACATATATGGATTTATAAATATTTATTCCGAATCAGGTCCCCTCCACAATCCGCATTTCTGTTCCTGCTCTTTCCTTTCTTCTCTATCCTTTCCCTTCCTCTCCGCCACCGTGGATTGGATCTGCCGTGCCAAAGGATGCGTGGCTAGGGAAGAGCTTAGTCGCAAGCGTGCCGACCATCCCGGGATGCTGATTTAAGGCACCATAGTACCCGGGCTCCCCCTGGTACTCTGGTGCCTTAAATCAGCATGCAGGGCTCGCTGGGTCTAATCTCCATCCTCCCTTGCGGCTCGTGGGATTCACTAAGACGAATTTAATGTACCTAATTTGTTGAAAATGACGGCGACGAGGTTCGCCACGTCATCGTCCTGATTCTCACGAGGGCAAGAAGCCACCAATGAAGAGCCGTTTAGTGGATGGAGCTCTGTGGTCTCTGCCAACCCCTGCGGGGGATAGGCGTGAATATATAAAAAAAATAATTAAAATGATGAAAATTGACAATATTTTTATGATATAAGAAAGAAAGGCAAAAAAGCGTGTCATCCTGATTTTTTTTTAATAGATGGAAAGGTAAACGAGCAAGCTTATCACCTGATGAAAACCAATTAAATCCGCCCATAGGCACCTGTAACAGACACCATAGGCATCACAGTCGCGTTGCCGGCAGAGGCGTCTCTACCCCATGTTGCGCCCATGTGAAATAATTACCCTCCAGTAAGCGCGCGGTCAAAATCGAATAGGTACATATGTTAACATGTCTACATAAATGTTATGTCGATGTTAAAAAATGAAAATTGTAAAAGAAATATATATATATATATATATATGACCATTAGTTTTATATCATCATTCATTAGTTTCATCCCCACCATCCGGATGAGTGGCGATCCAGTACGGTGCGTTTTTCAAGAAACTTCTATCCACGCACCACCACTCTGTGGAACCAGCTCTCTGCAGAACCTCTAGCGGTGTTTCCGAATCGACACGATAATGGAACCTCCAAAAAAACAAGCTTACGCTTTCCTGCTCGGCAAAGCTTCTGCCGTGTCCATGGCACTGCGGAAGTCTATGGGCGGCGTCGATTGCTTTCCATCAGGTGATACGCCTGCTCGTTTACCTTCCTATCCCATAAAAAAGCAGGTGTACCTTAAAAGGGCTAACTATGTAATCTACAATGATTAGAGACCATTTGTAATTTATTAGTTAAAAATAACTATGTTATTTCGATATCAGGCAGTTGGCATCTCTAACTTTGCGATAAATTCACCTGTACACATTGTGATCTTTATTTTTATTATAATAAAGTTGTATTTAAGTTTGCCATAGGAAATATTTAATGTAGGAACATAGTGCATTAACTCCATATTTAATTAAATTAAAATTAGTTCAATAAACAAGATGGGACAGTGGTCAGGGAAAATTATTTGTTTTTTTTTCAATTCTATGGATTCCATTCGATACGCGTTACGAGTACGTTTGGTCATTGTATGTATAGTTTTATGTGGTCCAGCCACGCAACTGAAGTTTTTCAATTGATCGAAATGTAAAAAAAAAGATGTAAAATGTCAAAAGGCAGTTATTTGGCTGCAGCATTAATACAGAAGACTGAATTATTAGTGGTAAAATATGATGAAAATTAAAAGGCAGATTTTTGTCATTCTTATGCATTTCATATGATTCTTCTACAGCATTCTGACCTATGCTATGACCTCAAATTTAATTTAATTATTTCTGTATTAGTGAAAATGATTTATGTTCAATTCTATGTGATAAATAATGGTTAACAGGATTCTAACATAGGATTAAATTCCTATGTTAAGAAAAATGGTTCAAAAACCATAATGCTTATGGCACTGTGGATGTTTATGTGTGGTGTTGATGTAACACGCCTGCTCGTTTGCCTTCCTATTCCATAAAAAAGCTATGAAATCCATAACGATTGATAAATTAACGCAACCTCTATATATATTATTGCGTTTATATATAGCGATATAAAACTCAAATATTTTGCATAACACGTTTCATTAAAATTAGAGTGATTTTATTATCCACCTGTAAAGCGGTAAGGTCAAGAACCCCATCGTATTGTTTTCGGTTACATTCGGTCGCAAAGCGCAGGTGCGACGAATGGATAGACGCTTATGTAAAGGGTCGCTGTGAAACCGTGCAATAGATTGCAAATAAAACGACAAAGGCTTTGTCAAGTGTAATATTTAATTAGGAAATTCGTCGTACACAGTCCTTTCAAAGGTGTACGTATATAGCTGGCTTATATACTTTTTTTTTAGTGGCAAGTAATTGTAATTATTATGCCAGTGTCAAATAAAATACAAAAATATCAAGTATATTGATATGTACTAATCAACTTCTCACGTTACGTCTTGATAAAATAGTGGCTATTCTACAAAAGTCACAATACACGCATTTCAATATCAATATCAGCCTGCGGCAGTCCACTGCTGGACATAGGCTTCACCCAAGGCGCGCCACCTAGTCCGATCTTCGGCTACACGCATCCAGTCTCTGCCAGCCGCTTTGCGCAGATCGTCGCTCCATCTAGCAGGATAGTCCCACACTACGTTTGCCGAGTCGCGGTCTCCACT
This sequence comes from Baronia brevicornis, assembly GCA_031353405.1. Taxonomy (NCBI): domain Eukaryota; kingdom Metazoa; phylum Arthropoda; class Insecta; order Lepidoptera; family Papilionidae; genus Baronia; species Baronia brevicornis. The sequence continues at coordinate 96,582 of JASFAT010001752.1, forward strand.
CCAGCACTTGTCTACTCCAACGATTGTCGATCCTCCGACAAAGGTGTCCAGCCCGTTGCCACTTCAGTCTGCTAACTTGAAGAGCTATGTCGGTGACTCTGGTTCTCCGGCGAATTTCTTCATTTCGAATTCTGTCCACCAGAGAAACCCCGAGCATAGCTCTCTCCATAGCCCTCTGAGCGACTTTGAGCTTGGCGAGAAGACGGACTGTCAGTGTCCACGTCTCGGCACCGTTAGAGAGTACATGCATTTATTTCATATCAATTCACATATACTCCTTAATCAAACTATATTGTATAATTTTCCACCACAATTACATTATTCGTAACAACATCACTGAAGTAAGTTTGCGGGAACATTCCTTACTTCCCCATAATCTTACATCGATATGTCTTTCTTTCTATATACATATATTTATCCCATTTATAATAGCTGCCCAAAGTCTTCCTCGTATATAACAGCGGATCGTTCCCAAACTGGGAACATTATACGCGCGCAGTCTACAGCAAGCAAGCAAGACTTGTCTCTAGAACGACTATGTGATGTTACTTTTAATTCCTTTGCTATTAATTTGGAGGGGGGGGGGAAGATACCCGTCGTGTATAGGTGTCATCTTGTGGCCGGTGGCTATAGCAGTACCTGTAATAGCTAGAAAGGCCAAGAAGAGAAAAATAAAGTATTTATTTTTAATATACACTGCTAAGCCAAGCAAATATCGTATTGCAAGACAATAGTGACCAGAGTACCAGACCAGAGTTTGAACGAGTACTTGGTTGATTGGTAAGAGTACTTGACTTCCGAGCCAATACTCCTAGGTTGAAATTCAGGCAAACTATTTCTTTTATCGCTGTATGTAATATAGGTAAATATTGTGTCTAGAAGACAAAGTTATCGAATTTAGCTCCAATATATATATACATACATATCAGCTACGCCTGTTTCCCGTGGGATTGGACAGAAACCACAGATCTCCATCCGCTACGATCCCGACATGCTTTCTTTGCTTCATCCACACTCATCTCTCTCTTCATACAAGCTCGCCGGTTAAGCATACTTTTGACTTGGCCTTTCTTTAGAACTTCTGCAATTTGGTCAATATATATCTCCTTGGTCTACCCCTACCCTTCCATCCATATCCGCAACGTAAATTTTTTTTAACAGTTGCCTTAGATCCATCCCCTCTATGTGTCCAAAGCATCCCCTTCTTGACTTTTGTGACGACACCTTTTACTTCAATTGTATCAAATTATCATTCCATCAAATATAAGAGGATGAGAGAGTCTCTTCTTTATTATTGCATAGACGCAAGGTACTTATATATTCTGTTCAGTTGTGACTTCTCAGAAGAAATGGTCATAGGAAAATATCATCTATAAATAGATGCAGTTCTAATTCTAAATAAGGATGAAAGGGTTAGGTACTCAAAAGATCGATCTGTACTTCTTAAAAATGTAGCGAAACTTTTACTTGGCAAATAGAAAATATGCTCATCGCCTCTAATCCGTTGTAATGAGGTTCAATTCCACTCGAAGTTCGTGTCACCTGCTTGCTCGTAGTTATAAGCAATTCACAACTTTTTCTTTTTGCACAAGAACGCTAATTATGGTTTTCTTACAGTTCGCTATATGCGTACACTTTTTTTTATTATTCAAATATCGTTTACAAGTTCATCGTAGATGAAAGTTTACTAATACAAACAATTTGATTACAGTGTCTACACGTGAATGGGCCGGCTCGCTCGTGGAAGTACCACACTCCCGCAGAAAACTGGCGTCTGATTGGTAGCTCACTTACCGCGCTTCGTACGGTGAGCAGCTGAGTTCCGGAGGCCTAACACATTCCACTCTCCCCCTCCCCCTCCCCCTCCCCCTCCCCTCCCCCTCCCCCTCCCCCTCCCCTCAGAGACGCAGAGGTTGTTTGATTCGAAGATGTTAATGCTGGTAGCCTATTGGCTTTAACAGCTTTATCGAATTCAGGGCCCGCAGTCTTGCAGGTCGCGCAGGTGTCATCGCAGTCAGTAGGATTCGAAACTACGCTCCCAGAGGAAATCTGATTTCTAGTCAGACGCCTTAACCGCTCGGCCACTACTGCTCCAGATGCAGAGGTGTCAATGTAAATGCCACAAAGATATGATCGAGGACCCTTGCATTGACTTATCTACATAGATTTTTTTAAACTACTTTTATTCTTTCCATAGTGGCATTCGTTGATGTCTTTTCTATTAAAATTATTTTGCAAGTAATTTTCTAGCAGTATTTACACACCACATACAATCAGCAGCCTCAGTGTTGTAAATGTTATTTAAATGAGGGACGGTCCAGCAGTGGGACAAATATAGAGTGTGGGAAAAAAACTCTCACAGCAAATTATTTCTAATATTTTTTTTATTCAACGGTAAACAAAATTTCTTTCTTAAAGTTATTTGCATATATAACCTTTCCATTTTTTCTATGGGTATTAGAGAAGGTTACTATGGGAGAGATAAAAGACGACTGGTAAAAGAAATTTACGTTGCGGATGTGTGATGGTCGCTAGGGGAAGACCAACGAGAAGATACGTCGACCAAATCGCTGAAGTTCTCAAGAAAAGCCAGATCAAAAGTACTTTCAATCCAGAAGCTTGTATGAGGAGAGTGATGAGTGTGAATGAACGAAAGAAAGTGTAGGATCATAGCAATTGGAGGTCTGTGTTATCTGTTTACCTCCACGGGAAAGAGGCGTGATGGTATGTAAGTAAAGTATATAAGTATATATAATAAATATTCTTCATTTTCTATAATTGAAGTAAATTTTAAAGCATTTTTAATTTCACAATTGTGGGTGCCCTCATCTTTATTTTGTCAACTTGTAGCACTTGGCTGTCAAAGGTTGCCGACCGCTGACTTAAAACAATTAGAAGTCAGGTAACACTTCCTAATCTGGTCTTCCATATGCGATTTCCAGGCATGTTTATCGCTTGACGTTAATAGAGGTCGCTTCAGCGAGCAATACAGATATCCCAGATAAGCATCCACGAAGCTCGTATCGATACTCCAGCGCATATTTGCATGGAATACATCTCCACCGACCGTGCGTTGTTAGTAGGAAATTAAATCAGGCTGTTGGCACACTGAGCTATACAGCGCATTTTTAATTTCACTTGACTCATACTTTTATATCTTGCTAAATATCTTATATAAGAGAATTTTATTTCCATATGTAAATAAAATTTAATAATTAAATTTAAATATTTGAAAAAACAGTATTAACAAAGAATCATCCACTATAAGTTTTAAAAATGTTAATGCATCCACCATACAGTCCTTATTTATACCTTAAGATTGCCACCTGCTTCGGTTTCTGCAGAATTCTTCAGCTAGACAGGACTGCCAAAACTATTTGTTGCCAAAACTTCTACAGCAACATGTCATGTGAGTTTTCGTATAAAAGAAACTTTTCCCCAACATATATATATATATATATATATATATATATATATATATATATATATATATATATATATATATATATATATATATATATATATATATATATATATATGCTATTCTTGACTAAATATATCTACAGACAAGTAATATGCCATTCTTGACATTCTTTCGTCTGCAGCGTGGCTCTACCACTATTAAATATGTTTTATATGTAAATATGTTATATCTATAAAAATATCAGTTGTTGCCACCATGTAAAGGTATAAAATCATTTATTATATGTTAATTAATCATCATTGATCGATGCTAAAAAACCTTGTTTTTAAAACTGTATATAGTTTAAATTATACAGCGACTGCGATAAATTAAATATTAAAATTTGTTACAAGTGTGCCTCGGGGTTTAAGACAAACCGAACAGACGTAACCGGGGCGTCTCGATGGAGATCTCAAAGCGTTTATTGCTAACGAAATAACGTTGATAGCGGATTATTATTAATGAGAAATGATTGGCCATTTTTAACCAACCGACACAAATTGGAAGAGGAGAGTTTTTTTTTTTTTTCAAATTAAACTTAGTCATCCAACTTAATGCAATAACGTTACTAATTAATAGCACGTCGCTAAATTAATGTGCCAGTCAATATTTTATAAAATTCGCGACAGACCGAGAGATGTTTTAACTGTAAATAAATGGTGGAATTTCTTAACGGGAATTTATGTTAGCTATGGGGTGACGGATAAACAATTAATTTAGTTTTTTTTTGCATTATAATAAAAAGCAAGGCCAGCTTAAACGGCGAGCTTATATAAAGAAAGCGTTGAAAAAGGGATTTTTTTTTAACAGACCATATTATGTCCCACTGCTGAGCACGGGCCTCTCTATTTCTGGAGGAACGGACTGTAACCCACATCGCTTGTCCAATGCGGATTGGCAGGGTCACCAGACTCGATGCGGGGGCGAAAGGGAATGCTTAAATGGTTTGGGAACATGGAGAGGATGGATGAAAGACGACTGATGAAGGAAATTTACGTTGCGGATGTGGATGGCGAAATACCTTGACCAAATTACCGAAGTTTTTAGGTAAGGAGTTCAGGACAAGAGTACCCTTAATCAGCGGGCTTGTTTTGACGTGATGAGTATGGATGAAGCAAAGCAAGTGTGCCGAGATAGTAGCAGATGGAGATCTGTAGACGTCCCCGTTTGATTGATTGCATTATACGACCACCTTTCAACCTCAATAATTGTGTTTTATTTATAAAACAATTAGTGTGGGATTTTTCGGATTCGTACAATTCTCAATACAAATATTTCTAAAAACACAATATTTTTTTTATTTATGTTTGCGGATCTTAGCAAAGTACCTACATTTGACGGTCTTATCTTTATGCTCAAACTATTTATTTAAATCGACGAAATATTGCATTCGAATTTTAAAAAGATAATACTATTTTAAAATTCGAATCTTCGAATCGAAATTTGAATCGGAATTTTTTTAAAAATTGATTGTCTAGAGCAAGGTTTAAATTAGCCAGTTGAAATGGCGAGATTAAACAACCGTATCTCTATGTCCGTACATTATTTCTGACAAATAATTAAACGGCGTGCAATAAAACTCCTCGGGTAACGGTAGAGTTGCGAAACAGACGTCGGTGGTTCATTATGAGTCGAAACCGTTACGTTACTATGTGGACGATACGCTACCCAATCTCGGGGCACGCCGTATATTGTACTAGGAATAATCTACACTATACTAGAACAAAAGTATAGTAGTGGTGAAGCCACGCTGCAGACGAATACTTTGTCGAGAATGGCGAAATATTTGTCTGTAGCATGAATGGGCCGGCTCGCCCGGGGAGGTGGCACACTCCTGCAAAAAAAACCGGCGTTTGAGTGGTAGGTTAGCTACCGCTCTTCGTAAGGTGAGCGGCTGAGTTCCGTAGACCCAACACCTTCCCCCTTCCCCTCCAACTCCCTTAATAGAAATAGAAAAACTTTATTTATGACACCATTTTTTTTACAATTACCAAAATTAAATCCTTAATAATATTCTATATACAAATAAAAAAACACAAAACAAAAAGAAAATAATTTTAATCTAACGAGTGTCATAAAATGGTTCTTGCTCAGCATATGCTGGGCGCACTATTGGAGCACCCGGCGCTGGTTTTCAGCAAGAACCAACGTGGTCAGATCGCGTACCACAGTGACGACATTCATACTGACACACTCGTACATACAAATACATCCATATATATAACTACTCATACTCATATACACATAAATACACGTACAGTACAATGGAATTAAAAAAACACAAAGTCATGTACTAAATTCACCGCGTCCAAAAGAACAAGTTCCTGACTGCATACTTAAAATTAGATTTTTGTATTTTTTTTTAAATATATTTATTGTAGGCAAGTCACGAAGAGGTGGTGGCAAGTTGTTCCAACATTTGGTTGCGGTTTATTTAAAGCTACCACGAAACGCTATGGTACTGCGGACGTCTATGGAGGGCGTTGATTGCTTTCCAACAGGTGACACGTCTGCACGTTGCACTTTCATATAAAAGAGGAAAGAAACGAGTTTCTTAAAGAACGAGATACATAGCATAAATATTGTTTCCTGTTTTGTTTGTGTCTATTAAAAAAGAGACGCCATTTGACATTTTATAGAAGTTATTTACTTGTCGCATAGTTAAACTACAAATTGGATATAGCGAAACAAACACAGCAGACTGTATAATTATAACCATGTGTGCATTTAGCACTATCTCATCACGTATCGTTTATCCATTCATTAGAGCGGTGGACGGCCGCTTGTTACGGTGTACGTGTGTAATTTGACCACATAGCGGAGCCAAGAACAAATCTAACGTAATTGGGACTCTACAGAATATGTCAGTACTCACATGTAAGGCACAAGTCACGAGGTAAAAGCGTTCAAAGTTATATTCATTAATTTAATTTATTTAATACCCGGTTAACTTCATTTCACCTACAACTTATGTCCTCCTGTATTCTTCTTCTTCATCTTCTCCTGGTATGTTAGTATTTACGTATGCAATACTTTTCAAAATCGCACAATAGTTATTTAATACTAGATGGCCCGATTAACTTCGTTTCACCTACAATTCATGTCCCTCTGTATTTATCTTCTCCTGGTACATTAGTACTTACGTATGCAATACTTTTCAAAATCGCACAAAAGTACCGACATTTTTGTATAACAAAGTCCGTTTAACGATAAATCCGTCACGAACGCCATCTATTGCAAGTGATTGGTTTGGATTTTTTAGGTTGTCATTCTATGTTTTCCCTATAGTTTTTTATTCTTAAACCTTCCCTGTATTAGTGTGAACAAAATAAAACGAAAAATATTCAAATCGGTCGAGCTTTTTTTGAGTTTTAGCGAGACTAACAAAATAGCTCTGCATTTTTATGCAAAAGCTGGGTTACCACTCGTTGAGGTGGAAAGTAAGTTTGTTCTAGAAAACCATTCGGATAGGGCTACAGGCACAGGAATTACATTAAAACCTTGAATATCTGAAGCTGGTTGAAAATTGCTCGATGGCCTGGCCGTAACGTAACTCCTAACGGGGTCTCTCTAACAAAAAGTGCAAACACACACACAAAAAAACAAAAATGGCGGAAAGCAAGATGGCCGCCATACAAAGTAAAAATTGTTATTTATGATCCGGTTTCGTTAAAATTTGACAGAAACCCGAAATGCCCGTGTAAGCTTGAGGGTCACCGCAAGCGGTGAAAAGTGATGGTGTGCGTTTGATGTTGTTGACGGTGAGTGGTTGAGTTCTGGAAGACCATAATCACACTTCCCTTAAAGATATGCGGATAATTATTGATTATTTTCTATCAGGTGACACGCCTGCTCGTTTGCCTTCCTATCCCAAAAAAAAAACTCTTAATCTTCATTACCCGCTACATCTTATTACTTGAAGTCAAATTTTGGAGATATTAATATTTATTTATGATTAGTTTAATTATAGTCTTGCTATGTGATGGACAGACAGAGCATCATATATAATTGACAAGCGTGACGTTATCACCGTGTTTTAAGTATTTTGCTGTACTTAATTAGTACTGGTCAAAATATTAAAACAACTAGATAATATCTGATACAGATACATACATTAAAATACAGCCTTCTCGTTTCCGGATAAATGAAAATTAACCCACTAAGCTTGTGGACAGTCAAAAGTTCTACTTAGCTAAGATCCGCGACAAGCAAAACAATAACAGAAAATTAATAATGTGTGTTTTTCCGTTGGGTTTAGTGGATTTATTTGGAACTTAAACCAAAAACTTACCGAAAATCGGCCAATAACTCTCCACCCACCAACCACTATACACACCGCCAAACACACACTATCACTTTTCCATCTTGTACACGACACGTGTTTCGCCCCAACTCGAGGCATCTTCAGGTATAGTAAACTGTACGGAAGATAACCGAAAAGGACAACTTTTCGGTTGTCTTCCGTAGAGCCGTTTGATGGCCGATTTTCGGTAAGTTTTTGGTTTAAGTTCCAAATAAATCCACTAAACCCAACGGAAAAACACACATTATTAATTTTCTGTTATTGTTTTGCTTGTCGCGGATCTTAGCTAAGTAAAACTTTTGACTGTCCATATAGTGATGGATTTCCGCAAAGTAATGTTTGACTCCATTAATAACCACTAAGCTTGTCCAATGGGGATTGGTGGGGTTACTAGACTTGGAATGAATAACTATAGGCCATACATATATCTGGTGCAGGGAATGAATCCGCGACCATTTACTCAAAAAGTCAAGTATTGTCACCACTTCAAGAAAAGGTGGTGGTAAGTGATCACCGCCACTCAGATACTTGCCGGCCTTTTGAGAACATATGCGCTCTTTTCTTGAATGTCCCTACGTCATATTTACATGGGAACACAGCATGTGACAAATCCTTCCACATATACATAGTTAGTGGGGGGGGGGGGGAAACTGTGACTAAATCCCACGGTGGTGGTCGGCCAGCCATACAGGTGATGGGGATGAAATCTATTTTTGTGGCGCGTAGTCTGATGGTGGAACTATGTGTCTGAGAGGAGAATAACTTCTTAGAACGTTCACCGTAATAAACTTCATCCAAAGATTAATTGACAGAGTATGCCTTCCGGCACTAAATCTGTTGTGGAGTTGAAGATGTAGATGGAAGGGTCGCTAGGGGCAGACGAATAAAAATTTTATCAAAAATGTATTTAAAAATAATTAACAAATAAATTTCTTAAGTTTCTAATTTAAATAAAGTTGAGTTCCCAATGCGGTTAAACACAGCGAGCTGGTGGTATTGGTTGCACGCACAGTGTTGGGATGCCGCAAAAATGTGGCCCCCCGAAAGTGGGTTTACGAGGCACGCTTGCGGAGGTGCATACCGTGCCACCTGTCACGTGAGCGCGTAGCGTAAACTTGTTCCAACGCGCGTCGAATCACAAAGGAATCGGTGGTAGGGATGGTAAATTATTATTATTATTAATGAACACAATCCTCTATTATTATTTTATTATTATTATATTATTTCCTCTCTCTCTCTCTCTCAATTTTTTGTATTTTTTTTGTCTTTCATAATTATAAGAATTTAGTAAAGATACATAGTCAAGATTGATAATTTTTGAATGGAGCCCTGCACTCCTTTATGAAAAGTCAGAATGGGTCTAAAACAGCCCGACTGGCGGTTCATCAGGGGGTGCTTGTTCCGACTCTAATATACGGTAGTGAAAGTTGGGTTTGGCAGAAGAGTCATGAAAGCAGACTGAATGCGGTGGAAATGAGAGCATTAAGAAATATGTGTGGTGTAACTTTGAATGATAGAATAAGAAAGGAAGATATAAGAGAATAATATAGAGTTAAAGGTGTTGTGACAAAAGTTGAAAAAGAAATGCTTAGATGGTTTGGGAGGATGGATGAAAGACGACTGGCAGAAGGAATTTACCTTGCAAATGTGGATGAAAGGGCTGGAAGAGGAAGATCACGAAAAATATACCTTGACCAAATTGCTGAACTTTTTAAGAAAGGCCAGGTCAAGAGTACCCTCAACCGGCGGTCTTGCATGAGGAGAATAATGAGTGTGGAGGAAGCAAGACAAGTATGCCGAGATCGTAGCAGATGGAGATCTGTGTGGATCTACCTATCACTACGGGAAACAGTTGTTACGATAATTAATGGACGTTTCAGAGGTAATTGAGAGTACGAATTGGCAATTTTAAATTTATCGTTTTTCCGGACAGCTGGAAAAACGAGTTTTAGGTTTTCTTTATATTTTTTTATTCATAACCCTTCACTGTATTAGAGTGGACAAAATAAAAAAAAATAATTCAAATCGGTCGAGCCGTTTTTGAGTTTTAGCGAGACTAACAAAATAGCTCTCCATTTATATATTATCTATATACAGTGTCCCAGAAAGAATGAATAATCCTGGAGCGCCTAATAGTACGGCTATTAGGCGCTCTAATAAAAATACACAAAAAAAATATTCCAAGATAGATAATCCAGACAACTCGAACACCTTTTATGAAATAAAGATTAATTTATGTACAACTTAACGCCTTTATTGTAACAATTTCTTCACTCGAGTTTACTCTTTTTGCATCTTCTTAACGTTAAATAAAATAATGTTTTATACCATTTTGTAATCTGTATTAACTGCGCATATTTTTGAAATAGTTGGCCTCAAACTCTGGAGGCTCTCAAACTTTGGGAAAATTATTTTTTTATCAAATTTCATGCTAAAAAGTTTTTTCCAAAAAATTACATTAAATACTCATATTCTGTAATGCATTTCTAATAGTATAATCCATGAGGAAAAAGATAACACACAAAAACACAACAAATTACATTAATTTGCGGCCGTGATGTACATGAAAGTACAGTAAGGTCAATTAAAACGTATTTTTTTAAAAAAAACCTCAAATTTTTGGCACCACTTGGAATTTTTTTTTTGATATATCACGCCTATTCCCCGCAGGGGTTAGACACCACAGAGCTCCATCCGCTACCACTCATCGCAGCGAAACGGCTCTTCATTAGTCGCTTTTAGCCCTCGTGAGAATCGTGGAATATTTTTTTTTGGGTATTTTTATTAGAGCGCCTGATAGCCGTACTTTTCGGCGCTCCAGGATTATCCATTCTTAGAATATGTAGATATACTATTATATTCAAAATTATGTAGTTATTTACGTCGAAGCATATCTACCAAGACGTTATTCAGGTCAATAATTATTTGATTATTTTATTTGCCCACAATATTGGAGAGTTTTTATTTCTGTGTTGTCATGCAATCGACAATATAACGGAAGGTGCCACAATAGATTCGTATATTGATTATTGTTGTGATATGAACAAATGTAGGTTTTTAACCGCGCTACGTCACATTGGATTGGAATATACCGTTAGAATGTAATATCGAGTCGAAATTATTCGAACAACAAATTAAAAATCATAACCAATATTTGAGTAACATAATCGGTAGTCGTGTAATGTATATCGATTTTTTGTACTACGTAAATCGTTAATAACTATCGGATAGTAAATTAGAATCGATTCGAAACAGCAGCATTTCGTTTGATAACAGAATATATTATATAATGTGAACAATCAGAAAGCAAGCAAGCAAACAAAAATAGAAAAATAATAATGTATGTTTCCTACTGGAAGAAGTGGATTTACGGGGAACTCAAACTTCAGTTTTACCGTAAAAACACACACCACCGCTCTTCCACATTGCACACGACACGTGTTTCGCCTCAACACGAGGCATCATCAGGTATAGTAGACTCTATTGAAACAGGCGTGACAATATTTATGTATGTGTTTTTTTGTTTTTTATCTACATACATACAAAATGTATACTCACCGATGTTGAATATAATAGTGAAATTAATGTACCTGCAAAAAACCAAAAATTCATTAGGTATTTTTTAATTTAACTTTTTATATAAGATGCAATTGAGTTAGTAAGGCGCATAAATTACTGTAGATGTATACATACATACATACACACACACACACACACATATATATATATATATATATATATATATATATATATATATATATATATATATATATATATATATAAATATATATGCTTCTTCTTCTACTCCTTGAAAATCTTAATTTAAAGCTCTGTGTCTTATATAACGTAATTGAGTATTAAAAAAATTATCTCCGTGAGGATATAGGATTTCTTTATGAACACACGGCTAAATTAATAAATAAAGTGGTTTGATCAAGTAATAAATATTTTTATACACAATTGTAATATTAACGCAAGTAAATCCATGGTGTAGAAAAATGAACATCATTATATTCAAAATAACAAGTAACATATTTTTTTTTAAAGTAAACTCGTACTTTTTATCCAGCGATCTACTCACTTCGCCACTGATTATTTGAAAATACTGTGTACTATGTGTAACGTCATGTGTCATCTATTACAAGATTAAAAAAAATGTATTTGAACTTTAGTGGAAGAATATACATATATATATATATATATATATATATATATATATATATATATATATATATATATATATATATATATATATATATATATATATATATATATATATATATATATATATATATATATATATATATATATACATACATACATACCTATAGTAACTACCAATAGTAGGTATAGAAAAATACTCGTATGGCTACAACGAAGATTATGTGAGAAATGTATAAATTACATAATTGTAATGGACGCAGCGTTCGATGTCCGAGCGAGACTGTGTCCTGCCGAAACGGCCGGTGAACAGGTTTGAATCCCGGGCTAACGGGACCGGGCGCGTGACCCCAATCGGCATTTTGGAGTCGAGCCGGACCCGGACAGCCATCTTCGGCCTTCATTACGCGTACCTACACCATTTGTACGTCATTACGTAACTATGTATTATGTCCTTCGAAAAATGTATCGTAGTAGGTCATAAGTTCGTTTGGGTTTATCATATTTCCATGGATATATATCGTCACGCTTGTCTCCCTTAGGGGTAAAGAGAGACCACAGATCTCCTTCTGCTACGATCTCGGCATACTTTACTTTACTACTCAATATACACTGCTAAGGTATAATAGCCAGAAATATCGTATTGCGAGACAATAACGAGCAATTTGAATGAATACTTGTTCGACTGGCAAGAGTACTTGATCTTCGAGCAAAAAGTTCTGGGTTAAAATTCCAGGCAAACTATATATCGCTGTATGACATGTTATGTCTAGATTACAATGTTATCGAATTTAACTCCAATACAAACATATCACCACAGTTGTTTCCCGTGGGGGTAGGCAGAGACCACAGATCTCCTTCTGCTACTATCTCGGCATACTTTCCTTGTACCACACACTCATTACTCTCCTCATGCAAGCTCACCAATTAACTGACCTGGACACTCTTGACCTGGCCTTGCCTAAAAACTTCGGCAATTTGGTCAATGTATGTTTTCCTTGGTCTTCCCCTACCCACCCTTCCATTCACATCCGCAACGTAAATTTCTTTTGTCAGTCGTCTTTCATCCATCCTCTCTATGTGCCCAAACAATCTAAGCATCCCTTTCTCAACTTTTGTCACGACATTTTCTTTAGAAGGTCTTCTTTAGAAAAGTCTATAGAAGGTTTTGGTAGAATAGCCATCATTTTATCAAGACGTAACGTGATAAGCTGACTAGTTACATATATCAAAAGATTTGATGTTATCGTATTTTACTTGACACTGGCATAATGGTTTTAACTAACTGCAATCAAAAGAAAGAAAAATATAAATTGAAACGATAAATGTATTTTTCGTTCGCTAAAATATAATGTTATAAAAGGTATTTAAAAATTTTATATTTAAATATCGTATTATGTCCATTAATTTGGCGCTAGTGAATGTATATTTGTAAAATTTGTCCGATTTTTAATATGTTTAATTTATGACCTTCATATATTAAATTATTTAAATGCTATTTAGTATCTAATCTGTGAATCTATGGACGCGTTCATAGAACACAAACTATAGAAAGTGGATTAAGATTCCGTTAGATATGTAAAAAACGAATATTATTTTTAATGAACATAATATTTTAATTTTTGATGTGATACATCTATATCTGTATAATGAATACACACATTTATGGTAAATTGAATATATATGTTTATTCGGTAGCTGTGGAGAGATTTTGGAATTCGATTACTTGACTTTCGTATTAAAAATCGTAGTCATTTTTCAGACTAATTTATGTCCCCTTTAGGCGGTCATTAGAGCTTTATTTCTTCTAAGATTCTAAGCGTCAACTTCACTGGAGAAATAATCCCAAAAATTTTATACTGCAGTTTTGACCATTAGTTAAACCTACAGCATAAAACTCCGATTCCTTTCACCTACTTTTACTAAAATATGTATTTCCTATAGATCATAATGCTTCAAAACTATAGCGAAAAACAAATCGAAGACAGTCATGAGGAATGCCGACAGAAGTGAACCTTAATCTGTACTTTGAAATTACAAACTAATTGTGATATTAAATGCTGCTATTACTAAAGCATGTTGCTGACGCGACTCACAAAACATTATCCGTACATGAAGCGTCCAACGCATACACATACAATCGATATACAATGTGTTGGCGTGATGCGTGTACGTGGGCAGCTGCGCGTGCTACTTATAGCTAACAGAAAGACCACTGGGAGAAATATAATGTTTTCGCTGTAATTAAATAAATTGACGACCAATTGGCTCAGTGGCGGGGCCCTCCGCCCGCCGAGTTGATGGTCGAGGGTTCGATCCCTGCATCGGAATAAATATATGTATGGATTATAAATATTTATTCTGAGTCTGGTAACCCCTACAATCCGCATTGGACAAGCGTGGTGGGTTAACGTCCGTATGCATTGGTTATGCATTAGTTGACACAAAGTAATTAGTATGAGATCTCAAATTATAATAATATGCATTCCTAGTATTTTGTACACAATTTTGGAGAAAGAAGCTTTTAAAAATAAGTTTCAAAGGTTTCTCGGGAGCTTCGGAATTCGATCGTGGCCATATTTCGTCACAACATCCTGCTGCACACGGATGCGTCTGAGTCATTGGCACCCGACGTCATACGAAGAAAGTGATACGCAGCCCAGATGTAGAAGATATAATTTTTTATTTTCATCGATGAGCTAATGTCGAGATTTTAAAGTAAGTACACGGTGGACCTTGCGTAATTTGATCTCTTTATTCACAATAAACAGATATTTACCCCTTAGCCGATGTTCTTGCATAAATTTTAACATTTCTATAAAAAAAGCTATGCAGTAAAGTTTATGAATCAATTCCAATGTTCCATCGGGCTTGGATTAAATATAATTTCTAGTTATACATTAAATACATACGTTAAATTGAAAACAGCCCAAAAGAAAAACGAAAAATATTAAGCGTTGTTTCTTTCTCTCTCAGAATCTTTTGAAGATCTTTTGATTCATAAAGATCTTTATTGATTGATATTATTTTTAGTAAAAACTTCTATAGTCGCGTTACACGACTCTGGTTAGGGAAAAAATCTATGAGTTCACATGCTCATGCTAATGTTTAAGATATATGTTATTTAAATATTACAATTATTTATATAATACTTATTTATTAAAACATTATTAAATAATATTATTCATTTATTTATTTTTCATTATTTATTTAATATTCATATATTATAAGAATTATTCATATATTATTAAGACTTCATTTTTTATTTACTTATATAATTTATATAATATTCCAATTAGTTTGAAATTTCAGAATAGAGTTCCGATTTTTTATTGTATATGCCGTTTTGCAATAATACATGGCGTTCTCTTTAAACAAATGCATTAATAGGTCCCTACGTTTGAAAATCTCTGTTAATAACACACTTGGACCTAAACAAATAACAACATTGGAAACATTCCACTGTGCTGGGTACAGTCACGACGTCTTCCTTGGAATTCCCAAAATCGAACACGACTCGTCTAATCACTCGAAGAAGAAATACGTTAAGTTACAAACTCAAGTTAAATAGAAAATTTATTGCTGGTTTTTTTTCTTTTCCTTGATTGCAATAAGTTACTACTATTATGCTAGTGTCAAGTATTATAAAATAACATCCAGCTCAGCTTATCACGTTACGTCTTGATAAAATAGTGGCAATTTTATCAAAAACCTTCTATGGACTTTTTCAGTCAACTTAAAAAGTTACGATACACGCATTTATTTCATATCACTTCACTTATACACCTTGATCGAACTATATTGTATAATACGCCACCACAATTAAACAATATAACTGATAATAATATAAGGGAATGAAAATACAATAAAAACACAAAGTCACTGATGTAAGTTGGCGGAAAAAGTCTATCTTATTGCTGTTATTTATGTATGTGTTCTCTGGACTGTCAGAATTTTAAGTTCCTTTATTATTTTCGCGCTAAGCTCAAGTCTTTTTTATGGGATAGAAAGGCAAACGAGCGGGCGTGTCACCTGATGGAAAGCAATCAACGCCGCCCATAGACATCCGCAGCCCCATTGGCAGCACGGAAGCAATGCCGACCTTTAAGAAAAGACCTTTGTCATTATGAGAGTGGCAGTGGGAGGGGGATGAAGAGCCGGGGGAAGGGGTAGGGAGAAGGGGGAGGGGGGAGTTGGGCCTCCAGAAGTGAGTCGCTCACCGTACGAAGCGCTGTAGCTAAGCTACCACTCAGACGCCGATTTTCCGCGGGAGTGTGGTACTTTCCCGGGTGAGCCGGCCCATTCATGCTACAGACAAATGTTATACCATTCTTGAAAAAGTATTCGTCTGCAGCGTGGCTCTACCACTATCTGGCTCTCCGTTCGCCTTCGCCAGAATGCTCACATACTCTCTCTTCCTTATTCTATTTTATTTAACTCTTGTTACCACTCTTACCTCAAGACTCGCTTTGTATTTCCCAATGACTGACTCACATTCGAGGTGTTTGTGAACATCTGAAAACCTCATATTAAAAATGACTGCTCATCATACCAAATTCTTTGACCAATCCTTTACAGTACAGACTGCTCGATTATGGAATTTGTTGAGGTGAGACAAGCTAAGTCTCTCCCAATTTTCAAAGAGATTGTGTGTGTTTGGGTATGTATGTATGTATATACTTATATTTTTGCTTATGGCTATTAACTTTGTTTATTAATATTTTTTTTCGTTCTTTTCTATCATAACGATAATGTATCACCAACCTACATCAAATTATTTTTTTAAAACAGCGTCCATCCTACGATTTTCTGGAAGAACGAAGAAGAAGAAAAGTCTATGGGTGAAGTCGATTGCTTTCACCGGGTGATATGTCTGCTCGTCTGTATCATGTATTGTTGTATGTCTTCCTGTCCCATTAAAAAACAGGATAAAAAGGAATTTTATGAAGAATAATATTACTATAGATATATTGTTTCCTGTATTGTTTATTTCCTTAAGGAAAAAAGTGAGAATGTCGAATCGAAAGTGGCAGCAACTGAGTCACGTGTGAAAGTGAGTGATTCAACATAACTAATGCAATGCATCGATAAAAGTTTAACAGCTCGTGTGTCTCGACTTCCAAAATCATTTGAAAGATAACAAATTTTTACACTAAAACATCTAGAGTCAGATAAATCTATTTATTTAATGCGTAAAGAAAACACAAAGAAATGAAACGGCGCTTGGCTTTTACCAGGTGAGCCATGGACAAATTCAGAAAAATATAGGGAATTTATATGTTATTTCACACTGGCGTAATAATTATAAATAATTGTCATCAAAAAAAAAGATTATCATTCAGACAATATGGCGTCAGACTTTTCCCGCGAACTTACATCAGTGACGTTATGTTTTTATTTCATTTTTATAATCTTATTATATATTATTATCAGTTATATTGTTTAGTTGTTGTGGCGTATTTCACAAAATAGTTCGATTAAGGCGTATAAGTCGCAACTTTTTAAGTTGACTGAAAAAGTCCATAGGTTTTGGTAGAAGACCCGCCATTTTATCAAAACGTAACATGATAGGTTGACTAGTTATGTTTCAAGAGATTTGATGATATCAGACTTTAATTAACACTGGCATAATAGTTATAACTAATTGCCATCAAAGAAAAGAGAAATTCAAATTTAGTTGCGAACATGCCATGAACAGAACGATATCATTTCACGCTTAAAGATGATTGAAAAGCGGAAAAAAGTCTAGCCAATTTTCGGGTTTTTAGCTCAACGCTTGCTGAATAACTATGCTAAGCACCGCTTAATGCCTCCGGAACACTGTTTGTGTTGTAGGTTCTACTTGACATTGAAAGGAGGTTTCGCGGCCAACGGAGAGTTACGGGTGGTGAGGGGCGCGCTATCAAAAAGTGAAAAGTATTTCTAACTGTTCTCAGTTGATTCATTTGACGGTCGCCGCGACCGTCTTGTTTGTTCGCTCGCGTGTTCCATTTGACCCTGAATGCGGGAGACAAACATTGCAAAGCTATCCATATTGATATCTCGTTAATACACTCACAAGATATCGATATAGACATCTCACTTTATTGATTAAATCCTGGGTTCACAGTCGAAATTATTTATTTTTTTAATCTATATAATTGGCCATACAGCTATATTTTTATAAGTTTTATTCAGATATCATATAGATCATATAGATTTGTTCAGCATGTCAAAAAGGACTTTTAGAAAAATACTCAAAAGTAAAGATGCAGTAAATTAAATCACACACACTCACAAACACACACACACACACACACATACATACATACACATCTAATCACAAAAATTAGATTCTCAACTTAATTTTTTTTAATATTTAATATGTCTTCTAGTTTGTAAAAGTAATATATTTAAGCCCAAACTGTGTAATCCTATTTTGGTTTTTATTGCTTGTTATATTATTTTTAAGTGAGAAGTTGTATAATGAAACTGTTGGATTATCTAATAAATAAATAAATAAATAAATAAATAAATATTCTGTAACCAGCTATCTTTATCGGTTTTGCCAAACCTATACCGCATTGGAATCTTTAAAAAAAACAAACCTATAGTTAACTTAGGGCGGCAACGTTTCTGCAATACCTACTGTTGCAGAAGTTTATTATATTTTAGATAGAGGGCGGCGTAGATTGCTTTCTATTGATCGACACGCCTGTTACTATGCCTTATTATTTCATAAAAAACATAAACATCAGTTTTCTGTGGTATAAATACCACTAGAGTACCTGGTTCTACATGCTAGCGGTACGTGGAGAGGAGTTTCGTCAAGTAGAAGAAGTTTGAGCAGACAATAGTCCTGATGAATTATAACTAAGTATCGCCAAGATTCCCTATCAATATATGTATATAACCGCATGTGTATACTGTTGAAAAGATTTATCAGAACCGATATACATGTCCCATTGTTGGGCATTGGCCTAGTGGGTAACCAGACGAGGAATAAGTATCTGTACGCCATACACGTATTTATATTCTATATTTTATTACGACGTACGACGTTCATATGAAAATTCGTGTTTAATTTTATGACATTTTCTCTACCAGGACTAATGACAAATGGAGAAACTATCCTTACCTATGAAATTTTCTCAGGAAAAGACCACCGAAATCTAAATTGAATTAAATGTTTTTTTCCATAGAAATTTTATTTTCATTTGCCAACATAAATGAACATAATCTCTAGCTATTTCTCAGTGGACAGGGTACGGCTTATTTATTTAGATAGATAGATAGATAGATAGATAGATAGATAGATAGATAGATAGATAGATAGATAGATAGATAGATAGATAGATAGATAGATAGATAGATAGATAGATAGATAGATAGATAGATAGATAGATAGATAGATAGATAGATAGATAGATAGATAGATAGATAGATAGATAGATAGATAGATATATTGTTTATTGTATACCAGAATCAAAGTAATACAATTATTGATTCTGATATTGTTTATATACAAATGGCGTATCGCTAATAGCGATTTCTTACAAACAACCCTTGGATGGACACGGTGATAAAAAAATAATTTGGTGTGTACTGGTGATACATTATCGTTAGGATGATAGAAAAAAAATATTAACAAACAAAATAGGGAAAAATCGCGGGAAAAAAACAAGTTGGTCGAAAAAGAAAGTCTTGGCTACGTTATATCAGGGAGTGGACCGGGATAGCTAGTGCTCCAGAACTGCTGCACCTCGCGAAGGAGGAAGAAAGTTGTGCTCTATTGGCTGCCAACCTTCGCAAGTCGGAGAGGCACTCTTAGAAGAAGAACAAAGTTAATAACAATAAGCAAATATATAAGTATTTATAAATGTGAGTTAACCGTAAAAAATAAAAGAATAAATAAAAAGATACATAAATATTTATAAAGATGCTTCGCTTGTCTCACCTCCAGAGGTAACAAATTCCATAACCGAACAGCTTGTACTGTGAAAGATTGGTCAAAGAATATGGTATGATGAGCAGGCATTTATAATATAGTATTAAATATTCTGATGTTCTCAACCACCTCGAATGTGGGTCATTGATAAATACAAAGCGAGTTAGTTGCGTTACTTTTGTCAAAATCGATGATTAATGGAGCGTTGAGCTGGTGGCGATGGTAGCAATGTGGTCACAGCATGCCGCTTGCCGACACCACCAATTACGACGAAAGTGTTTTCGCTTCGACTAGTGGTGCGGTTTCTTTTCAGACGCCATTTTGTTGACAGTTGTTATGTGGGTCGCGCTTACGCCGCCCCGGTGGGCGATGCCGAATGATTTTAATGACACTTCCAAAGAAATCTAGTTTGTGTCACTTTTTTCTTATCGTGGTATTGTGTCAAGCAATAAATTGTATAGCGTAGCAGGCCAGTTATTTTCTTCCTTAACCACTCGTCTCACTCTAGCATAATTTGACCAAATTATTAGCGAAGAGTCGAATAATTTCAAAGACTAATAAAAACAAATCTAATTTATGTCACTCTTTTTAATGTGGGTTTGTGTCAAGCAATAAATTGTACAGCGTAACAGGCCAGTTATTTTCTTCCTTAATCACTCATCTCACTCTCGCATACTTTTGCCAAATTATTAGTGAAGAGTCGAATAATTAAAAAGAAATCTAATTTGTGTCATTTTTTTAATGTGGAATTGTGTCAAGCAATAAATTGTATAGCGTAACTGGCCAGTAATTTTCTTCATTAATTACTCCTCTCATGCTCGCATACATTGCCAAATTATTAGTAAAGAGTCGAATAATTTCAAAGACAATTAAAAATCTAATTTGTGTCATTTTTTTAATGTGGAATTGTGTCAAGCACTAAATTGTATAGCGTAGCAGGCCAGTAATTTTCTTCTTTAATTACTCGTCTCACCCTCACATACATTTGCCAAATTATTAGTAAAGAGTCGAATAATTTTAAAGACAATTCAAAAGAAATCTTATTTGTGTCACTTTTTTCTTATCGTGGAATTGTGTCAAGCAATAAATTGTATAGCATAGCAGGCCAGTAATTTTCTTTCCTAATTACTCGTCTCACCGTAGAATATTTTAGCCAAATCATTAGTGAAGAGTCTAAAAATAACGAAGAGTCCGAAGAGAGGATATGGCATTAGACTTGAGGGCTGAATACCGACGCAATGGACTGACTAAATAAACAACAGGAAGATGTGCGAAAGGGACTAACTGACGGTTATAAATTTAGAATATTTATTAGAAAAATAAAGGTTAGATGGTGCTTTTTGGGGGAGGCTTATGTCCAGCAGTGGACTGCCGCGGGTTCTTTTTTAATTGAAAGTGTATTATACAATTTAATTAATAACATAATGGTTAGTCTAATTTCCAATAAATAATATTAAAAAAAAAATTAATATGACAAAAATAGTATAATAAAAATAAGTAATGTGTAAATGACGGACCTTTAACTTTGATTTTTGGGTTTAATTTTCGTATCAGGATATACAGTTGTATTATAACTTACATGCATCTGGGGGTCATCGTGTTTGTGTTTGGTCTATTCAAATTTGGAATTCATTTTATCAATTTTTTTTTGAATTTTTCCCGCCAACTATGTGTTTATGACTATGTGTTTTTTATCATTTTAATAATCTTATGTTATTATCGGTTATATTGTTTAATTGTGGAGGTTTATTATACAATATAGTTCGACTAAGACGTATAAGTGGAGTGATATATAATAAATGCGTGTTATCGTGACTTTTTAAGTCGACTGCAAAAGTTGGTAGGTTTTGGTAGAATGGCCGACATTTTGTCATGACGTAAAGTGACAAGCTGTATTCAAAATTAATGTTGTAATATTATAATTTTGATGGTATAATATTATACTTTACTTGACACTGGCGTAACAGTTATAGATTATTGCCATTAAAGAAAACGAAAAAGGAATATATATATGTATATATATATATATATATATATATATATATATATATATATATATATATATATATATATATATATTTTTTTTTTAATTTTTTTTTCATGTAGTAGGACGATAAGCTGCCAGTTAATTATCAGTCGGCACACGTGCCGACGGGGCGGCCTTGCCCGCGACCGACGGGGCGTGCGATCAGTTACTCTACGTCACCGCAACGGGCCCGTACGCTAACTGTACCGCACGTGGTCAGCCGTGCCGCGCACACCGTAACAACACATCCACCCGCGCGAACACAATGAAAAATGTGCTCTAAATAAACACAATACAGTTACATTTGCAACGTAAACAGATAGTAATTACGCCATTAATATTTATATGTACATATTCTTGCAACGTGTGCATACGATATCAAACTTTATCGCAAGCATGTAGCTTTCAAAATTGAGAAGTGTATTAGTAAAGATACTGTTGCACTCGTCAGTTTGAGAAGTGAACAAGCTTAAAGTTATATTTAAGTGCATCGAAATTATACTTTAATGGTTACGTTTTAAAGTTTGTTTAGCAGTGTTTTATTGAAACTGTGTCTCGTAAGAGAATCGTGTTTATTTGAAAAGCATGTGCATTAATGAGATTTTAAGGTTATTCATTTAATAGTTATAAACAAACGTAACTGATATGTTACGGAACTTTAATTGGATTATCAAAAGTATATATTTATATTTATTTATTATATGCTCAACAATTTTAAACATCTTCCTTCTCTCTCACATTTATCTGATTAGCGGGCAATGCATCTGTAGCCCACCTGATGTGGCTGCCTTTTTTATGGGATGGGAAGGCAAACGAGCAGGCGTGTCACCTGATGGAAAGCAACCAACGCCGCCCATGGATAACCGCAGCGCCACAAGCAGTGTGGAAGTGTTGCCTTTAAGGAAAGAGTCGTTATGGGAGGGGGGTTACTATCTTTCATCATATAAAACATTTCGTCTCGACACGACGCATCCTCAGGTGTAGTAGACGAAAGACAACCAAAAAGTCTACTACACCAGACAATATTATGTTTTTGATTTATATTCGCGAATCTTAGCAAAGTCATTTGTTAAAAATGACGGCAACGTGGTTCGCCACCCGTCACGTCCTGATTCTCACGAGGGCGAAAAGCGACTAATAGAGAGCCGTTTCGCTGCAATGAATGGTAGCGGTTAGAGCTCAGTGGTCTCTGTCAACCTCTGTGGGGGATAGGCGTGAATATATAAAAAAAATTAGCAAAGTAATTTGATTTGTACATCTTTATAATAGATTTCCGCAAAGTAACAACTAACTTAATCAATTATATCAGATAAAGTAATTAAATGAAGTCAGTGCATTATATATATCGTACTATTTATAACCGCGTTAGGATAAAAATAGTCTCGTCTAGAAACCCAGTAGCCTGATCGGATCGGAGTGACCGCCCTCTAGGAACCGTTACCTCGGCCAAGGACCTCAATGTAAGCGCGCGGTCACACTGACCGGAGGCGACGTCGCGTGTTCATATTTTACAAATAACATCGTAGATTTTACGTTTAGAGCAATTTTACAAATAACATCGTAGATTTGACGTTTAGAGCAATTTTACAAATAACATCGTAGATTTGACGTTTAGAGCAATTTTACAAATAACATTGTAGATTTTACGTTCAGAGCAATTTTACAAATAACATCGTAGATTTGACGTTTAGAGCAATTTTACAAATAACATCGTAAATTTAACGTTTAGAGCAATTTTATAAATAACATCGTAGATTTTACGTTTAGAGCAATTTTACAAATAACATCGTAGATTTGCCGTTGAGAGCAATTTCTTTTCTCAATTCCTACTATTACTACTATACTTAATACTATTACTACCATACGTAATATTACTTCACACACTGTCTATATATATTTATATATCTTGTTCAAATTTTCAATCACTCAAAAAATACTTTCTTTTTCATCCACTCAAGTTGAAATATTTTTTTAAACTTGTAGTTATTGACACTTGATATTAATACAATTTTTTTTTCACATATACGTCATTATTTAAATTTAATTTACTAATTTTAGTTTTATATGGGAGAAAAAAAAAATTCTCTATACATATTATATTTATATTAATGGTAATTATTTAATAAAAAGTAACTAAATTAAAAAAAAATTGTTGACCTAAATAGGAACTGACTTTATTTTTTTTTATTTATATTACTTGTTTAGTATTTAAAAGCCATTGACAATATGGAGAACATTTGTTCAAGATGAAGCTGGCAGTTATGAAAGTCTATGTTTTATTTTTTTTTTCTTGTGTTTTAATTGTCAAAATAAATTACGCCGTTGACTTTTCCCGCCAACTTACATCAGTGACGTTGTGTTTTTATTTCATTTTCATAATCTTATATTATTATCAGTTATATTGTTTAATTGTGGTGGCTTATTATGCAATATAATTCGATTAAGGTGTATAAGTGAAGTGATATAAAATAAATGCGTGTATCGTAACTTTTTAAGTTGACTGAAAAGGTCCATAGAAGGTTTTTGGTAAAATTGCCACCATTTTATCAAGACGTAACGTGATGAGCTGACATGTTACATTTCAAGAGATTGGATATTATTGTATATTACTTGACACTGGCATAATAGTTGTAACTAATTGCCATAAAAAAAAGAAAGAATTACGCCGTTAGTTAATCGATATAATGCAACTTTTATTTTTCACACCATAAAATATATTTAAAAGAATGGCTTTAAAACCCGTCATTATGCATCGCTCCTTACATATTTCTAAAAAAATTAATATTATATCTATGATCCCCACAAATATATGTTCCATTCTCACCATCTAAATAATGATAAACTTTTTACCACACACTACCACCCTGTGTTACCACTCAGGTTAATAATGTATGAAATAAGATGTAATATTACAAAGAAGAAAAATGCTTGATAGTCTTCGCCATATTTTATATAACATACATACATATCGTCGCGGCTGTCTCCCGTAGAGGTATGCAGAGACCACAGACCTCCATCTACTACGATCTCGGCACACCTTGCTCTGTTTCATCCACACTCATCACTCTCCTTATACAAGCTCGCCGTAAAAGGGTACTTTTGACCTAGCCGTTCTTAAGAACTTCGGCAATTTGGTCAAGGTATGTTCTCCTTTGTCTTCCCCTACCGACCCTCGTTCCACATCCGCAACGTAAATTTATCAGTCGTCTTTCATCCAATCTCTCTATGTGACAAAAGCATCCCATCCCTTTCTCAACTTTTGTCACGACACCTTTATTATATATAAGCAAATATTTTTTTAATATATTTTTTTTAAAACGAATTCCTCTAGTGTGTTTGCGGCCTTACCAAAGATTCCAGCCACACTCGCTCTCAATGAAATGTAGGTCAAGTTTATTGACAAACCAGGACGTTGCCCGTGCTACGTCTCGCTCTAACATGTACATCTATCTCTTTCTACAGCGCCGCCTTAAGGCTCTCGGGAGAGGATAATCTTAGAAGATTTTATATTTGTCATTCGACACACGGATTAAACTTCAAGGCATATATCACTTTAATAATACGCGCGCGTAATAAATAGGCATATTATTAAAGTCGCGCGTATCATTAACGTTAATTAATTTCATTTCCAATCATTATTTATTAGTTAAATGTTATTATGGTTTATATATAGTTAGTATATATAGTTTGAAAAAGAAAACTAGTAATATTTTGATGTTGCTAGAATTTATAATAGGTATATAGACAAATAGCGAACATCTCATCATCAAATAGCGATCATCAGTACTAGTTTTTTGTTAAACCTTCTAATATTGTTTGTGCTAAAAAAGTATGGTTTAAAATTAATAGTCCAATAATTGAATCGAATTCTACGAGAATATTTTTAGCGCAGTCCTTACCAATATCGTATTGCTGTTACAAAGTAACTTTATTATTAAACTAATATTTTATACAGCTTTCAGAATCGATTTTTAATCGATATAATATAAAAATTATTTTGATAAATAATCGAACTAACTATAACTAACTAGTATAGGCATTAGCCTAACTTCTTTTACTCCACATCGCTATCTTATATCTTCATTTCTTATTCTATCATTCCACATTAAGAAGTATCTTAATGCTCTCATTTCCACCTCATATTAATGTATGACCTACAGTTATTGATTCGGGGTCTATTATTACTAGTCTATCTAGAAAACATCCTGTATTCATGTTATTTTTGTGTCATAATATCACTCTAGTGAGTCTCAAGAGTTCTTTTTTATTTTGGTGAAGATAATAGATTTAAAATCATCGTAGTTCTAAAGACTGAAATATTATTTTTAAACTGTTTATCAAGCGAACAGTCTGAATTTTTATTTAACTAAGATCCGCAACAAGCAAACAAAAATAGAAAAATAATAATGTGTATGTTTTTAATGAAAGAAGTGTATGGACAGTCAAAAGTTTTACTTAGCTAAGATCCGCGACAAGCAAAACAATAACAGAAAATTCATAATGTGTGGTTTTCGTTGGGTTAAGTGGATTTATTTGGAACTTAAACCAAAAACTTACCGAAAATCGGCCATCAATTCTCCACCCACCAACCACTGTACACAACACCAAACACACATTATCACTTTTCCACCTTGTAAACGACACGTGTTTCGCCCCAACACGAGGCATCTTCAGGTATAGTAGACTCTACGGAAGACAACCGAAAAGTGTGGAAGAAAGAAAACTTTTCGGTTGTCTTCCGTAGAGTTTTGACTGTCCATATATATGAAAGAAGTGGATTTACGGGGCACCTCAACTAAATTTTACCGAAAAAACGGAAAAGACAACCGTTAAGTGACTTTATTTTACTCTTCCGTAGAGTCTACTATACCTGATAATGCCTCTATGTTGATGCGAAACGTGTCGTGTACATTGTGGAAGAGTGGTGGTGTGTGTTTGATTTGATTTTGGCGTTGTTGATAGTATTTGGGAATTCTTCCAGTAAAAACACACATTTTTATTTTTCTATTTTTGTTTGCTTGTCGCGGATCTTAGCTAGCTAAGTAAATTCTGACTGTGAACATAGTAATGGGTTAACGCAAAGTATTACCTGACTCCATTAAATTATGTTTATCAAGCCTTATAGCTGGCTCTACAGTATAGCGTTTAACAAACATTTATTTTTCTTATTTCGCTTTTTTTAGATACTTAAGTCTTTAATATGATGAACATTATAGACAGTTTTGTAAAATTGCTTTTAATACTACGTTAATTATAATACAATATAATGTAAATTGTATTGTATTATAATTTACGTATATATGTGGAGTGTAATATATATGTGGAGTAAAAGGTGTTGTGTCAAAAGTAGAAAAAGGGATGCTTAGATGGTTTGGGCATATAGAGAGGATGGATGAAAGACGACTGGCGAAAGAAATTTACCTTGCGAATGTGGATTGAAGGGCCGGAAGAGGAAGACCACGAAAAACGTACCTTGACCAGATTGCTGAAGTTTTTAAGAAGGGCCAGGTCAAGAGTACCCTCAACCGGCTCGCTTGCATGAGGAAAATAATGAGTGTGGAGGAAGCAAGGGAAGTATGATCGAGATCGTAGCAGATGGAGATCTGTGGTCTCTGCCTACCCTTATGGGAGACAGGCGTGACGATATGTATGTATATAATGTAAATTAATAAATATTAATTTATCCGAGAAAATAAATGTAAAAACCTGTTACTTAATAAAAAAGGATTATATATAAAAAGTATAATATACACCTATTAGTAAATAACAAGGATGTTAGCCATAAATGTAATCTAGGAGGGTGATACGGAATTAAGATAAAAAAATATTCGGGAGCGCACCTGAGACCCCATCATTATCTCGTTTTCTAATATTGTTGTGGGTAAACATCCCCTTTGTGTAAACATCCCCCTTAAATCCGGAACAAACCGGAAATCGTTTCAATATCCGGACGCGGTATCACGTGAGAATGATATTTGATATGTGTTTTCCTTTACTGGGTTAATGGGTTAAATATGACTGTCGATTATTTATTCAAGGACAATATCAAAGCGGTTTAGAAGATCAAATTTTTGAGGTATCAAAGTTTAATTATCTATAGCTGTACAGAATTTGCCTAGCAGCTTGTCCGGTTATGGTATTGATACACGGGTACGCGACTATAGTACCCAGGGGAGCCCGATCCCGGGACGATCGGCACGCTTGGGACTAAACTCACCCCTAGCTACGCATCCATTGGCACGGCAGACCGTGGATTCCTTTCCGAGGAAGGGAATGGATAGAGAAGAAAGGAAAGGGCAGGGGACAGGGAAAGATGGATTTAAACTGGATGATAGGGATATGATACTACCGCAACGGAAGACAAGGAGTGATATGGTGGTAACTCGAAAAGCCAGGGTCGCATACCAATACCATAACTGCCGGATATGCGGCTAGGCAAAGATACTACATAACCTCTTTTACCCATGAAAAGGAAAAGAATGGAGGACGAGATAACTTTTCAGCGAATAAAAGGTGGTCTATTCAGAAGCCAGACCTAGAGCGTAGAGGTCAGGGCAGGTCATTCATTTGTGACACGGGCCAGATTCCAGGAGTGGTTTTTCCTCAATATATTATTTGATTTAATGCGAAATAATATTACACATATATATAATATATCACGAAATAAATTATTTTCACTTGTCATCAGATGTGTCTTCAATCCTAAAAAATCTGGGTTGGATTGTAAATTTAAAAAATTTGCATACTCTATCATGGAGGAATATTTGTCCATTTAAAAAATGTAATATACACAAATCAACGCCTTGTGTTATCCATAAATTTGAATGAAAGAAACAGATCAAACTTTTTGAAAGGAGATAAGTTTATATAAATGCAAATTTATTAGATACAGATATACAGCTTGGATGGAATCTTGACCTAGAGTATGCAAATTATTCAAATCAAATGTTTATCAGAAAATAAATAGCATAACGGATTTCGGCCATATTTAATCCTTTTTCATAGCAACAGTAAACGCCATCTGACATTGATCTCTGTCAATAAATTACATATGTCACTTAGTGAAAATTTTAAAGTTTTATCAGTGACGTTACGTTTTTATTTCATTTTCATATTATTATCTGTTATAATATTAATGGAGTCAGGCGTTACTTTGCGGAAATCCATCACTATATGGACAGTCAAAAGTTTTACTTAGCTAAGATCCGCGACAAGCAAAACAATAACAGAAAATTAATAATGTGTGTTTTTCCGTTGGATTAAGTGGATTTATTTGGAACTTAAACCAAAAACTTACCGAAAATCGTAGTAGACTCTACGGAAGACTCACTTTTCGGTTGTCTTCCGCGGATCTTAGCTAAGTAAAACTTTTGACTGTCCATATCTGTTATATTATTTAACTGTGGAGGTATATTGTACGATATAGTTCGATTAAGGCGTGTAAGTGAAATGATATGAAATAAATGCGTGTATCGTGACTTTTTAAGGTGACTGAAAAAGTCCATAGAAGGTTTTGGTAGAATAGCCACCATTTTATCAAGACGTAACGTGATAGGTTGACTTGTTTTATTTCAAGAGATTTGATTTTAACATATTTTATTTGTCACTGGCTTAATAGTTGTAACTGGTTGCCATCAAAGAACAAAAAAAGAACTTTTATCCGTGCATTTTAAAACACTAAGGTTTAAAACAATAAGGTTACACAGAAAACCAGCGCTGCGGCTTGTCGCGGCTTCTTGATGACTTTTCGTAATCCATTTCGACATATTGACTGCAAGACTACTATTACTTTAATTAATGTTGTTTTGTTTTTTTTTATTATTATTTTTTGTTATAATTTTCTTTGTAAATTTGTCTTCGTGTTGTGTTCTTTTATACATAGAATCTTATTGGTATTATATTATTATAATTTTAATTCTATATTTCTTTTATAATTTATTCTTGGTTTGTCTGTACTGCTTTGCGGATTTTCGAATAGTTTTCTTACTTTGAAATAGAATAGGTTCACGTGCGATCAGATAGCATGGGCTCAATTCTATTTTTTCTATTTAATGCTTTCAATTCATTGTAATGGTTTCCCAAAAAAAAAACTAATCGGTGTGAGGAGCTGGAGAGAAAAAGCTTAACGAAGATCCGACTGAAAAAATGACTGGATCAGGCTCAGGCTCACCCGCGACTGTATGCCTTGATGATGATGATAAAATAAAACTAACTAAAAAAAACTAAACTAGCTTAAAATTAATTCGATTCGAAGATGTTAACGCTGGTAGCCCATCGGCTTTAACAGTTTTATCGAATACTGGGCGAATAACGACAGACCCAACGTGGGTTGTGTTTGAACCTATTATTCAACCACATCTCGACGATGCGAAGTCGTTAGAGGACACCCAAAATCCGCTGGGAACAGTGGCATCTAGGACCGGGTGGCGGTCGCCCCTTTGAGTTGCTGCGCGAGCAGTGGGGTTCATCCCCAAGGCTCGATCCCACACCCCTGTCGGTGTGGATGTCCCCGTATATATATATATATATATATATATATATATATATATATATATATATATATATATATATATATATATATATATATATATATATATATATATATATATATATATATATATATATATATATATATATATATATATATATATATATATATATATATATATATATATATATATATATATATATATATCAAAAATGTGATCTTTTAAAGATAGTCAAATGTAGAAAAGTTGTACCTGGCCACATCAGGACACATGACGGATACGCATTACAACTGATCATGGTGGTAAAAGTCGCGGGCAAAAGACAAGCTGATCGAAGAAGGAAGTCTTGACCCCATAATATCAGAGAGTGAAGTTGAGAGTTGGAGTAAAATGACTGTTGACCATTGCAAGTCGGAGAGGTACCTTAGAAGGAGATATGACCCAAACCTGGGTATGGATTAATGTTTATTCCCCCAAAAATAGAGGGGGATCAACTCCCCTCATAAACGAACACACACAGGAATAACCGGCACATGAATAAAACATATATGTAAAAAACACGTATTGTATAACAATACTTGTATGTATATATATATAGTTATATATAACAATATGGAAAAAGAAATATGACGGAATAAACAATAAAGGTCTTAACACATGTTACCGAAAATACTCAAGCGGGAGGACTTTCCCATCGCGTGGGGCTTTCTCTCGAATATAAAGGACTCGCGACAGATGTCTCGCCAACCCTTCAATCAGTCAATATTTGAATTCGAATTTGGAACGCCAGGTAGTACGCACAAAAAAACAACCATGTGCTTCTCTGTGGGAACAAGATGGTACAAAAATTATTATCTACAGTGAATTTTGGAAATTGTTATATATATATTTTTTGGAGATAAAAAGGCAAACGTGTAAGCTTATTAAATTTCATTCATTTATATTCGTCACAAGGTAAGTTTAATCCCAACCAGATTGGATAAGTGGCGAACCAGTACGGTGCGTTTTTCCAGGAACTTCATTTCACGCACTACCCTGCGGAACTAGGTACCTTCAAAAAACAAGCCTACACTTTTGTTAAGCACGGGAAACGCTTCCACACTGCCTATGGCATTGCTGGTGACACGCCGCTCGTTTGCCTTCCTATCCGATAAAACTACTTCCATGCTCCATAATATAATCAACCAGGCGATGGAAAAATGCCGATGGAGACAGATGATCCGCTCAAAGTCACTGATGACCAACATCCTCAGACATGAGGATGAGGAACGCACTGCAGAGAGAGAATTTACAATAGTGATGATTGCCAAGTTAGCTTTTTTTATTTTACTATCCCACATACCTTCTACTTAACCTACTTAACGATCCACCGTCGGTAGGGTACCCTGAGAATGCTGTCCGCGTTGTTATTATTATATATTTTTTGGACACAAATTGTCAATTTTATTAATAAATATCTTCTAACTAGTATTTGGATACGAATCAGTTAATTCTGAAAATTATGCGTTATGCTTACAATGAGTTTGCCACATGAGACTCATATCTGTCTGTTTTTCTATTGTTTTTGTTTAAGTTTATATTAGTGCTGTTAGAAAATTTTCTTTTAAATGTGTTTAACAGAATAATATAGGTGCACTTAACTTGAACGGTCATGTATATTATATTCACGGCTACTACAAATGCTGACTGTGTCTACTTGTAAATGTACGACTCGAAAAAATAAATAAAAAAAAACTACCCTGAACTCAGACGTATATATATATATATGTACGTCTGGTTACATTATAAAGACATCTCAGCACGTCGATATTTCGACGATCTACCTGACACAGCTGCAAGTCAAATAAATAAGACATCAACGAGCTCTTTATAAAGATATGAACACACTGTAAAGATTTGTAAAGTACTTTGTTTGCATTTCAGATTATTGATTTTAAGATGCATTGCTGTAGATAATTTTTAAAATACAAATTTTACTTTTATTTTAGTATAACAAATAAATGAAATTTACTGCAAAATAATTGTTAAAATACAACTCAATATTTAATATACATATTTATATCAATTTTACATAATTTCAAATAATTTATTTTACACAAATTACAATTATTATAATTATTTTATATAAACCAACATTATTCTTACATTGTCTCCCAACAGATGGCGCCACTAGACATGGAAAAATTAAGTTTTGTCTATGGCTAAAAATAATTAATACATACTCGTAAGTCCAACTTTAGAATATTAAAAAAAAAATGTTTAAAAAAAATTATCTCCTAATTCGATCGCAAAAAATGTAAATGATTTCTAGGTCATCGGAGCGTCGTCAACGGGCGTGGAAAGAGGTGCAGCCATCTCCACTCGTTGCTAGGCAACGCCGGCTTTCTCTTGCCGTAGCGCGAATACCACGACCGCCGACGCCGTCTGATTCCGCGCGATCTCTCGCGCTCGACAAACTTGAGTTTGTTTGACTACCTTGATCATACCAGATGTATATAAGGTAAATTTTAAGATTTTTATCTTAGATTTCTACCTCTATAATACATCATCCGTATACATACATCCACACATATGTATATGTTTATTTATTTAAACTTTTTTGAATAAAATATACATCAGGCGGACTTGCCTGAATACCATTGGGCATTCACGACCAGTCTACTGCCGAGAAAAACTGAGAAGATTGGTTTTAGAGTGGTGTAGCTTGTATAAAAAAATAATTTTATATATTTAAATACATACAATACCTATTCACATATATATACACACACACATATACGCATATATAAATATATACATACATACACATATATATATACACACTAACTCATGAGAAAATAGAACAATAAAAGAAAAAATTGATAAGAGGAATATTCACCTTGTAGCAAATACCCTCATCCTTATGAACAGGGCTTCAAAACCTGTCGGACTTTGAATTTAAAAACGAATTTGTTTGAGGCTTTTTTAATGTCAAGAGGAATGTTTATGTATATAATTATATAGTTTTTGTATCTACTTTTATCTTTTTCATCAAACGAAAGGTTAACTGACAGAGAAATCCTTCCTGAATTAAATACGAAAAATAAACAACATAATATTATATTATAATAAACAAACATTAATAATATATTATAATAAACTGTAAAAATAATATTAAAACATAATAACGAATACTATACAACTTATATTGTTATTTGGCGTTATTAATCCTCCGCGACGTGAATACACCTAGCCAACGAAGGATTTTGACATCCAAGAAAAGGAGCCTTCACACGAACCTAGTAGATTGGTTAAGATCGCTCTTGATCAAGACGCACCACCGAGCGCGATTTTCATCTTTACAGTTGTTGCCGCTGTAAGCAGATCATTCCACAATCTGACTGACCGTGGGGTGTCCCACACTACGCCAAGGAAATCGACACAAGTTATAACACGTAACATTCGCATGCCTGTCACAGAGCGGTGAACTGGCGCGTCCTAGTGTATCCACGCACGATAGATTTCGCGCACAACGGTGTTCAAATATAAATCAGCGGTCGCGACGCGGGTTGGCGTGTGGTAGGAATGGCAAACGGAATGGCGCGGCCAGTGACCATCGAGGAGAAAGCGCCGTGACACGATCAGCTGACTGACGTACTATGATCACACCTACTGGCCGAACGTTGAAACGGAACAAATGCGTGTATATACACACTAACTCATAGGTGTATATACACACTCACTCAACAGTGTATATACACACTAACTCATGAGTGTATATACACACTATCTCATCAGTGTATATACACACTAACTCTTTTTAATTTCACTGCAAAAGTCCGTGCAAGTTTTGGTAGAATGACCACCGTGAAACGCTAAACGAACATCGTGAAAAGTCTTTTAATATTATTTTACTTGATACTGGCATAATAGTTACACTTAATTGCCATCAGAGAAAAGAAAAAAAGGACAATGTGAAATCATGTTATACCAATAAAAAATTTGCAATGTCATTAAAAATTAAAAAGCCAAACAAAATTATCTTTAATGATTACAAAAATTACGCACCAAAAGATCTGAAAACTTAAAACCGTATTTCGAAATTTCAAACTAATTGTTACATTATATAAATTACATAAATAAATAAAAAATGAAGTCTTAATAATATAAATAAAGAAATAATATATAAATAATTTTAATAATATATACCTTAAGCATTAGCGTGTAGCTGACACGAACACATAGAATTTAACCCAGAGTCGTGTGACGCGGCTATAGAAGTTTTGCAGTTCAATATATAAATAAAGCTAACCTTAATTTTAAAAGCCTTAACTATTCAAATAATATTATACTTATGACTATAATGTATTGCAATATAAAAATATGAATCATGTTTTATTTAGCAATATTGCCTAAGTTTTCTCAGCGTGTTACTGAACCTTGAAAGTATTTGTTGATATCAGGGATACACGTATTGTACAATATGTACAAAGTAGCTAAAATTATTCATTTGGTGAATTCCATAATACGTCATAGATACATACGTAATCACTTTGAAATAAATATAGATGTATAATTCGTAATAGATTTTTCCCAGTGTCAAGTAAAATACAATAATATCAAATCTCTTGAAATGCAACAAATTAGCTTATCACGTTACGTCTTGATAAAATGATGGCTATTCTACCAAAACCTTCCATGGACTGTTTCAGTCAACTTATAAAGTCACGATACACGCATTTATTTCATATCACTTCATTTATACGCCTTAATCGAACTATATTGTATAATACACCACCACAAATAAAGAATATAACTGATAATAATATGTGATAATAAAAATGAAATAAAAACACAACGTCGCTGATGTAAGTTGGCGGGAAAAGTCTTTGAAATAGACTTAAAGACTAATGTGTGCATTTATAAGTAATAATTTAAACATCCGGGACATTTTTTTCATCGAAAAAATAGCCAACAAATCGTACCATAAATAACTTGAATGCAAAAAAATATTTGAGAAATGTATCTTTTCAAATTGAAATGAATACTATTACAGCTTTTATCACTACAGGTAAATTAACAATTGTTTGAACAAGAGTTTTGTAGCATGTACTTTTTTAAAAAATTTTGATTTTAACTGTAAATTGAAATATGTTCAAATTTAATATAACTAAATTTGCACAATGTTTTGATCGATTTGTTGCCCGATCCCATATCCGTTGGTTTCATATGTATATATAGAAATAGAGCAGGATAGAAGCATTCACATAATTTTTTTAATCATTTCTTTCTCTTTTTCCTTGATGGCAATTACTTATTAACTATTATGCCAGTGTTCAAATAAAATATAATAAGATCAACTATCGAGAAATCTGTGATGTTACGTCTTGATAAAATGCTGGCTATTCTATCAAAATCTTTTATGGACTTTTGCAGTCAACTTAAGTCACGATACACGCATTTATTTCATGTCACATACGCCTTAATTGAAGTTTATTGTAAAATACGCCACCAGAATTAAACAATATAACTGATAATAAAAAGAGATTATTAAAATGTAATAACACCATAAGGATACTGATGTAAGTTAGCGGAAAAAAATTCACTTGATAGTTTAAAAAATAATTTTTTTTTTATTTAAAAAGCAGTGGCTAGTCGATATCATTCAGCCAAATGTTATATCAAATATGTTTGTTATTTTAACAAAAATGATTATGAAGTGATGTGTAAGAAATAATTTTGCGTGCAGTGAAATTGTCTCTAGTGCACTTGGCACTAAGTTCTTCGTGGCATGGTCATTGCCGCGGCGCGCATCTCCGACGCGCAAGTGAAAGTCGTCCCCCCACCCCACGCCCCGCGCACCGCCCCGCTCTATATGTGTCACTGGAAGAGGCTAGATCTACTGCAATGTTTTCTAGCGCAACTACAAGTCTAGACTGGAAACTTATTTATGTTCGTAACGTTAACCAAATTGAATAACAATTTATTTAATCGAGTTCATTAAAATCTAAAATGATTAGTTTTAAATCGTCATTTCGTTAGTAAAATATTTCGCCAACACGCATCGGCAAGTAGAGATTACCCATTTAATTTTTTTATGGGATAAGAAGGCAAACGAGTAAGCGTGACACCTGATGGAAAGCAAGATAATTAAATAATAAAACGCCTTACACTAAGATTCCTTGTTTCAAAGATGGTATATAAACACAAATGACTCGATATAAAGAAATGAAGGCAACATTAATATATCTCCCCTAAATCGAACCCCATTGCCTTTGCTCAGAAAGTACACACTTTTCCGTTACGCTATTATTGCTACTTTGTCATTTACGATAGTTTTTTTTATGGGATAGGAAGGCAAACGAGCGGGCGTGTCACCTGATGGAAAGCAATCAACGCCACCCATAGACATCCGAAGTGCCGTGGGCATTGCAGGAGCGTTGCCAGCCTTTAAGAAATATATGGGCTTGTTTTTTGATGGTCCCAATGTCGTATCGGTTCGAAAAGACTGCCGAAGGTAGCTGGTTCCACAGAGTGGTAATGCGACAACTCATCCAGATGGTGGGATGAAACTTTTCTTTACGGCGAGTTGTACGGTTGTGGAATTCGGCGGCGGGAATTATTCCAAACTTAACCTACTTAATCTGTTGTCAGATTTAATTGTAACAAACCTATTATTTCCACTTCAGTTTACTGGCTCGGTGAGTTTTGACGCTAACTTTGATATTTCAACGGATTTTTTTCGTCTCGAATCATATCAACCAGAGAAACTCCAAACAGAGCCGTATTTAAAGTCACCTCTGAGAGACCCTGAGCTTGTGAAGCAGACAGACTGACAGAGTCCACGCAAAATATTACAAGGAAGAAGCAACGGTGAAAGAATTTTGTCTTAAGTTTCTGAGATACAGACCGTAAACGACTTATTAATTATAAAAAAAAGAATATTTTTTTTTCTTTTTTTGATGGCAATTAGTTATAACTATTACGCCAGTATCCAGTAAAATACAACAATATCAAATCTCTTGAAATGAAACTAGTCAGCTTGTCACGTTACGTCTTGATAAAATGGTGGTTATTTTATCAAAACTTCTATGGACTTTTTGAGTCAACTCTAACAGTTAAGATACACGGATTTATTTCATATCACTTCACTTATACGCCTTAATCGAAGTATATTGTATAATACGCCACCACAATTAAACAATATAATTGACAAGAATATGAAAATGAAAGAAAAATATAACGTCAGTGATGTAAGTTGGCGGGAAATGTCAACCATTTTTTTATTTTTAAATAAGTCTTGTAACGGCCACAGATAATAAAGGAAATATTTAAGATTTATTTTTTAATTTATCTATTAGGTAAATATTTATCTATAATCGAAAGTTTATTATATTTTTCCTTGAAATAAATTAACTTTAAGCCATTAGCTGATTATTTCCATTAAAGAAACTAATTAATGCGTAAAATATTGTGTCGCTCAAGTCCAAATTACAGAAGGTCGCAGATGAGACATATATCCTTCACCTGACATCGGCTAGACCTCTTTAAGTAGGTTCCATATCTGACTCACGACTGAAGCTTGTGATGAAGTAACGTGGGTGTTACAAGGAAATATGTTTAGTTTAAATTCGACACCCAGTACTCTATTCTACTATATTCTATTAACACTAACAAATGTTATATTATATGGAGGAAGAATAAATAATTCTTTTATACTTTATCGTACAACCAAAATTTGAATGAGTAATTAAGAGCAGTTAATATGAGAAATATAATAATATTAATGGGGAGAAATTGACGAACCTTAGATCAGAACTTCTGAACATGATCAACGGCCTTGAAGAGCGAAGCCGACAGGTTGGTTTAACAATGAATATACACACACACACACATATATATATATATATATATATATATATATATATATATATATATATATATATATATATATATATATATATATATATATATATATATATATATATATATATATATATATATATATATATATATATATATATAGTATATATATATATATATGTGTGTGTGTGTATATATGTATGTATATATTTGGCTTTAGTTTTAGGTAGGTTCATTGTTAAACCAACCAGACAACCTTTGCGTAGACGAAAACTAACAGAGAAGTGTGAAAAACAGCAGATACAAACAGAACGAAAGGAATAATTTATTCATACACAAAAGAAGATGCTAACTGTAAGCTTAAAAAATAAACTGTTACTAGATTTTTAAAAGAAAAGAATTTAGCTATTTGCATGCGAACAGGAAAGGAGTTATAAGTGAAAGAAGGTAATAAAAGGAAGGATGTATGAAAAGGTGGATGAGTGTGGAAGAAGCAAGGAAGGTGTGCCGGTATCAGCGCGGATGGAGATCTGTTGTCTCTGCCTATCCCTACGGGAGACAGGCGTGACGATATGTATATATGGTAATAAAATAAACAGAAGAGGAAAGAGAAAGAACGAAGAGCGACGATACTGTAATATATAGAAGAAAACTGACAGTTATTTAGTTCTCGAGCACTAATTATCAACATTCCATATAATGGAGGAATCCTTCGTTATTAAATAGAGCAAGAAAAAAGGAGGATTCCTTTATCCACGTTTAATTGAAATTTTGAATTCCATCCCATTTAATAACGGATGTAACCTTTATTAAAGTATGATTAATAAAATAATCCTACTTTATTAAATTATAAAAAATA
The DNA here is from genome assembly GCA_031353405.1 of Baronia brevicornis. Classification (NCBI taxonomy): domain Eukaryota; kingdom Metazoa; phylum Arthropoda; class Insecta; order Lepidoptera; family Papilionidae; genus Baronia; species Baronia brevicornis. Next base: position 135,652 of record JASFAT010001752.1, read on the forward strand.
TAAATAACGAACAATTAAAAAATTACAAATTTCCAGGAAAAGGCTCAGCAATATGCTGTCCGAAACTAGTCGTAGAGAACGTTGGTTTTCAGCCATTCCTTACTCCTAAAGATGGAAAAGATTGTATGAATGTACTATATTTGATTCGAAGATGTTAATGCTGGTAGCCTATTGGCTTTAACAGCTTTATCGAATTCAGGGCCAGCGGCGTGTACTAAGTGTACAAGTCAGAATTTTTACTTAGCTAAGATCTGCGACAAGCAAACAAAATTCGAAAAATAATAATGTGTTTTTTACTTAGCTAAGATCCGCGACAAGCAAACAAAAGTGGAAAAATAATAATGTGTTTTTTTACTTAGCTAAGATCCGCGACAAGCAAACAAAAGTGGAAAAATAATAATGTGTTTTTTTACTTAGCTAAGATCCGCGACAAGCAAAACAAATGGGAAAATAAAAATGTTTTTTTTTTACTGGAAGAAATGAATTAACGGGGAACTTGAACACTGAACGAAGAACTCCATTAGCTTTAGCTCTTTCCAGTAGGAGTGTTTTATGTTTCCCGCAGTAATCTGTCTCTTTAACAGTGCTTTTTTATATTTGAATTTAAAACTATAAAAACTTTATTTTTGTTCTTAAAGCAGGATGTAGATCATTCCAGGATCTGCGTTGAATCTAAAACATCCCGTGTAAGGTGTCAGAATCGTTAGCAAGTTTTACATATCATTACTAACATACATACATATCGTCACGCCTGTCTCCCGTAGGGGTGGGCAGAGACCACAGATCTCCATCTGGTACAACCTCGGCATACTTCTCTTGCTTCCTCCACACTCATTATCCTCCTCATGCAAGCCCGCCGATTAAGGCTACTCTTGACCTGGCCTTTCTTAAAAACTTCACTAATTTGGTCAGGGTATGTTTGCCAGTCGTCTTTCATCCATCCTCTCTATGTGCCCAAACCATCTCAACATCCTTTTTTAACTTTTGTCACAACACCTTCTTTTACTCCACATTGCTCTCTTATATCTTCATTTCTTATTCTATCATTCAAACTTACACCACACATACTTCTTAATGCTGCTCATTTCCACCGCATTCAGCCTGTTTGTTATTACTTATGTGACGCAAAATAAGGTCATGGTTAATATTATAAAAAACTCACCTGTTCAACTAGACAAGATAGAATCCAGGAGTCAGATGTCAAATCCAAAACATTATGCACTGTGTCCGGTACAACGGTGCCCACTAACTTGTTCCGCTACAGTCACGGCAACCTTACGGAACCGCCTGGGTTCGACTCCGGGTCAAGAAGCGCGGTGCGGGGAGCGGACTAGAAACAAGAGATAGAATTCGTTGTAACCCTACGAGAGAGGCAAGATTCGAAAGGTTCTAGTGAAGGAGACAATAGTTAGTGCCTGATAAGTTAGCTTTTAACCGCAATTAATTAACTTACCTTTTAATAAAATTTATTTAACTATTAAATATAGAAGGCGATTAATGCGGTAAATTTTTTAAACGTACAATGAAATAAATAAAATAATAATGATTTAATTTAATTTAAAAAAATTCGTTATAATCGTAAATAATATATTAAATCTTTAAATTCACAAAAAGCTATGATAGCGTATTATATATTGCTTAGTTACTTTTATATATTATATTAAAAATATTAAAACTATATTAAACTAACAAATTTATCGTTAATGTTAAAAATATATATATATATTTTTTCATTTACAATTTTTCAGTAGAAAAATTATTCCTTACGTAAAATAAAATAGAAATAATATCGCTCCATTTATTTTAAAATAAAAAACCAGTCAAGCGACCTTCCAGTTAACAAATAAATTTGGAATAGATGCGCGGAAAATGTGCAATTTTCCGATGCCGCTTACGCCTTTTGTAGATTATGAGGTCAATAACATTATAAAGGAGACAAATAAGAAATAAAACATGCTGTTAGTTAAGTGGTTTACGATAGAGAAATAAAAAAATAAAAAAATAAAAAAAAGAAAGAAAAAAGATAGGAAAATATGTGATTGGCATGAATAAAAGATAATCGAAACATATTCTTCCGAATATATGTATGTATACAATAAAAGGAAGGGGTTGTAGAGTAGATAAAAAATAAAAATAAAAAATAAAAACGGGTGTCCAGAACGCGTATCCACTGTTCAAGAATCCACGCTTCGCTTCACACGTCACGACACTTTATTTATGCCAATTACAAACATTCCCCAAAAACACACAATTTTGCTCCGATCCGTTCTGCGGGTGTTTGGAACAAAGCCGTGTTTTTTTTTTTTTATTTTCTTTCGTCTTTTCTCTCCCGTCGAACGCAAACGTACACTTGTACAGGTATCTGTTCCGCCACGGGACACACTCAGTCACTCGGGAACAAATTGTCGTCCACTACACTACACTCACTGGTACGGCCGTGGCGAGCGCGGGCCGCGCGTCTGTTGGACTGAACGCCTGCGCGGGCGCACCCCACTCACTTCCCACCAAAAATTTTCTTCCACCACCAGTGTGTGGGGCGCCCAACCCGGCCCGCAACGAACATACGGCGCGTTTCACACTCAAAACGTTACTACTATTCCGCTACTACTGATAACGTATTACAATTGGGGTTTATGACCTTCAGTACCATTGACACGTACGAAGTCGTCGAACCAGTATTTCTTTTTAGACAGAATTACTCACGCAATCGTTCACGATTCAGTATTGCTAAAACGTACGATCGATTTTATCGACATATTTTTTTTAAAAAATGGTACGATATTTTGTAATAACAAGTAAAATAAAAATATGTATATTGGAAAATAAAAACACGTGAAATAGAACGATTTTCAGATGGCCAGAATGACTTCCATTGTAATAACTATATATTTATATGACGCATAGAATAATATCATAGTGAAATATAATTTAGTTTCTCGAATCTGTTGTTAGTTTTGTTATAGTAGTTTTAATTTTCTTGCTGGTATTTATCGGCATAAATGCTTTTCCAAAACGATGATACGTATTAAAAATTTAGATATGTATTAAAAGTATTCGGTCAAGTCTGAATTGAATAAATAAAATTATATATATATATATATATATATATATATATATATATATATATATATATATATATATATACATGGCATTATAAATTTAATCTTTTACATTGAAAATCAATATCAATCAATTACGATTTTTTCCTGTCAATTAAAATTAGTGACGTTATTTCTACTATATAGATATACACACACGCACACACACATTATTTCATTATGGCGATGTGTGATTTTTTAAGTTGAGTGATAAAATTTCAATACCTAATAGGCAATGACAATGAAAAAATACTTGTTACTGATTTAATATAATGGAAGATATAAAACTATTTTTATTAATTGAAGTGATCTTTTAATTTTATAATTTGAAGCAAATTATTAAATTAATATTACTTATTTAATTCTATAACAAAGTGGTTTTAATTTTTAATGATTGACTAATTACTTCTAATGGCTACTGATATAGAATTACCTAATCAATGCAGAATTATTTGAAATGATCTAATTAAACAAGCACATTAAGCACTATGCGAACCATTTTTTGATTCAGACTGTAACGTATATCAATAAAATATCAAAATAAATTAATAAAATTAAAAAGTATACCACAAATATTAAGACACTATTTTGTTCTCTCTTGTATCATCTCCTGTAGTCTTCATGCTACTCAAGTTCATAAAAACCTTATTTTGCCAGCGATATGTGGAAGTTCAATTGGACGACAGGCAATGCACCTACAAATATGGTAGTGGTAGAGAGAGCCACGCTGCAGACGATTATTTTGACAAGAATGGCATATTATTTGTCTGTAGCATGAATGGGCTGGCTCGCCCGGGGAAGTACCATACTCCCACAGAAAACCGGCGTCTGAGTGGTAGCTTAGCTACCGTGTTTCGTCCGGTGAGCGGTTCTCTCCCCTCCCCCTTCATAATGACACTTTCCTTAAAGGCTGGCAACGTTTCTGCACTGCCTATGGCACTGCGGAATGGATGGCGTTGATTGCTTTCCATCAAGTGACACGCCTGCTCGTTTGCCTTCCTATGCCATAAAAAATGTATATTTCTTTGAACCTACCATTTTATCTACTCTATTTGGATAAGTACTACACGACTCGAGAAGGATAATTTCTTCGTTGAGACAGGGGGTATGGAGTCTTTGATTTCTGTCAATTTATCAATGTCTACCATCGATCAGTAATCTATTTTTTGTTTATATTCCTTATTTATTTACACAATGATTACGAAAGAAATGTAATTACTCGCAACTTTTTCTTATAATAATACACTTTTAATATCTGCAACTAATGCAATATAAATTATATTCGTAGTTGTTAGGAATAAAAGCGGCGCATTTCTCTTAAAGTTGAGCTCCCCTGGCGCATACTATCTCCGTTGCGTGCACGCACACAGAGATCTAAGCATGCTGCTCACGCACACAATCCAACACCGGCAGGCCTACAGACCTACAAACGCTACTTTCACTTTGAATTGCTTCTCATTCTAAGCTTTTAAGTTTCAATTTTGCTTGCCTCACGCGCACACAACACTTGGCCAATCAGCTGGTAAGTAGGACAATACAATGATTTTCTTTATAGGCCCTACTGAGGCCCCTACTAAGTCCTCCTTCTTGAGACCGATAACTTAATATTGTGATAACTGAATAGTCATTTGCTTGGAACTAAGATTCCGCTTTAATCGAATATTGCTTCAAATAATATTATGAAATTCCTTAAAATGATATTTAAATATTACTTTAAATGATACTTAAGTAAAGGCGGATACAATTAGTTACGTTTTATGTTAAAAAAAGAGAGACTTTTCCCGCCAACTTACATCAGTGACGTTGTGTTTTTATTTCATTTTCATAATCTTATATTATTATCAGTTATATTGTTTAATTATGCTGACGTATGATATGAAATAAATGTTTTTACCATGACTTTTTAAGTTGATTGAAAAAGTCCGTAGAAGGTTTTGGTAAAATGAACATTTCAAGGTATTAGATATTATTGTATTTTACTTGACACTGGCATAATAGTTGTAACTAATTGCCATCAAAGAAAAGAAAAAAGTTAAAAAAAAAACTTTTAAGGGATGATGTGCAAGATTGCCGTACTGTTATTATTTAGAAAGTATTACAGTTAATTAAATGCTCAAGAAAAGTCGAGAGTCAGTTTTTTACGACGCTATTATGTGTGAAATGGGGTAATATAATTTAAAATAAGTTCAACACTTTCATTGGACGGAGCTAAAGTTGGTCTATTGTTGTGGAATGACCACAAAGTTTTTTCTCATGAGATAGGAAGGCAAAGGAGCAGGCGTGTCGCTTGATGGAAGCGCTTGAGCGTTGCCGCTGGTGGTGACTGGTTCCACAGGGTAGTGGCGCGTGGAAAGAATTTTCGGAAAAAACGCACCGCACTGGATCGCCATCCATCCAGATGGTGGGAATGAGACCTTTCTTTGTAGCGAGTTGTACGGGCGTCGAATCCGCGACCATTGACTACGTAGACGGAGCCACTGAGACAATAGGTCGTTATATCATAAATTTTTTTTACCAGCCCATATATGTCCCACTGCTGAGCACTGGCCTCTCAATTTCTGGAGGAACGGACTTTAACCCACCAAGCTTGTCCTATACGGATTGGCGGGGTTACCAGACTCGGAATAAATATTTGTAACTCATACATATATTTATTCCGAAGCGGGGATCGAACCCGCGACCGAAATATATATTCATAAATTTATATAGTTATATATTAATTTATATACTTATATATTTATATTCTTTAAAGTAACCTATGCATACAACATGACTATCGACATTAAAATTTGTCAAAACTATGCGAGAAATGCCCCGAAAACTTCTAACAATCCTGACCGAAATACAGGCGTCAAAATAAGTCACTCCATAGTATTTTCATTGATGGAATCAACGACTTAATGCCAAGGGATTTAAGTGCGAGTTTTATGTGAAGGCGAGCGAGTGTGGAGGCAGTTGTGCGGAGGGCCGTACATTAATATGTGGCCAACGGAGATGTGAAGAGCATAATTTGGGCTTCATAGCGCGCGGTACCGTTGGATACGGCGTTCGTTTTTGTTAAGGCGCAGCATCCAAACATGGATTTGGGCCGTATAAACGTCATATGGTGAAATCGTAATCAGAATAATGGTGCACTTGGTATGTTTATGAGGTGATATATGCTTAAATAACACACACAGAGATACATGTGTATGTATGTGTATATGTATAAGTAATATGATACAGTTACTGTAGAAATTTTGGGACTTCTGATCTAAAAACGCGACGAGTAGTTTTGGCATTCCTCTCTTGATGTTCTCTCCTACTCCAAGCCCGCCCGTTCTGGGTAGTCTTGACCTGCCCTTTCTTAACAACTTCAGCAATTTGGTCAAGGCACGTTTTCCGTGGTCTTTCCTTACCAACCCTTTTTTACCTTACCATTCCTTTCCTTACCTTTTTAATGACTTCAAAACCAGCCAGTTCAAAGGAGTACAGCCAAAGAAATATTATCGCAGGTTTATAAATACTATATGCGAAAAGATTTTTTCTCTGGCTTCTGTAACTACATATACAACGAATCTAACATCCTATTTGTATTATTCTTTTAGCTATTGAGTAATTTATGTTAGTTTAAAATCAACATTATCGTATGAGCATAAATCCTGTAAAAAAATGTTAATAAAATTAATAAATAAATCCAGTGAGCACTGCCCCTTAACAATTGTCTATTCCAAACGCGTGTGTGCGCGCGCGTTATGGTGATTTTGCTCCTAATTACCAAGCGCTAATTGTGTTCAAATTTACTCATCTGCCGTTTATTCGGCGATTTTTTTTTTGTGTTTCTGCACTAATTTTAGGACGCGATCCCGTTGAGAGAAACACTCATATAGTTTTTTATCTAGCAACAATTTTTTTTAAATAATACATTCCACGGATTTTTCTGCTCATCACTTTTTGGATCTTTGCGCAAAGTTAGTTAGTTAATTAGTTCTTTTTTACTTCCTTTGAATACGCCGTAAAATCTCCACTATTTCAACTAGTAGAGCTCCTGCTTATTTTAGAAGTTTTTTGCTTACCGCTATTGCGATGTAAAGAAACCCCTAATGTTCACTCATTAAAAGCCTCCGTTCGAAATAAACACATTAAGATGGTACATCAGTTTGCATTCATCGTGTTCACACATTAAACAAGTGACGGGTGGTTACCGAGCAATCAATTAACTAATGGCGTCGAATCGAACCGAACCAGTTCGCTTCAATGTAATTCATTAAGTGGATGATTTGGAAGTTTATTAGAAAAGGATTACATGAGTTTAATTCATTAATTTTAACCGATTAGATTCCAGTTGAACACATTTCCAAGAATAGGTATGGGAGAATAATTTATGGAGTCAGGTGATACTTTGCAGAAATCCATTATAAAGATGTACAGTGAAACTTACTTTGCTAGATTGCTTACATTTACTTTTTAGTAGACTTCTTATATTTACTCTTTAGTAGACTGTTTATAATAATAATAAAAATTTTTTATTTGCATAATGTGAGGTGTAACAAGATGAAAAAGACGTTTAAAAGCTCCATCACATATACACTCTTTAGTAAACTGCTTGTATCTACTCTTTAGTAGATTGCTTATATTTACTCTTTAGTAAGCTGCTTATATTTACTCTTTAGTAGACTGCTAATATTTACTCTTTAGTAGACTGTTTGTATATTTTTTTAACAGCCCTTATATGTCCCACTACTGAACACAGGCCTCTCCATTTCTGGAGGAACGGACGATAACCCACCACGCTTGTCCTATGCGGATTGGCGTAGTTACCAGACTTGGAATAAATATGTGTAATCCATAAATATATTTATTCCGATACGGGACTCGAACCTGCGACCATTGTGTCTGCAGGTGGAGGGCCCCGCCACTGAGCCAATTGGTCGTCGTTTTTGTTTACTTTTTAGTAAACTGCTTGTATGCTATACAGTTTATATTTACTCTTCAGTAAACTGCTTATATACTTTTAGTAAACTGCTTATATTTACTCTTTAGTAGATTGTTTATATTTCCTCTTTAGTAAACTGCTTATATTTACTCTTTAGTAGATTGTTTATATTTACTCTTTAGTAAACTGCTTATATTTACTCTTTAGTAGATTGCTTATACTTCCTCTTTAGAAGATTGCTTATAATTATTCACTTTAGACACCTCCAACTTGAAAAGCACATTGTATTGTGTATTTGCTTGAAAAACAGATTACGGTCCTTATTAACCTTACTTCGATCTATGTTATGAATTATAAAAAAAAATATATAACAGTGATAGATTTTAAACAATCGGGTGGGATTTTGGCGCAAACGAAAACCGCAAGAGGCCTCTTTTAAATGGTACTTTCGAAAGATTTATGTCACTATTATGACCAATCTGGATCAACGGATAACGGCATATTAAAATATTATCTATGAATAATTAAAAAACTGGCCATTTTATTTAAAATGGTATACTAAAGATGTGCCAATGCTTTGCTTGTGCTACCTGAAAATTCTCTATACAGAGTGCCTATGTAAAATTATTCTATTAATTTTCTTTTACCATGGGAAGTGCTCCGAGGAATTGTCTGCAACCGCACAACTAGCCGTAAAGATAAGTTTCATCCCCACCATCTGGATGAGTGACGATCCACTACGGTGCACTTCTCTCGAAACTTTGCTACCTTTGGTAGCCTTTGCGAACGGATACGACATTAATACCTTTAAAAAACAAGCCGACACATACCTAAAAGGCCGGCAACGCTTTCGTGACTCCGGCGATGTCGTGGTTGTCTATGGGCGGCGTTGATTGCATTTTATCAAGTGACATGCTTGCTCGTTTGCCCTCCTATTCCACATAAAATTAATCTTATTGGCTGCCTTCCATAGAGTCTGTTCTGTCAGCAAGTCCATTGTATACATGATTGAAGTATGCTGTTGTGGGTTTGTATGTTTTTACGATTTTATGGGTTAGAAGGCAAACGAGCAGGCGTGTAATCTGATGGAAAGCAATCAACATCACTCACAGAGATCCGCAGTGCTATACGCATTACAGAAGCGTTGTGAAACATTGGTGTGGTATTAGAACGTATTGTTCGACGACTGTATTTTGATAGAAACTTAAAGTGGTTTTTGTTGCATAATACATTGAGTATTTTTTGATTTGGTTTTCGCAAATTTGAATAGTAGACGAATGCTGCAGTGAAGAATGCCTTGGGAAACATAGTGTGGGGCACCCCTTAGCTAGATGGTGCGACGATCTGCGCAGGGCGGCTGGCAGAAACTGGATGTGTGAAGCCGAATATCCGGCTAGGTGGCGCTTTTTGGTGGAAGTTTATGTCTAACAGTGGATTGCCGCAGGCTGTTGATGATGATGATCAATTCTGACTCTTTACCTGAACAATGAATTTCCGCGAAACTAATCGCGGAAATTCAATCTAAAGTCGTAGGCTTGAATTTACTATTATATATTTTTAGTGGTAGAGCCACGCTGCAGATGAACACTGTCAAGAATGGCATATTATTTCTTCGTAACATGAATAGGTCCGCTCACCCGGGGAAGTACCACACCCCCGCAGAAAACCGACGTCTTAGTGGTAGCTTAGCTACCGCGCTTCGTCCGGTGAGCGGTTGAGTTCCGGAGGTCCAAACCCCTTCCCCCCTCCCATAATGATACTTTCCTTAAAGGCCGGCAACGCTTCCGCACTGCCTGTGGCGCTGCGGATGTTTATGGGCGGCGTTGATTGCTTTCCATCAGGTGACATGCCTGCTCGTTTGGATTCGTATCCCATAAAAAAACTATAGTCACTTTTCGATTGTCTACCGTAGAGTCTACTACACCTGAAGATGCCTCGTGTTGGGGCGAAACACGTGTCGTTTACAAGATGGAAAAGTGATAATGTGTGTTTGGTGTTGTGTATAGTGGTTGGTGGGTGGAGAGTTGATGGCCGATTTTCGGTAAGTTTTTGGTTTAAGTTCCAAATAAATCCACTAAACCCAACGGAAAAAACACACATTATTAATTTTCTGTTACTGTTTTGATTGTCGCGGATCTTAGCTAAGTAGAACTTTTGACTGTCCATATAGTGATGGATTTCCGCAAAGTAACGCCTGACTCCATTAATAACCCTAAAAAACTATAGGTTTATTGATGTCGTCATAATCCATGTTTTCCTAGCTTTGATCCTTTTAACTTACTTTGGAATGGTTAAGAAATGGACTAGTTAGATATTCAAAAGAATTGTAACACTTTCTTTAAAATAAAACGGCAGGTGTGTTTCTCTGTGTCCACTGTCTGTTCTATAATCTACATAACACACTCAAGAGTCACAGACAGACGTTCACATTTGTTTATCACTATATATTTATTCATTAGAGCGATAAAGGCGGCTTCTAATAAAAAGTCAATTCATCACATAACACGTCGGACACACCTAGGAATACCATGCCACTCAGGTACCGTACCGCGTATCTAAATTCGCACACATTAATAATGTTAATCTGCATTGCAATAGGGGCGAATGTTGCGTGGCGGGGATTTAATAAAGCGGTTAAATAGGACGTGGAGACCGTAGCGCTAGCTAGCATTTCGCCGGTAATTACTTGTTGCTCAGCACCGTTGTATGGGTCCCATACATCGAATGTAACACATTGTGCGGTAGCCCGTCATTATCAAGATTGATGATGGCTCGCGAATCGGTTTCCGTTCTGGTCCGGGGTTGGGCGCGGTGACGACGCATAGCGGCGTCATCATCAAGTCATTAGAGCCGCGAGTCGGCCTTAGCCTGGTTCAGTAATTTTTTGCAGTCTAGGATCTTAGTCTGGCTTTTCTCTCCAGCTCCTCACACCAATTGCGTTTAAATCGTCATCGACTCCATCAAGCCATCTGAGCTTGGACCTTTCGCGATTTCTACGACCATCTGGTTTGCCGTTTAGTAGGCGTTTGGGTACTCTAACTTCGTCCAGCCCAACGAAGCCGACCAATTTTTGATGTAGTTCGGCTTATTGTACAGCTCATATAGCTCTTGGTTGTAAAGTGTACGCCATCGCTCATTTTCCAACACAGGACTAATGATGATACACTTTCAAATGTTTCTGTCCAAGATGAGCAGAGATTTGATGAGCAAAGCGGCGTCGACTTCATAATTAGCAATAGTTTCATCCCCTACATCTTTTCTATAGCAAAGCCGGCAAACGAGCGTGCGGGCTACCTAGTAGTAAATAATCATCACCGCGTATAGAGATCCACAAAGCTGAAGACATCGCAGATGCGTTGTTGGCCTCTTGTGAACACATACACTCATTTTTGTAGTGGTAGAGCCACGCTGCAGACGAATACTTGGCAAGAATGGCATATTATTTGTCTGAATGGTAGCTTAGCTACCGCGCTTCGTCTGGTGAGCGGTTGAGTTCCGGAGCTTAGCGATTCATCTTAGAGGGCAAGGATTTGCCTGGCAACAGGAAACATTACATATATCAATATCATCACGCCTGTCTCCCGTAGGGGTAGGCAGAGACCACAAATCTCCATCTGCTATGATTCCGGCACACTTTCTTTGCTTCATCCACACTCATCACTCTCTTCATAAAAGCTGAAGTTAAGGGTACTTTTGACCTGTCCTTTCTTAAATACTTGAGCAATTTGGTCAAGGTATGTTCTCTTAGGACCATTAATTATCATCAATGACCACTTGACTCAGTGGCGCGGTCCCCCGTCCACAGAGTTAATTGTCGCGGGTTCGATCCCCGCATCGGTACAAATATATGTATAGCCTACAGATATTTATTCCGAGTCTGGTAACCCCGCCAATCCGCATTGTACAAGCGTGGTGGATTAATGTCCGTTCCTCCAGAAATGGGGAGGCCCAAGCTCAGCAGTGGGACATATATGGTTTGTAGAAAAAAAAATGTTCTCGTTGGTCTTTCCCTATCGACCCTTTTACATCAGAAAGGCAACAGGAAACAGTTCAAATTAAAAAACAAAATTATTCCGCTTTCGCTTATGAATAAAGCCTGCGTCTGAGACAGCATAGACTCATCGAATTCGGTTCTCCACTAATGACACAGCTGGCCGGCACACTGACACAGTTCGAACTCCTCGTCTCGCCCCGATCAGTTCCTTTGTCTATCTGAACATTTCTTTGTTCTCTACATGGCTAGATAATTTGTTATACATGATCGGTCAAGACCATGTTAGACGAGGCGTGATCATTATTATTATTGATGCTGTGTAGGTACGTCATTTTTATTTAGCATAACAACTAGAACAGGAGATGCTAAACGCTGTGATAACTCAGAGTGATATTGGTGTCCGATAGCAGGAATGGGTTATTTTTTTATATTTTTCAAGTTGATATAAAAGGCCAGCAATGCCTATGGCACTGCGAATGCCTAAGAGTGGCGATGATTTTTTTTTATGGGATGGGAAGGCAAACGAGCAGTCGTGGCACCTGATGAAAACCAACCAATGCCGCCTATATACATCTGCAGCGCCACAGGCAGTGCAGAAGCGTTGCCGGCTTTTAAGGCATGTGTTGTTATGGGTGGTGGTGAAGAAGGGGGGTTGGGCTTCCGGAAATCAACCGCTCACCGGACGAAGCGCAGTATCTAAGCTACAAACTACGGTTTTCTGCGGGTTTTTTACTTTCCACCGGGTGACAGTGTAAAAATATATAGAAGGTTTTGGTAGATTAGCCAACATTTTATCAAGACGTAACGTGACAAGCTAAATTTTTTTTTAAAACGGACGGGTTCAACAGCGCCTAAACTCAGAGTCGTAAAACGATTCAATTAACAACTCTATGTTTCGTCATGTTAATGATGAAAATGCAGACAAAAATACTCTACACTGCCATACAAAGTACTGTAGTGATACATTACTAAAGTTATCTTTAATGCTTTAAAACCTTTTATATTATATTACATTTTTTTGACATTCATAATATTCAAATTTGAAATGAAAAAGAAATTTATATAAAACAAAAAGCATTGACGTTTTTTTTGGATAGACATTTCACACAATGTAAATTGATAAAGTGTGATTAAAATATAATTAATATATAAATGTACAATGAAGAGTAAGAATAAATCATCATTTTGAAGAAAGAAAGAATATCCTTTTGAAGAATTTTACTTGAAGATAAAAAACCCCCTAAAGATCCCGTGTGTCGCCGTAGCAGTAAGGCGGGCAGGTACTATATATCGTATTACATACAAAAATATTTACCGCTATACGTGACAAGCTAAAGTGATTGCACAATATATCGTCACAGAGTACAGATCACCGTTCGAATCCCAATTTTGCGAACTGATGACTCTAGCGGCCCATCCGTTATTCAAAAAATTGGGACGCCACTTATGTTAGTAAGATTTTAACTCGGCACTTAGAGAGAACATGACGGATGCTGTGAAATTATTATGGACAGACTGTGCATCACAAACGGACGTGTTGCAACTTTATAATGGAGTAGCTTTTTCTCGCGGCTTCGCTCGCGTGGAATTTGGTCTGCCACATAAGGTTTTGTGACAGATCATTTTAAATAAATATATTTTTCTTTTACTTAATTTATGGTTCACAATTTTGGTCATAGTGACTTCCACATAAAAGGTAGATATATGCTGTCGGGGACTTTTATTTAGAACCATTCAAGACAAACATTCCTACGGTACATCATCTTTGTGTAACTCCAATGGTTTAGGCAGCGTACGCCAAGATAGCTTTCAGAGGCCAGATTTTTTCCGACTTAATTGACATGTATTGTTATATTATGACCAAAATTACATAAATTAATTACAAATTGTAGGCTATATGTTATTCCGATATATAACCTTTATTACTGTAAAGTTTTATCCAAATCAGTCTACTAGTTTTTTTGTGAAAGAGTAACAAACATACATCCACACTCACAAACTTTCGCATTTATAAGATTAATAGATAGTAGGAAGGATTGTTGTGAAGAACTATTGAGTGTTGGGCCTCCGGAGCTCGGCCGCTCACCGTTCGAAGCGCGGTAGGTAAGCTACCTCTCAGACGCCGGTTTTCTGCGGGAGTGTGGTACTTCCCCGGGTGAGCCAGCCCGTTCATGCTACAGACAAATATTATGCCATTATTGACACAGTATTCGTCTGCATTGTGGATCTACCACACATAATATATATATATATATATATATATATATATATATATATATATATATATATATATATATATATATATATATATATATATATATATATATATATATATATATATATATATATATATATACATAGTTTCATTTCAAAAACGTTTTAAATAAGGCCTCAAATCGCACTATACGCACATCACTTAAAAATACAACTAGTTAGCTAACAAATAGTCTAACGGTATATGCCCGACGACGACAGGCAGTTTCGCGAATGCCGAATTATCGCCCGGGCTGGTGAAGAATGCGGAGAATCCCGCTGCCTGTAATAACTGGCCGGTTGTCGGACATGTCTCAACTTGTTCGATCATAAGTGACTGACAGTTAGTTTATTGATACCCCAGTGCAGTGAAGTGAAATGAATATTTTAATAGTGTAAAGAACACAAGGGTGTACTATCCTCGCCTTGATAAGAGACTATATAGATTATCATTTCACTCATTAGCCCATAGCTAGTTTGTAATTACAATGATAAAATCAGAACAATAGTAGAGAAATCATTACAGAAAAAACTTTCCATTCTTCACTATCCTTTTCCCTTCGTCTCCGCCAATCCACGGTCTGCCGTGCCAATGGATGCGTGGCTAGGGGCGAGCTTAATTGCAAGCGTGCTGTTTCGCTACAATGAAGTGAGAGGAAGAGAAGAGGAGAGGAAGGATGGATGAAAAGATGGATGAATGTGGAGGAAGCAAGAAAGGTGAGCCGGGATCGTCGCGAATGGAGACAGGAGTGACGATACGTATGTATGTATGTATATAGATTCCAAGAGCGTATCTGATGTGGCCAACATTTAGTCGAAGTTATTTTTAAAAAATGCAATCCGCGCATCTCTTTTTCGTAAAAGTTATTGAATTTTATTTATACCGTTTGTAGAGTTTTTAGTTTCTTTATGTTCATACACCTAATTCTGCAATCGGAGACCGTATAGAAAACGGATGTAAATTCTCATCATATTTCAAAATGCATTTTCAAATAATAACTGTAAAGGAATCGAACAAAAGTGTCCTTTGTGTTTTTGCACACACACACACACACACACACATTATGTCGCCACAATGAAATAGACGAAAAAAATATCCACTTCTCCACGTTTGTAGATATTAAATTTAAATATCTATTACACTAGATATATAAGAATAATTAATATTCCAAAGGGTTCTAAAGATTTCGACTTTTGTATTGATGTATATAAAAGATTTCAACGCGCTCGCAAAATTACACATGAAATAATACAAGTGAGAAGAGAGGCTAAAAAGGTAGATTGAGTGTCACACGGAAGAAAAATTATCCATCGTAGCTAAGGTATCTTCAATCAATACCCGCAGCAGTCCACAGCTGGACACAGGCCTCCCCCAAGAAGCGCCACCTAGCCCGATCTTCGGCTGCACGCATCCAGTTTCTGCCCGCCGCCCTGCACAAATCATCGCATCATCTAGCATGGGGAGCGTCCTACACTACATTTACCGAAACGCGGTCTCCACTCCAGCACTAGTCTGCTCCAACGATTGTCGGATCTCCGACAAATGTGATCAGCCCATTGCCACTTTGGTTAGCTAATTCGAAAGGCTATGTCGGTGACTTTAGTTCTCTGGCGGATTTGTTCATACATACATACATATCGTCACGCCTGTCTCCCATAAGGGTAGGCAGAGACCATAAATCTCCATCTGCTACGATCTCGGCATACTTCCCTTGCTTCCTCCACACTCATTATTCTCCTCATGCAAGCCGGTTGAGGGTACTCTTGACCTGGCCTTTCTTAAAAAGTTCAGCAATCTGGTCAAGGTACGTTTTTCGTGGTCTTCCTCTTCCAGCCCTTCCATCCACATTCGCAAGGTAAATTTCTTTTGCCAGTCGTCTTTCATCCATCCTCTCTATATGTCCAAACCATCTAAGCATTTCGAATCATATCTACCAGAGAAACTCCGAACATAGCTCTCTGAGCGACTCTGAGCTTGCGAAGCAGACGGACTGTCTGCGTCCATTTTTCGGCGTCGTAAGAGAGTATAGGTAGGACACACTCAGTCTGAATATTTCTAGTTTTATGATGCCTAGTTTTATTCACTTCTTTCCACACACGACTACCCTGTGGAATCAGCTACTTTCAACGGTGTCTCCTAAAAAATAGGTCTACATATTTTTTAAAGGCCGGTAACGCTTTTGCAATGGCACGTATATAGCACTACCGGGTATAGCAACACCTGCGATAAACCAATCAACGCTACTCATAGACAACACCATAGTCATTGATAATGCGTTGCCGGACTTTAACATAGAAGTAGGCTTGTTTTTGAAGGTTCCAATGTCGTATTGAGTAGGAAACACCGCTGACGCTAGCTGGTTCGACAGGGTAATGGTGCGTGGAATGAAGTTTCTTGTAAAACGCACCGTATTTCTTAAAGGCCGGTAACGTTTCTGCAATGCCTACGACTCTGCGGATGTCTTTGAACGGCGTTTGTTACTTTCCATCAGGTGACACGCCTGCTCGTTTGCCTTCCTATATCAAACAAAAAAAAAACTAGACGATTTCATTTGACTTTAAATCATCTTGTTAAAGCTACCGGTCTTTTTCTACCTGAGAGTGCAAAACTTGCACTTTACAGAAATTCAGTTGTCACTAAATGACAATAAAAATCTAGTCGGAGGTTTTGTAATGTGAAAAATTACATAAAAAAATAAAACAAATAAGTTGTTTACATAATTGGATGTCATTGGCGGCTCGTTTTTAGAAACTTAAAATGTGATTTTAAGCCTTATTGTTAGACACAGAAGACTGGAAAACGTTTAACGCGACGGTAAAATTAGCTGTAGTTAGAAGCTCTATTAACGGTCGCCTTTTGATTAGCTCGGTACAGTACAACCGAAATTGCTCCCAGCACAAAAAGAAATACCTGCCCACAGTGTAAATGTAAACATATTGTAGTTGTATTCCGTAACCGTATTCTTCTGAGCGTTTTGTTTTGACTCTAGGGGTATTTATTGCACATTTTATTACCGGTGGTAACTTTATAAATTCCTGTTGAGGTAGGAAGGTATAATGTTTTACAATGGTTGTATCCTTTCATCTGATCCGAATGTAATAAACTCTTTTTAAAATAAAAGAGACGAATAATAAACAAAGTTTAAGGTGTTTGTGTTCAAACTCTTTCTGTATAAAGCCCTATAGCCACATATCGGTATGGTCATTTATATTTTTTTCCAAAATTTTCCGCTTAAACTAGTAACCAAGAGCTTTGAGATTGAACCCATCAAATGATATAAGTTTTGGTCTATGTCGGTTTCAGCGATCTTGAATGTCGCTTTATCCTTCGATAAGACGTTTATATAATATCATTTTCTCGATGAACAATTTTGAAAATAAAACAAGGCTTAATAAAGCTGTGTTTAAATTCATGGCGAGCTTAGTCGCAAGCGTGCCAATCGTCCCGGGATCGCGCTCCCGGGTACTATGGTGCCTTACCTCAGCACGCAGGACTCTGCTGTGGCTAACCTCCATCCTCACTTGCGGCTCGTGGGATTCACTAAGACGAATTTAATATACCTAATTTTTTGAAAATGACGGCGATGTGGCTCGCCACCCCTCATGTCCTGATTCTCATGAGGGCGAAAAGCCACTAATGGAGAGCCGTTTCGCTGCGATGAATGGTAGCGTATGGTGCTCTGTGGTCTCTGCCAACCCCTGCGGGGGATACGCGTGAATATATAAAAAAATAAACACATTTCATATGAAGCATAACAACCACCTGGGTTGTATTTATTGCAAAAAAAATTATAAATTTGTTAATCAGTAACCAGATTTAGATAAGCCTGAATTTGGTTAACAAAATTTTGGTTTTAGTAACCTTGCTTTTGGACGCCACCTCCAGCAGATTTTCACTCGGTCGGAAAGAAGGCATCCCAACTTATCATTTGTAAGATCACAATATTCATTCTAGCGTACATGTCAACAGTAGTCAATATTCTGGCAAATTTGACCAGTCCAGTTTTCATTTCAAGTCCTACTATGAAATGAAAAATACTTCATTTATGACACATTTTATTTTACAATAGCTATAATTAAAACCTTAATAATATTATAATACATTAATAAACAAAACATAAAGAAAATAATTGTAATCTACAAGTGTCATAAAATGGTTCTTGCTCAGCATATGTCAGGCGTTCTATTACTTCACAAACTTATAATGGATGACACTTGATGTTAAAAAAAAAATTATTTAAATATTAATTCATTAATTAGATTTAATAAATTAATTTTTGTTTTATTATATATAAGAAAAAGATATTCTCTTATATAAGATGTAACAGGATATAAATTAAAGAATATATACCGTCAAAGTAAGACAACCGATTGGCTCAATGGTGGAGTCAATGATCGCGGGTTCGATCCCCGCATCGGAATAAATATATGTATGGAATTCTGTATATATGTGGAAGTCTGGTAATCCTCCCAATCCGCATTTCCTTTCCTTTCTTCTCTATCCTTTTCCTTTTTAATATACCTAATTTGTCGAAAAATGACGGGGACGTGGTTCGCCACCCGTCACGTCCTGATTCCCACGAGGGTGAGAAGCGACTAATGGAGAACCATTTCGCTGCGATGAATGTGAGAGGAAGAATGGATGCAAGGATGGATAGCTCTGATCTCTGGCAACCCCTGCGGGGGATAGGCGGGGATATATATATATGTATATATATATATATATATATATATATATATATATATATATATATATATATATATATATGTGTGTGTGTGTGTATGTATGTATGTATGTATTTATATGTAGAAAAGAAGAAGGAGTTGACTTTAAAATTTGTATATTAGTTGTTAATTTCCAATATACGCTCGTAAATGAATGTATGGTAAAAAGTTATTTCAATTAATACAAAATTCTATACGTTATTAAAAAACTCATCTTGCTAAGGAAATTTCTTCCTTATTGTCGTGCGTCGCAGCCGACTGCGTGCGTGGTATGGCCGAAAGTAAAGCCCAAGCCACACACATACGTGAATAAAATGCTAAATATTAAAAATGTGTGCCTATTCGCGCACAACTCCTACTCTTAGAGAATGGAGGACGGGGAAGAACGGACATAACATCTTTCCAATCTCAATTGTCATCCTAACGTGCACGTATAATTTTAATCGCTTAACTCCGCGGTGGAAGTCCTTAGCTCCCCTGGGTACTATGGTGCCTTACCTCAGCATGCGGGGCTCTGCTGGGGCTCACCTCCATCCTCCCTTGCATCCTCCCTAGCTCGTGGGATTTACTAAGACGAGATTGAGATTTGTCACGCCATGTCAGTCTTCGTTGTTTGATATTTAGGTTAAATTTTAAGGCTTTTACAAAGAATAGATATACATTAAAGGCCCTGTTATAAATACATACATAACTACATACCTTACCGAAAATAGGCCATCAATTCTCCACCCACCAACCACTATAACTGACTGACGGCGAGAAGCGATTAATGAAGTGCCGTTTCGCTGCGATGAATGTGAGAGGAAGAATGGATGAAAGAACGGATGAGTGTGGAGGAAGCGGAAAGGGTGTGCCAGGATCGTAGCGAATGAAGGTCTGTGGTTTCTGCCAACCCCTGCGGGTGATAGGCGTGAATATATAAAAAAAAAGTCCTTAAAATGTAGCGGTCCCCCCAGCTAGATGACGGATGAAGCACTGGTGACCGAGCAACCTCCAGCTAGGTGTATGGTATAGCTGGACTTCCCGTTGGAAGAGGCTTCAGCAAGGGCTCAAATACCTCCAAATAAGATTGGTGCAGAAGGCAAGGAGAAACCTCTGCAACTATTTTCCTGAAAGAATCATTTATGAAGGTCACTACGTCATACATCCACTTGGTTAAGGGTGAAGCTACTGAGAAGGAGAACACATACAAAAAAAGACAACTTCACAATAAAAGCAGCAGCAGTATTTTGTAGTGGTAGAGCCACTCTGCAAACGAATACTTTGTCAAGCATGGCATATTATTTGTCTGTAGTACGAATGGGCCGACTCACCTCGGAAGTACCACAATCCCGCAGAAAACCGGCGTCTGAGTGGTAGCTCAGCTACCGCGCTTCGACCTGTGAGCGGTTGAGTTCCGGATGGTAATGGATTTCCGCAAAGTAACGCCTGACTCCATTAATCATCACTCGTAACTTCCTCGGTGTGGCTCTGGCTTTACAACAACATACATGACACACTTGCTTTACAAGCGATAGACGTCTCTGAACGAAATGTGTGTGTTCACCGAATAATAGTATTATCAGATGCACTCTAAACGCGCAAGTAATATAGTGACGTAAGCACACTTAACAACGCATGATTTTGATGACGTTTCTAATTGCCTCGAGATTGGGGTCTTTGTGTCTTTATCTTTAATAATAAGAGGTTGCGCTTATTGTCTCTTCTTGGTGGTCGGACGGTTGCAGAAAATTAGTTTCTCTGCTCAATAAGTAGAAATTTTGAGTAAGCCATCGCCATGTATGTACGGGTATTAAATGAGTTATGTATGAGTTATAACCTAAAATATTCTCATATTTGTTAATGCAGACCGAAATAAACGTATCTGTCTGTCTGTGTTCGGATATTGGGTAAAAATCTCTGATTGTTGGAATCAGGCGTTGTTTGATTCGAAGATATTAATGCTGGCAGCCTATTGGCTTTAACAGCTTTATCGAATTCAGGGCCAAGTAAAATATAATTGGGAATCTGCGCAAATTGCAGACTCCATCGGTCTGACGCCGTGTCGGAGGTATACATATGTGTGTTAGTCAGGCGTTACTTTGCGGAAATTCACTACTATATGTGGACAATCAGAATTTTTACTTAGCCAAGATCCGTGACGAACAAACAAAAATAGAAAAATAATAATGTGTATTTTTACAGAAAGAAGTGGGTGTACGGGGAATTTAAACTAAATATTACCAAAAAAAAACAGCCTTCAGCAACTCTTCACATCCTAAACACTATCAACAAAAACCAAACATACACCACCACTCTTTCACGATGTACCTCGTGTAGGTACATGTGTTTCACCTCAACACGAGGCATCATCAGATATAGCAGACCCTAGCGGAAGATAGTAACAGAATTAACTGCTGTCTTTAAATCCACTTTTCCACTAAAAACATACATTATTATTTTTTTCCTATTTTTGTTTGTTCGTCGCGGATCTTAGCCAAGTAATAGTTCTGGCTGTCCACATAAAAATCGCTGATCATTTTTCAAAAGCTCGTTTTGTGTGAAAACTATAACAACTGATACGCCTAAACTAACTACAATATTATTAACAAAAAAGAATTATTGTAGCATGCCTATAAAATTATTGGAAACCATTCAAAAGACTTCGTTCGCCACACTTCCAACATTTTGCACAATTCATTTCTTTCATTGCTTTTCACAATTACAAACACTAAGTATTTTATGTGTCACTCATTGTCTTTCATTATCTCTGGACAGAGTAACACGTGTTTCGCTCAACAATACGCAAGCGGTTATACAACAAACGACATTTCTTAAGACGACAATTGCATCATCATTAAACTGCATCGCGCTAATGCGTATCATTGTTGTTTCATAAATGTATTCTGTCAATTGTTGTTTCATAAATGTATACTGTCAATATTTATCCAAACTCATTCACGGTTCGACCATAGAGACACATGTGCGGAGTTTTAAATGAAGACATATTTTTTATGGTCCTTTCTTTTATAATTTTCCTTAACACAGAGAATAGTTTTAGAATCGTCATCTGCTGTATTATTTACGTAATGTTCTTTTCTTTTCTTAAAACTATTATGCCAGTGTCGAGTAAAATACGATACCATAAAATTTGTCGAAATATTACAACTTATCACGTTACGTCTTGATAAAATGGTGGCTATTCTACCAAAACCTTCTATTGATTTTTTCAATTAACTTAAAAATTAACGATACACGCATTTACTTCACTTATACGCCTTAATCGAACTATATTGTATATATAATACGCCACCACAATTAAATTAAATATAACTGATAATAATATCTCTCCCTCTCTCTGAGTCCCCCTATTGGGGCATAGCACAGATACGACGTGTCTCCATCTCGACCTGTCGGAGGCCATATGCATCACTTTGCTCCAGGATAGGCCCAACTTCTGCACTTTCGCCGTCACAGTACGCCGCCAAATTTATTTTGGGTACCCATATTTTCTTTTCTCTTGCGGATTATTCGAAGGCTTGTTTAGGGACATGACTGGCGTGGCTCCGGAGGGTATGCCCTAACTATTCCCATTTTTGTCGACGTATCTGGACATGTACTGGGTGATCTACTTGCTGATTCTCCACAGCTCTTCGTTGGAGACCATGTTATCCGGTCAATGTAATTTTAATATTCGGCGTATATATATATATATATATATATATATATATATATATATATATATATATATATATATATATATATATATATATATATATATATATATATATATATATATATATATATATATATATATATATATATATATATATATATATATATATATATATATATATATATATATATATATATATATATATATATATATATATACATCAATTGAATCGGCATATAAATTACAAAAATGAATTGTGTGCCGCTTCACAAGGCATAGTTGTAACCGAAACGAGAAACCGGTGCTGGCCGGGCTAACAGGATCCCCCAGTGTGTGTCACGTCCGCACAACTCTGCCGAAATCGAGAACGCAATGATTGGATGCCGAGTGTTAGGCTAAGCGCACACGGATACAACACATATATTTTTATTAAAATTAAAAAAACAATATCTACGTGCTTGAAACATAATATATGGGTCCTGTAGTATATCTATAAAAAATAGAATAGAATAGAAAACTTTATTTATGACACATTTTTTTATAAAAGCTAAAATTAAAAACTTAATGATATTGTAATATATAAATAAGTGGGTAAGATAACAATATCTGGGTGTTTGTTATAACAATACAGGAGAATATTCATGGAGTCCACGAGTGGTTGCTCGTAAGGCAAAATATAAAATATTATATGTACAGTTTAACATTAAAAAAAAGAACAAAGCTTTTTTACCTATAAGAACAGTTTATACAAAATGTCAAAAATAAGTTTATATTAAAATGTAGGGATATAAAAAATTATAACACATTAAGTATTTTATTGTTAAATTTATATTTATATAGGTCACATTTTTGTATGCATATCTGTAGCTGTAAGTAAATTCTTATAGCTTTGTACAATTAAAAAAAAATGGAAAAAATGTAGTACAGTGGATCCTTGTAATCCGGACCGTGTCTAATCCGGCGACCCTTGTATTCCAACATGTCTATCACTATTGATTGTAAATACCATTTTGCAAATCTTCACTAATATAATGAATGATTGGACAAATTGTAACTTGTACGCACAAACACTATTGTTTTTGTAAGTTCTATAGCTTTAATGATGTTATTTTTATAATAAAATATTAGCTCTACATTGTGATATTTAATTTACTATATTCCACATTCATATAATATATAATAGGTACATAATTATGTAGTATGATTCGTAATTCAAATAGACTCTTTGATTTGTAATTTTGTGAATTACAAAGTACTCTTATTCAAAAAATTCCGGACTACATATAATTCGACAAATTTATTCGATTTGTCGGACTATATGTAGTCCGTATTAATTTGATTACTAATTCGATAATCCATCCCTGTAAAACGTTTGACGGATTAGATCCACTGTATGTAAGATCATATCTTATTGTATATATGTGATTGTTGAGTACAATTAGTCAAAATACAGTTCGAATCATGAGGTCTATTCATTCCCATCACACACTACTAGACGTCGTCCTTTGGGGCGCCCCAGATACCGCTGGAGAGACATGGTGGAGGCTGAACTGTAAACGTTGAAATTGGCTATTTTTGAGTGATCAGGTGCAACTTTTTTCAAAAATATTAATTTTGTTTTTTGCTGTGGTGGTAAGTTTTAATTTTGCAGTTTACAATGTTTTTTGATTTTTACGTCTATAATCAAACACCCATACTGATTCACTCTAGACATAAATGTATTCTATACTCCATCCATGTGTCCATGTGTCCATTTTTACCATGCAGCACAGACGGATTGAATAAAAAATATTATAGAATCAAACAACTTGCTCTGTGTACGTCGATCTTTATTAGAACGATCCGGTATGACATTTGAACAGACGCCCTAACCACTTGTAAGACGCGGCAGGTAATAGTCGAGTGAGTCAGTTCCTTGCGTAGGGTGATCAAGGATGTATGAACACCACAGCAAAGTCCTTCGTATCGTAAACACAATAATTATGTATACAGTTGACAGGTTAAGGACGTGCTAGCATTTAGACCAAAGTTACCTAATAGCGAACATTCACAATAAGTTAGGTTATAGGTAAAATAATCAGTAAATGTTTCGTAGGTTGACGTTTTTTTTATGGGATAAGAAGCCAAACGAGCAGGCGTGTCATCTGATGAAAAGCAATCAACGCCGCCCACAGACATCCGCAGCGCCATAGGCAATGCAGAAGGGGGAGGGGGTTAGGCCTCCGGAACTCAACCGTTTACCGGACGAAGCGCAGTAGCTAAGCTACCACTCAGGCACCGGTTTTCTGATGGAAGGGTCGATAGGGGAAGACCAAGGAGAAAATACCTTGACCAAATTGCCGAAGTTTTTAATAAAGGGCAGATCAACAGTACCCTTAACCGGCGGGCTTGCATGAGGAGGGTTATGAGAAAGCAAAGAAATTATGCCGAGATCGTAGCAGATGGAGATCTGTTGTCTCTGCCTAACCCCACTGGAAAGAGGCGTAACGATATATATGTATGTATGTATTTTGCTCAATTTTTCAATCATTAATAAAATACTTTTTATTCATCCACTCAATTTCAAATACAATTTTTAAACTTGTTGTAGATGACACTTAATGGTAGAAACAGTTTTTTTTTCAAATATTAATTCAATAATATATTGTAATTAATTATTTCAGTTGTATATGCGAGAATAAAAATCTCATATATAAGATATTTAGCAGGATATTCGTTTCGAATGTTCAGTGACGAAGCGTGTAGATCGCTGAAATAAAGTAGCTATTAGCGATAAGACCGCCATTTGTATTTACATATTACAATAAATAATTGTATTACTTTGTTTTTTGTGTACAATTAACAATATTTATTGTACACCAAGAACAAAGTTAGATAGAGATAGATAGAGATCTATTTAAAGTAGGAATTTACTTTTTTCCAGCGATCTCTTTTTTATATAACTTGTGTATTATTAACAGACTAGCAACACATTGTAATAAAAGGTATAACAAAACACGTAAGCTTGGCATTACTTGTCGCTTATTAAATGAAAAGCGATCCCCCCACTGCGCCTTGTGTTCCAAAAACAATTGTCAACCAAAATATTTATTTGTCAACCAGCTCCCGACTCCTGTTCCATTGTGTCACCTGTCTATTATGTGTCCACTTGTTCAATCCGAGATTTATTTGGACTGTTGCACAATGGACAAAACACGAGGACAATGGAACGGTAGCTACTCACACCTTGCCCATAGCTTGTTTCTGAGAAGATGTTTATAGCTTTTTGGCGTGTAATTTGATTACTAGCGCTGCTTTTTGTCATCATCTTCGACAGGTACATTTAAAGTCAATGTTAAATCTATATGAGACATAAATTATATAATGAATATATAGGATGTGATGCTGAAATGGAGACCGCATCTCGACATACGTAGTGTGGGACGCCCCCCGGCTAAATGGTGCGACGATCGCAGGGCGACTGGCGGAGATTGGATGCGTGGAGCCGAAGATCG
Source organism: Baronia brevicornis (assembly GCA_031353405.1). NCBI lineage: Eukaryota > Metazoa > Arthropoda > Insecta > Lepidoptera > Papilionidae > Baronia > Baronia brevicornis. The sequence goes on from JASFAT010001752.1 coordinate 161,786, forward strand.
GGCTAGGTCACGCTTCTTGGGGGTGGTCTAAGTTCAGCAGTGGACTGCAAGCTACAAATGATGATAATAAGGGGACACCCTACAAGGGTTACAACATTACTTTAGAGGTCAAATATTTGTACAACAATCTGCCTTCACTACACGCGATTTATGGCACCACGCTTCGCACTGCTAGAGAGACCATGTAGCTTCTTCGTGATTTTGAAGTCTTTTGCGAATTTCATTATATTTTGTTTTTATCTGCAGATAAATTTTTGTTATAATTATAATTAATTAATGCGTATGTATAAGCAAAACAGATGATATAACATATATAACAAGAATTAGACTACAGCAACTATATACGAATTTTATTAGCAGCAATAAAGTCACATAACAACTTAACAAAAGGTGTAAAAACAAAACCCATTAAGAATTTAAGATTGGCTGGACGAGAAATACTTGAAGGGATGACGTCATAGAAAGAATAAGAGAGTTTAAGACAATTAAAGAAAATATGATCAACATTACCATCTTCCAATCCCCACTCACAAATGGAACTATTACGGATATTAATTGTTCTCGTCACGCATTGACGGACGTCTTGTCAATTTATTTTTAAAAGTTGTAATAGCTTGACTTGATTAGGATTTTGAGATTTCAAAATGAGGTTTTAATCGTTTCATAAAAAAAATTATTTTTCATATGTGTTACGCAATATTTTTACTCTTCCTTGGCTTAGAGATCTTTATTAATGGAGTCAGGCGTTACTTTGCGGAAATCCATCACTATATGGACAGTCAAAAGTTTTACTTAGCTAAGATCCGCGACAAGTAAAACAATAACAGAAAATTAATAATGTGTGTTTTTCCGTTGGGTTTAGTGGATTTATTTGGAACTTAAACTAAAAACTTACCGAAAATCGGCCATCAACTCTCCACCCACCAACCACTACACACAACACCAAACACACATTATCACTTTTCCATCTTGTAAACGACACGTGTTTCGCCCCAGCACGAGGCATCTTCAGGTATAGTAGACTCTACGGTAGACAACCGAAAAGCTTTTCGGTTGTCTACCGTAGAGTCGAGTTTAAGTTCCAAATAAATCCACTAAACTCAACGGAAAAACACAGATTATGAATTTTCTGTTATTGTTTTGCTTGTCGCGGATCTTAGCTAAGTAAAACTTTTGACTGTCCATTTAGAGATCTTTGTTTGAGATAGAAGGACAAATGAGCAAGGCTTTTGCCAAATGGAAAGCAATCAATGCCGCCTATAGACATTCGCAACACCATATCGACACCATATCGTATTGCGGAAGCGTTGCTGGCCTTTGAGGTATGTGTAGGATTGTTTTTTGAAGGTGCCAATGTCGTATTGATTCAGAATTACTGAAGGTAGCTGGTTCGAGAGGTGCGTGGAAAGAAGTTTCGGGAGAAGCTCACCGTATTGGATCACCACTCATAAGGATGGTGGTTTTTTTCTACATGGGTAGTATCTCTCTTTGAGTCCTAAATCCGGTAGTATATATCTTTGAGTCCTAAATCTTAGGGCATAGGGCAGACACGACGTTTCTCCATCTCGACTTGTCACAGGCCATATGCTTCACTTCGCTCCAGGATCGGTATTATAACATTCCTAAATGAAACCCTATCCAAAGTCCTTCCAGTGTATTATATTTTGAGCTAAAAATGCCTGAAGAGTGGCAGCCATTGTTTTCTGAGTGTCCAACTTACCGCCCACGGAGTATTGTACAACAGCAGGCTACATTTGCGCAAAGGTATTTTATTCTGTTGAACGCTTTTTATAAAACATTTTGTTCCATTGTGAAAGAGTGCTACTGTAACAAAACCAATTCGCGACAACAAATAGCCCCGTCGACTTATTTAGTTCCACGTCCGACATTTTAAAAGTTTGTCTTTATCAAGATTTTGTTCGTTGAAATTGTTTAGATAAAACATATATTACAAGATAGGCAACGCCTTTGTGATCACCGGCGTTGTCTATTGATCGCTTTCCATCAGGAGACACGCTTACTCGTTTGCCTTACTATCCCATGAAGAACTGATTTTCAATCCGTACATTATCTCGGAAGTCCTTCCAAAGAAGAAACATATTTTTATTTACAATTTATTTAACTTAACATAATGAATTAAATAAAGCTAATATTGACTATCAATTGGCTCAGTGGCCGGGCTCTCTGCTCGCGGAGTCAATGGTCGCGGGTTCGATTCCCGCATCGGAATAAATATATGTATTGTCTACAAATATTTATTCCGAGTCTGGTAACCCCGCCAATCCGCAATGGACAATCCGGGTGTGGTGGGTTAACGTCCGTTCCTCCAGACATGGAGAGGCCCGTGCTCAGCAGTGACAGGCCCGTGCTCAGGACATATCTGGGCTGTTAAAAACAAAAAATGGCTGATTAAAAAATCAGTTAATACATAAATAACATAGATAAAACAAGGAATATTAAAATGTTACAAGAAATATCAACTACTCGTGCAGCAACTCAATGGGGCAACCGCCCCCTGTTCCTAGGTGCCGCTATTCCTAGCAGCTTTTGGGCGTCCTTTAACGACTTCGCGTCGACGAGATATGGCTGAATCTATTCCTACATTAGGTTCGTCGCTGACCCTCCTCCCTCGCGGGAGCCAGGCGGCGACAGGTTTGCGCTGGGTTTCTGATATCAAAGACTGCCAGGCCGGCGCAGCAGAGTCAGTCGGGAGCGAACGTACGCCTTATAGACCAACAGCTTCGTACTCACGGGTATGCGGGTTGATGTTAATATAGGTGGAAGGACCGCACGCGCGGCTTTCGCGCTATTCACCACGTGTGTTACCTGTGTGGTGAGCCGCAGCGTGCGATCGACGCGGTTTCCCAGGTACGTAACTGTGGTTATTTACCAAATCATATTAAAAACATTAATCCCTTTCTTTCTGGTGCAATCTAGTGGAAAAAGTTAGATTCAAATTATTTCTAGTAGTATCTTCTTTATAGTTCAGACTTTCTAGTGTAGATTGCAATAACTAATCATAAAAAAAATATTGCCTAAAACTTAAAGAACGTAAAAATCATGTCAAATAATGATAAATCTCGAATCATCGATTGAAACTCGACGTCTGACGTCTATTGCAAATAATTCTTTTTTGTTTTAAACATATTATAATGTTTTAAATATGACATTATCAAGTCATATTTAAAACATTATTTGTCTCTTTAGAGACATCTAGTGAATTGAGACTCGAACTGTTTCTAGTGTCTTCTTCATATTATCTTCATAGTTGAAAATATAAAACATAGATGGCGCTAAAATAAAAGTTAAGAATATTTTTTTAACGTTAATTAGTACTGTAGTGATACATTAATAAATGTATGACTAATATATTAAAACTTTTTATTTAAATATATCAAAAACCTTTAATATTATATTACTTACTTTTAAATTCGAAGTTATAAAATAAAAAAGAAATAAATTGTTTTATATTAAAACAAAAGCATTATTTCGATTGACTTTAATATTGAGATATAAAATATAAAATGTAAATTGATGTGAATAATTGTATTGTACTGTGAATAGAAAAATAAATTAATTTCATTTGGAAGAAATTCAAAATATATATATATATATATATATATATATATATATATATATATATATATATATATATATATATATATATATATATATATATATATATACATATACATATATATATATACATATATATATATATATATATATATATATATATATATATATATATATATATATATATATATATATATATATATATATATATATATATATATATATATATATATACATATATATATTTTGAATTTCTTCCAAATGAAATTAATTTATTTTGCATTTGCATTTGCATTACATGTGGCATGTATAATTAAAAATAATTATAAAACCTAATTCATATCGAGCATTTTATTATTGATTACGATTTCTTTTTGTTCCTGTTAAGTTTTGACCACATATTTTACTAAAGTTAAAACATTCTGCAATTATCGTTCATCTTTTTAATTTATTGATTCTGAGGCGGTACGAAGTTTGCCGGGTCAGCTAGTATATAATATAATAATAACTATGACAATTAAAATGTATCGTGTACTTTTTGTTAATATCAAATGTCACGCTAGTGGTTTATAAATTTGAACCGTAGTTCCGCTTTTATGTATTATTTTTGCAAATGAACATTATAAAAAGATGCAGAGGTTAATCTGTTACGGTAAGCTAAACCAAAACGCTTGTTTATTACGACGACGCAGAGTTGATAATGCGGTGGCCTGTAATTTAGTTGTGTCGATAAATTGTTGTGATATTAACCAGTGTGTTTTTATAATCCGTTACTGTTGAGCTTTTGTTTAATTTATACAGAGTAATGAATATACAGAGATGTCTATGTTTCTGATTAACAGTGTCTGATGTTCAAATGTACGGTTTTTGGAGACTGGAAAATTAGGTAGGTACTAAATCAGAAGACACAATCATCATCATTTTAATTCTCCGATATCCTGTGAAACAAATGTTTTAGATATCATTTTTAATTTGGATATATAGACTTAAATAATTCTATTCTCAACATTGGAGGATGTAAAAAGTATTTTTGATTAATTAAAAATTTTAATTTTGATCAGTATTTGAACCCAAATCTCGAAATAGAACTCTAGTGCACAACACATAATGAAACCACCTTAAGTTAAAAATAAGAGTCAATATCAATATCAGCCAGCGGCAGTCCACTGCTGGACATAGGCCTCACTCAAGGCGCACCACTAAGCCCGATCGTCGGCTACACGCATCCAGTCTTTGCCAACCGCCTTGCGCAGATCGTCGCTCTATCTAGCAGGAGGGCGTCCCACAATACGTTTGCCGAGTCGCAGTCTCCACTCCAGCGATTATCGGTTCTCCGACAAACGTGTCCAGCCCATTGTCCCTTCAGTCTGCTAACTTGAAGAGATATTTTGGTGACTCTGGTTCTCCGGTGAATTTCTTTATTTCGAATACTATCCACCAGAGAAACTCCGAGCATAGCCCTCTGAGCGACTTTGAGCTTGTCGAGGAGACGAACTGTCAGTGTCCACGTTTCGGCACCGTAAGAGAGTATGTACAGGATGCACTGATTGAAGACTTTTGTGTTCAGACTTTGTGGTATGGGCGACGAGAGGACTTGACGAAATTTCCTGAATGCTGCCCAGCCCAACTGTATCCTTCTCTCAGCTTCTTTCTCGAAGTAGTCTCCGTCCAATCACATTACTTGGCCAAAGTAGACATATTCCTAGACCGCTTCGAGAACTTTACCATCGATAATGGTCAGTTCTGTCTCAATATGGTTATTTACCATTATATTAGTTTTATCCAAATTCATAGCCAGACCGACCAGTCTGGAGGACTCATTTAGGCCGTTCAACATTGCTTGTAGTTTCATTGCTGCTAGTAATGTATTTTTAATATATCACTATCAAAATCACGTTTAAAAGCTCTGACAGTTTATTATTAATCTATGCATTATGGTGTTGCAAAGCGTCAGTTATTAATTAAATTGTTAGTGACATGGAGATCGGTGACCTTGATAAACTTTAAAAACGTTAGTTTTAAAGGATTATGATCTTGTCTATTTTACTGATCCGGTGTGTTTTGACGCTGGAATGTATAGCCCATTTGCCGATTCCTTACAACAAACGGATGTATTAAGTTTAAAAATCATAGCATACTTTTTATATTGTGTATTTTTTAATCTTTTGGTTACAATAGAATGGGGTTGCCATACTTCTTTCTCTAGTGTCATAAAGGTCGTCTGTGAGATTAGGTTTTCAAACATAGATAATTAAAAATCTATAAACGATACAAATAAAATGCATTAACTTTTACGAAGAAGAGAAGTGCGGATTTCATTTTTTTTTATTATTTAGTCCATTTTGTTTAACACGTCGGGTACACTTTTGGAATCTAGCCACAATAACCTGTGCCACTCGCTGTATATATATATATATGTGTGTATGTATGCATGTATATAGTCATACATTTGGTATTATCTTGTTTATTAATATTTTTTCTTTATTTCTATCATCATAACGATAATGTATCACCAACCTACATCAAATTATCTTTTTAACATTGTGTCCATCCTACGGTTGTCTGGAAGAAATCGCTATTAGCGATAAGACCGCCATTTGTATATAAATATTACAATCAATACTTGTTTAACTTTGTTTCTGGTGTACAATAAAGAATATATCTATCTATCTAATAATAAAACAATACTTTCCTTTGTCGGTAATATTAAAGATTTTGCTGTTAGTATAATTAAATTCTACGTTCAAAACGCCCTCAACAAACGCAGGTAGGCACTGGAGAAACGGAATCAGTTTAAGCGGTCAATAACATTTGGTATTCCCTTGGCCGGGAATCGAACCGGGCCGTAGCCATGACGACTGTCGTCACAACAAGCCGCCGCTAAATTTTTTATTTTATGTCAAACGTTTAGTTATTCTTCGGATGAACATTGAACGATCGATGGAACAGTTTATTTAGACTTATTTGATTGAGATCAGAAGTTTATTACGCTGGGTTTTTTTAAGGATTATTTTATTTAGTGGTAGAGCCACGCTGCAGATGAATAAATTGTCAAGAATGGCATATAATTTGTCTGTAGCATGAATGGGCCGGCTCGCCCGGGGAAGTACCACACTCCCGCAGAAAACCGGCGTCTGAGTGGTAGCTTAGCTACCGCGCTTCGTACGGTTAATTAATACTAATAATAATTTTATTGTTCATGTATACATATAGTCACGCCTTTTTTCCGTAGCGGTAGGCAGAAACCACAGATCTCTATCCGCTACGATTCCAGCACACCTTGCTTGCTAGCTCCACAGTCATCAATCTTTTCATCCATCCTTCCTCTCACATTCATCGCAGCGAAACAGCTTTCCGGTAGTCGCTTTTCGCCATCGTGGGAATCAGGACGTGACGAGTGACGAACCACGTCGCAGTCATTTTTAACAAATTAGGTTTATTAAAATTCATCATGGTGAATCCCACGAACCGCAAGGGAGGTCGGAGGTCAGCCCCAGCAGAGCCCTGCATGCTGAGGTAAGGCAGTATAGTACCCGGGGGAGCCCGATTCAGAGACAGTCGCTTACGACTAATCTCGCCCCTAGCCACACATCCATTGGCACGGCAGACCGTGGTTTGACGGAGAGGAAGGGAAAAGGATAGAGAAGAAAGGAAATGAGAAGAAAGGATATGATTCTACCGCAGCGTACGACAATGAGTGATACAGTACCGATTATATTGTACAAGGAATTATTGAAAGATTGATTTTATTATAGCCTATACGTATTTATTCTAGCCTTTACATATTTATTATAGCCTATACGTATTTATTATAGCCTATACGTATTTATTATAGCCTTTACATATTTATTATAATCTATACGTATTTATTATAGCCTATACGTATTTATTTTAGCCTATACGTAAGGGAGGCACATAGATTGCTTTTAAGATCATACCTAATTTTAAATATAATTCTTTTAAACTGGTTTCGCGAGACCCTTTAAATTCTTGCTGATATTTAACTTTACTGTAATTAAATTTATGCTGAACCGGTATTGATAAGATCTTACTCCGACGCTCGGCTCGACTCGTTTTAATAAGATTAATAAACTAGTGACTAATAAATAACTTCCAGTATTATACAATAAAATATTATATGTCATCATTTTTACAATAGCCAACGAAAAAACTTGCTCTTTGCAAACTATTTAAATTTTCTTTTACTTTATAAAGACTATATCTAAAGAGTTTATTTTATTTTTGAATTGTCTAAAAAAGACTGAATTAATATAAATTATTCCTAGATTTATATCTTGCTAAATATATAAAAGAATTATTTTAATTAATAAAGTAATATTTGAAATAAAAAAAACCTGAATTAACATCAAGTATCATCATTATCATGTATTTGAACCCGAGTGGATGAATGAAAAAGTATTTTTTAACGATTAAAATTTTGAACAAGATATATAAATATATAGTACTATGATTGAAACATAAATAAATATTTATTTTTATTTATATATACATAGCAGGGCAGTAGCATCACTTGCTGGCACTTATGTTATTTTATTATATGTATATATGTTATGTGTATGTATGTACTTATTTATGTGTTATTATATATGAAGTCCAATTTTGAATAATGACCTAATCGGATGGTCTCAGCACGGGCCTGCCTAGTGTGGAGCATAGTAAGTATGCTCCAACCAACTTCACCTATAAATTGTCATAAATAACACTAAAATAAATAAAAATACATATGGTACTTATATATGTATATATAACAGATCATATGAGTTAATCTAGTCCGTGCATACAGAGACTATTCAATCGATATCCCAATTAAGCTCACGTGTATGTCCACAACGGACTGTGGTGTTGAATTCAATCCGCTATTATGTGTTTGTGGGCTACGTGTCCGCGGAAAACCGCAAATAAATTGCAATCACAAATCGTGATTGCAATTTGTATACGATTCAAACCGAATGATTCTGAACCGAACCAAATATTTAAATACAAAAATTATAAGCCTTTGTGACTTACTTGTAAACATAATCACTTTTTTCCTGAAATATTTTGAACGAGCTTTTGGTCTGCATTTAGAATTTGGTTTGCCACATTAAGTTTCGTGACAGATCATTTTAAATAAATAAATATTTTTTTCACTTAATAGTAAAATTATATTACAACCAAAATTACATAAAATCATTACAAATTGTAGCCTATATGCTATTCCGATGTATCTATCACCTTTATTACTATATGGACAGTCAAAAAATTTACTTAGCTAAGATCCGAGACAAGCAAAACAATAACAGAAAATTGATAATGTGTGTTTTTCCGTTTGTGTGGGTTAAGTGGATTTATTTGGAACTTAAACCAAAAACTTACCAAAAATCGGCCATCAATTCTCCACCCACCAACCACTATACACAACACCAAACACACTATCACTTTTCGGTTGTCTTCCGTAGAGTCTACTATACCTGAAGACGCCTCGTGTTGGGGCGAAACACGGCGTTTACAAGATGGAAAAGTGATAATGTGTGTTTGGTGGTTATTAATTATATTATATAAAGGTTATTAATGGAGTCAGGCGTTACTTTGGTTTTCCGCGAAATAACTCCTGACTCCATTAATAACCTTTATTACTGTAAAGTTTTATCCCAATCCGTCTAGTAGTTTTTTCGTGAAAGAGTAACAAACATACATCCATACTCACAAACTTTCCCATTTATAATATTAGTAGGATAGGATAGGATAGGATTAATGGCTAATTGCATTACAAAACTCCTTGCTAAAAAATATTGGCCACTTTTTCTTTGATGGCAATTAGTTGTAACTATTATGCCAGTGATAAGTAAAATCAAATCTCTCTAGAGACTAGTAACTAGTCAACTTATAACGTTACGTCTTGATAAAATGGTGGCTGGAAACAAAGCAAGAAGCCTGTGGAACTGGCGCTGTATATAGGTTTTCACGCATGCTCATTTGCCTACCTATCCCATAAAATAAAATTACAACCACAGCCCAGTACGGGTCTACGGATTGGGGGAAACTGCTTTAGAGGTGCGTTTAGCTTGGCTGTTGTAGATGAAGTTGCAGTTGAAACAACAACGGAAAGTGCAGATGTTTCGTCAGCCCGCTCGGCAGAGCGTGACGCATGTGGTAATGCAACTAGTGTGTGCCGTGTGTCTAAAAACCCAGTGGGGCCATTCCAGTGGTTCTCAACTGTCGCGCCTCTCTCCAGGGTCGCGAGATTTACAATTTAACTGGTTCCAGTGGGCAGTGCTGCGTGGAAATAAGTTTCGAGAAAAACTCACAGTACCCACCGGGTCGCAATTCATCCAGACGGTGGTGATGAAACTGTTTGGCTTAGATTATTTGATTGGACTTTAGTTTTGCATTTATGGTGATTACTATAACAATTCCTTGTGTAAAATTATCATTTTATTTTTTTTTTATTTATTTATTTGATAGAAAGATGTTATATTATAATACATATGACCCCAATAAAACTTATTGGTTTTACCTGGGCCCAGAACCTTCTCAATTTAATTAAATAATTTATTAAAATTATAATCTATAAAAAACAAATCATAATATAACAAACTTATCTACGTAATATTATTTGTTTTAACACCAATAATGATTATATACATACATACATACATACATACATATTGTCACGTCCATTTCTCGTAGGGGTAGGCAGAGACCACAGATGTCAATCCGCTACGATCCCAGCACACCTTTCTTGCTCCCTCCACACTCATTAATCTTTTCATCCATGCTTTCTCTTACATTCATCGTAGCGAAACGGCTCTCCGTTAGTCGCTTCTCGCCCTCGTGGGAATCAGCAGGATGTGACGGGTGACGAACCACGTCGCCGTCATTTTTTTAAAAATTAGGTTAATAGGTAAATTTACAATGTATTTACGATATTTGGATCTATTTTTTATTTAATGTGTAGGATAAAAAATACTCTATTTAATTTATAAAAATATCGTGTCACACTGTTTCTAATGGAACTCCGAAACAAAACGGTTCGGCCGATTTTTATGGATTTTTTTTTTGTATATTTGGTAGGTTTGAGAATAAGTTGTACACTATTTTTATACCCTTATGTGATAAAGGTGGACTTTGATAGGCCATACTCTCCGAAGGAAGCCTGATCACATTCTCAGACAGGCGCTGGAATGGACTCCTCAAGGGACAAGGAAGCGAGGCCGACCCAAACACACCTGGAAGCGCTCCGTAGCGGCCGAGTTGAAATCCATTTTTGACGTGGCCTGAAGTGAAGCGCGTCGCTCAAGAGCGATCGCAATGAAGAAGCACTGTGGTCGCCCTCTGCCCCACCTCGGGGACATAGGACCATAAGAAAATGTGATAAAGGTGAGCCTCCCCAAAAAAAATTATTTTAATTTTCTATATGGCAAAACAACTTTTGCCCAGTCAGCTAGTTGTAATATATAAATGGTATTTGGATCTATTTTGTTCTTTATTTGTAAATTAGAAGCTTATGTATGAACATAACATATTTTTGTCATGTTCTTACTCAATAAACAATACGCTTAATAGATTAATGATGTATTATGTAATACTTACCTATCATATATCATTTCACTGAACAAAAATTTTGCATGTAAGTATATAAGACCTACTCTCGATTCTATTCTATTCTACGATTATTCGGCCTATTCTAACGTATGGCTGTGAGGCTCTAACATAAAGAAGAGAAGAAATATCTAATCGTAGAACAAAAAGTCCTCCGTAAGATCCTGGGCCCAACCAAAAGAGATGATGGCATTTGGCGAAATTGAAAAAAAATTCCGAAATCGAGCATCTGATGGTCCAATCCAATGTAATCGAAGAAACTAAGGCTCATAGACTTCGTTGGCTGGACCACGTTGAGAGGATGGGGAAGGATCACCCGACTGAACGGCGTTCTATGGGGCGCCCCAGTTATCGCTGGAGAGATATGGTGACATAACTTGTGCAAACTTCAAATCTGCAATTAGCACGAGGCGTAGCACAGAGCACGTTGGCGTAAGATCTATTCAGAGGTCAAGATCCATTTTGGGTCGCTGCGCCAACTTAGTTAGTTTTGGTTAAGTATATAAGGATTATAGCGAATTTCTAACGAGTGTGTTAGTACGTCGCCGAGTAAAAAAGTTTGAGATCCGCTGGGCTATCAGACTAATGATGAAAGATTGTTGATCAAACGGTTTCATGTAGCATAAATACAACCTGTACATGTGGTTTACAAATATTTAATATAAAACTAATTTTACTGCTAATATTTCTAATGTTTGTTCTGTTATATTGCACTTTGTACCATTATTTATTTACTCCGTCCTTTGCTAAAGGTTATAATTGAAAAGTTCGACTTGATTTAAAAAGGTTGTAAAATGTAATCAACTTAGACTGGGGGCCTCATTCAGCATTGCCGCCTCGGGCCTCTGATGGCTTTAATCCGCCTGGTGCCAGCTCTTTTTTATCGTCTTCTGTATCTGCTACGTTGAAATCATCGCAACGTATTTATATGGGATTTAAAGGTCCTTAATAACCTCAACCTCATTCGCTCTAATTAACATTAATTTAGTTATCTAATAATGACATCATAAACCAAAATATTGTCGACCACAAAGCGAAGCATTTATTTATAGAAGTACCTCTTCTATCTCGTAAAAGGAACAAACCGGATTTCTGACTTACATGATTGTAAAAAATAAGCGCCTCTCATGGACATCTGCAAATTAAGGGCACACAGGATACTCACGTTCCCGATTAGAGTAAAAATCAAAATAATATATGGGACAAAACAAAGTATAGGAAAGGAGGTTGAGCCTACATCGGAAGATCCAACCTTATTGAGTTGGAGTGTGGTTATTTAAATTAAAAAAAAATATATTGATGTTAATTTCACACTACCTTTCTTATTGTCAAGTCTCAATATGGATTTTAAAATTTACGAGTCTGTTTATTGATTCATTCAAGGATGCACATAAATGGACTTCCTCGTTCTTTTTTTTTAATTAAACGTCGAAGCGGAAGGTCGTTGGAAGGGAAATTTGCAAAATAGCAAGAAAGGAGGATAATGCGGAACCCAAAGTTCAAGTGGGTGATTAAAGAATTACTGGAAATGCAGAAGATAATTGTAGATCGGTATAAAAATTATTGACTTTATTGTTGATGCTTAGTCGATTGGGGAAACAATGGAGAAACATGGATGTGACTGCAGTAGAGAAGATTTAGCGTTGAGTTACAGAACTGAGAAATTTAGGAAACTTACTGAAGACCTTCATGATGTTGCGTTTAAATTTCTTATTTAAATTTCTCGGGATTGATGAAAGACGACTTGTAAAAGAAATTTACTTTGTGGATGTAGACGGAAGGATTGGTAGAGGAACACCAAGGAAAACATACCTTGACCAAATCGCTGAAGTTTTTATAATATTGTATTGTTTATATTTATATAGAAGTGTTTGTAATAAATTAAAAAAAAAACATTCAGTTAAGTATGTTCTTATTTTTGTATTTTTGTTAACGAAAGTGTCATTATCGGAGGGAGTGGGGAGTGGGGAGGATCTCCGGAAGTCAACCGCTCCCTGGACAAAACGCGATAGCTAAGCTACCACTCAGACGCCGGTTTTCTGCGGAGGGTGGTAATTGAGCTGGATTGAAGACATTTTATGGTGATCTCAAGGGGAAATGATCTTCACACACACTTACCAATAAGTTTTATAACAAGGTCAAGGGCAAATGAAACAATTGGTGTGAATATTTCTATCTTTTATTACCACCAAAATATTCCTCACTACATACAACAAAGAATGACCCGAGTAATGAGTGCATAAATATGGAATGTGTTATACCTACATACCGTGGTGAAGCGGCGACAGAGAGAAGAAAATCGTACAATAATATATTACAAGAACGCAATAAATACAGACGGATGAAAGGGATTGTGGTCATTCGAGAAGAGATAAAACATATAACGAGAGAAGAGATAAAACATATAACGTAACAACCAGCGTCGCAAATTACTAACGTGGCGCCATCAGCAGCTTGAAGTTAATACATTCGCAAATCGTGGCAGAATTCAGAGCGGTCGTATTTCGTGATCTGCTGTTAGATCAGATGCATTCTACGTAATGTGAAGGAACGGTGTACAGTCAAAATGAAGTCCAAAGTCCACTAGTCCTTCATGTATAAATCCCTCCTATAACTACAACGGGTTTTGTTATCTCTCGGGTATGGTTCTCGCATATGGACTCTAACCACCTTGGTTTATCCACAAGATGGCTATAGACCGCGAGGATTCGAAACACTGACTTCAAGTCAGTGTTAATATAATAGTATACAATATATTTTAACTAATAATATGTAAAATCAAATTTTACAAATTAAATTACAATATATACAACAAACATCTTAAACGAAAATACGTCAACTGGGTAATAATACATCAAGTATCCCTGTTATTTACAAAATAAATCTCTAATTACACATACAATAGTTACTATTAAAACTGTATAGATATAATTATAAACTAAGTTTTATGCAGTGGCCATATGAGATTCAGAATTCCATTATTTAAACCATAATCGTATTGCCGATAATACTGTCCTTTCCGTTATCTAGAAATTCTGAGTAGCCCGACTCGTCGCTACAAGCGCTATCGTTGTCACCTACATTTTTAAAAACTTCAGTTTCCAAGCTGGAGTTCAGACTCTCTGCGTCGGTTAGATTGTCAATGAGAGATTCGAATTTCCCTTCGAAATTTGTAAGCACAGTGGTGTCTATACGCAAAGGAGGATACGTCGATCGTCGTCTAAAAGCATTCCTCTCTCCGATAGGATCATGGTTCACTTCTTCAGAGGAGACTATATCTGAATCGTTTTGATCCTCATCGCTTATAACGTGAATGGAATTTGCAAAGTTTCTGTTACTCTTTCTTATTGAAGAACGCTCAAAGATTTGTACCCTTTCAAAGACAGTGACTCTCTCTTCATCGCTATCAGATTCTTTAATAGTCTCTTCTTGTGAAAATTGTGAAGGTAGTGAAGATGGTTCAGCGTCTGAGGAAGTAACTGTGCTGGCGGTTTCACAGCCCGAAGAAACGGATCCATCGTCGCTGTCCGTGACGATGAAGTTACTTTGAGATATTTGTAAGTTCTTTCGAACTTCATCGATGCACATTGCAGTGTCACTTAGCTCAGTCGCTTCATTGATCGACTCCAATAACTGCATCCTCGATTGTTCTTTATCGGTGTTGTCGTGACTAGCTTCATCGCGGTTTGCATTTTCCGCCTTTAATTTACATTCGTTTACGAGGAGTTCAATCAGGTCGTCTGTTGCCCGTGAATTTTTCTCCGCTTCCAATTGGATTCTGTTAATGAAACCATCAGGACAAGACAGCTTGCGTGGGGATTTTACCTCCGGTCGTCGTCTATCCAAAGTCTGGGTGGCGCACAGGTTATTGACATTGAAAGAGCAAACATTTTGGGTTGCTTGCATTTCTGCTTCCTCTTCGTCTTCTTCTGAACAGAGTTCCTCGATGGCCCCAAGCTTGGGGGCAGACTTCGATCTTTCTAATGGCGGCCGATAGTTCATAGCGCCCACGCTTAGAAGAATCTTTCTTCGCGGCATGCTCGGGTTATCATACACAGCATTAGCAAGACTCAACCTGGCGTTCTGTTTTGAGATCCTGTCCTTTTTGAACTCGACTAGCGCTTGCTTCAACTTCAACTGTAGTTCTTCGGTTATTTTTTTCGATACTGATTCTTTGGTGCAGAGGACAGCGTGGCAGCGTAGTTCATGTTTGAGTTTCTTACCCTCGTGGCGATAAACCCAGCAGAAGAGTTTGGGGTAGTGCGGCGGACTGGCGCAATATGTGATGCGGTGGGACCAATACTCGGTGAGTCCGTGTTCTTTGGTGAAGCCCTTCAGGCCGGAGTTGGTGACGGAGAGTTTCATCACCACATCGGGTTTAGTAGACTGCTGATAGTTGCGCCATAGTGTAGACAGCGGTTTCTCAATGCAGCTCTCACCTGTAAAAGGAAAAAAATACTTATGTTTTGTTGTATTTTACAAGGAATAGGGCCACCTAATTTCTTGCCATGGATGTCTTATGAGGATACTATGGGAGCAAGTATATATGTGATCACTATCCTTCCGCCAAAGGAAGAGAGTTCCCCTCCTTTTCGATGGTCTTTTGTTTTGTGGTATTTTAGAATGAATAGGGCCACTTAATTTTCTCCCATGGATGTTAAATGAGGTTACTATGGGAGCAAATACCACTAGTTAAACATGTGATCCCAATCCTTTCGCCAGAGGAAGAGGGTTCACCTCATTTTCCATGGTCTTTCGATTTCTATCGATAACCAGCAGTGCACAGTTATGACTATATTGATGACAATGTCGGTGAGAATTTAATTATTTTAAACGGCTGCTACACTTAGTGGTAAATGTACCTAAATGAGCCTAGATTCGAGGTTCATTTTCAAATTCTAGTTTTATATAACAGACAAATTTTCGTTTTTTAAAACTTTACTAGTAGATCGAACAAAAAAAAAATTTTAGATACAGTCAATCTGACTGATACAGTGATCAATTAATATTACATTACGAAACTAATTCGCCGTCCCACGTGCGTCTTACAAAATGGTATCTTCATCGCTGATTGTTTAATCAGATATGGTTAGAATGTCATTCGTTGAACACATGTTGCTATTTGTGTCAGCCACTGTTAAGGCAAACCAGTTTGTGATTAATTTTGACAAGGGACAATGGATTTTTTTAAAATGTTATGTAGGGTGTCCTAAATAACATTTGACAAATAGGTTTTCATACATAAATAATATAAAAACACCTACAAAAGGACATTATTAATGGAGTCAGGCGTTACTTTGCGGAAATCCATCACTATGTGGACAGTCAAAAGTTTTACTTAGCTAAGATCCGCAACAAGCAAAACAATAACAATAAAATTAATAATGTGTGTTTTCCTGCTGGATGAAGTGGATTTATACTTTTCGGTTGTCTTCCGTAGTCTACAACACCTGAAGATGCATCGTGTTGGGGCGAAACACGTGTCGTTTACAAGGTGGAAAATTGGTAGTGGGTGTTTGGTGTTGTGTAAAGTGGTTGGTGGATGGAGAGTTGATGGCCAATTTTCGGTAAGTTTTTGGTTTAAGTTCCAAAAAAATCCACTTTATCCAACAGGAAAACACACATTATTAATTTTCTGTTATTGTTTTGCTTGTAGCAGTTTTTAGCTAAGTAAAACTTTTGACTGTCTACTAAAGGTCATAATAAGCAAACAAAATAGAAAAATAATAATGTGTTTTTTTCCTGGAAGAAGTGGATTTAC
This sequence comes from Baronia brevicornis, assembly GCA_031353405.1. NCBI lineage: Eukaryota > Metazoa > Arthropoda > Insecta > Lepidoptera > Papilionidae > Baronia > Baronia brevicornis. The sequence continues at coordinate 178,725 of JASFAT010001752.1, forward strand.
GGGGAACTTAAACGAAATATTACCGAAAAAACGGCCGTTGAAAAGTCGGCGATGTCTATGGGCGGTGTTTGCTTTCCATCAGGTGACACGCATGCTCGTTTGCCTTCTTATATCATAAGAAAAATACATATGTATTGGGTAGGCAGAGACCACATATCTCTATCTGCTATGATCCCGGCACAGTTTTTTTGCTTCATCCACTCATAACACTCTTCATACAAGCTAGCCAGATAAGTGTACTTTTGGCCTGGCCTGTTTTAATTTATTAGTATGCTAAGCAATTCATTTGTAATTACATACCACACCACGTTAGATGTTATAAAAAATAGAAGAACAAACTTGCTTATTTATTTTTTTTTTATTTATAATATATCTGTAGTGAAGAATGGTCAAGAAGATAAAGATGGTCAAGAATTGTTGTTCAAAGAACGGAAGAAAATAGAATGTTATAACATGTACATATGTACGTAATAGCGTGTAGGTATGTTAGTCTTATTTGAAACGTTAATAACGACTTTTCCCGCCAACTTATATCAGTGACGTTGTGTTTTTATTTCATTTTCATAATCTTATATTATTATCCGTTATATTGTTTAATTGTGGTGGCGTATTATACAATATCAAGGTGATACAAGATCAAGGTGTATAAGTGAAGTGATATGAAATAAATGCGTGTATTGTAATTTTTTAAGTTGACTGAAGAACATAGAAGGTTTTTGATAAAATTGCCACCATTTTATCAAGACGTAACGTGATAAGCTGACTTATTACATTTCAAGAGATTGGATATTATTTTCTATTAATTAACACTGGCATAATAGTTGTAAATAAAAACGTTAATAACGTATTATTTTTAGCAGTGATTAAATAATTATTAATATATTATAATAATGCTTAAAATAAAATAGGCTATAAAGCTTTTTTATAAGCATAAGTTATAAAGCCTACTTTTGTAAAATTAAGCATATAATACCAAAAAAATAGGCTTTATATCAAAATAAAAACGCAACATTCGACTATTAATTATGACGTCGCTATATTTGGTGTGTGTATCTTTATTTAGGTAAATAAATTGCATAATGTTGTTTAATATCACAATGACCATGAAAAGCTATCCATATACCGAGACATTGTCCTGAAATATGGACAACATTGACCCAGTACAAAAACGGACGTTTTCGATACAAATACGATGTTTGTAGGTTAAGAACATAATATCACTTTTATTTATTGCCCATATATCTACATATATCTAGAGGTTAGAGGAGGTAGGAGAGATTTACATACTTAAATTGGATTAACGGGATATTCAGACTTGAAATAAATACCTTTAGGGTTATATGTTTACCTTGCTAAAAAACCCTTTACCTTTGTAGTATTTTTTTATGGGATAGGAAGGCAAACGAGCAGGCGTATAACCTGATAGAAAGCAATCAACGCCGCCCATAGACATCCGCAACGCCATAGACAGTGCGGAAGCGTTGCCGACCTTTAAGGAAAGTGACATTTTGAGAGGGGGAAGGGTGGGAGGAGGGGGAGGGTGTTGGTCCTTCGGAACTCAGGGCGATCACCGTACGAAGCGCGGTAGCTAAGCTACCACTCAGACGCCGGTTTTCCGCGGGAGTGTGGTACTTCCCCGGGCGAGCCGACCCATTCATGCTAGTACAGACAAATAATATGCCATTCTCGACAAATTATTCGTATGCAGCGTGGCTCTACCGCTATAAATCTAGCGCACCAGATTGAAGCATATCGATGTTGTTGCTGCGTTATTTTGCCCGTGGCGAACTTTCACTTTCGTCAAGTGTGTTTTGTCCAACTGACAGTTCATTGAACCCCACATCTGTTCGACCGCGTCCGGAATACACCATTTACGCGTCGGCTTGTTTGTGAAATGTGTTATGCAAGAGTATCTATCGGACCTGCGATTGGATTTATTGGATAGACATTAAGTGGGACACGCTAAAATATGACTGTGACGCATATATAACATAGTTCGACAATTTCATCCGTACACTGCTAGCTTGGGGACAAAAGCCCATACTGAAAGTCAGCGCTGTGGCTAGCCGCAACTTCCTATTGAGTGTAGACCTTATTTGATCCATCGTTTTGCATTTTGGTGTACTATAATTATTATTATTGTATTTTTGTGTCTTTTATTATAATTTTAGTGTCTGTCTGTGACGTATAACATAGTTCGACAATTTCATCCGTACACTGCTAGCTTGGGGACAAAAGCCCACACTGAAAGTCAGCGCTGTGGCTAGCCGCAACTTCTTATTGAGTGTAGACCTTATTTGATCCATCGTTTAGTATTTTGGTTTACTATAATTATTATTATTGTATTTTTTGTTATAATTTTAGTGTCTGTCTGTGACGTATAACATAGTTCGACAATTTCATCCGTACACTGCTAGCTTGGGGACAAAAGCCCACACTGAAAGTCAGCGCTGTGGCTAGCCGCAACTTCTTATTGAGTGTAGACCTTATTTGATCCATGCATTTAGTATTTTGGTTTACTATAATTATTATTGTATTTTTGTATTTTTTGTTATAATTTTAGTGTCTGTCTGTGATGTATAACATAGTTCGACAATTTCATCCGTACACTGCTAGCTTGGGGACAAAAGCCCACACTGAAAGTCAGCGCTGTGGCTAGCCGCAACTTCTTATTGAGTGTAGACCTTATTTGTTCAATGCTTTAGTATTTTAGTTTACTATAATTATTATTATTGTATTTTTGTGTCTTTTATTATAATTTTAGTATCTGTCTGTGTCATATAACATAGTTCGACAATTTCATCCGTACACTGCCAGCTTGGGGACAAAAGCCCACACTGAAAGTCAGCGCTGTGGCTAGCCGCAACTTCTTATTGAATGTAGACCTTATTTGTTCAATGCTTTAGTATTTTAGTTTACTATAATTATTATTATTGTATTTTTGTGTCTTTTATTATAATTTTAGTGTCTGTCTGTGACGTATAACATAGTTCGACAATTTCATCCGTACACTGCTAGCTTGGGGACAAAAGCCCACACTGAAAGTCAGCGCTGTGGCTAGCCGCAACTTCTTATTGAGTGTAGACCTTATTTGTTCAATGCTTTAGTATTTTGGTTTACTATAATTATTATTATTGTATTTTTGTGTCTTTTATTATAATTTTAGTGTCTGTCTGTGACGTATAACATGGTTCGACAATTTCATCCGTACACTGCCAGCTTGGGAACAGAAGCCCACACTGAAAGTCAGCGCTGTGGCTTGTCACGTATTGAGTGTAGACCTTATTTGATCCAGCATTTTGGCTTATTATAATTATTATTATTATATATATTTTTTTTTATTATACTGACACACAATCAAACACGACCGAGTATCATTGCTGAGGACGGGACTCAAATGTTCACAAACACTTCTGAAGTGATAGAACCACGCTGCAGAATTTTAGCGGCAAGAATTCTAGTAATATTAAATCATTGCTAGTCTACTTTAAAAAAAAAAAAAACAAATAATATCAATACAGTTTACCAAGACTTATTGAACAGCGAATTTTAATGAAGTCCAAAAAATACTTCCTATATCAGGTATGTTTTTTGTGGGAGCCATGTACAAACATACGGTAGAACGTCGTTTATATTTTAAATATTTACAAAGCACTCTTATTACGTATTCGTTATTCGATTGAGGAAAAGAAAACGTTGCAAACAATTTGATTTCAATTTGGGAAGTATTTCAAACTAAAATGTTATATACAAAGGCGATTAATGAAGTCAGGCGTTACTTTGCGGAAATCCATTACTATGTGGACAGTTAAAACTTTTACTTAGCTAAGATACGCGACAAGATAACTTAAACTAAAAATGTGTTTTTTCTATTGGGTTCTAGGGGATTTATGGGGACCTTAAACAAATTTATTCGAAAAAACGGCCGTCAGAAACTCTCCACATATCAACCACTATCAACAAAACCAAACACACACCACCACTTTTCCACATTGCACACGACACGTGTTTCGCCTCAACACGAGGCATCATCAGGTATAGTAGACTATTAAGATTTAGTTTGAGTTCCCCGTAAATCCACTTCCTCCAGTAGAAAACGCACATTATTATTTTTCTGTGTTTGTTTGCTTGTCGCGGATCTTAGCTAAGTAAAAGTTCTGACTTTGACCTTCAATCGTTCCTTAAATAATAATTCCTTGATTCAATTGCTGAAGAATAAACTAAAGAGGGACAGAAGTACTTCGTGATCTCTTCTGTAACAAATTAATAAACTGTTTCAGCGATATCCTCTGACCAGCCAGATCGCCGGATCTTACCCCTATGGTCTACTATTACTATTACTAGATAATTGTTATCTCAGATTTATTTAATGATTTATTAACCCTTATTATATAATTTACTACCCTGACCTACCTAGGTTACGCTGACCCCAATTCGAGACCTGGTCTAAATAGGTCTGTACTTCAGCCACAAGTTTGTTCCGACACTCATCGGCATGTGCCCGAGAAATGTTAGCACGGCCGGAGTATAAGGCATCACCCGTGGACTAATATCTGCATAACAGTGCATGCTACTAATTTGTAACATATCGTTGATATGCAGAAGAAACAAAGTCGGTGAAAGCACACAGCCTTGCGGAACACCAACATTCACGGGCTTCAAATCCGAGCAAAAATCATCTAAAACGACTTTTATGCTCCGATTCGTCAGGAAGCTGGTGATCCATTTGCATAATTTATCGGGCAACCCATAGCACGGAAGTTTAGCTAGAAGAGCCTTGTGCCACACCCGATCGAAGGCCTTGGCTATATCCAGGCTTACTTCTAAGGCTTCCCCTTAAATAACTTATTTTAGGAATAATATTTGCATGAATTTGAAGTTCCAAGAGTGTATCCGTTATGGCGTTCAAGATTTAAACGATTTAATTTTTAAAATATAAAACTTGCATATTTCTTCTTCATAAAAGTAAATCAATTGTATTTTTCTATTCTTTGATGGCAATTAGTTATAACTATTATGCTTGTTTCAAGTAAAATACGATTGTATCAAATCTCTTGAAATATAACTAGTTAGCTTATCACGTCTTGATAAAATGGTGGCTATTCTACCAAAACCTATGGACTTTTTCAGTCAACGTAAAAAGTCCCGCTACACGCATTTATTTCATATCACTTCACTTATACACCTTAATCGAACTATATTGTATAATACACCACCACAATTAAACAATATAACTGATAATAATATAAGATTATGAAAATTAAATAAAAACACAACGTCACTGATGTAAGTTTGCGGGAAAAGTCCCAATTGTATTTATAACTTTTGTAATTTTTTTTTTATTTTTATTGTATGTTTCTAACCTAAATATGCCACCGGACAGACAGGCAGACCTACATATGCTTGATAAAATTTATACTTGTTTCCCAAATTCTTATTTTATTTAATACTTTATTGTACACAAAACAGGAAATACAAGAATTAAAAGGAAAGAAGATGTACAAGGGCGAGCGTAACTCAAAATTGAGTTTTCTTCCAGCAAACCCAGGACTGAAAGAGAGATAAGAAAAGGAGTGAGGATAGAAATAAGTGTATAACAACAAAATATAATAATAATATACATAACAAATTAACAATACATACTATATAAAACCATACATATATAAACATATAAATACTAATAATAATATATAAATAAGAGGATACATACATATATAAATATTATTTATAAAATATTTAAATATATACATATATAAATATTTTATACTGAAAGGAAATGTTCTTTAATTCTTCTCTTAAATACATCAAGTGAGAGGCTATCACGTATAGTATTCGTAATCAATTCTGAATACGTCATTCGAAATACATTAATCACCTGTTCCTCACCATTAGCCAGCGTCACTAATGCGAGTTCATTGACATGACCCCATAACAATGGGCTTACGATTACAAACTCACGTAAATTATGTCGGACGGTAACAATGACTTGAGACCGAGAAACGGGAGACATCCGTGAAAGCATTCCGCTGTGTATACACTTTAGAAGTCAAGGACCTGTAGTGAGTCTCACGTGATACATATATTGTTATATAACAACATTCAGACCAGGGGTTGTCAAACTTTTTTAACCATTGACCCCCCATATAATTTTTCGAATATTTCATCGACCCCCAAAAAAGTAATTTTCATTTAATTATAATAAAACTATCTATTAGGTACGGTGTTTTTGCATTTCTTTTATGATATAAACCATTTATTAAAGTAATTTTCATATATAATTTCGCAATAGTTTTATGAAAAGTATCTTAACGTTGGAAATTAAATACCTTCATATGTATTAAATAATAAGTAAAGTACCAACAGATTTGTTGCTTCTTAATCAATGAGTTAGATGTGCTTGGTGTCACTTGTTTCACGTATCTTGAAATTTTCAAATTTGAACTTGTGTTAATTAATAAGAATTGATTTTTAGATCTCGTCGACCCTCAAATTGTTTTTGTTTATGTCAACCCCTGGAAAATCGATTTCGACTCCAAGGGGTCGACATCGACCACTTTGGGAATCCCTGATTTTATATCTTTTATTATGGCAGATGTCGACGGGCATTGATGATTTATTTCTATCATGTAATCCAATTGCTGATTCATCATCATCATCATCAAGGCATTACAGCCGCGGGTGGACCTTAGCCTGGTCCAGTAAATTTTTCCAGTCGGATCTTCGCTTTCAGCAGAGCTTCGCAGAGCTTTTTCCCTCCAGCCCCTCACACCGATTGCCTTTACGTCGTCCTCGACTCCATCTAGCCATCTAAGTTTAGGTCTTCCGCGGCTTCTACGACCATCTGATTTGCCGTCGAGTAAGCGTTTGGGTACTCTAGTCTCGTTCATTCATACCACGTGCCCAGCCCAACGAAGGCATCCAATCTTTAATGGTTTTGATGACGTTTGGCTCATTGTACAGCTCATATAGCTCGTGGTTGTAAAGTGTACGCCATCGCTCATTTTCCAACACAGGACCAAAGATACGCCATAAAATTTTTCTCTCAAAGGTGAGTAGAGATTTTTCGGCTTCTAAAATAACAATGTGTTTTTTACTGGAGGAAGTGGATTTATGGGGAACTCAAACTAAATCTTACTAGTGTACTATACCTGATAATGCCTCGAGTTGAGGCGAAACACGTGTCGTATGCAATGTGGAAAAGTGGTAATGTGTGTTTGGTTTTTTTGATAGTAGTTGGTAGGTGAAGAGTTGCTGACGGCCGTTTTTTCGGTATGATTATTTTAAGTTCCCCGTAAATTCAATTCTCCCAGTAGAAAACACACTTCTATTTTTCTGTTTTTGTTTGCTGAATTGCCTATTTTTAATAAAAAATCACCTCAATCTCCTGCCTTCTGACGTGCGTATCAAATGGAGGCCTCCATTACAGCAATACGGGACAGTTTTGACATTTCGCCCATTAAAGTCGGCACACACACATATATCTGCGTTATGCAACGCCTCATACGGTCTCTTTCAAGTGTATATGATATATCTACGGTTGCATAACCCCAATAACGATATTGCAACATATTTCCTCTTATTCTCTCTCTCGCTCTGGCTTTGTCAACGCGGTTTGCAGATGTGTGTGATGTGAGAAGTTTCGAGATCATGATGATTTTTCCTATGGTTTACAAGCGTTAATTTTATTCTACGTAGTTTAATGATACCATCATTCATCACGGAATTTTATGGGGTGTTTGAATAAAATTTAATAATAGTTTTATATGATAAAAAAAAATCCTCTACCGCACAACTCGCCACAAAGAATGGTTTCATCCTTACCATAAAGATGAATGGCGAATCAGTACGGTGCCTTATTACCGTAACTTCTTTCCACGCACCACTACCTTGTGGAACCAGCTACCTCCAGCGGTGTTTCAGAACCGATACGACATTGAAACCTTTGAAAAACAAGCCTACATGCTTCGCAACTCTTCCGCAATATCTGTGGCGCTGCGGATTTATATGGGCGGCGTTGATTGCTCTCCATCCAGTGACATGTCCACTCATTTGCCTCCCTACCCATAAAAAAATTACATTACTAGCACTATGATGATTCAGCTCACCCACATCAATACCAGGATTGTTTGTACCAGTTTGGTCGCAAATCGATAATGTCATCTTCTCTTGTGTCTATGTGTCTTCCCCATTTCTGGAGGAACGGAACCCACCTCGCTAGTTCAAAGCGGATTGGCTTATCACCCACACTGGGGATAAATACCCGTAGGTAATCGAAACCGCGACTATTGGAATTTATAAGCGGTAGCGTAACATCTGAGCTTATAAGGTCATCAATAAATATTTGCATCTTCATGTCAATGCATATATGTCTGTCTATATACTATATGTATGTATATATCGATATTAAACAAGCGAAAGCGAGTTAAATGATTCAGATATAACAATTTTTTCTGCATATTCGGATCAGAAAAAAATATTGCGTAGAATGGTCTGAGTCTCACAGTTCCACGGCCAATAGAAAATTATTGGCTGTGGACCAATAGATAATTTTATACGGCGTTGCAACTGACTGTTTAATTTTATTATTTTTATTAAACTGACTGGTTATTTTATATCTAGTATTACTATATCTAGTATAACGATACTAATGAAGTCTTAATAGTTTCCTGGCTCTGGTGGTAATTTTCGTTTTGCGGTGTTACAAAATTTTCGCTTTTTTATTATTTTTCTAAGTAGACAATTTCATACAATCGATTACAAAGGCTACCATTGTATTAACATACCCTTACAACGCACCGCACGAAGTGTAATTCATCAGCATTGATATGCATAGATTGCGTGCTGTATATAGATAACCTACTTAAAGGCCGTTGGTAATGCAGCGATGCGTACGTAACACTCAATTATATAACAATCGTATTCATCACACATCAACATAGTACACGATCAGTATTATCGAATAAGGTACTAATCAGGTTAATGGAGCCCTGAACTCTTTTATGAAAAGTCAGAATACATCTAAAAATCCCGACTAGCGGTTTATCGGAGAGTCCTTGCTCCGACTCTGGTATACGGTTTTAAAAGTTGAATTTGGCTGAAGAGTCATAAAAGCAGACTCAATGCAGTGGAAATGAGATCGTTAAGAAGTATGTATGGGGTAATTTCGACTCATAGAATAAGGAATGAAGCTATAAGAGAGCGATGGCCCAACATCCTCCCCCTCCCCCTGCCCCTCCCACTCCCACTCCCACTCCCATAATGACAGTTTCTTTAAAGGTCGGCAACGCTTCTGCAATGCCTATGACGCTGCGAAGGTCTATGGGCGGCGTTGATTGCTTTCCATCAAGTGACACGCCTGCTCGTTTACCTACCTATCCCATAAAAAAATACCTTGTCCAAATAGCTGAAGTTCCCAAGAAAGGCCAGGTCAAAAGTACTCATAACCGGCGAGCTTGTATAGTGAATGTGGATAAAACAAAGAAAGTGTACCGAGATCGTAGCAGATGGAGATCTGCGGTCTCTGTCTTCACATACGGGAAACAGACGTGATCGTATATATATGCCTGTATACTAATCTAAGATTATATATAAAGACTGAAGATCTGCGATTAGAAGTAAATCGAAATATTGTCGCATCTGATTAAACAAGACGAAAAATATCTACTCACCTTTGAGAGAAAAATTTTAAGGCATATCTTTGGCCCTGTGTTTGAAAATGAGCGATAGCGTACTCTTTACAACCACGAGCTATGTTAGCTGTACAATTAGCCGAACGTCATCAAAACCATTAAGATTGGAAGCCTTCGTTGGGCTGGGCACGTGGTATGAATGGACGAGGCTAGAGTACCCACACACCTACTCGACGGCGAACCAGGTGATCGTAGAAACCGCGGAAGGCCTGAATTCAGATGACTAGATGGAGTCGAGGACTTAAAGGCAAGGATGTGAGGGGCTGGAGAGAAAAAGCTAAATTAAGATTAAGCTAAAAATTTTCCGAACCAGGCTAAGACCCACCCGTCGCTGTAATGCCTTGATAATGATGATGAAATATTTAAATTCCATCATAAATCATCATCATCAATTAAAGTTCATCCCCACCACCTGGTTAACTGGCGACCTAGTACGGTGCGTTTTTCGTCAACTTCATTTTACGCACCACAACTCTATAGAACTGATATCAAAGATAATCCACAGACACAAAATAAAAAATACAATCTATTCCGTCGCAAAACAGTATCCGATCTATATTCGCGAGGTAAACAAACCCGAGCAGGTAGGTAAGTATTGGTTATTGTTTGGACGGGCGTGTAAACACATTAAAGGGATTGCTTATCGCTTGTCAGCATCTGAATCGTTTTCACTTATCTCCGAGTTGTTTTTGTTTGTATTTTCAACAAATATAATACTAATAGTATAATAGTAGATGCGTGATTTAAGTATGTATTGAAAGCGTGTCTACAACGCACGGGGACTACTAGCGAGTTCGATGAACTATGGTCAAGGACACATTTAAAAATAATGACTGTTGCTAACATTGTGTCCATCCTACGGTTGTCTGGAAAATCAATAACTGTATAACTTTATTTTTGGTGTACAATAAAGAATATATCTATCTGTCTTTCTGTCTGTCTATCTATCTATATATCTATCTATCTATCTATATGTCTATCTATCTATCTCATAATTCTAAATAGTTCCTGGTTTCGAATCGAATTAAGTTTTAAACACCCAATTAAACGTATAAATCTATCTCAATGTGACCGCATTTTCATCCACATTTCACGTTAATCGATTTAGCATTTCGCAAGAGGGATTGATATCTCGAATTTATCGCCCGTCGCATGTCGTGCATATATGAACATATATGCAGAGGTTTGTATATATGTATGTATGTTCGTTAAGGAGGTATTCGTCGCCCGATAACTTGGTAATTTATAAGCCACTTCACGATATAGCCATTATTTATTTATTTAATCTTACTTGATGACATTGGGCAATCAAACTGCGGGCGAAATTGAGAAAATTGATTTGGAGGTGGTACAGCTTTTACTATATAATAAAAAAATATAATCATGTCCGTTCTTTATATAGGATGTCCGATGGTGGAGTTAGTTGTCAAATGTAAATAATTAAAAATACTACAAAATATATAAATAAAAATTTAATAACTTTTACAAAGAAAAGAGCAGATTTTATTCTTTAAGATTATTTCGTCTAAATGTTAACCAACCACCACATTGGGGACAACTCTTGGAATCTAGCCACAGTATTTGTGTATGATATTTGCCTCTATAGGAATCAAGATGTTTAGAAGGATTATGGTATTTTATATTTAATAAATACGCCGCATTTAATTACTGAAACAATCTACATCCTCCTATGAAGAGATGCAAACCGTTAAAACCTTGAAACTAAAAAAAATTAAAATGCTTTTAATGCATAAACAATTGCGCGGTTTAGAGCGGCAAAGCATTTTTAATTTCTTTATTTATATTTTTACCTGAAAAATTATTTATATTACATTTGTTTAGTTATGTATTTCAATATAAAGTTCTTATTTTAATTTTATTATAGTCGCCTTTATACATAAAATATGTAATATATTGAATTATATATTATATAAAACATATCACTCCCGAATGAGTGACTCAATGCGCCTTGACATGATGCTACTGCAAAAAAAACATATCGATTTAGTTCATACTAAGTAATTTTATCGTTTTATAAAATTGGACTTTGACTTTATATTTTATTATACTAAGTAAAACGTACAATATAATCCATTGATGGTATGAGCTCCATACTTTTTTTAAAATTTGTATGGTTTTTACGCGAGAATCAAATATGCAACTACCAAAAGCAAATTTCCGTCTGTGTGTATGTGTGTGTGTGTGTATGAGTATGTGTGTGTATGTGTGTGTGTAGTAGATAAAGTAGGACGAAACCGACGTCAAACAAATATCTTAAACCTGTTTTAAATTAGACATATAGTCATAAATCATATTTTTTTATATATACGTGTAACTTCAGATTATTACACCTGTGAGAAATATTTACTATTACATAAAATACCAGTTATGATTTAATATAGGTACCTTCGAATAACGTCTTACAATTTAGCTTTAAACATTTATAATTTATTTCGTGGTTATTAGAAAATTTTGTGATATTAATACTGTATTAGTACATTTCATTTCTGCCTAGCCCATCTGGTAACAAAAGTTGAAATACAACAAAGCAAAAGAAAGAAATCATGTTTATATTTGCAAAAAATATCACTTTGAATATAAAAAAGAAAATATTGAATATACAGGTACGTGAGGTAAGGCACGATAGTCCCCGGGGAGCCAGACCCCGGGACGATAGGCACGCTTACGACTAGGCTCACCCATTGGCACGGCAGACCGTGGATTGGCGGAGAGCAAGGGAAAGGTTAGAGGAGAAAGGAAGGGGCAGGAAAGGAAATGCGGATTGGGGGGTTACCAGACTCGGAATAAACATTTATAAATCCATATAAATATTTATGATGAGACTCCGCGGGCGGAGGGCCCCGCCACTGAGCCAATCGGCCGTCTTTTTTAGGTATAGGAAATTAGTCTTCGTTGTTCTTTTATTTAAGTATAGGAAGGCTAACGAGCAAGCGTGGTACGGCTGCTCGTTTGCCTTTCTATATCATTAAAGAAAAATTCGCCGCATCTTAAAGATCTAAAATTGCCTGACAACAATGTAACTCAGCACATGTATTTTAGTCGTAGTTTCGGAAGTCATTATATCAAAAATATAACTATGAATATAGTACATAAAAAAATAAGGAAAACGCGGATGATGCGTAAGTAATTGGTTTGTATATAACAAAAAGCAAAATTATTAGATAACCCGCCTCGTGGAACCTACTAGAAACGAATTACATCACTACACATAACGAGGTATTATCTCGTAGGTAAATTTCGTTTGAATTGAGTCTTAACAACACGATCAAACGAAGTACGATCCCCGTTAATAATACTCAGGTCAGGGCCTCGGGCTGGAGAGGCCTTTGTCAAGTGACAAAGGCCTCTTCACTTCATTTCTGTATCAAAAGCATCAAATGTCGTTAGTGACGACGCACACTAGTACGTGATTAAAATAAAATATTTAACTTTACCTAATTCAATTTAGTTAAAAAACAAACAAACGAGCAAGCGTGTCACCTGATGGAAATCAATCAACGCCGCCCATAAATATCCGCAGTGCCACAGGCAGTGCAGAAGCGTTGCCGGCTTTTAAGGAAAGTGTCATTATGGGAGGTAGGACGGGGGGGGGGGTTAGGCCTCCACAACTCAACCGCTCACTGTACGAAGCGCGGTAGCTAAGCTACCACTCAGACGCCGGTTTTCAGCGGAAGTGTGGTTCTTTCCCGGACGAGCCGGCCCATTCACGCTACAGACAAATAATATGCCATTCTTGACAAAGCACTCGTCTGCAGTGTATTATATATATTGCAGAAGCCATGCCGGCTTTTAAGAATTATATAGGCTTGTTTTTTTAATGTTCCAATGTCATGTCGGTACGAAAACACCGCTGGAGGTAGCTAGTTCCACAGGGTAGTGGTGCGTGGGAAGAAGTTTCAGGAAAAACGCATCGTACTAGCCATCGCCATAGAATAGAGTTATTTGTATACATATTAATTATATATATAAGTACTGTAATAGATACAGCGTATAAAGGCTTAGAACAAATCTAAAAAGTTAGACAGATCTATCCATTATACAAAAATATAATAATTTCACGTAGTTTAATAACCTCGCCTAGGTTTATGACATCGTAAACAGTATTAAGATCAAAACATATAGCGAATAGTAAATGAATTAGGCCAGTGATACACTAGATGGCATTCGTGCGGTGTGTGTATTTTAATTTATGTTAAAAATAAAAATCATTGCTATGTAATAAATGCTATTATATAAATTATATTATAATATTTTTTTATATATATTTTCACGCCTATCCCCCGCAGGGGTTGGCAGAGACCACAGAGCTTCATCCTTTACCATTCATCGCAGCGAGACCGCTCTCCATTGGTCGCTTCGTTTTTTTTAGTGAATCCCACGAGCCGCGAGGGAGGATGGAGATCAGCCCCAGCAGAGCCGTGCATGCTGAGGTAAGGCACCATAGTACCCGGGAGAGCCCGTTCCCGGGACGGTCGGCACGCTTGCGACCAAGCTCGCCCGTAGCCACGCATCCATTGACACGGCAGACCGTGGATTTGCGCCACTAAAACTTGTTTCAAATCAATAGTCTTATCGATAGTAGATCGACAGGACTATTGATATGAAACAACGAATCGAACCTAAGATCTTAGATTGTGAACGCGAACTTAATTCACTGAAGAGTTATTACACCTATACATTTCACCGTCGAGTGTGTCCTCACACTTATAACGCAAAGTGTTTTCGTAGTGTCAACGACACAGACTATGAGGGTGAGGGTTACAATCCGATAATCACGTTGTCTACGAAGTACATATTGTTTACACTAACAATTAAATACAGCGAACTTAAGTTATTCGACCTTAGCCGAGCACGACGGCTTGAATTCGCCGACCAGTTGGACAAGAGCTTTAAACTTATTTTCGTTTATCAAACGTCGAAGAAGTAAAATGACAACTGTTATTTTTTATTTTCTTGAATTTAAGCTTTTTATAGATATTGTACCATAAGTAAATAAAGGAAATTTATCGTATCTGCTTATCTGTCTATGATTATTTTCATTTATATTTTAGTAAAAGTCTAAATTAAGGTAATATATCATAAATTATTACAAAGAGGTTAGCTGTAGTCTCTTAACGAGAATTAACTATTAATAACGCGACCAAACGAAGTACAATTACTAATTACTGTGACAGTCTTATTGACATGTATGTATGCGGAATCAGTTGAAGACCAAATCTAACCTACGACGGTATTTTTTTGTCATGATCACTGTACTGTTGTAGATTGTCTCATTATAATTACCATGGCTAGATTCCGTGGACTAATGGGTAATGTTTTTAATTTAACTTATTATTATTAATGGAGTCAGGCGTTACTTTGCGGCAATCCATCACTATATGGACAGTCAAAAGTTTTACTTAGCTAAGATCCGCGACAAGCAAAACAATAACAGAAAATTAATAATGTGTGTTTTTCCGTTGGGTTTAGTGGATTTATTTGGAACTTAAACCAAAAACTTACCGAAAATCGGCCATCAACTCTCCACCCACCAACCACTATACACAACACCAAACACACATTATCACTTTTCCATCTTGTAAACGACACGTGTTTCGCCCCAACACGAGGCATCTCCAGGTATAGTAGACTCTACGGTAGACAACCGAAAAGTCGAAAAAAAAACTTTTCGGTTGTCTACCGTGTGTTATTATGTTATACTCTAGAACAGTGATTGATTCTTAAACTTTTCTCAACGGATTTCAAAATTTTTCGGCCAAGAAAGAGTCATTATGGGAGCGGGAGGGGAGAGGTTGGGCCTTCGGAACTCAACTGCTCACCGGACGAAGCGCGGTATCTAAATACTCAGACGCCGGTTTTCTGCGGGAGTGTGGTACTTCCCGGGGCGAGCCGGCCCATTCATGTTACAGACAAATAATATGCCATTCTTGACAAAGCATTCGTCTGCAGCGTGGCTTTACTACTAGTAACTTTACGTATTTATTAATTAATTTAAGTTCATTTACCATGTCTGTTTCTCTGTAAATCACCATTTTTATTTTAATAAGAGTCTAAATTATTAAAAAGAGGATAGCTGCGGGGTTTCTTTCTTTGCTTCTTCTCTATTCATAGGATCCTCATTACAAAATAGTGGTAAAAGCTTAATTGTTTATATATATTTTAATATAAATGGCCGACCGATTGGCTCAGTGGCGGGGCCCTCCGCCCGCGGAGTCAATGATCGCGGGTTCGATTCCCGCATCGGAATAAATATTTATATGGATTTATAAATGTTTATTCCGCGTCTGGTAACCCCCCCAATCCGCATTTCCTTTCCTGCCCCTTCCTTTCTTCTCTATCCTTTCCCTTCCTCTCCGCCAATCCACGGTCTGCCGTGCCATTGGATGCGTGGCTAGGGGCGAGCCTAGTCGAAAGCGTGGCGATCGTCCCGGGGTCTGGCTCCCCCGGGGACTATGGTGCCTTACCTCAGCATGCAGGGCTCTGCTGGGGCTGACCTCCATCCTCCCTTGCGGCTCGTGGGATTTACTAAGACGAATTTAATATACCTAATTTGTCGAAAAATGACGGCGACGTGGTTCGCCACCCGTCACGTCCTGATTCTCACGAGGGCGAAAAGCGACCAATAACGAGCCGTTTCGCTGCGATGAATGGCAGTGGATGTAGCTCTGTGGTCTCTGCCAACCCCTGCGGGGGATAGGCGTGAATATATAATAATAATAATATATTTTAATAATCAATAGTCTATATATCAGTAAAGCGCAGGACAGAGTCCTACCCTAAATAGGAATAACTTGCCCATCAATTTAGGTAAACGGTTTTATGGAAAAATACCAATATCTATCAAGATATCATTACCAGATTATGGCTGTTTACGTTGATGTTTGGTTAGGAAGAGCAGCATCACGTTATATCCTACTGAGAAAAGGTGTCAAGGAAGACACCGAATATTTGTTACAACCAAAATACGAAACTTCGCCAGTTTTGCAGAAACGTTACAGAATCGATTCCGCAAAACTGGCGAATCGAATTTGAGAATTAAATAATTATTTAGTTTGGCATTGAATATTTGGATTTATGGACGGACGGGAATCGAACGGAAATTCACCAGCAATAAATCTTCTTACTGGCATACATTCAAATTACGTATGTTGAAATGATATCGAGGTGTGGAAAATACTCGAAATAAGATTTTTATGATAATTACGTTTAAAATACGAAAAAGCAGTCTTAAATTCCTAACACACACACACGCGGATTTGTTCATTCCGAATCATATCTACCAGAAAAACTCCGAGCATTGCTCTTTCCATGGATCTCTGAGCAACTCTCAGCTTGTGAAGTAGATCGAACTGATCCACGTTTCGGCGCCGTAAGAGAGTACAGGTGGGACACACTGGTCGAGGAAAATTATTTATATAAATTTTAGCAATAATTGCTAAAATAGCTGGGGATTTTGTTTTAAATCAATAATATAAATCTGAGGTAATCCCCACAGGAATAATATTAGATCCGGCGATCTGAGGATATCGCTGAAACAGTTATGCATAGTTTTAGTTCACCGTAAATCCACTTCTTCCATTAAAAAACACACTATTATTTTTCAGTTTATGTTTGCTTGTCGCGGATCTTAGCTAAGTGAAAGTTCTGACTGTCCACTTACTAATTAAGCTTTTTTAATAATTAAGATGTATGGTATCTGATACCGTCATGGATGGGTAACCATTTGTTAGAAAGCTAGCGTTTTCGTTTTTCGGTAGGCACGGCGCGCCGTCCGGACTATGCAAATGCCTTTGAAATCTTTAACAGTATAGTATGTTGTGTTACCCATTGTCTTAGTGATCGTTACACGAATCTATTACCTTTTATTATATATTTTTTGTATACCTATGACTGCATCTATCATCTTAAATTCACTCACGGCCTTGGTTGTTCTTAAACTGTATTTACCTGTTGACAAAGACAAACGAAACATTATTAAGATAATTAATGGAGTCGGTCTGAAAAATAAACGGCCTTCAGCAACTCTCCACTTCCCAACCACTATCAACAACGGCTACACCAAACACACACCACTCTTCCACATTGTACACGACACGTGTTTCGCCTTAACGCGAGGCATCACCAGGTATAGTAGACTCTACGGAAGATAACCGTTAAGTCTTCTAGTAAAAAACACACATTATTTTTTTATTTATATTTGCTTGTCGCGGATCTTAGTTTAGTACAAACTTCTGACTGTCCAGATTATCTTTCCTATAGGCTTAACGGTTGTCTTCGTTTGTTTTGTGTATTATTTTTCTATTTTTGTTTGCTTGTCGCGAATCTTAGCCAATATAATGTGGAAAAGTGTCACCACTTTGTGTTTGGTGGTTGGAAGGTGGAATTTTCGGTAAGATTTAAGTTCCCCGTAAATCCAATTCTTCAAGTAGTTAACACACATTATTATTTTTCTGTTTTTGTTCGCTTGTCGCGGATCTTAGCCAAGTAAGAATTTGACACAATGTTATATCTTCAAGAACGTACTTCATAGTATCACGTAATTAAAATAATGAATACGACACAATGTTACAGGCTATAAACTAACATTGGACGCGTACGCCGTAAACAGACTTGATTGACTATCTTCAATTACCGTAGGGGTGACACTTCGTCGGGCAGTCGTGTAACGTTGTAAGCGATTGTTAAACAAGGTTTAACGAAAATCATAATTTAGCGACGTCTGGCCCGGTTAGGTCAGGGATGAATGGAATTTGTGGCAAACACATTATATACATAGCAATAAAACACTTTCCCACGCCGATAGATGGATTCAGCTAGGCCGGGCAGCATTCACAAAACTCTGTCAAGTGATTTTGTTGTCCATACCCTTTTTATGGTATAGGTAGGCAAACGAGCAGGCGTGTCACATGATGGAAAGCAATCAACGCCGCCCATAAAAATCCGCGGTGCCATAGGCAGCGCAGAAGCATTGCCGACCTTTAAGGAAAGTGTCATTATGGAAGGGGGAGGGGGGAGGATGTGGAGGCCTCCGGAACTCAACCGCTCACCGTACGAAGCGCGGTAGCTAACCTACCTACTCAGACGCCGGTTTTCTGCGGGAGTGTGGTACTTCCCCGGGCGAGCCGGCCCATTCATGCTACAGACAAATATTATGCCATTTTTGACAAAGTATTCGTCTGCAGCGTGGCTCCACCACTATAGCACATCTAGTGAGCACATTTATAGTTTAAAGCTAGTATGTTAATTCGAGATATATAACCAGTTCTTGATAATTAACAAGTCGAGCGGGTTTTCAAAAAAGAGAAAGATCATAGTGCATGTCGAGATAACTTGATTTGAAACAGTGCGACGCTTTTGCGAGATTTGATTTATTTTTTATATGTCCAAGTGTTTCACTTTGTGAACGACGACCAATTGGCTCTGTGGCGGGGCCTCTCGCCCACAGAGTCCGATATTTGCGGTTTCAATCCTCGTATCATAATAAATAATGCATATATATATATATATATACAGCCTACAGTTGTTTATACTAAAGCTAGTTACCCCGACAATCAGCGTTGGGCAAGCGTGATGGGTTAGTGTCCGTTCTTCTAAAAAGGGGTAAGCCCTTACCCAGTTATGGGGACACATGTGGACAAAAACACTTTTGCTAGTTTTGTTTCATATTTTATATATATGCCCAAGGCGAATTGGCAGGAAATCCTGTAGGAATTGAAAAATATAAATATATAATATAATAAGTGTGTGTGTGTACCCAGCGGTATTGGATTAATAAACAAAAATGCATACAAAAAAAAAACAATAAAACAAAAATTTCAATTTTGAAAATCACGCGAGGTGATTGTCACAGAAGACGCATAGGTGAACCTATTCCTACGTTGGGCTTGTAGTTGGCCCTCTCTTCTCACGGGAGCTAGCCGGCGACAGGAGGATTTCGCATGAGAGCGGGCGTCCCTCAGGTGAACGAGCGTGAAAGGGAGCAAGGTTTTGTAGGTGTGGGTGTGGTCCATTGTCGGCTCGGTCGAACATTTTTCGAGCCAACCGAACCACAGACTCATGGATGAACATAGCGAGCCGGATCCTTTGAATCAAAGGGTCATAATACACGGAAAATAAAAAAAAGGATTCGCATAAACAACTCGTTATAACCTCACATAACCAGTTCAACTAGTAGTGGTGGTATTTGAACATTAGTAAATAAACATTTCGCGTGGAACAAACACCAGTCGGAAACTGGTACCGATGTATAACTAACTCGGTGATTAAGTCAAGTGATTTACATGCATACTCCCACATAATTTATGGTTCTTGCCCAGTTTTTGTAGCTCCGTATTAAAAATTATTTAACTCTTTCGTGTTAACTGGATTTGTGCCTAAATGTTATTAAATGAGTTATCATCCATCAGTTAAAATTTGATCGTAATACAATATAATACAAGATAGTGACAAAGCCACGCTGCAGACGAATACTTTGTCAAGAATGGCATATTATTTGTCTGTAGCATGAATGGGCCAGCTCGCCCTGGAGAAGTACCACACTCCCGGCGTCTGAGTTGTAGCTTAGCTACCGCGCTTCGTCCGGTGAGCGGTTGATATCCGGAGGCCCAACCTTCCCCTCACCCTCCGAAATGGTACTTTCGGTAAAGGCCGGCAACGCTTCTGCACTGCCTATGGCACTGCGGATGCCTATGGGCGGCGTTGATTATTTTCCATCAAGTGACACGCATGCTCGTTTGCCTTCCTATCCCATAAAAAAATTAAGTGGCGCGCCTTGGGTGAGGAGGCCTATATCTAACAATCAATTACCGTGATTCGATATTGAAGCATTAAACTGACGCAGATTTTAGCAAAAATATTCAATGAAATCCAATCCGGAATACCGGAATTCGTCATTAAAGTCAATGATACATGTACGATGACAAATGTGGTGATAATGAGTCAGGTGAACTTTACATCAAGTCACAGCCAACTAATTGCGTGCGATTGTCTCCGCGTGACCTCAGCGAGTTAAAAGGTCACTCAGAATCACCATTGGTACGCCCCTCGACTCAATCTGACAAGCGGAGATAATGACTTTAATCTCGTCCTTGGTGTTCTGGCTTTGTTCTGCAACTCACTTCCGTTTATGGTTGCTATTTTTAAAAGCCTTCTGTTTCTGTTTATTCATGCGATAAGGTGGCAAATGGGCAAGCGTGCCGCCTGATGGAAAGCAATCAATGCCGCCCATAGATATCCGCGACACCAAGGCACTGCAAATACCTTGCCGGCCTTTGAGATAAGAGTAGGCTTTCCATTGATGTATCGGTTCGAAAATACAGCGGTATTGCCTTCAGCAGAACAGCTGGCTCCACAGAGTGAAGAAGCTTTGAAATATTTACAGCCCATATATGTCCCACTGCTGAGCACGGGCCTCTCCATTTCTGGAGCAACGTACGTTGACCCACCACGCTTGTCCGCATTGGCGGGGTTACCAGACTCGGAATAAATATTTGTATGTGGACAGTCAAAAGTTTTACATAGCTAAGATTCACGACAAGCAAAACAATAACTAATAATTAATAATGTGTATTTTTCTACTGAATAAAGTGGATTTATTTGGAACTTAAACGAAAAACTTACCGAAAATCGGCCATCAATTCTCCACCCACCAACCACTATACACAACACCTAATACACACTACCACTTTTCCACTTGTAAACGACACGTGTTTCGCCCCAACACGAGGCATCTTCAGATATTGTAGACTCTACGGAAGACAACCGAAAAATCTCTCACTTTTCCGTTGTCTTCCGTAGAGTCTAAGTAAAACTTTTGACTGTTCACATAGTGATGGATTTCCGCAAAGTAACGCCTGACTCCATTAATAAATATTTGTAATCCATACATATATTTATTCCGATGCAGGGCACGAACCCGCGACCATTGACTCCGCGGGCGGAGGGCCCCGCCACTGAGCCAATTGGTCGTTACATATAACGTATATAGAAATAGAATAGAATAGAAAAACTTTATTTATGACACAATAACTAAATTTCTTTTTTACAATAACTAAAATTAAATCCTTAATAATATTCTATATACAAATAAATACACAAAACAAAAAGAAAATAATTTTAATCTAACGAGTGTCATAAAATGGTTCTTGCTCAGCGCACTATTGGAGCACCCATATTTAAATAATTGACGTATATTAAATATCAGATTTAAACCATAGAATAAGAGGCAAATCACAGACGTAATTACTGTGGAGCGATCGCGAATCGGAAGCGACGCAGACAAACTACTAACGAGCATCCTGTATCACGATCCAGCTGTAGATGAAACCAAACACAGCGACGCGGACACAATACACAGCGCCTCATTACAAGCGGCCGCTGGACGCGGTGTATAACCGTGTGGAAAGGCAGCCTCTCCCATTGTTCCGGTAACGTGAAGGCATCTCCGCGTTTGTACAAACGACGCATCTGCAAGCCAAATTGTAACTTTCTAAGAGGCACGACGAATTCTCGATTCGGTTAAGGTGGAGACATTTAAAGACAGCGCGCAGAATATAAATGATGATTTTAAACAGAGTAAGGTAGGTAGGTAATTTGTTAGTCTGAATGAAACACTGATCTACCGATGATTTCCTGTCCGGATGTTTTCTTTCACTTTTTACTTCGTCACAATTTTTTCCTTTCACTTGTTATGTATATGATAAAATAAAAACTACATTAAAAATATATCTTGTTGGAATAAGGCATGAAAATATAAGACACATCGCTCTGTAATAAAAGAAGGTGTAGTGACAGAAGTTAAGAAAGGGATACTTGAATGGTTTGGGCACATAGAGAGGATAGCTGGAAAACGTCTGGTAAAAGAATTTAACGCTACTGATGTGGATGGAAGGCTCGGGCCCATACCAGAGAACCTACCTTGATCAAATTTGTCTCTCCTGATATCCTATTCTTAGTTTTTGAGTCGCTGATCGTCCAAAACATGGTAAAACAACCACAATGTAGTTATGAGCTAAACATTCGCCACAAAGAAAAGTTTCATCCACATCATCTGGGTAAATAGCGATCCAGTAAGTTGCGTTTTTCCCGAAACTCCTTTCCACGCACCAATACCATGTGGATCAAGCTGCTAACAGTTGGTCTTTCCGGACTCATACGACATTGGAATCTTTAAAAACAAGCCTACACATTTTTTCAAAGACAGGCAACTCTTCTGCATACGGATGTAGAAGAGTCGCCATGCGGATGTCTATGGTCGCCGTTAATTAATTTCCATCTGGTATCACGCCTGTTTGTTTGGCTTCATATCACACAAAAAATATTTTTTCATGGGATGGAAAGGCAAACGAGCAGGCGTGTCATCTGATGGAAATCAATCAACACCGCCCATAGATATCCGCAGTACCATAGGCATTGCGAAACGTTGTCGGTCTTTAAGGAAAGTGTAGGCTTGTTTTTTGAAGATCCCAATGTCGTATCGGTTTGGAATCACAGCTGAAGGTAGCTGGTACGACAGGGTAGTGGTACGTGGAAAGAAGTTTCTTGAAAACGCACCGTACTGGATCGCCACGCATCCAGATAGTGGGGATGAAACCTTTCTTTACGGCCTTTCAGTTGTGGGGTTGTGGAATTCGGCGGCAGAAATTACTCCAAACAATTCTTTGGAGCACTCCCCATGGTAAAAGCGGTAAAAAATGCTCAAATTTGCAGAACGAAAAGTCTTCCGAAAGATCCTGGGCCCAACCAAAAGTGATGATGGCAGTTGACGATATCGAAAAAATGCCGAAATCGAGCATCTGGTGGCCCAACCTAATGTAATAGGAGTGACTAAAGCTCACCGACTTCGTTGGCTCGGCCACGTGGAGAGGATGGGGGAGGATCGCGCAGTCAAGAGAGCGTATGCGGGTCGCCCAACTGGACGACGTCCTGTGGGGCGCCCCAGGTACCGCTGGAGAGACATGACTGAAGATGACTTGCGCAACCTTCAAGTCTGCAACTGGCAGGAGGTGGCGCAGGACAGGGCAAAGTGGCGTAAGATCTGTTCGGAGGTCAAGATCCATTTTGGGTCGCTGCGCCAACAAAGTTAGTTAGTTAGTTACGTGAATTAGAGAGAACGTACTATGTAACATATATACACGTGTATGTATATGCCTTGTTACATCATGTTCTGCGTAAGCATATCTGAATGCAAGTGTGGTTGAATCGCTTTCTCTCAGTGCGATAAGATGCCGAGTGTTATATGTACATTGTCCACCAGAATCATGCAGGATTTTTATGTTTATATTTGAAGTGAAAACTTCTATAGCCGCTTTATACGACTCTGGGTATGGAAATAATCTATAGAGTCTCGTCAGCAACATGCTAAATTTTAAGGTATATATTATTAAAATATTATTCTTCTTCTTCTGAGAGTGCCTCTCCGACTTGCGAAGGTTGGCAGCCAATTCAGCAAAACATTATTAATTACTATTATTATTAATATATTTCTATTTTATTATTTATTTATGTATATATTATTAAGACTTCAGTTTTTTTTTAATTATATAACTTTTTTATATAATATTGCAATAAGTTTCAAATTTCAAAATACAGTTTTAAGTTTTTACTTCTGTAGGCACTCCTCATGACTGCTTCCGATTTTTTTTTAATTTTTGTCATTCAAATATTGTGTATATGGTAACTGATGACTGACTTATGAGGATGGATGAGTGTGAAGGAGGCAGGGAGGTTGTGCTGGGATCGTAGCGGATGAAGCTCTGTGGTCTCTGCCTACCCCTGCGGGGGATAGGCGTGAATATATAAATATAAAAATATATGCTTTCGAAATTTTTTCTCCCGACAGCTCAAAATAATATTGAGGCATGAATAACGTACAATTTTTTAAACACACTTCAAGAACTAAAATAAAATAGACAAATTAACAGACACTAAAATTATAACAAACAAAAAAAAATACATTAATCATAGCAGTAGAGTAGACAGTCAATTGTTACCTATATCAAGCAAGAATCCGCTGTAAACCACAGCGCTGATTTTCAGTGTTGCCAACTTGACTACTCTAACAGAATTATAAAGGCTCGATGATGATGATGCGGATGTCTATGGGAACGATGATCATTTATTGCCAGATGACCCGAACATTTGCTTCCAATGTGTAAACTAGGTGTGATATGTCTACATTTTTTTTACTGTAACACAAATAGCATACCAAATGTTTAAAGACGTGGAGTAAAAGAAAACATATTTTATGGTATAGGAGGGCAAACGAGCAAGCGTGTCACCTGATGGGAAGCAATCAAAGCCGCCCATAGACAGCCGCGAGACCACAGGAGTCACGGAAGCGTTGCCAGCCTTTAAGGTATGTATAGGCTTGTATTTTGAAGGTGCCAATGTATCGGCTCGGAAAAGCCACCGAAAGTAGCCAGTATTACAGAGTGGTTGGCTACGGAAAGAAACTTCGGTAGAAGCGCACCGTATTGGATCGCCACTCATCGAGATGGTGGGGATGAAACTTTTCTTTACGGCAAGTTATGCGGTTGTGGAATTCGACGGCTGGAATTATTCCAAACAATTCCTCGGAGCACCCCCCGTAGTAAAAGCAATAGAAAAGTCAGAGAGACGACCGATTGGCTCAGTGGCGGGGCCCTCCGCCCGCGGAGTCTATGGTCGCGGGTTCGATTCCCGCATCGGAATAAATATTTATATGGATTTTTAAATGTTTATTCCGAGTCTGGTAACCCCCCAATCCACATTTTCCTTTCCTGCCCCTTCCTTTCTTCACTATCCTTTCCCTTCCTCTCCGCCAAACCACGGTCTGCCGTGCCAATGGATGCGTGGCTAGGGGCGAGCCTAGTCGTAAGCGTGGCGATCGTCCCGGGGTCGGGCTCCCTCGGGGACTATGGTGCCTTACCTCAGCATGCAGGGCTCTGCTGGGGCTGACCTCCATCTTCCCTTGCGGCTTGTGGGATTCTCTAAAGACGAATTTAATATACCTAATTTGTCGAAAAATGACGGCGACGTGATTCGCCACCCGTCACGCCCTGATTCTCACGAGGGCGAAAAGCGACCAATGACGAGCCATTTCGCTGCGATGAATGGCAGCGGATGGAGCTCTGTGGTCTCTGCCAACCCCTGCGGGGGATAGGCGTGAATATATATAAAAAAAAGTCAAAGAGATGAGTAATCCCTAATAAACATGTTCAGTTATGAATTTTTTTGAAAAAAGACGTCATGGTTGTCGAATATATTTTTTTAATTTTAAATGTCAAAGCCGTATAAATATCGAGCAATGTCTATTGACGAAATTCACAATAGTGGCTGTGTGCTTTTTTTTATTTTTCAACAACTTGTGGTATTGTCGCTCAGAGAGCTATGCTCGGAGTTTCTCTGGTAGATATGAAGTACAATAAATATGAAGTATAAGGCACAAGTCAGGCCACACATGGAATACTGTTCTCACCTCTGGGCCGGGGCTCCCCAGTATCAACTTCTTCCTTTTGATCGCATTCAAAGTCGTGCGATCCGAATCGTCGATGACCAAGATCTCACCGATCGGCTTGATTCTCTAGCGCTGCGGAGAGATGTCTCATCTCTCAGCATTTTTTACCGCCTTTATCATGGGGAGTGCTCCGAGGAATTGTTTGGAATAATTCCCGCCGCGAAATTCCACAACCGCACAACTCACCGTAAAGAAAAATTTCATCCCCACCACCTGGATGAGTGGCGATCTACTACGGTGAGTTTCGCTCGTAACTTCTTTCCACGCACCACCAGTTTGTGGAATCAGTTACCCTCGGCGGTCTTTCCGAACCGTTACGACATTGGAACCTTCAAAAAACAAGCCTATACATACCTAAAAGGCCGGCAACGCTTCCGCGACTCCTGCGGTGTCGCGGTTGCCCGTGGGCGGCGTTGATTGCTTTCCATCAGGCGACACGCTTGCTCGTTTGCCCTCCTATCCCATAAAAAAAAATATGATTCGAAATGAACAAATCCGCCAGAGAATTAAAGCCACCGACATAGCCTTTCGAAATAGCAAACTAAAGTGGCAATGGGCTGGTCACGTTTATCGAAAATACGACAAACGTTGGAGCAAACGAGTGCTGGAGTGGAGACCGCGTCTCGGTAAACGTAGTGTGGGACGCCTCCCGGCTAGAGGGTGCGACGATATGCGCAGGGCGGCTGGCAGAAACTGGATGCGTGTAGCCGAAGATCGGGCTAGGTGGCGCTCCATGGGGGAGGCCTATGTCCAGCAGTGGACTGCCGCAGGCTGCTGATGTGCTACTGTCAGTTTAATTGTAAATTAAGATACAAACTTTTATTTTTCAAACAAGGATTACTTGACCATATTTATATTTATATTAACACATTGAAGACCGGAGAATTACCGTCTTTTATTTGTCAACTGTTGGCCACGGATGACAGAAATTCACGTTTTAGGGAATCTGATGCAATATCGTGTAATTGCAAATAAAGACAACATAAAGAAATGAAAAAAGAAATTATAGTTGTAGTGATAATAAATTTCTAGTGGTAGAGCCACGCTGCAGACGAATACTTTGTCAAGAAAGGCATATTATTTGTCTATAGCATGAATGGGCCGGCTCGCTCGGGGAAGTACCACATTCCCGCAGAAAACCGATGTCTGAATGGTAGCTATCGCGCTTTGTACGGTGAGCGGTCTGAGTTCCGAAGGCCCTCTCCGGAGGAGTTCCGGAGTCTGAGTTCAGGAGTTCGAGGTTTCCATTAGGTGACACGCCTGCTCGTTTGCCTTCCTATGCCATAAAAAAATGTGCAGAAATTGAGACACTTTTAAGCGAATACCGTCTTCAATGTGTTGTTATAGGTATAACTTCTTTAAAGTAGTAAATATAATAACGAAAAATCTATGTAATTCAATAAACTCTGTAAACCAGAACAAGCTTAAATGGACTGGTGACCATTTGTATCCCGACGCATTTTATAGACGGAGAACGATAAAACTTTTACTCGATGTTAAAGTACCTACTTTGCGGTTAAACTGCTTGATTGCCTGCAAGAAGTAGAACCATGCGGTCATTTACATCCTTAGCTAGCTCAACACTACATTTAAGTACACTTTATATATATATATATATATATATATATATATATATATATATATATATATATATATATATTATAATAAATTATATTAGTATTTAAAAAAAATCTACATACACACATGTATGGTCATATACACCCCTGTGCAATCAGCTACCTACCAGCTTAGCAGTGTTTCTGTATCGATACAAAATTGGAACCTACAAAAACCAAGCCTACACTTTTCTTAAAGGCCGGCAACGCTTCTGCTCTGCCTATGACACTGCGCATGTTTATAGGCGGTGTTGATTGCTTTCCATCGGATGGCACGCTTGCTCGTTTGCCTTCCAATACCATAAAAAAAAATACATATGTTGATAAACATTTTTGAGGCACATATTTTAAATTAAAGTCATACAATTATTATACCCAAATACCAAATCGGTCGAACATATTTCCCTTCATCATGCATGCATCAATTGTATAGTATTTATATCAGATACCCGTCTGACCAGAACGGAGGCGTGTTCCGTGCACGCTGCGACCGAATGCCCCCAATCCGAAGACTTTCTACTGATGCCCAAATTTTCGCGTGCGTATTATTACAAAATGCTACTATACCTCACTTGCAAATCGACATTTTATATTTTCTTGTCTTTCATGGCAATTAGTTACAACTATTACGCCAGTTTCAAGTAAAATACAATAATATCCAATCTCTTGAAATGTTCCAAGTCAGGTTATCACGTTACGTCTTGATAAAATGGTAGCCATTTTACCAAAACTTGCTATGGACTTTTTCAGTCATTTTATAAAATCACGATACACGTATTTGTATTATATCACTTCACTTATACACATTTATCGAACTATATTGCATAATACGCCACCACAATTAAACAATATAACTGATAATAATATAAGATTATGAAAATGAAATAAAAATACAACGTCACTGATGTAAGTTGGCGGGAAAAGTCCTTATATTTTCTTAATACAATAGAGAATTACTATACGAGAAACGGCCGTCAGAAATTCCTCCAACACGTCGTCCTGGTCACTAACATTGACAACGTCAACCACACAATACCACTTTCCACCACAAACACGACGTGTAGTAGACTGTAAGAAAGACAACCGTGAACTATTTACCGTTTTCGTAGAGTGTACTACAATTAACGATTTGTATTCGCGAATTTTAACGAATTAATTCTGACTCTTGGATTATGGATGTATAATAAAACGTCAATAGAAGGTTTTGGTAGAATGGCCACCATTTTATCAAGACGTAACGTGACCAGCTGACAAGTACATTTCAAGATAATGATATTGTATTTTACTTTATACTGGCATAATAGTTATAGCTAATTGCCACCAAAGAAGAACAGTTTTACAGTTTAACAAGAAGATTGTTTTAGAGCTAGCCGTCTTAGTAATAATATTATTAATGGAGTCAGGCGTTACTTTGCGGACATCCATCACTATATGGACAGTCAAAAGTTTTACTTAGCTAAGATCCGCGACAAGCAAAACAATAACAGAAAATTAACAATGTGTGTTTCCTGTTGGGTTAAGTGAATTTATTTGGAACTTAAACCAAAACCTTACCGATGATGATGATGATGATGGCCGACTTTCGGTAAGTTTTTGGTTCAAGTTCCAAATAAATCCACTTAACCCAACAGAAAAAACACATATTGTTAATTTTCTGTTATTCTTTTGCTTGTCGCGGATCTTAGCTTAGTAAAACTTTTGACTGTCCATATTTAATAATAATAAATAATTGAATGTACACTAAATAGTGATTTTTGTAAATTTGTAATATTTCTTTTACCTACAGGAAATAGTATAAATTTTGGCGAATACATTATACAAATATATATGATGAATTAAGTTTTCTTTAAAAATAAAATGAATAAAATAATAAATCAATAAAATAATTAATATAAATAAATTAATTATAAATTGAATGATATAATAGGTTAGCTATGTATTTAGACTTGTAACAATTGTTTTAGTTATTTCTAATAGTTTGTCATAATTAATGAAATTTGTACGCCGTAAGTGGCAATGTGATGGAGCTTTTATACGTCTTTTCTTCATCTTGTTATACCTCACATTGTGCAAATAAAGAATTATTATTATTATTATCCTTTACTTACAAATTTTTCTCTTAATAACAATATTATTAATATAAAAAAATCTCTATAAAAATAATATTATATTATTATATTACTAGGGTTATTAATCCTTCGTGGCGGGATAAAACAAGCACACGAAGGATTATGCATGATTTTTCATCTTGTTATAACCTCACGTTATACAAATAAAGAATAAAAAAAAATTAAAACGAACGATCATTATTTTTTTGTTAAAGTATATTTTATGAAGGTATTTATAATGTCAGATTGAAAATACCTTTGAAGTGAAGCCTGCAAAAACTTTAAAAATAATGTATATTCATAATACATTTTTTCACGGAATTAAAATTTAATTCAAGATATAGATACCTAAGTTAACATATATGCATACATATCGTCATGCCTGTCTCCCGGAGGGGAGGCAGAGACCACAGATCTCCATTTGCTACAATCTTGGCCTACTTTCCTTACATCCTCCACACTCATCACTCTCCTCATGCAAGCCCACCTGTTAAGGGTACTCTTGACCTGGCCTTTTTTAAAACTTCGGCAATTTGGTCAAAGTATGTTTTTCGTGGTCTTCCCCTACCGACCCTTCCGTCCACATCCGCAACGCAAGTTTCTTTTGCCAGTCGTCTTTCATCCATCCTCTCAATGTTCCTAAACCATTTAAGCATCCCTTTCTCAACTTTTGTCATGACACCTACTTTTACTCCATGCTTGTATGAAGCCTGCAAAAACTTTAAAAATAATGTACATTCATAATACATTTTTCACGGACTTAAAATATAATGTAAGAGATAGTTGCATAATTTAATTAATTTATAATATCTGTTATTATGAATTATAGGTATATATTGTATGTGAAAAGGTTGCATTTACAATGTTATATAATTGTATTCAATAAGCGATGTCTAAAAGATTATATATGGGAAATTATATAATGGAGCAAATGTCAAAACGAAAATATAATGTTTACACAATTACACAAGAACACTTGACTCCACCCTACACTACGGCGTGGCATTTAATAGAACGTCAAATGATTATAAGAAAGGAAGTCACGTGTGAACAAGATGGCGCCGCGCACTTCCGGCCAAACCGGAGCGCCACAAGTCCACCGATTGTTCTGAAATTCGTGTTTTAAATTACCTCACGACACTGTTTACAACCTGGCACCTGACACGCATGTTGAATGCATTAATGTTTTAGTAATTTATTCATTAATGTTACGAATGAATATAGAATTCAACAAGGTTATTTTTTTTTTTTAATTGGAGACAAACGCAAAGGCATTTATGTATGTATCTTAGTAAAGATAGTCTAAGAATCGTTTGTCAAAATGCGCGAAGATTTGTACAGATCATCTGACGAAATCTTGATTAAGCTGGAAATGTATATATATATATATATATATATACATATATATATATATATATATATATATATATATATATATACTCATACACATACATATATACATACATACATACATACATACATATAGTCACGCCTGTCTTCCTGTTGGGTTAGGCAAAGACCACAGATCTCCATCTACTACGATCCCGACACACCTTAGTTGCTTCCTTCACACTCATCCATCTTTTCATCCATCCTTCCTCTCACATTCATCGTAGCGAAACGGCTCTTCGTTCGTTGCTTCTCGTCCTCGTGAGAATCAGAACTTGATGGGTGGCGAACCACTTCGCTGTCATTTTTTAACAAATTAGGTATATTACAGAGTATATAACTCATTAAAAGTTTTTATATTTATATGAAAAGTTTTAATCAGCTATTCGCTGAATTAATTGCTACGATCAAAAACACGGCAACTTTTCTACGAGATAAACAATGAAACTGAAAGTAAATAAACGCTTCTGTAAACAAAATTATCTTCGGTCTTTTTTGTTTACGACCGCCTTCGCAGAGTTACTCGCAACTTTGAAATCGTCGAGCACACGCCTCATCAAATATATACACTACATTTATACGTATTTCGTGTTTGGCGCCAATCATATTTAGTGCTCATGATAAAAAATGCATGCGGGGTGAGAGACACGCTTTTGCCGTTTCTACTTCAATTAGATCAGGGGTTGCCAAACTTTTTTGATCGTCGACCTCCTATATAACTTTACGAAATCATCGACCCCCCAATAAAAGTTTTTTTCATTTAATTAAAACATAACTATCTGCATATTAAGTAGATTAATTTTACATTGTTACACAATAGTGTTGTGAAAAATATCATCATCAAGGCATTACAGCCATGGGTGGGCCTTAGACTAGTTCAGTAAATTTTTCCAGTCGGATCTTCGTTGAGCTTTTTCCCTACAGCCCCTCACACCGATTGCCTTAAGTCGTCTTCAACTGGTTTGCTGTCGAGTAGGTGTTTGGGTACTCTAGCCTCGTCCATCCGTACTACATGCCCACCTCAACGAAGGCATCCAATCTTAAGATTTATGAAAAATATAATATCTTAATTTTTATGAGATAGAAAGGCAAACGAGCAGGCGTGTCACCTGATGGAAAGCAATCAACGCCTCCCAATGACATCCGCCAGCCTTTAAGGAAATTGTCACTATGGAAGGGGGAAGAGGGAGGGTGTTCTCTACGGAAGACTACATTGATGTAGTAAGTCACTTAACGGGACTACCGTAGTCTTCTAAACCTCTTGTTGAGGAGAAAAACACGTCGTACATTGTGGAAAAGTGGGGGAGGGAGTGTGTGTTTCATGTTGTTGGTATTGGTGTTAGTAGTTAGGAAGTGCAGAGTCGCTGACTTTCGCCTTTCAGTAAGATTAAGATTAAGACCTCTGTAAATCTACTTCCTCCTGTAAAAACACAGTACAATTTTTCTGCTTTTGTTCACGGATTCTGACTATCCACATGAAAAATTCTGACTATCCACATAATAAAGGATTTCCGCGAAGCGACGCCTGACTCTATTAATCAATAAGCTATAACTATTATGCCAGTGTCAAGTACAAAACATCACAAGTATCTTGAAATATAAATTCAGTTTTTCGCGATAAGTTTTGATTAAACGGTGGCCATTCTGCTAAAACTTGTATGAACTACTGCAGTCGAGTTAAAACGCGATGCATTTATTTCATTTCACTACACTTCTTCGTCTTTATAAAACTATATTAAGTAATAAGTTACAAAAATTAAGCAATATAACAGATAATAACATAAGATTATAAAAATAAAAAAAAAAACACAACGACACTGATGATTATTTGGCGGGAAAAGTCATTGTATGTTTTTGTTTTTCTTTTATTTGCTGGGAATTAGTTATAACTAATATGTTAATGTCAATTAAAATATAATAATATCAAATCTAACTAGTCAATTTGTCTTAATAAAATATAATAATATCAAATCTAACTAATCAATTTGTCTTAATAAAATATAATAATATCAAATCTAACTAGTCAATTTGTCTTAATAAAATATAATAATATCAAATCTAACTAGTCAATTTGTCTTAATAAAATATAATAATATCAAATCTAACTAATCAATTTGTCTTAATAAAATATAATAATATCAAATCTAACTAATCAATTTGTCTTAATAAAATATAATAATATCAAATCTAACTAGTCAATTTGTCTTAATAAAATATAATAATATCAAATCTAACTAGTCAATTTGTCTTGATAAAATATAATAATATCAAATTTAACTAATCAATTTGTCTTGATAAAATACAATAATATCAAATTTAACTAGTCAATTTATTACGATATGTCTTGATAAAGTGGTAACTATTCTATCAAATCCTTCTGAAGTAAAAAACACAACGTTACTGATGTAAGTTGGCGGAAA
Source organism: Baronia brevicornis (assembly GCA_031353405.1). NCBI lineage: Eukaryota > Metazoa > Arthropoda > Insecta > Lepidoptera > Papilionidae > Baronia > Baronia brevicornis. Next base: position 212,463 of record JASFAT010001752.1, read on the forward strand.
AAGTGCTCCTTGTATGTTTTGATCACAGATAATACCTTTTTTTTATTCTTTTTGCATTCAAAGCGAAGGGTGAAGCTACCGGCCAGTAATTTAACGGTTATATGAATAAATATAATATTTGGAAAACGTTATCTTAAAATTTAACGTTATAAAAACTGTTTATATTAAAACTATTCATATTAATGAGATCGGTTTTATTTTTATAGGGTTAACGAATGTATAAAATTCTAGTTAGATATATAAATATGTATATAATTTTCATATTTATCGATTATTATAATATTATATAATTTGATTCAAAAGATAAAGTAACATCGTTTTATTAAAAGAAAACTGAAATCATATTTTCTTTACATATTGTTTCGAGCTGGGGTTCGGGGATTGGAAAAATGAAATTAGCCAATAATTTCACTTCTCTTCACTTTACTTCCACTTCTTCTCGTCTACTATTTTCTTCCGTATTAAACTTCTAAACTCTTCTTCGACGCACCGTCGCACCTTCATATGGGTAAAACGATCGAAAGTTCTAGTATTCACATAATTCGACATCGTCCTATCTCTTTTTCGCGCAGCTAATTTCTATTAACTGTTCTCGTCACGCATTGACGGACGTCTTATGAATTTATTTTTAAAATTTGTAACGGCTTGACTTGACCAGGATTTTGCGATTTCAAAATGAGGTTTTAATCGTTCTATTAAAAATAATGATTTTTCATATGTGTTATGCATCAATATTTTATGCAAATATATTGTAGTAATTGAAACCGAGTGGTTCAAGGTGACTTTCATGTTTTTATGGTTTATTTTTTTTGTGTTATACAAAACAATATATTATAAATTATATATATGGTATACAAAAATTATATAATAGTTAAAGCAATAAGAGACTTTAATACTATATACTTTAAGTTTATTTTTGTAAATTTTCATATTCACATTAAGTTAGTATGAAAAGCCAAGTATAAAGGCAAAGGCGTTGATCCTTGCCTCCAATCCAATAGATTACAATAACGGAAAATTATTAAACAACGAAATAATTAAAGCACGTCATGTACGAGGCAGTACAAAGAATTTTCCAAATACCCTCGCAGGCATCCACACGTACATACATTTGTTTATTGGCAAGCTTTCAACAACAGTGAAACCGTTCGTGGAAAATTTGCATCCGATACAGTGAAATTACACCGATAATTTTTGACGTGCGCAATTGGAAGTTCATGTTTCTATATATCATCATACCACACCCTCACAGAAAATGACATAAAGTTTTTTAATACTTTATTACTTATATTTTCGATATTACTATTTTTGAAGTGAAAACTTCCATAGCCGTGTTATACGATATTGGGTAGGGAAAAAATATATGGGTTCGCGTCAGCAACATGTTAATGCTTATGGTATATATTATTAAAATATTAATATTATTTATTTATTAAAATTAGTATTCATTATTATTATTATTAATATATAATTATTCATTCATATTATTTTTGAAGTGAAAACTTCCATAGTCGCGTTACACGACTCTAGGTACGGAAAAAATATATGGGTTCGCGTCAGCAACATGCTAATGCTTAAAGTATATATTATTAAAATTATTTATGTGTTAAAAATATTACTTATTAATATTATTATTTAAATATTTATTTATTAATAAAATTCAATTCAGCAAAAATTTATCTTTTATGTATTTTAAAAGTTTTTTAAATTCTCCTTACACCATATGGACTCAACCCATAAACTTTATCGTTGGAATTAGTTTCAGACGCGTATGTTTCAGCTCTCTCTGCAGTGACTCACGGAATGTTTTCCCGAATACCATTCCACAATACTTGTGCAATGCATTCACGGTTTGGATTAATTTTCGCGTTATCTGATATAATTTAATTATAGCCTAACTCAGCGGTCGGCAAAACGCGGCTTTTTGGCTTCACGGCGCAATATATATTTTTATTTTGTGACTTTTTACTTACTTTTCGCGGGTTTGTTGTAAGAATATTATCGGACAACTAAAACTAACTTTTTATTATTTTTAGTAGAATAATGTATGTTATTGTGTCTTAAAACTTATCTTCGTATCTATTGTACTAGCAGTAAAATCTTAGCGTGGACATTTATATAAATATATAATATATATATATATATATATATATATATATATATATATATATATATATATATATATATATATATATATACATATACAAAGTTTCTTGCAAATAATATCAATTTGCATACTGACAGCTCGGAACAAAGAGACCTTTGAAGTTCAAAGCACCTATCCGGTCGAGGAAGTTGTAAAACCGAATGGCAATCGCCTTGAACCGAGCCACAACGAACGTGGTGCCTAACTAAATAATAATCGATTCTCATCTCGATTCATTGGCGGCAATCGATCGGAGATACAATAAAATGTTTTATTTACTAAGTGTACTTGAATGTAAATTGTAAGACTTTTACAGAATTAAAGCTCCTTCGCGCGTACACAAACACGGAAAAGAATATAATATACAACGTTACCTTCATTAACCAATACTGTTCTGGACATTGACCTCATGAAAAATTGAAAGGTCCCAGAATCCCAAAGCTGGATGGCGGAATTAGGATCACAGATACGATTATATCAACAGTCAAGTAGACGTTTTTGTCGATCTAATAGGATTTACTTCTTTCCACGCAATGGAACCAGCTACTTTCAGCAGTATTTCTGTTATCCAATCCAATAGCTCACTTTGCTTGGGCTCTGAGGAAAATGATACCTTAAAATCCACAATATATACTATACCATGCTATGTCTACACATGCTGAACATTGAAATCTTCAAAAAACACACATACATACATCATCACGCCTGTTTCCCGTAGGTGTAGGCAGAGACCACAGATTTCCATCTGTTACGATATCGGCACATTTTCCTTGTTTCCTTCACACTCATCACTCTTTTCGTGGAAATATGTTGTTTATGGGTACTTTTACCTGGCCTTTCTGGAAAACTTCAGCAATTTGGTCAAGGTATGTTCTCCTTTTTAAACTGAACTTGAAAGTTTATATGTATATTTTGTATTTAAATTATTTTACAATCGTTAATATTATCTATTTTAGGATTATTAATGGAGTCAGGCGTTACTTTGCGGAAATCCATCACTATATGGACAGTCAAAAGTTTTACTTAGCTAAGATCCGCGACAAGCAAACAAAAATAGAAAAATAATAATGTGTGTTTTTTATTGGAATAAGTCAATTTACGGGGAACTTAAACTAAAACAAACTTAAACAAAACGGCTGTCAGCAACTCTACACTTCCCAACCACTATCAATAACACAACACCAAAACACACCACCACTCTTCTACAATGCACACAATACGTGTTTCGCCCCAACACGAGGCATCATCAGGTATAGTAGACTCAACGGAAGACAACTGTTAAGTCACTTAAATAACCGTAAATCCACTTCTTCCAGTAAAAACACAAACACACACATTATTATTTTTCTATTTTTGTTTGCTTGTCGCGGATCTTAGCTATGTAAAAATTCTGACTGTCCACATAAGATCGAAAGAATTAAAATCACTTGTTACACACATCCCATGACAATGGCCATTGCCACAAACCATGGAGGTGTGTATTCATGCATTCCACGCATGCGTAGTTTCACTATACATACAATCGAATCGTTCCACCCGCGCTAATGTGGAGTCTAGCGATTAAGTGGTTAATGCTGTGCACTGCGTCCCGTTAGGGTAACGGGATCGAATTCCTGCGGAACTACACAGCGGTCGGAGCCCTGTGTTTATAGAGAGTGTTCGTGTAATGGCTGTATTGTGACCATCACTTTGGAATCTCGTGATGAGACTGAGGACATATGATAATGAGACTGTATAGCCTGAACAATAGTTTATTAGTGATTATCTACATGTAGTTGCATATACCCAGTTCATTAATTGAATCTGGCTTTACTTTGACTGTCCAAAACTTTTACTTAGCTAAGATCCACGACAAGCAAACAACAACAGAAAACCAATAATGTGTATTTTCCTGCCGTATGAAGTGGATTTACCTGGAACGTAAAATAAAACTTAGCTTAAAACGGCCGTCAGCAACTCTCCACCTAGCAACCACTATACACAACACCAAACAGACACCACCAAGTTGGTGGCGTATGTTTGGTGTTTGTTTGTTTTCCTGCGGTTTGTCTGTCACCAAGTTTGGTTTTCTGTTGTTGTTTGCTTGTCGCGGATCTTAGCTAAGTAAAAGTTTTGACTGTCCACACATACCCAATTAAATTAGGAACATGAAAAACAAAACAATACATGTAGGTACACGTTCCATTAGGATTTATCATTACTATCCTAACGTATGGTTGTGAGGCTTGGACACTAACGCTTAAGGAAGAGAAGAAACTTCTCGACGCAGAACAAAAGATCCTCACCCCAACCAAAAGAGATCATGGCATTTGGCGAAGTCGATATAATGCCGAAACCGAGCCGAGCATCTGGTGGCCCAACCCAATGTAATAGGCGAAACTAAGGCTCACCGACTTCGTTGGCTGGACCACGCTGAGAGGATGGGGGAGGATCGCGCAGTCAAAGAGAGCGTATGTGGGTCGCCCAACTGGACGACGTCCGTCGTTATCCGATACTGGAGGCCCACCTTCTCCCCCTCTCTATCCCCTGGTGTACTTGAAATATCGCTGATGGTAAAACGTATGAACGTTTTAAAACGTAAAATATAGGAGACAAAACAAAAATAATATAATATAAATAAAGAGGTTTTTTGTGAACCAATTAAATCGTCGTTTCGACGTTATCATCAGACCATTAACATATTGCATAACATCTTCTTCGTAATAATGACTCAAATATTTACTATGTTAATTGATACAGTGCAATTAACATATATAACAGGGGTGACCAACCGGTCGATCTCGATCGTGGTAAATCAAAGAATAATATAACAGAAGTGACAGAGCCACGCTGCAGACGAATACTTTGTCAAGAATGGCATGTTATTTGCCTGTAACATGAATGGCCCGGCTCGCCCGGGGAAGTACCACACTCCCGAAGAAAACCGGCGTCTGGAGGCCCAACACCCTCCCATTCCCACTACCATAATGAAACTTTCCTTAAAGGTCGTCAACGTTTCCGCACTGCCTATGGCACTGCGGATGTCTATTGGTGGCGTTGATTGTCTTCCATCAGGTGACACGCCTGCTATTGTCTTCCTATCCCATAAAAAAAGCCTCTCTGCACCATAGTAGTTCTGACGGTACTATGCCTATCCATGGGCCAATCTCATACAGGGAGTGGAGATAAGGCACCCCGACTCCTCCCTACTTTGGGGCCATATACGACCACCTAGACGTTAAGTTGGTAACCCCTGACATATAACATTAATGCGGAGCGCGCGCAAAATTATTGCAAAACCACGCGGCTGCGGATGGGCGCCCGCGACGTATTTGGCCGCGAATATGCATGAGATCAGTTTGCAAATCCCAGTGCAATCATTACAGTGTTACGGTTTACCCAACACAAGAAAAATGTACGACCTACGACATCCGCTTCAACATGTTACACATATATATGTAATATGTAGAAGCGGATGTCGTATAAGCCCCCCGGGTACTGTAGTGATACATTGATATATGTTATAAAACTTTTATTTGGAAAAACAAATTATATATATATATATATATATATATATATATATATATATATATATATATATATATATATATATATATATATATATATATATATATATATATATATATATATATATATATATATATATATATATATATATATATATATATATATATATATATATATATATATATATATATATATATATATATATATATATATACATATATATATTATTTTACTTCTTTTCATATACGTAAATTCAAAATAAATTGTTTTATAAAAACAAGCATTATTTCTACTGACGTCTTTTGGATCCGGCATAAGAAATTGAGATTCACGATTAAATTAATATTATAAGAAGAGAGTTTTAATAGAAGATAAAAACCCCCTAAAGATCCCGTGTCACCGTAGTAGTACGGCTGACACGCTATAGTGCTATACACACTTGACCTGGCTTTTCTTAAAAACTTCGGAAATTTGGTCATGGTATGTTCTTCTTGGTCTTCCCCTACCGACCCTTCCACATTCGCAGCGTTTATTTATTTTGCCAGTCGTCTTTCATCCATCGCTCTCTATGTGCCCAAACCATCTTCATCCACTTCTATAGCGGTGTAATTAATATATATTTATCAGCAGACCCATCCGTATATACCTGTGACTAACTCTTTAGCTTTTATATGTATATAGGGAGAGTGTACACTAATATAAAAAATTGAAAAAACACTTAACAATGATCGCAGTTGCCGGTATTTCATGAAAACTTGACGTCAAAGAGAAGTAAAAGCGAATAAAAAATATAGAAACAACGCGGTGAGTGGAGAGAAATGAGCAGCTAGCTCCCCGCGGCAGCCTGAGCCGCTTGGAATGCAGGCGCTCGGCTCGCTCAAGTGCGCGAACTTTCACTCGCATCTGCCGCTAAAAACGCCTGTACACAATTTGATCCGTTCCCACCACTTTAAGGCAGCTCCACACACATTACGAAACAAGCTCTATCGTCATAGCCTGTATGTCCTTCCACCACCGTCCGATTTACTCACAATCACCCACCACGAACTGTACAAATGTTGGACGATTTTCCACCTGCCGTGTGCCCACATAAATACGAGACGTCTTTGTTCTTCATCTAATTTGAAGTATGCAAACAGGAAATTGTTCTTTTGGTTGCGGTGAATTTATTACATGATTTAGTTGTTTTTAATTTTATTGTATTGTATGTGTATTTATGTGTATGTGTGTGAGTCAGTATGTCGTCACTATAATCCACGACCTGCGCAACCATGCTTGTTCTTGCTGAAAACCAGCGCCAGGTACTCCAATAGAGCGCCTAGCATATGCTGACAATGCGAATGTCGCCCCTTCGAGATGCCGCACGAGTTGTGGGGTTTATCCCCGAGGTTCGTTTTCACACCTCCCGTGGGGTAAACGCGCTTTGCTTTGCTCGTTAAGACCTTCGTCACAATGACACGTTCACTTGCGGATCTAACGAATTAAAACATGGTGCTGTATCACCAGAGTGAACGCAGCTCAATACTACCGAATCGAACACGCGACGTAAAATGTTAATTATGTGAACGCGCCTTTATATCGCCGGCAGCTTCTACCCGCTGTGTTAATAATGCCGATTTTAACGTAAACAAATATGGTCGGCGTGTGGAGTTTTGTAACTCCACAGTAGACGGACAACTTTAAACGGTTTCATAACAACACGTCCCGTGCACAATATATGTTTCCATTTCGAAATCACATATGTGTCTTCTATATTTTATTGTGTGTAAATCAATAACAATACTAGACTAAACTACACAATATATAATATATAACAAGTAAAAAAAGTACTGTCTATATTTTCGTCTGTCTAAAGTGTAAAGTTCAATTGGCTCAGTGGCGCGGCCTCTCGCTTAACCAATGGTGGAATATATATATATATATATATGGTCTACATATATTTATTCTGGTAACCCCGCCAATTCGCATTGGACAAATATGGTGGGTAAGCGTCCGTTTCTCGAGAAATGGGGATGGCATACTCAGCAGTGGAACATTTATGGCTGTGAAAAAAAAAGGCTAAAAGTTTTCATGGGTCCACTGTACGTTTTCATAATAAATTTCCAAAAAAAAAACTAAAGTTAAATTTACAAAAGTAAGCTAAATTAAACAAAATTTAAACGCTTATATTGATGTGAAACATCTTCGCAGTATAAAAGTGATATCGTAAACCGAGACGTCGTCTCGATTCAGGCTACGCTCCCCTCCACTCGGCTCTATACAGGGTCACTTACGCATAACCGTGAGCATACGGTAGATACCAAGCTGTTGTCAATGATTCACACCCACCAAGCGTCCTATGACCTTACTATTTTTAAATAATAATATATATATTCACGCCTATCCCCCGCAGGGGTTGGCAGAAACCACAGAGCTCCATCCGCTACCATTCATCGCAGCGGAACGGCTCTCCATTGGTCGCTTCTCGCCCTCGTGAGAATCAGGATGTGACGGGTGGCGAACCACGTCGCCGTCATTTTTCAACAAATTAGGTATATTAAATTAGTGTTAGTGAATCTCACGAGCCGCAAGGGAGGATGGAGGTCAGTCCCAGCAGAGCCCTGCATGCTGAGGTAAGGCACCATAGTACCCGGGGGAGCCCGATCCCGGGACGGTCGGCACGCTTGCGACTAAGCTCGACCATTATATATTAATAAATATTTATAAATCCATTCATATATTTATTCCGATGCGGGGATCAAACCCGCGACCATTGACTCCGCGGCCGGAGGGCCCCGCCATTGAGCCAATCGGTCGTCCGTGTGAAGCGAATGTGAGCGAATAATAATAAATTAATATTTATAATTTTCCATGAAATTGTATCAACTACAGACAAATTTTACGTTCGAGTTACTTTAATTTTTCCACAGGTCATATGGGACAAATATGACCTGTGGAAAAATTTGCTGAGCACGGGCCACTCCATTTCTGGGGGAACGGATGTTAATCCACCACTCTTGTCCAATGCGGATTGGCGGGGTTACCAGGCACGGAATAAATACCTGTAGGTCATACATATATTTATTCCGATGCGGGGATCGAACCCGCGACCATTGACTCCGTGGGCGCGCCACAGAGCCAATTGGTCGTCAAGTTACTTAACAAGTTCAAGTTTCTTAACAAACTTAAATTACTCCTTTGGAATATCTTGTACTTTCTCGTGAAGGTCAAAACAAAATTTGTGTAGAAGTTGCCAAGGTTGTTTCAAAGAAATAAACTTTGGGTATCGTTTTTTCGTGCTTAAGGTTATGCGGAAAAAAATCTTTTATTTCACAAACAAATTTGTTTTATATGTAATATATACTCACATAAACTAGCTAAAGAAGAAAATGGATGCGCTTACCTGTGAAAATAGAAAGAAATTTATTAAAACATTATAAGTTAAAAAGAGTAATATGTAACTGAAAAAAATCTTTACTTATCATTTAAGTTGGTTTAATTGTAACTATTTCGAAAATTAGGCAAAAAATCAAAGTGATCGATGTCTTTCAGACAATCAAAAAACTGAAATGGAATTAGACCGGACACATCATGAGGACAAAAAAGGAAAAGAGGAGAAGAGACATCGTGGAATGGTATCCCAGGAATGGAAACAAGAAAAATGGACGGCAAATGAAGAGATGAGAAGACGATTTACCGAAGGGAAGGAGAAGATCAAGCCGGGACAGGGAAAAGTGGATGAAACTAAGAGAGGCCTATGTCAAAGGACAACCTGACGAAAAACTGGTTGCTGATGGCACTATCGATTCTTTAAATTTATTTTATTATTTGTAAATACTCTGGTCAGCGAATAAAGGCTTATCTTAGTTGTAACAATTATTAATGCAATATTATCCTATTAATCAAACACAATATACAATTATAAAAATAAATTTGCTTAGACGACTGTTACCACGGACGAGCTTTCACCAAGCTATGAGAGCTATCTTCAGAGGTCAGCCTTGAGGATGTCAAGTTCATATTCAAGTCAATATGGCCGTCAGTATCTTAAGCCGGTGAAAGTGGGAATACAATTGTGGATATGCATGTAGATATTTTAGCTGTAGAGGTATACAACGAAAGGTTAATTGGCTGCAGTATTACATAGGTCGACAGTCAGTATTCTTCTTACTTAGCTAAGATCCGCGACAAGCAAACACAAATAAAAAAAATAATAATGTAATCGTATGTTTTTACTTGAAGAAGTGGATTTACGGGAGTGGATTACGGATAAACTAAATCTTACCGAAGAAACGACCGTCAGCAACTCTCCACCTCCCAACCACTATCAACAACACCTACATCAAATACACACCACCACTCTTCCTGGCGACCTGCTGTTAATCAGCGAGGTTGTGATTATACTGCGGTGCACAATGTAACGGAGGGTGTCACCTGCAATCCAGGGTGCCACCTGCCCTCCGCCAGGTTTTCTTCTTTGAGCGCAAGCTAGCTCAGGGGAGTGTTAGTCCGCTTACGTGGCAAAATCAGATCGGCCGTTTACCCACGACCTACAAATTTGTGTCTCACCTACCTGATTCTTTTTTTTTTATTTTTATGTAATAAACATTTCTTTATACTGATAACACCGTGGTTTTATTTTACAAAACCCAGGTAGGAGTTGCAGGGCAGGTGGCACCCTGGATCGCAGGTGACACCCTCCGTTACATTGTGCACCGCAGTAGAATCATTACCGCAGGTGGAATCAACCCCGCAGGTAAAAGCTGGCAGGTAGAACCCCGCAGATAAAATGTGCAGGTGAAACCCCTAAAACGGGGTTTGATTCCTGAACTTATTTTTAAAATAAATACTGAGCGAGGGCGCTCTTAAGAGACGTCATGGTTCCCGTTGATATTTCCATAACGGACGAACCCTCACTCTGGTGGTGTCGTTCCTCGGCACCCGTCAGTAACTTCCATAAAAAAACCCGAGCGGCACACGAACAAGGCCGAAATAGCACGAAGGCGCGAGCGCCGCACCTACACCTACTTGAGTTTACAAATTCCTTCTCAAATTCCTTCAATCTGTCACCGCGTTGCTTTGAACACTTAACGTATGACAAGCAAAAAATGTTCGATGGCAGATCGTGTTTTTGTTATAGTAATTTATTAATTCTAATATTAGAATAAGTATTTAAATTTGAATACGGAATAGTGTACTAATACTAATATTTTTAACTTATACTTAAACTAACTAAAATTACATCATTAAAACATGTAACCTTCCGTTACATCTTGTACACGACACGTGTTTCGCCCCAACACGAGGCATCTTCAGATATAGTAGACTCTACGGAAGACAACCGAAAAGTGACTTTTCGGTTGTCTTCCGGAACAACACGGTCAAACAACACACACAGTCACGGAAAAACACACATTACTAATTTTCTGTTATTGTTTTGCTTGTCGAGGATCTTAGCTAAGTAAAACTTTTGACTGTCCATATAGAAGAAATATACAATCATAGCAGATGGAGATCTGTGACGATGATATGTATGAAATTATAATAAACTCTGAAGTCTGTCTAAAGTCCCGATCAAAATCAATTCAACGGTTCTCCTGATTGATTCGTCACTAAAAGAATGTTATTTTCTGTTATAGTCACATTTTAGACTAACTATATTTTGTATATATCAAGCCATAGGCAAAAGGAAGCGTGGTTGCTCCACGCAAACCTGGCAAGATACGGTGATAGCAGAAGCGGGTAGCATCAGAATCACCTGGAGCGAAATAAAACGCGTAGCTCAAGACGGAGCGCGATGTCGAAGCAAGGAATGCCCTCTGCCCCACACGGGGGACATAAATACCCAAGTTAGTCATATGACATTTAAAAAACAAGAATTAAAACCGACAATTCATCATGCCACCGCAAACAATTCAAGAGATTATAATTTTTTCCTGAGTCTACGTCAACTTGAACTCATCAAATTGATAAATGATTGTAAAAGATTTTTTACGTAATTTTGACGGTAAGTAATGTGGGAGTCACGTGTATGCTTCAACAGAATTAATATTTATATTATATTTCAAGGACGCCATGGTGGTAAACAAATAATATTGAACATAATTATTTTCAATTATACTTTATATATGAAATTGGAGAGCTATTTTGTTAGTCGGTTTGACCGATTTTAATATATATTTTTTTTTATTTTGTTCGCTGTAATACAGAGAAGGTTTAAGAATAAAGAAATATAGGGAAAACATAAAAGAGCAGATTGAAAAATGAAAAATACTTTTTCTCCCTTTTGCTTCTAATTACTTTCAATAGATGGCGTTCGTGACGGCTTTATACAACACGTTCGTTAGACAACGAACGTGTTGTTATACAAAACTGACGTTTCTGAACTCTCCAAAACGGGTACGTCCACGCAGGGGTGTGGGATCGAATCTCGGGGATGCAGCCCAGTACTCGCGCAGCAACTCAATGTGGCAACCACCCCACGGTCCTAGGTGCCGCTGTTCCCAGCGGCTTTTGGACGTCCTTTAACGACTTCGCGTCGTCGAGATGTGGCCGAGGCTATTCCTACGTTAGGTCCGTCGCTGACCCTCCCCCCTCGCGGGAACTAGGCGGCGACAGGAGGATTTCGCTTGGAAGCGGACGTGCCTCAGGTGGGCGAGCGTGGAAGGGAGCAAAATTTTTGAGGTGTATGTGTGAGCCAAACTCATGGATGCTCTCCACCTTGAAGTCCCTCGCTACTACTGAATACTCCGTGAACGTCATCTATTGAGATTAAAAGGAAAAGAAAAAAAATTTCATTTTTTAAGTTGCTGTTTTATGTTTTTTTTTATTCATTAACCTTTTCTGTATTAGAGCGAACAAAATAAAAAAAAATTATTCAAATCGATCGAGCCGTTTTTGAGTTTTGGCGAGACTAACAAAATACATATTACACAAAATATTCATGAAATATGTGGATATAATTTTTGTATGTTATGAAAAATATTATACGGAAAATATCTTTGCAAACAATCTAGTTTGTAACAGAATACACAAAGTATTCCACCGTCGTCTGCGTACTGCGGGTGAACTTCGGGCAAAGTTTGAATTTTATTCCATTTTAAGTTGGAATAGAAAAGTTTCTTCGTGTAAAATATTTATTTTTATACACCTTACGGCAAACATATAATATTGTATATTATGTTTGCAGTATAAAAATATATAATAAATCCGTCTAATTTCTAGTAACCGCCAATACACGGTCTGCCGTGCCAATGGATGCGTGGCTAGGGGCGAGCCTAGTCGTAAGCGTGCCGATCGTCCCGGGGTCGGGCTCCCCCGGGGACTATGGTGCCTTACCTCAGCATGCAGGGCTCTGCTGGGGCTGACCTCCATCCTCCCTTGCGGCTCGTGGGATTCACTAAAGACGAATTTAATATACCTAATTTGTCGAAAATGACGGCGACGTGGTTCGCCACCCGTCACGTCCTGATTCTCACGAAGGCGAAAAGCGACCAATGACGAGCCGTTTCGCTGCGATGAATGGCAGCGGATGGAGCTCTGTGGTCTCTGCCAACCCCTGCGGGGGATAGGCGTGAATATATGTATGTATGTATGTAATTTCTAGTAGAAACCCCGTAAAAATTTATAAACAAAACCAGAATATCTACACAAAAAGCAGAAAACTTATTGTAAAAAATTAAATGATGTGTAAAATATGGTATAATTGAAATATACGAGGAATTGTTCGGAATACTTCCTGCCTCTGAATTCCACTACCGCAAAACTCATCAAAAAGAAAAGTTTCATCCCCACCATCTGGTACGGTGCGTTTTTCAAGAAACTTAATTCCACCACGCAAAATAATCATTACAAGCTTAAGAAAAAATATTTTATCATTATAAACAGTTTTACAATTAATTATTTGTGTACTACGAGATTGTGTTGTGAAGAGTCAGTAAGCATCTGTTTAGTGATTATTCGATCGAAAATCGAATTCTTCTACTGGACACCCTATATTTGCAATGCAATGAAAAAAGGAACTGGAGATCCATTGCATTCGTTAGGTTAAGATATCAATAAGAATGCATGAACCAGTTTTTCTCAATTTTTTTATTATGTCAATAAAATAGTCAATACTAAATTAATCATATTTTTTTAAATAAATTCACATTATTAATTATATTAATAATATAAATTTATTTACATATAAAATGAGACACTAATTTTCAAATATATTTGATATTATTTTAGAAAAGTAGTGTCTAAATGGATTCAAAAATTAACATACAATGAAACTGAAGAACTTTTTTGGGTTCCAAAATAATGTTTTTAGTTTTTATTATAAGACACACACACACACACACACACACACACATACACACATTCATACATGAGCACCAATACACACGCACTATACTACTAATATACATATAAATGCAATGCAAAATAACACTTGTATAAAGAACAAGTTAAAAACAATAAAATGGTCATTGTTTTAATTCATAATTTACATATATTCTTAGGTAGTAATATACAATATTTTAGTTTAAGTTACATTTAATGTGGGATTCACTTATCGTGGGATTTACTATGACAAATAATAATATACCTAATTTGTTAAAAATGACAGCGACGTGGTTCGCCACACGTCACGTCCTGATTGCCACGAGGGTGAGAAGCGACTAACGGAGAGCCGTTTCGCTACGATGAATGTGAGAGGAAGAATGGATGAAAAGATGGATGAGTGTGGAGGAAGCAGAGAGGGTGTGCCGGGATCGTAGCGGATGGAGTTCTGTGGTCTCTGCCAATCCTTACGGGAGATAGGCGTGAAGATGTATGTATGTACATTTAATATGTATAAAATCTAAATTTATATAGTCTATTATACACAAATAATATATAGGGAATGGTAATTGTCTTGCTGTAATACGAGCTATGGCCTAGCACAGCGACAGCGGATAATATAAGCACTACATTTAATAAATAAGTAAATTAAAAAAGAATGCCATGGCAAAAGGGAGGCAATAGTGAATTTATTTCTACCTGAATGCTTACTACACCTAAAATGATTAATGGAGTCAGGCGTTACTTTGCGGAAATCCATTACCACGTCGGCAGTTAAAATTTTTACTTAGCTAAGAGCCGCGACAAGCAAACAAAAACAGAAAATTAATAATGTGTGTTTTTCACACTACCACCTTTCCAACTTGCAAACGACACGTGTTTCGCCTCAAAACGAGGCATCATCAGGTATACTAGACTCTACGGAAGTTTTCCGTTTAAGTTACCCGTAAATCCACTTCACCCGGCAGCAAAACACACATTATTAATTTTCTGTTTTTGTTTGCTTGTCGCGCATCTTAGCTAAGTGAAAATTCTAGCTGTCCACACACTAGTCCTAAGTTCATGATTTACTCTCTATATCCGACATTTGTTCAGGTCATGACACATTCAACACGCATCTGTCTAGGTAGACTAGATATGGAAATTAAGGTTAATGACAAAATCTACAAAACAAACAAATATCCAACATATAGCGTTCTCGAATTTTCTAATAGACTATTAATTAATACATATTATATTAATGAATCATTATTTATTAATGGGGTCAGGCGTTACTTTGCGGAAATCCATCACTATATGGACAGTCAAAAGTTTTACTTAGCTAAGATCCGCGACAAGCAAAACAATAACAGAAAATTAACAATGTGTGTTTTTCTATTGGGTTAAGTGGATTTATTTGGAACTTAAACCAAAAATGACCGGCCATCACTTCTCCACCCACCAACCACTATACACAACACCAAACACACATTATCACTTTTCGGTTGTCTTCCGTAGAGTCTACTATACTTGAAGATGCCTCGTGTTGGGGCGAAACACGTGTCGTTTACAAGATGGAAAAGTGATAATGTGTGTTTGGTCTTGTGTATAGTGGTTGGTGGGTGGAGAGTTGATGGCCGATTTTCGGTAAGTTTTTTGTTTAAGTTCCAAATCAATCCACTTAACCCAACAGAAAAACACACATTGTTAATTTTCTGTTATTGTTTTGCTTGTCGCGGATCTTAGGTAAGTAAAACTTTTGACTGTCCATATGAATCATTATTGTTAAATCACAGAGAAAGATTCCTTCTTGATGCTGATTATAAAGCTTATGATGGAACATTTTGATTTATCGAACCCGGACCGGACCGGTTTACATATAATGTTGCGTCATTATTACCTTAATATTTAAATTTTCACTGACTGCCTTCGTACATGTTATATCATTTACATGTTTAAGCAATTTTTTGCGAAGGAATGCGATAGGAAGCTGTGAGTTCGTATCTTCCACTGAACTATTGACGTGGACCATATACTTTTTTTTTAATAAATCTCTCTACGCCACTTGTCACAACGGAAAACGTTGAAGCATGCTACCGTAGCCCTGACGCTGTCCCTATTCAAGGGGCGAATCTCATGGTGGGAGTGAAGATGAGACTCTCCAACTCATCCCTACTTTGGGGACACATATGGTGAACCATCTTGAGGTTCAGATGTCGGGCGGCGGGGCTTCCTCTTTTCCGTTGCCCGAACCACGGTTGTAGGGGTTGTAGGAGAGCCTGATAGGCCAGTATCCTAGCACAAGCATTATAAGCTTAGTTAGAAAGATTACCAAGAAATCTAGTTATATGTAAAAACATAGCTAGTTTTCTTTTTAAAAAACAGAAAGTATAACTGTAGCCCGAAAACATAAAAACGAAACGATAAATTTAAAAAAATACATCGGAGGCAGTCTGAGGACTGCCAACAGAAGTGAAAACTTAAAACTTTAAAGTTTCAAACTACTTGTTATATTAAATGCTGCTATTACTACAGCATGTCGCTGACGCGACTCAAAACTTTATCCATCCATGAAGCATCCAACGCACATACATACAATCGGGTCTTTTTCTTTTTCGACCTAATGGTCTTCCGTAGAGTCTACTATACCCGATGATGCCTCATGTTGAAGCGAAACATGTGTTGTGTGCAATGTGGAAAAGTGATGGTGTGTGTTTTGTGTTGATGATAGTGGTTGGGAAGTGGAGCGTTGCTGATGGCCGTTTTTTCGGTAACATTTACTTTAAGTTCCCCGTGAATCCACTTCTTCCAGTAGAAAACACACATTGTTAGTTTTTCTGTTTTTGTTCGCTTGTCGCGGATCTTAGCTAAGTAAAAGTTCTGACCGTCCACGTAATTTAAAAAGTATATCAATATCAGCCCGCGGCAGTTCACTGCTAGACATACGCCTCACTGAAGGCGCGCCACCTAGCCCGATCTTCGGCTACACGCATCCAGTCTCTGCCAGCCGCCTTGCGCAGATCGTTGCTCCATCTAGCAGGGGGGCGTCCCACACTATGTCACTCGTCTACTTCAACGATTGTCGGTTCTCCGACAAACGTGTTCAGACCATTACCAATTCAGTCTGCTAACTTGAAGAGCTATGTCGGTGACTGTTGTTTCTCGTATATATATATTCACGCCTATCCCCCGCAAGGGTTGGCAGAGACCACAGAGCTCCATCCGCTACAAAACGGCTCGCCATTAGTCGCTTTTCGCCCTCGTGAGAATCGCCAGGACGCGATGGGTGGCGAACCACTTCGCCGTCATTTTCAACAATTTAGGTATATTACATTCGTATTAGTGAATCCCACGAGCCGTAAGGGAGGATGGAGGTCAGCCCCAGCAGAACCCTGCTGAGGTAAGGCACCATAGTACCCGGGGTAGCCCGATCCCGGGACGGTCGGCACGCTTGCGACTAAGCTCGACCATTATATATTAATAAATATTTATAAATCCATTCATATATTTATTCCGATGCGGGGATCAAACCCGCGACCATTGACTCCGCGGGCGGAGGGCCCCGCCACTGAGCCAATCTCCGGTATATATAAAACGTATATAACATAAACTAAATAAAATGAATGAGCGTTAATTTAAAAAAAATAAATTGTAAAAGTATTAAAACGCTGACCTCGAATAATGCAACCCCGAAAATAGCTACCGCGCTCGCCTTGAAACACTTTCGTGAAATCTGTACATTTATCTAAAATCTTCTGCCTATATTTACACTTATTAAGAAAGGCTGCCGCCACATAGGCGGGGACACCTTCACGGCCCATACGAGATGCCGTTGATAGAGAATGAAGAACGAATATATATTCTTTTTATGGTCCTATGTACCCGAGGTGGGGCAGAGGGCGTCCACAGTGCTTCTCTATTGGGATCGATCTTGAACGACGCGCTTCACTTCAGGCCACGTCAACCCGATGGATTGGGATGGGAAACTGATGGAGGGGGTGGGAAGCGAAGGTATGGTTTTGGTGGGAGCTCAGATTAAGTTAGTCGAAGCTCCCTATAAAATGCCAAATATCCATCTGCTGTGTCAGTTGTGGGACAGCAAGGAAGAGCAGAACCTCGGCCAGTCCGTCAGTCACCACGTCCCCGTCATCCACCCCGGGACCTTCTACCGCTCCCTCGAGCTGTAGATGCTAAGGATGCAGGACACAGGGCGAGCGTTCTGCCCCCTTAAACAGAACTAACTTACTAGGGAGGATACCCGAAGAAAACCGAGTCAGTCTGGACTCTGAGGCGGCAGCCCCGCCAGCAGCTGGGGCACAGCGGGCCAATCACCTACTTGTCTGAATTAAACCGATTAAAGAAACCCAAACAGTGAATAACCGCACCGATCAAATAATGAATATATGTAGGGAACGAAAAAGTTTATATGGTATTATAAGTCCAATTTTTACAGAGGACTACCGTCAGCAAATCCCCAAGCACTTCACCATCGTCACCGAGATTGGCAAAGTCAAACACACACTATCATTTTTAACTGTAAGTACAACGCTTTTCGCCTTAACACTAGGCATCCTCACGTATAGTAGACTCCACGGTTATCTATTGTTCTCGGTAAGACTTAGACTTGTAATTCTCTACACACTTATTCTTTTGGTTTGTGTTCGCAGATCTTAGCAAAGAGCTGAGATCCGCGGTAGAGCCACGCTGCAGACGAATGTTTTGTCAAGAGAGGCATATTATTTGTCTGTAGCATGAATGGGCCGGCTCGCCCGGGGAAGTACTGCAGTCCCGTAGAAAACCGGCGTGTGAGTGGTAACTTGGCTACCGCGCTTCGTCCGATGAGCGGTTGAGTTCCGGAGGCCCAGTTCTCTCCTCCCCCTACCATAATGATACTTTTCTTAAAGGTCGGTAAAACTTCTACACTGCCTATGGTATTGCGGATGTTCATGAGCGGCATTGATTGCTTTCAATCAGGTGACACGCCTGCTCGTTTGCCTTCCCATCCGATAAAAAAAGTAAAACTAGATGACTAAGAAAAACTTTCAATTCATACACCACGTCCCCGTCAGCGGTCATTTTTCACGCAGGATTGTCGATATCGTAATTCAAATTACTGCAACTAAGTGTTGGAACAACTTGCCTCGTGACTTGCGTACTATAAATATGTTTAAAAAAATACAAAAATCTAATTTGAAGCATGCAAACAGGAACTTGTTCTTTTGGTTCTCTCTCTCTCTCTCTCTCTCTCTGAGTCCTAAATCCCCCTGGTGGGGCATAGGGTAGACACGACGTTTCTCCATCTCGACCTGTCTTCTTCTTGTTCTTTTGAATTTGTGAATTTATTACATGAGAAAAAACTAAGTTCGACTCTCCATCTTTATAATGGATGTCAACAAAATAACGCTTGTCTCCATCTATTACTTTATATATTTTTATTTAAAGTAAATATTAATTATTTTCTTATCCTTGGATGTTTTGTTTCTATCGGATCATAACAAACGTCTTATCTTTTGATTCAAAATCCGCGTTGAGTAACTACGAGTTGCCCCAACAAATGTTTGCCAAATCCAGTATCCACACTTATGATGCACACTTTGCAAATGAGTGAGGCAAATGTTGGGCAAACCGTGTGCCAACACGCCGTCACTGTTGCGATCACGCGGCTGATTCACGTAGAGACCGATTCGCTATGCATTCCGTTCACGATTAACAAACTCTTCAGTCACAACACGAGTGCTGTTCAGCATCACCAAACAAAGATAAAAAAAAACTAGCTCGCTCGACCTCACGCCGTGACTGGCAAATGTGAATGTATTATACAAATCACAGCGTAAAGGTGAAAAGTAGACAATTTGTCTCTACATACATACATATAGTCACGCCTGCCTCCTTGTAGGATTAGGCGGAGACCACAGATATCTATCCGCTACCATCCCGACACACCTACCTTGCTTCCTCCACACTCATCCATCCTTCCTCCCACATTCGTCGTACCGAAGCGGCTCTCCATTCGTCTGTCTCTATGACTGTCTATAAGATTTTCCCGCCAACCTACATCGTGTTTTTCAATTCCTACCATTAGTTCACACTCTACCTATGCATATTTATATATCTTATTAAAAATTTTAATCATTTCTAAAATACTATTTAAAACTTGTAGTGAGTGACACACACATACATACATATAATCACGCCTGTCTCCCGTAGGGGTATGCAGAGACCACAGATCTCCATCTGCTACGATCTCGGCAAACTTTTTTGCTTCATCCACACTCATCACTCTTCTCATGCAAGCCCGCCGGTTAAGGGTACTCTTGACCTGGTCTTTCTTAAAAACTTTATCAATTTGGTCAAGGTATGTTTTCTTTGGTTTTCCCCTACCGACCCTTCCATCCACATTAGCAATGTAAATTTCTTTTGCCAGTCGTCTTTCATCCATCCTCTCTATCCGCCCAAACCATCTAAGCATCCCACTCTCAACTTTTGTCACGACACCTTCTTTTACTCCACATCGCTCTCTTACTCTACTACTACTCAAGTCTAAATACATTTTTAAACTTGTAGTGGATGACATTTGATTTAAATACAGTTTTTTTTTAAATATTAAGTCATTCATTAATATAATTAATTATTTAATTCTAAGATTATTAATGGAGTCAGGCGTTACTTTGCGGAAATCCATCACTATATGGACAGTCAAAAGTTTTACTTAGCTAAGATCCGCGACAAGCAAAACAATAACAGAAAATAGACTCTACGGAAGACAACCGAAAAGTTTTTGACTTTTCGTTTGTCTTCCGTAGAGTCTTACCTGAAGATGCCTCGTGTTGGGGCGAAACACGTGTCGTTTACAAGATGGAAAAGTGATAATGTGTGTTTGGTGTTGTGTATAGTGGTTGGTGGGTGGAGAGTTGATGGCCGATTTTCGGTAAGTTTTTGGTTTAAGTTCCAAATAAATCCACTTAACCCAACGGAAAAACACACATTATTAATTTTCTGTTATTGTTTTGCTTGTCGCGGATCTTAGCTAAGTAAAACTTTTGACTGTCCATATATTTAATTCTAATTTTATACGGAAGAAAAATTTCTCTTATATAAGATATTTATCAGTATATAAATTCAGGTATAAATACTGTCAGTGCGGAAGCGTGTAAATCCCTAGAATATTAAATTAAATTAATTAATGTTTTTTATATTACTTGATTTATTTCTATTATAATGATATGTTATTATCAGTTATATTGTTTAATTGTGGTTGCGTATTACACAATATAATAAGAAGATAGATTATGGCGTATAAGTGGCTGGTTATGAAAAACAAAAACACGTGTTTCGGTTGTCTTCCGTAGAGTCTACTATACCTGAAGATGCCTCGTGTTGGGGCGAAACACGTGTCGTTTACAAGATGGAAAAGTGATAATGTGTGTTTGGTGTTGTGTATAGTGGTTGGTGGGTGGAGAGTTGATGGCCGATTTTCGGTAAGTTTTTGGTTTAAGTTCCAAATAAATCCACTTAACCCAACGGAAAAACACACATTATTAATTTTCTGTTATTGTTTTGCTTGTCGCGGATCTTAGCTAAGTAAAACTTTTGACTGTCCATATAAAAACACGTGTATCTCGACTATTTTTAATTGCCTGCTAAAATTCATAGACGGTTTTCGGTACGATAGCCACCATTTTATCAAGACGTAACGTGACAAGCTGACAATTATTTTTCATTTCAAGATACTTTATGTTATTGTATTTTACTTGACACTGGCATAATAGTTATAACTAATTGCCATCAAACAAAAAAAATATATAATTAAACATACATTTGACAAACTTCCACGTTTTGAAATTACAAAAATCTCTTATTTATGTTTACCAACTTAATATGTTTTTTCGCGAATCGCTAAATGTCGTCATCGGCTAAAAAATCTGCCGGTTACACCATAAAAAATTATATAATGAAAACAATCCATTAATCACATGGTAAAAATATATTACACAGTGTATATATTACAAAGAAAGAGACGTGTGTGATCGATTATTATATTATATATAAAATACTCATCTGTTTCCGACACGTGACAATTATTAATAAGACCTCCTGATCTGAGATAAGATCTGAGATTGTATAATAAACCTAATTTGTTAAAAATGACGGCGACGTGGTTCGCCACCCGTCACGTCTTGATTCCCACGAGGGCGAGAAGCCACTAACGGAGAGCCGTTTCGCTACGGTAATTGTTAGAGAAGGAATGAATGTAAAGGTGGATGAGTGTGGAGGAAGCAAGGAAGGTGTACCAGGATCGTAGCGGATGGAAATCTGTATCTGCCTACCCCTACGGGAACCAGGCGTGACAATATGTATGTATATATAAAGGCATTACAGCCGCGGGTGGGTCTTAGCCTGGTTCTGTAAATTCTTCAGTCGGGTCTTAGTTTAGCTGTTTCTCTCCAGCTTCTCACACCGATTATCTCGTACTCGTACGTAGTCCTCGACTCCATCTAGACATCTGAGCTTAGAGCTGTGAGTATGGATGTATGTTTGTTACTCTTTCACGAAAAACTACTGGATTTGGATGAAATTTTACAGTAATATAGGTTATACATCGAAATAACATATAGGCTACAATTTGTAATGATTTTATGTTATTTTGGTCGTAATATAATTTTACTATTAAGTAAAAAAAATATATTTATTTAAAATGATCTGTCACGAAACCTAACCTAACCTGTAGGTAATGTGGCAGACCAAATTCCACGCGAGTGAAGCCGCGGGCAGAAGCTAGTAATACTTTATATCAAATAAACTGGCTTGTCTTTATTTAAAGGTATTATGACCTTCTTATAAATTAATTTCGCAAGCGTTTCACAGATGTCGACATCATTGTAACCTGATAAATGTGATGTCGAAATTTTGTTTTTAAAAATTGTTTTAACCGACGCGACGACGCGAATGTCGAAGTGAAGTCACAGAAACAGTAAGATCACCTCTACAAGGGTGTCTGTAATTGATGTGGTCAGTGTCGTCCTCTTATGGTCCAAAATGGCAGCGCAGTCGTGGAGGACGGTCGCGACAAACCGGTTCCAAAGGTAGCATCCAATATGAACGCAAATATAATCCTTTACAGAACGTGTTTATGATGACCAATGTTACTATTCCTATTGGAATGGATTTATATATGAAATATTTATATTACTAGCTGACCCGGCAAACTTCGTAACACCTGAGATTAAAAAAACTTCACTTTTGAATTATATTTGATTTCTGCACGACGGGACGAACATCAAATATTTGACAGATAGCAATAGTTTCTAAGGGACAACGAAATTGTTGTTTTTACTATATTCCTAATATTTTTATCATATTTACTCACCTTTCAAACCTTCCCTGGACTTCCAAAAATAAATCAAAACCAAAATTAGCCAAATCGGTCCAGCCGTTCTCGAGTTTTAGCGAGACTAACGAACAGCAATTGATTTATATTTACACACACACACACACACATATATATATATATATATATATATATATATATATATATATATATATATATATATATATATATATATATATATATATACATACATACATACATACATAGATACATACAATAATTTATATCATTCGATACACTGGCCGGACGAGCAGGTATTTTTACCCGGTCTTAATATTAAAATTAAATTTAAAAAATAAAACCTCTGATATCAAAGAATCAACATTTGATATTCTTTCAAATTCTTTAAGGAGCAAAGATAATTTATCACTGGGCGCAAAAACAAATGATTTATTTTAATCTCCTAATAATTTTTGATTGGAACAATTTTAATTATGATAAATCAAATCCACATGCATGAGTTATTCAGTTATATCTTATCGTGAAAGAAGATTATTAATGAGTAATGTAACTTATTTCACACCAGATTCACAAGATGTAAATACATCCTTCGCATTATTTGCGTAAGAATTGGTATTACTAGTGGTACCCACATATGTTACACACATACACACACACTCACACACTCACTCACACACACACTCATACACACACACACACACACACACACACACACGTTGGACAATTTCATTTTCAAAACAAGTATCTCCATGGCCCCTCTTTAAGTTCAATGTCAGATAACAAGTGACATTACACCAATCAGCATCTCATAATACAATGAACTTGTTGGCGTACTTACGGAAAACGAATAGTCAATAAAAAACAATTGAGATAAAAGTCCTTATGTGTGTTTCCTCGCTGTATGTGGGTCAAGGGACTCACGTCTTAATACGGAGAGAGAAGTAAATAAATTCACTAGGTTTTTTTTAAGTGAAAACTTCTATAGCCGCATTACATGACTTATACGACTCTGGGTAGGGAAAAAATCTATAGGTTCGCGTCAGCAACATGCTAATGCTTAAGGAATATCTATAGCTATGAGTATAGCTATAGACATACTTTACACGCATCACGCCAACACATTGTATGTACTTTCCACTTTTCGGTTGTCTTCCGTAGAGTCTACTATACCTGAAGATGCCTCATGTTAGAGCGAAACAGGTGTCGTTTACAAGATGGAAAAGTGATAATGTGTGTTTGGTGATGTGTATAGTGGTTGGTGGGTGGAGAATTGATGGCCGATTTTCGGTAAGTTTTTGGTTTAAGTTCCAAATAAGTCCACTTAACCCAACGGAAAAACACACATTATTAATTTTCTGTTATTATTTTGCTTGTCGCGGATCTTAGCTAAGTAAAACTTTTGACTGTCCATATACATTGTATATACCCGGTTGTATGTGTGTGCGTTGGATGCTTCATGGATGGATAAAATTTTGTGAGTCGCGTCAGCAATATGCTGTAGTAATAGCGGCATATCTTTAGCTATCACACTCACGTGTTATATAATATTAGTGTTATGTATATCTATACACATGAAGTTTAACTTTTTACGTGGAAAATTCTATGTATATACCTTGCGCTGTTCTTTATATTTAGTTTTAATTTGATTATTTCAATTGTTGAATTGTCAGATCATTGTGCAGTACAACAGTGAGTACTAAATATGTTATTAATATTACAATTAGTTTGAAATTTCAAAATACAGTTTTAAGATTTCACTTCTGTCGGCAGTCCTCGCGACTACCTCCGATTTTTTTGTTAGAGTCACTTCCTACAATTAGTTGCGTAAAAGCATTCAAAAATCATTTGAATATACCTTAGCTTAAAACCCACAAACTTATAAATATCATTATTTAAAATAGTTTTCAAGTTAAAATGTTTGTATACTTAAAAAATTTTGTTTTGTATAATAATAACTGGACCTCTTAAAAACGAATGATTTATCTCATTCGATACACTGGTCGGACAAGCAGGTATTTTTACCTGGTATTAATTAAAGTTTTTATGCTTCCACCAATATGACAAGGCGACCTGCCTTTGCCCGATCATCAAAAAGATGCAAATTAACGGGAGGGAAAGGTCAGAGTGGTGGTAGAAGATAGCAGGCAGGTTATTTACCCGCCTTTAAGAAAGATTTGGAGGGAGGGACAGAATGGTGGTAGAAGCGGAATTAATTTGTAGTTGTAGAGCCACGCTGCAGACGAATACTTTGTCGAGAATGGCATATTATTTGTCTGTAGCATGAATGGGCCGGCTCGCCCGGGGAAGTACCACACTCCCGCAGAGAACCGGCTTCTGAGTGGTAGCTTCGCTACCGTGATTCTTCCCGTGAGCGGTTGAGTTCCAAAAGCCCATCTCTTCCCCCTCCTCTTTCCCCTCCAATAATGACACTTTCCTTAAAGGCCGGCAACGTTTCGGCCTATGGCACGGCGAATGTCTATGGGCGGCGTTGATTACTTTCCATCAGGTGACGCCTGCTCTGTTGCCTTCCTATCCCATAAGAATAAAATATGATGTTGTGATGAAGCTAAGCTATGTTACATTCTTGGATAAGCTGCCCAATTCATTATTTTACCATATCAAGAGCAAACGCATTGGATGATTTATTTTAACATAACACGAGATTTTAATGGAGTCAGGTGTTACTTTGCGGAAATCCATCATATATGTGGACACTTAAAACTTTTACTTGGCTAAGATCCGCGACAAGCAAACAATAACAGAAAATTAATTATGTGTGTTTTCCTGCTGGATGGAGTGAATTTATTGAGAACTTAAACCAAAAACTTACCGAAAAACGGCCAGCAACTCTCCACCCACCAACCACTATACACAACACCAAACACACACTACCACTTTTCCACCTTGTAAACGACACGTGTTTCGCCCCAACACGAGGCATCTTCAGGTATAATAGACTCTACGGAAGACAACCGAAAAGTGGTAGAATTGTTCCTAAGTAGGATCTTAGCTAAGTAAAACTTGACTGTCCACATAACACGACATACCCAAATCGTTGAAAGTCCAATTATAATTATAAAGTTCTATAACTAAATATTATTTTAATATAAATAAAATAATATTCAGTTATAGAACTTTACATTGTACATAAAAAATTCAGGAGACATTTATAGAAATAGAAATGTTTATTTGTGAAAAACTTTTTTACTGCAACTCAATACTAAAATTAGGCCCGTTCATGCTAAAGACAAATATTATGCCATTCTTGATAAAGTATTCGTTTGCAGCGTGGTTCTCCAACTAGAAAATATGTATTAGGATAAAGAAAAATACGCATGTCTTTCGTGAAATAATGTATACTCGGTGAAAGATTCAATTTCACATCTGACTTATTTCAAAAATGCCAAGTGATGAAGTCGCGAACTTCGACCTGTTCGTGCCATAATATTAAGTATACAGATTTCACGCCTAATTAACTTGTGTATCCATAGACTTATGTCCCAATGTCAGTGGTTAAACATACTAGAAGGAAAACAATTTAAATTCCATTGTAGTTAGAAATAATTAGGTAATATGAATCGTTAATAATGGTACGGCTATTTTGAAACATACATTATGTAAATTTCCGCAAATCCATTACTATGTGGACAGTCAAAACTTTTACTTAGCTAAGATCCGCAACAAGCAAACAATAACAGAAAATTAATAATGTGTGTTTTCCTGCTGGATGAAGTGGATTTACCTGGTGGTAAAAAAAGCTGGAAAAGTGGTAGAGTGTGTTTGGTGTTGAGTATAGTGGTTGGTGGGTGGAGAGTTGTTGACGGCCGTTTTTCGGTAAATTTTAGTTTGAGTTCCAGATAAATCCACTTCATCCAGCAGGAAAACACACATTATTAATTTTCTGTTGTTGTTTGCTTGTCGCGGATCTTAGCTAAGTAAAAGTTTTGACTGTCCACATACATTATGTACGTTAGCCGTAGAATATCACAGGCCTGAGATGCGATACAAAATTATTGGTGTTATACGAAATCTGTTATACAATATGGGAACATCCACACCCACAGTAGAGTGGGATCGAGCCTAGGGGATGAACCCCACAGCTCGCGCAGCAACTCAAAGGGGCGACCGCCTCCGGTCCTAGATGCCGCTGTTCCCAGGAGCTTTTGGCCGTCCTTTAACGACTACGCGTCGTCGAGATTTGGCTGAACCTATTTCTACGTTGGGTCCATCACTGGCCTTCCACGCGGTTGCCAGGCGCCGACAAGAGTATTTCATGGAGGGAAGCAAGGTTTTGTAGGTGTGAGTGTAGTCCATTGTCGACTCGGTCAATCGAATCTTCCGAGCCAACCGGACCACAAACTCATAGATGCTCTCCATCCTGAGGTCTCTCGCTATTACGTCATTATGTACATAGCGAACCGCCCCCACGATGGCGCGCAGAGACAGATTAAAACTGTTGAACTGGACAGATGGGCATCCAAATTTTTACCAATAAATCCATTGGTAGGGACTACTATAGGTACAATATCAATGGAACCAACATGCCGTATAGGATCTCATGGGCGAGGTCAATGTATTTTTTTCTAGGATTCTCATCATGCGGAACGCTAATATCCACTATCATTGCCTCGCATGTAGTTCTATCCACTATCACAATGTCAGTCTTATTGGCAACAACATACCGATCCGTGATAATGAATCGATTCCAGTATAATGTACCGCGACTGTTAATGCTTTAATAATTATCGTTTTGTTATTTGCATTTATTACATTTTTATCGGTGTATAATAAACTCCTCAGTTACTTATTTATGTGTTACTTCACACAATGGCTCAGCAATCACTTCCTCTTATATAACTCGTGTTACCGGATAACCGCGAGTGTGGCTGGTAGAGACACAGATCATTCGTCCAGCCGTACGCGGCACGCGCTAAAACTTCCACGTTCTAATAATACCACCATGTCTGCAACTTGATAGCGAAGTAGTCTGCTTTATTAACCGCAAATAACAATCATCGTCGGGCAAAACCAACAAAACATGGAACTAAATATAGCTCTGAATATATATATATATATATATATATATATATATATATATATATATATATATATATATATATATATATATATATATATATATCTGAATATATATATCTATAGTGAATCTATAAATACCATGTTATTATTTTTGTTTGTATGCGTGCGTTTGGATGTTTTTTATACACTAAAAACAATTTATGTTTTAATTTACTTATATAAAATCATCCACTCGCATATTGAGTCTCTAAAACTGATCTCTCTTTTAAATTTTAACACCTGCATCGGATCACGAAATCCCCATAAAATGTTTAGTATTAGATTTTATCCATACATCATATCCCATTATAAGACCATAGTACGCATTTATCGCCTATACAATAATATATTTATTGACCACGGTACAGAAGCGTTCGATATTTTCAATATCAAAATACATCAATTAAAACGATCGCTCCGTGACATCTTTGGCAGCCGATAGATCACAAAATTATTGTTATTCTTCTTTTTTATAATTCTTATTTTTTTATTTAATATTATCTGTTCAATTTTACAGTATTTCATTATTACATAAGTAACCCTATTGTCGAAATGTTGCCATGCTGGGCGCAAATTTAAAGAGTTATAGTCCGGACGTTGTTAAGTTTATATTACATAGTATTGTTTAAGACTATAACTTGTGTGTGCCTAATAAATAAATAAATACATGTCCCAATGTTGGGCACGGAGCTTTTCGATGATAGACATTAAAGCATCACTTTTTTCATGCCGGATTGATGGATCATCCAAGCCGTATATAATCGTTGACTCTGAAAGCGATGGTCTTCTCTACTAAATCTTTTAGGTGTTTTCATATATGTGTAACTAAGGACTGTTCATCTATTCTATCACGTGTCCATCAACTTTACCCATCATTTAAGGTAATGTGTTTATCTGAATGCTTCGTGATGTTATTCACGTCCAACCGTGAAGAATAAAAGGAAAAAAGCGAAGGAAGGAAAAGTGAATGAAAGTAATTCGACTTAGATTTTAATCTACAACCCAGTGTAAGTGGTTTTTAATCAGTGAGTCAACAGTCAACGGTCTGTCCATTGAGGTGATCTGCGTTCTTATCGTTTCTTCCTTTAAATTTTCTAAATATGTAACATAGCTGTAACATAGCTCCCCCGGGAACTATGGTGCCTTACCTCAGCATGCAGGGCTCTGCTGGGGCTGACCTCCAGCCTTCCTTGCGGCTCGTGGGATTCACTAAAGACGAATTTAATATACCTAATTTGTCGAAAATGACGGCGACGTGGTTCGCCACCCGTCACGTCCTGATTCTCAAGGCGAAAAGCGACCAATGACGAGCCGTTTCGCTGCGATGAATGGCAGCGGATGGAGCTCTGTGGTCTCTGCCAACCCCTGCGGGGGATAGGCGTGAATATATAAAAATAAAAAAATAAAATATGTAACATAACCATTCAAAGATGCCCTACGACGTAGTGGAGACCTAGTGCGATCTAGTGGAGACCTGTGAGGCACTGTGAGACCCCACAAATATGGTTGAGATTTCAGCTTAGACCGCTATTCAAGAAGTAAGAAGGGCGACATGGTACACGATATAACTCGCCTACAACAATACCAAAAAAACACAATCTAACCCTTTACTTAAACCACGTTTCAAGCTGGGATGCCCCACGGGCGATACCGCCCCCTAGTGGGCGCTGGAGCTTTTCATGGGGGCGCTAACAGATCCAAAGGCAAATGGGGGGGTTGTTATGAAATACTTCATGAAAAATCCTACTAATATTATAAAAGTTTGTGAGTATGGATGTATGTTTGTTACTCTTTCACGAAAAAACTACTGGACGGATTTGGATGAAACTTTAAAGTAATATAGGTTATACATAGGAATAACATATAGACTACAATTTGTAAGGATTTTATGTAATTTTGGTCGTAATATAATTTTACTATTAAGTAAAAAAAATATATATTTTTTTAAAATGACCTATCACGAAACTTGTTGTGGCAGACCAAATTCCACGCGAGCGAAGCCGCGGGCAAAGCTAGTACTTTTATATAACCGTCTAACACGTTTATCTTATCAAAGTGGTACATAATAGGTTGAAAACCTATGTTTTCACGAATAACAGCGCTTTCAACGCTGTTCGGCGAATTGATCGCGTTAGGAATCCCACGGATAATTTATTTGCATACAATGCAAGACACTATCGCATGTTACACACATGTATAAACAGATTGGCTCACTGGCTATAAATAAATATACAATTGCGTCATAGACAATGATCTGATGTCTGCATCTGTCAAAATACACAACTTATATATTTATAAAGTTATAATACATTATTAATGGAGTCAGGCGTTACTTTGCGGAAATCCATCACTATATGGACAGTCAAAAGTTTTACTTAGCTAAGAAGATGACTTTTTGGTTGTCTTCCGTAGAGTCTACTATACCTGAAGATGCCTCGTGTTGGAGCGAAACACGTGTCGTTTACAAGATGGAAAAATGATAATGTGTGTTTGGTGTTGTGTATAATGGTTGGTGGGTGGAGAGTTGATGGCCGATTTTCGGTAAGTTTTTGGTTTAAGTTCCAAATAAATCCACTAAACCCAACGGAAAAACACATTATTAATTTTCTGTTATTGTTTTGCTTGTCGCGGATCTTAGCTAAGTAAAACTTTTGACTGTCCATATATAAAGTTACAGTTAAGCACATTTTAAAAAATTCTGAATTTTTTCTATGTTTAAATAAATATATTAGATGCATAGAGATAATGGATGAAAGAGGACTGACAAAAGAAACTTATTTTGCGGATATAGAGGGAAGAGTCAGTAGACGAGAACTACCAGAACCGCGGTGAAGGTGTCGTGACAAAAGTTGAGAAAGGGATGCTTAGATGGTTTGGGCACGAGGAGATTATGGATGAAGGAAACGACTGATAAAAGAAATTTTCGTTGGATGGAAGAGTCGTTAGAGGAAGACCAAGGAGAACATACGTTGACCAAATCATCGATGTTCTCAAGAAAGGCCACGTCAAAAAAAACCCTTAGCCGACGAGCTTGTGTGAAAAGGGTGGTGAACGTGGACGAAGCAAAAGAACTGTGCTGGGATCGCAGCAGATGGAGGTTTGTGGTCTCTGCCAACCCCTACGGGAAATAGACTTGATTTTATAGATAGATAAATATATTCTTTAACGTACACCAAACACAAAGTTATACAATTATTGATTGTAATATTTATATACAAATGGCGGTCTTATCGCGAATAGCGATTTCTTCCACACAACCAACCGTAGAATGTTAAAATGTTGTATGTATGTATTAAATATATTATTTTGTTTGTTAAAAACCATATAAAATAAAATGCACAAATATACAAATTTTGTTTTTTTAGGTTCTTAAGTTTAGGAAAACTATTTATTTTACTTTGAATCCATTATTAACATCTGTGGAAATCGTAACATACTCCCACATAAGACAGACAGCGTCTAGTGTGGGAGGTAGACAAAGTATGTAATAGTTAAGGTCATAGTTTGAAGTAAAGTTTTTATTATTATAAATAAATATAAATAGAACAGAGTTATCCTATTTCTCTACACAGGTTCCGTCTCTAGAAACAAATTCTACAGACGTCTTTAAGTTTTACTTAGCTAAGATCCGCGACTTGTCGCGGATCTTAGCTAAGTAAAACTTTTGACTGTCCATATAGTGACAGATTTCCGCAAAGTAACGCCTGACTCCATTATTAATAAGAAAAAAATAGTCCAATGAGCAGGCACGGATTATTTCAGTTATATGCATTTTTTTTTAACAGCCATATATATGTCCCACTGCTGAGTACGGGCCTCTTCATTTTTGGAGGAACGGAAGTTAACCCACCACGCTTGTCCAATGTGGATTGACGGGGTACCAGACTCGGGATAAATATTTGTAATCCATACATATATTTATTTCGATGCGGGATCGAACCCGCGACCATTGACTCCGCGGGCGGAGAGCCCCGCCACTGAGCCAATTGGTCGTCTATTTTGGTCGGTTATATGCATTAGCTGATATCAATCAGATTTTAAAAATTCACTGATTTGCCAATCATGCAAAAAGACCAACTCTACACAAGTTATGAGGTTACTGATAATTGATGGACTTTTCGGTTGTCTTCCGTAGAGTCTACTATACGTGAAGATGCCTCGTGCTGGGGCGAAACACGTGTCGTTTACAAGATAGAAAAGTGGTAGTGTATGTTTGGTGTTGTGTATAGTGGTTGGTGGGTGGAGAGTTGATGGCCGATTTTCGGTAAGTTTTTGGTTTAAGTTCCAAATAAATACACTTGATCGAGCACAAAAAACACATTATTAATTTTCTGTTATTGTTTTGCTTGTCGCGGATCTTAGCTAAGTAAGACTTTTGACTGTCCACATAGTGATGGATTTCCGCAAAGTAACGCCTGACTCCATTAATAATAATTGATGGAGTCAGGTTTTTCCTTGCGGAAATCCATTATAGAGATGGACGGTCTAAAATCTACGAACACAAATAAATAGTATTGTGAATTTGCGAAAGTCTTTAGGTCTTTAATAAAGTCTTTACAAGGTTGTCTTTCATAGAATCTACTACAACTAAAGATGTCTCGTCTCTAGGCGAAACGCACTGTGTTTGTGGTGAAAAGTGGTATTGTGTTATACGTATAACACCACAGGGATCACGGAAGCGTGATCGGCCTTTAATGCATGTGTAGGCTTGTATTTTGAAGGTGCCAATGTCGTATCGGTTCGGAAAGATCGCTGAGATTAGAATATTGATTTGATTTGAAAAAAAAAATCAGTTTAAATTAAACACGTTGTTTTTTTTTTATTATGACCTGCACATATTCATTACGAGTCTGGTTGTTTCGGTTATGTATCTTGGACAAGAGAGATGGGTAAATGTCCCTTCTTCAGAAATAAAGATAGGTACTATAACGTATCGTACTGATACGGTGACACCGAATCTTTAGGGGGTTTATCTTCGATATAGTGAAACTCTTCCAAGTGAAGTTAATTTATTAATGAATCACTTTACATTATATATTCATTATTAATTTCTTCTGCCAGGAACACATGTCACCTGTCCCTCCAAAGACTTCTGTCAATCCAATCTTGTTTTTATATAAAACAATTCATTTCTATATATTTTAAATTTATAATTACGAATGTTTATATATATATATATATATATATATATATATATATATATATATATATATATATATATATATATATATATATATATATATATATATATATATATATATATATATATATATATATATATATATATATATATATATATATATATATATATATATATATATATATATATATATATATATATATATATATATATATATATATATATATATATATATATATATATATATATATATATATATATATATATATATATATATATATATATATATATATATATATATATATATATATATATATATATATATATATATATATATATATATATATATATATATATATATATATATATATATATATATATATATATATATATATATATGGTGGTTGGTTGGTAATTGAAAAGTTTTTAGTGAAAAGTTAAACGTAAAAAAAAGAACTATTGAAAAGATCTAGGAAAATCAATCGAATTTAAATCAATATGTCAATGCACGGACTTAATAAGATTATAGTGCGATGATTTAAAAAGGAGATGACATGCTTAAGTGACTCAGCCAAAGAAAACCGGAAAGAATGTGAACTCTAATTGAAAATACCGACTTAATCAGATAATACGCAGCGATGAGTCTGACCGTCGCGTTATGGCCATAAACAAGAATTATGGACGCTGACAAGTGGTCTGTCATCTGAAGTGGCGAGTGCTATAGGTGGACAAGAATGAGATACGGGGACATTAAAACTGACATAAATATTATGAGACCCATTTATGAAAGACGTTAAGACTGACCTTTTTAGAATGCCCTTGAATCGCAACAATTACTGTCCTAAAGTCAATTTAATTGAAAAATAAAATAATCTATTTATTAATATATTTTACGAAAATTAATATGTGGACAGACAGAATTTTTACTTAGCTACAACTATTATGCCAGTGTCAAGTAATATATGTTAAAATGAGATCTCTTGAAATATAACTAGTCAACCTGTCATATTACGTCTTGATAAAATGGCGGCCATTCTACCAAAACCTTCTATAGACTATTTCAGTCAACTTAAAAAGTCACGATACACACATTTATTTCATATCACTTCACTTATACACCTTAATCGATCTATATTGTATAATACAACACCACAATTACGAACAAATAAAAGATTACGAAAATGAAATAAAAACACAAGCTCACTGATGTGTGAGTTGACGAGCAAAAGTCATACTTAGCTAAGATCTGCGACAAGCAAACCAAAATAGAAAGATAATGTGTGTTTTTTACTAGAAGAAGTAGATTTACGAGGAACTTAAACTACATCTTAGCATAAAAACGGCCGTCAGCAACTCTCCACTTCCCGACCACTATCAACAATACGAACACCAAAACACACCAGCACGCTTCCGCAATGTACACGTGTTTCGCCTCAACACGAGGCATCATCAAGTATAGTAGACTCTCCGGAAGTCTTCTGTAAGATTTAGTTTAAGTTCCCCGTAATGACACTCTCCTTAAAGGCCGGCAACGCTTCTGCATTGCCTATAGCACTGCGGATGTCTGTGGGCGGCGTTGATTGCTTTCCATGAGGTGACACGCCTGCCTTCCTATTCCATACAAAAAAAAACTCCATTTAACGAACTCATGAGACGAATGCTTGAAAGCCATTGACAACTGGAATCAATAATAAGTTGATAATGGAGCTTCATAGCTTAGAAGAGGCTATATATAAAATATGAGTACAAAGTAATCTAGATTTGCACAGGTTCCAACGCTCGCGGGTACATAAACATACGGTTCTAATGAAATTCCACTGATATAAATTTCAATAGGCATGATTGGCAACTTATAACAAAACAATCCCATTCTAAAACATCCTCTTTTACCGCAGAATAGAAACGATTATCACTCGTCACGCTGCACGTTTCATAAATAATTCATAATGTGACATTATTATACAACTGCTTGCGTTTTGAGCACGTACATACCTCCATACAATTATCGACGCTAAACTGGAATTTATGCATGCGATTGACGTCTGTGTTACTTTATAAGTAGATAATAAATTCGCTTGTATGGGCAAATAGTGACGTAATAGATATTGCGACCGAGTGTATACTTCGCTGACCCAATTGTGTTAAACAATATTTTTAATAACGTCTTTTTTAAATTTTAAATTTAGAATCATCACTTTGATTCTTTAATTTTTTAAATTACATTTTAATTTGTCAAAAGCAATCTATTCAGTTTACGACGAATAATTGGCTCAGTAGCTGGGCCCCTCCCGCCCACGGATTCAATGATCACAGGTTCGATCCCCGGATCTGAATAAATATATTATATGTATGGTCTATAGATATTAAAAAATATAAAAATATTTTTTTTATTAGTCGTCAGTGGCTGGACTCCTCCCGGCCACGGAGTCAATGATCGAATTTATTCGTCGTTATAAATAGCAACATTACCTTATTGTATCCATCTAAAGGGAAACTTAAGTAATCGACTATTAAATTGCTCAATCTACATGAACACAAACACATAATTAAGACCTAGGAAATATTCCTAGATATCAATTATGTGTCTGCTAAATGATCAATTAGTTCATTAGCATTTCGACCTACTCGATGCTCTACAATTAGCGAATAGACAATATCTGTAATACTTATAAATTGTACCAGGGCTGTTACAAAAAATTTTAGTGAAATTTAAAATAGTATGGCTATGAAAAAATCTATATTTATTAGCCTTTCAAAATATTCCCCTCTGTGACTTATGCATTCGGGTGAACCAACTTTAAAAAAATTTAAAAAACGTCACTTGAGGCAGGTCGAAAAATAACCACCGAAATTCTTCGACGGCCTTTTCTGCGGTGTTAAATTTTCGCCCACGAAACATTTTTGAGACACATAGAGCTAAATCTGGTACGGAGGATGGGGTAACGTTTGTACCACCGGAAGATGACAAATAAACGATGACTAGCAGCTGTGTGATTGGGCTGGAATCTTTTCTTTTCTTTGATGGCAATTAATTATAACTATTATGCCAGTGTCAAGTAAAATACGATAATATCAAATCTCTTGGAATATAACCAGTCGACTTATCACGTTACGTATTGATAAAATGGTGGCTATTCTACCAAAATCTTCTATGGACCTTTTCAGTCAACTTAAAAAGTCACGATAAACGTATTTATTTCATATCTCATACGCCTCAATCGAACTATATTATATAATACGCAACTATAATTAACCAATACAACTGATAGTAATATAAGATTATGAAAACGAAATAAAAACACAACGTCACTGATGAATGTAAGACCGACACTGTTGTAAGTTGGCGGGAAAAGTCGGGCTGGTTATCTTGGTGGAAAAAAAAAATTAAAATATTTAAAAAAAGAACTACACATAAGTAGCCAATGATTTTCACCAAGGAGTTTTGTAATTAAATGAGTTATTAATTCAAAATAGTTTGAGTAAAAAAGAGATTATATTTACTTTGTGGCTAACAATCTACGGAACAACCTAGGTATGCGATGGGTACCTCTCCATTATGTGGATATCAAACGATTTCTTCCTATGGACGAGTACATTAATGTCTATAGTAGAAGAACCATATTGGCTAAAATGTGCCTGCTCAACCAGGGAAGATCCACACACTTAAAGAAAATCTATGTCAAGTACTGTCCTAACACTTAATCACTGTGGTCCGCGATCTACCCACATTGGTTCTTCCGAAAACTAGCATCAGATACTCTTATAGAGCGTTTGGCTTACGCTGAGTAAGAAGCATACATCTTAGGTTAAGTTTGGCTTTCTTCTCTATGTTAAATTTAAATATTTATTTTGTTTTGTTTTTAGCTTTTAAGTTCATATAACTGTATCAAGAATAAATGTTTTTCTATTTTTCAGTAGTTCAATTTTCTTTCCTTTACATCCTCTTTTCTCACCTGTTTACTTCCTTTTTTTAAGGTAGATACGATAGTGCACGTAGTATGTAAACAAACCAATGACAAAAAACCACCATTTTTTGTCACCATGTGGCTTCACTTGTTCATTTGCCTTTGGCTTAAAAAAAAACTCCATTTGACTTATTAAAAAGGATGAAAAGCCTTTTATTCATTTTATTTAAAAAAAGTTGTCTTCCTTCACACAAATACGGCAATCAAGAAATACAGCATTTACTTTTTCAAGGTAGAATTTTTTTTTTCCTATTTTAAATCTTTATAAATTATAATCAACTGTTTCTTTATCAACAAACCTGTTAAAGAGTAAAAGAAACCTGAAAAGAGTTAAAGAGTAAAAGTTACTCAGAAAATACTTTTTTATAACAAATATAGGGTGTCCTTGGTAACATTAGGTTTTCAAAGATAAATATTAAAAAAAAACTACATAGGATATATGTATATAAATATAGTACAATAACGAAGAAGAAATGTACAGGTTTTATTCCTCTTAAACCTATTTCGTCTGAATGTTGACACGACACGACACGTCAGGCACACTGAGAATCTAGCCACAGTATTCTGTGCCACTCGCTGAAGTAGTGACGTCGAGATGCCGTTAACCTCAAGTACGATATTTTCTTTTAGCGCTGAGATGGTAGTTGGGTTTGTTTCATAGACTTCATTTTGGAGACACCAAGAAAAAATCCGACAACTTGGGTGGCCAAGGAACATCGCCGAATCGGCTTCTTAATTCGTTAGTGAAGTTATAACGAAGAAGCTCCATGGTGTCTTCAGCAGTGTGAGGCGTGGCGCCATCTTGTTGAAACCGTGTGCGTGAATGAAGGCAAGATGAACTCTCAATTTTTTTTTATATATTCACGCATATCCCCCGCACGGGTTGGCAGAGACCACAGAGCTCCATCCGCTACCATTCAACGCAGCGAAACGGCTCTCCATTAGTCGCTTTTCGCCCTCGTGAGAATCAGGACGTGACTGATGGCGAACCACGTCGCCGTCATTTTCAACAAATTAGGTATATTAAATTCGTCTTAGTGAATCCCACGAGCCGCAAGCGAGGATGGAGGTCAGTCCCAGCAGAGTCCTACATGCTGAGGTAAAGCACCATAGTACCCGGGGGAGCCCGATCCCGGGATGTCTCTCAATAGTGGCAGAAAATTATCAGTAAACATGAGTTAACTGATTATTCGACCTATAACCTAAATTCTGCCATCGGACATCCTATACATACATAAATATTTAGTGTGCTTTTTTGTAGTTACAAAAATACTTATTTTTTTGTACCAAAACACCCGGAGCGAGTTTTTAATTTGCAAGGTCAGTCATTTGTTTCTTTTTTCGGTGCCACCGTATTGTAAATGGTAAGGTTGTTGGGCCTTTGGGGCCTATCAGCGAGAGTCGTTACAGATGATTAATAAATTCAGGCATTGCTTTGCGGAAATCCATTACTATGTGGACAGTCACAACTTTTACTTAGCCAAGATCCACGACAAGCGAACAAAAACAGAAAAATAATAATGTGTTTTTTTTTCTACTGGAAGAAGTGGATTTACGGGGAACTTAATCTTACCGAAAAAACGGCCGTCAGCAAGTATCTACCTCCCAACATCAAAAACATCAAAAACCACTTTTCCACATTGCACACGACACGTGTTTCGCCTTAACGCGAGGCATCATCAGGTACAGTAGACTCTACAAAAGACAACGGTTGTCAAATCTGTCCCCGTAAATCCACTTCTCCCAGGTAGAAAACACACATTATTTTTCTGTGTTTGTTTGCTTGTTGCGGATCTTAGCTAAGTAAAAGTTCTGACTATCCTCAGAGTCGTTTCACTTAAATTGAAAGTTTTATGGGCAGTTCTCTCTCTCAGACGATCTCTTTCCGATCAGATAGATGCCAGATGCCTTCTTATTATTTTTATTGCGTATGAAATGAGAGTTCTGTTTACAAATATCAACTTTAAGTCTAAGAACGTAAAGAAAGTACTACACATTGTAAGATTGTTATATTTTATTGCATTCTAAAGTATCTCCCCAAACTGATTCGAGTCGATATCGTCTGACAAATAGAATATTAAACCACGCAGGATATATTTCAGTCAAGCAAGCAATTACAACTTTTTAAAATAAATTGACAAGACGTCCATCGTCAATGTGTGACAAGAACAGTTAATGGAAATTAGCTGGGTGAGGGAAAGAGACAGCACGATGTCTAGAAAAGACTATACATTGCTGGAACATTCTCGAATTTTGGAATGCTAGAACTTTCTATTGTTTTACCTATATAAAAGAGCTATGGATCGAAGAGGGATTTTAAAGTTTAATAAGAGAGAGTTTAAAAGTTGAAAACGGAAGAAAGTAGTAGAAGAGAAGAATATAATTCTTGTCAAGCACTCCAATTAAGCTTGTAATGTTTGGCTTATCTATTGGTGCACTGGAAGATACGATTATAAAAACATAAAATAGTGCTCGCGATACCAAGGCGTCTAGGTCATCACTGGTTGTTCCTCGCCACTGCTCAGCTGCGTTTCGTGGTAGCTTTAAACACACCGCAACTAAGTGTTGGAACAACTTGCCACCACCTCGTCATGACTTGCATATTATAAATATATCAATATTTATAATATGCAAAAATCTAATTTTAAGTATGCGATCAGGAACTTGTTCTTGTCATCACCATGTTCATGTCAATGTCGTCACTGTGGTCCGCGATCTGACCACGTTGATTCTCGCTGAAAACCAGCGTCAGGTGGTCCAATAGAACGCCTGGCGTATGCTGAGCAATAACCATTTTAAGACACTTGCTAGATTAAAATTATTTTCTTTTTGTTTTGTTTATTTAT
This sequence comes from Baronia brevicornis, assembly GCA_031353405.1. NCBI lineage: Eukaryota > Metazoa > Arthropoda > Insecta > Lepidoptera > Papilionidae > Baronia > Baronia brevicornis. Next base: position 252,775 of record JASFAT010001752.1, read on the forward strand.
ATGTTATAAATATTATTACCGTAGCAGATTGAGATCTCTGATTTCTTCGTACCCCTAAGGGAAACAGACGTGATGGTATGTATATATGTAACTAAGACAATCGGAATAAATTCTGATATTAATTTTTAAATGGTTCGAAATATAAACTAACAATACGTGACGTTACACATTATACTCCAGAAGAAAAGTCGGTCGAAGCAGAGCCAAAGAGAGAACCGGAATATTTCTAAAGTAACCCATATCCACCCATGCACGCAACCGAGCCTATGTTTGCGTGTATGTCCGTGATACATACAATCAGTAATACATGCATGTGGGTTAAAATCAGCCCGATAACCACCAGTACTTCGACTGACGTTCTACATTGTTTAGCTGGTCTTCACCTGCGTGATCCCCAAAGATTAGTGCCGGGTGATCACCCCAGACTGAGTAAATATATCAAAAGTTGCCTGTTCATGTGTACACGCATCTACAACAATATACCTCATGAATTAAAACAATTGAACACGACATTATTTAAAAATAGACTATATGAATGGTTAATAGATGGCTATATTTATAATACTAAAGATATGTGGACAGTCAAAAGTTTTACTTAGCTAAGATCCGCGACAAGCAAAACAATAACAGAAAATTAATACTACTAATTTGGAACCTAAAAGGTTTAAGTTCCAAATAAATCCACTTAACCCAACGGAAAAACACATTATTAATTTTCTGTTATTGTTTTGCTTGTCGCGGATCTTAGCTAAGTAAAACTTTTGACTGTCTTTTAGTAAAACTTTTGACACAAACTTTTGACACAAGTTTAGTAAAACTTTTGACACAAATCGGAAAAATAATGTTGTGTGTTTGCGTAAAAGGATATAATAGGTTACGAAGAAACGGCAGTCAGAAAATCATCCACCATTTCACCATGGTCACTAATGTTGACGACGTGAAACACACACTACCATTTTTCGCTATAAACAAAATGCGTTTTATCTCATCCTGATGCATCCTCACGTGTAATAGACACTACGAAAGACAAACACGGAGGATGGTAGAGTTATACTTGTAATTCTCTATACACTTTTAGCGCAGAACATACATTGTCGCTTATCTTAGCAGACTGTCCATCCTCATAATACATTTCCGCAAAATAACGTCCGACTCCATCAACTGTATAAAATATTCTATATTTAAATGTAAATATTTTGTCATAAATTGAAAAGGAAAGCTCTGAGCCCTGAAATACATAGCTTACTTTGTATACAGTAAAATTACTGAATTAAATACTAACATCTGAAGAATATTTCATACGTTTATCATATTGTTGAAGTGGAAACTTCTATAGCCGCGTTACGCAACTCTGGGTAGGGAAAACACACAGGTTATAAGGGTTCGCGTCAGCAACATGCTAATGCTTAATATATATCTATAGCTATGAGTATAGCTATAGACATACTTTAAAGAGTTAATGCGCGCGCACCTGCCTACGTACACGCATCACGCCAACACATTGTATATACACGATTGTATGCGTGTGCGTTGGACGCTTCATGGACGAATAAAGTTTTGTGAGTGGCGTCAGCAACATGCTGTAGTAATAGCGACATATAATATTACAATTAGTTATGACTGCCTCCGATATTTTTTTTAAATTTAATAACGTATATCGTATGACGTGAGAAATTATTTTTTCGAGTTTATCTTACTTAGAAGTACAATGAAACCATTATGTAACTATATCAGTTTACTTTGCCTTGGCCGCACGAAATTCCCTCGGCACGATAGAACAAACAAACCTGACTTCCCGTAACGAAAATAGGTCACGGTCCAACGTGAAGAGGTTCTTTATTAGATTAACAAAATAATCAATCAGCCAGAATATAATATAATGTATAGCTATAAATTTATTTATATATATATCTACCTATATATGTGTACCATACAATATATATATATATATATATATATATATATATATATATATATATATATATATTAGGTGTACAAATAAGTTTCCGCAGTTTTTTATAAAAAATTAGGAATTTATTGTAAAGGAAAAGTACATTACGTTTTATTCAAAGTATTTTCCATCATTTGCCACTACTTTTCCCCATCTTTCTGGCAACATTCGGATACCCCGTCGAAAAAACTCTTCATCTTTTGACGCTATCCACAAATCTACCCAATTTTTGGTGTCTTCATATGATGTGAAGCGCTGCTCAGACAGACCATGTGCCATCGACCGGAACAGGTGATAATCAGAAGGGGCTAAGTCTGGTGAATACGGCGGGTGGGGTAAAACTTCCCAGTTGAGTGTTTCCAAGTATGTTTTTACCGGCGCCGCAACATGTGGACGAGCATTATCGTGTAAAAGAATAATTTTGTCGTGTCTGGAGTAGTAATGGGCGCGTTTTTCCTTAAGTGCCCGACTCAATCTCATCAATTGTGTTCGGTAGAGAGCTCCAGTAATGGGTTCGCTTGGTTTCAGCAATTCATAATACACGACACCAAGCTGATCCCACCAAATACACAGCATGAGTTTTTTTCCATGAATATTCGGCTTAGCTGTCGATGTTGATGGTTCGCCGGGCTTAACCCATGACTTTCTCTTCTTTGGATTATCGTAGTGAATCCATTTTTCATCACCAGTGACTATACGATGCAAAAAACTCTTTTTTTTATTCCTGGCAAGCAGCATTTCACTCATGCATAATCGGCGTTCAACGTCTCTCGGCTTTAGTTCATATGGAACCCAATTTCCTTGTTTTTGAATCATTCCTAACGATTTTAAACGATGTGAAATTGCTTGTTGAGTCACTTGTAGAGTAAGTGCAAGTTCTTTTTGCGTTTGGGACGAATCTTCCTCCAATAGTACTTCTAATTCCATGTCTTCGTACACTTTCGGCCTTCCACTGCGTTCTTTGTCTTTAACGTCAAACTCACCGTTCTTAAACTTTTGAAACCATTCCTGACAACTTCTCTCACTTAAAGCAGCTTCACCATATGCTTCTAGAAGCAATCGATGCGCCTCAGCTGCAGATTTTTTCACATTAAAGAAGTAAATCAAAAGTTCCCGCAAATGATGCTTATTCGGAATAAAACTTGACATTTTTGCACGAAAAAAATTACGTGATGCTGATACGGAATCACTAGTACTTTAAGGTTATGGTGTTGCCAGATGACTAAACTTGGGATATTACGTTTTACATCTGACAATTTCTCCATAACCTTCTGGTGGGGCCAACTTTTGACAAACCGCGGAAACTTATTTGTACACCTAATATATATATATATATATATATATATATATATATATATATATATATATATATATATATATATATATATATATATATATATATATATATATAAAAACAAAATAATAACTAAATAGACATCAACTCGACGTAATGTTTTAAATTATGAAATATATATATATATATATATAAATATATATATATATATATATATATATATATATATATATATATATATATATATATATGTATATATATATATAAAAACAAAATAATAACTAAATAGACATCAACTCGACGTAATGTTTTAAATTATGAAATATATATATATATATATATATATATATATATATATATATATATATATATGTATATATATATATATATATTTCATAATTTAAAACATTACGTCGAGTTGGTGTCTATTTAGTTATTATTTTGTTTTTTTCTTCATGCTTCTTTTGCCTTGAAACGCTCTAGAAATAGATTACTAGCCAGTCTAGAACGAGAGACTAGAATATAAAAAGGAACGACAGATTTTATTGCTAGTAGCGGTATTTTATTAGTTTTAATATTGACAATATAAAAAAATCCTTGTGAATCAATTAAAAAAGAATCAAAGGCACATATTAGGACTGCCGACAGAAGTAAAAACTTAAAACTGTATTTTGCAATTGAACTACATAATAGTAATATTAAAAATTAAATTTTCATAATTTTTGAATTCAATTTATTAAGATTAATCTGATTTTCACATTCCAGTAGTATGGAGAAACTAAAAGGAAATTAGAAAAAATATGTGTTTTTTTTTATGGGATAGGAGAGCAAACGAGCAAGCGTGTCGCCTGATGGAAAACAATCAACGCCACTCATAGACAACCGCGACACCGCTGGAGTCGCGGAAGCGTTGCCGGCCTTTTAGGTATATATAGGCTTGTTTTATTGTATAGCTATACTCATAGCTATAGATATATATTAAGCATTAGCATGTTGATGACGCGAACCCATAGATTTTTTCCCTACCCAGAGTCGTGTAATGCGACTATGAAGTTTTCACTTCAAAAAATAAAGTCGCTGATTGCTTTCCATCAGGTGACACGCCTGCTCGTTTGCCTTCCTATCCCACAAAAAAATAATAATACCTCGTGATACAGTTACAAAGTCTGTTTCACACGAGATAACAAATCCGTGCGACCGAAGTCACGAACGGCATCGGATCGCCGCGTGCCGCACCACGCTAATTTCCGTAACACAATTACCAACGACAGTTGCAAGCAATTATGTCCAATTACAAGCAATTATAAGTTTTTATTATCTGTGATGCCGTACTGTTCGGCGCGTCGCGGCTCTATTTTTCTTTTTTTTAAATTACGGCTGTTGCCTCTCGCAACGGTAACACTGTAATCCGTCACCAGCGTGAAACGATTGCAATCGATACATGTCTACTCGATATTAGAGTGGGGTTGCCATACATGCGGTTCTCCCCGGATTTATCCTAGTTGGATGGATATTAATTTTTTATTTTTTTGTACACATTTTAGTATAAAGTCTGACTTAAAGTCAGAACGCGTTATCTGACAGTCAAGTTTGATAGAAAAGATTTTCGAAAAAAAAACAATTACGAAATATGAAAAATAAAATTTAAGACTTACACTTGAAAGTTTTAACTTTGACTGACTTGTAAATAATTCTAAAATTTTTAATATATTTTTTTTAAATGAAAGACAGTTAAGTGAGCGATCATCAGATAGTAACTAATAACCGCAACCCTGATATTCGTCATTGTATTTCATTGGGTTAAGGAAGAAAAAATTACCAATATATAAATATAATATAATACGTTGTAAATAAAATAAGAAATTTACGTTGCAAATGTGGATGGAAGGGTCGGTAGGGGAAGACCACGGAAAACATACCTTGACCAAATTGCTGAAGTTAGAAGGTTTAAGTCAAGAGTACCCATAACCGGCGGGCTTGCATGAGGAGAATAATGAGTGTGGAGGAAGCTAGGGAAGTATGCAGAGAACGTAGCAGACGGAGATCTGTGGTCTCTGCGTACCCCTACGGGAGACAGACGTGACGATATGTATGTATGTCTGTAAATAAAAATCATTTATTTTTATAAATAAAAGTCTTGTCCTAGTTTAACGATTTTACATATGGAAACCAAGTAAACGCTTCGTAAAGTCATACAAAATATGGTTATTGCTCTATGGCAATCGATTTATTGTGCTAGTGTGAAGTACACAATACAGTTACAATTATTGATATTCACGGTATAATCACATGAGGCCTTGATAAAATGCTAATGTAAATTAAAAATGGCGTTAAACTAAAGTTTAATTTACTTAAATGTAATTCACAAAAACCCAACATCAATACTTGTTGATATGCAATAAAATTCTAACGCATTTCTCCCCTTAGTTCATAGTAATTAGATTTACAATTATGCCCGTGTCAAGTAAAAAAATTATTTATCGCCATAACCAAACTTTAATATACAAAAGGCGAGTAGAATTACCCAATATAAATGATAATGTAATGACATAATAATGTAATATAATGGTCGTTGTTTTTTTTTGTATACTTTGATGGTAAATAGTTATAACTATTATGCCAGTAATAAGTAAAATATTATAATATTAAATGTCTTGGAGTGTACTATATAATAATATCAAATATCTTGGAATCAAATATCACGTTACGTCTTGATAAAATGGCGGCTATTCTACCAAAACCTACTGTGGACTTTTTCAGACTTTAAAGTCACGATACAGGCATTTATTTCATATCATTTCACTTATACGCCTTAATCGAACTATATTGCATAATATGCCGCCAATATAAGATTAAACTAATATAATTATATAAGATTATAGAAATGAAATAAAAACAACGCCACAAATGTAAGTTGGCGGGAAAAGTCAATTATTTTTTTATTAACGCGCATAAATGTTTGCGTTATCTGTCAATATATATGTTTTCTTTTTTTTTGTTAAAGGCTATTTATGCAGACAGCTTTCAGAAATGCTATTTATCATTTTGACATGAGAGATTAAAAAACCACATAATATGTCCTTATCATTCCATAGTGTTAGTTCTTTGTTGCGAAGGCTTGCAGATCATGATTTATATTTTGGAGAGGTTATTGAACTTATTCAATTGAATTATGTAAATAAATATGTAAATCTTAGACATTTTCACAAGCGCATTACATATTAAATAAAAATACCTTAGACTCCATGTTACATAATTTAAAGTTACTTGGTATGGAGAATTGGTAGATAGTTTTAAAACAAACAGAACGATGGAGCGTGCGATCTTGAACCTTGAGGTAATAAAATACAGTTTGTATTGCCTAGAAGAAATTCGAACGCTACGAACCGTATCCATGGGAGCGAATCAACAATGAAGTTTGGAATGTGATACCAAAAAAAAAACGTGCGAGTGAGAGGGCGCGCGCGGGAGAGGGACGGCGGATACTGCTCACGAAGCGCGCTTCCGCTGTGTAAAGGGGACTTGTGGTCGAGGTCTGTGGAATTACTGCGCCGAACAAATCTCATGTCTCAACGGTTTAGAAAGTGAAAAACAAAACTTATCTACTTCAAATACCTTCTTTCGACTTTCTTCGTGTACATTAAGTGAACTGACGTAGATTAACAACAAAAATAAAACGATATTATGTTAAAAGAAATACGAAGCATCTATAGCTCAGTAGGTAAGATTCGGATTTACGATCTAAGATCCTGAGTTCTTTTTCCATTGAACTAAGTTGGAATGGTTAACAAGAATTCTAGTAGTAATAGAAACATTACTACATACATATATATTATCACCATAGATCTCCATCCGCTACGATTCCAGCACACCTTCCTTGCTTCCTCCACACTCATCCATCCCTCCTCTCACATTCATCGTAGCGAAACGGCTCTCCATTAGTCGCTTATCGCCCTTGTGGGAATCAGGATGTGAAGGGTGGCGAACCACGTCGCCGTCATTTTTAACAAATTAGTTTTAATAAAATTCTTCATAGTGAATCCCACCAGCCGCAAGGGAGGATGGAGGTCAGCCCCAGCAGACCCTCGCATGTTGAGGTAAGGCACGGCACGGCAGACCGTGGATAGAGAGGAAGGGAAAAGGACAGAGAACAAAGGAAATGGCAGAGGAAAGAAAAGATGGATTTAGACAGGATGATAGGGATATGATACTACCGCAAAGGAAGACAAGGAGTGATACGGTAGTAGCTCGGGAGGCCAGGGTCGCGTACCCGTGTACCAATACCTTAATTACCGAATAGGCGGCTAGGCAAAGATGCTTACTGACCAAAAAAATACATTACTAGCCTTATAAAAGAAAATAACCAAGGTTAAACCTTTAAAATAAAGGACGTGGAAAAAGACACGATAAATGATTATTGTACAAGATTGGAATGTACAAAATAACTCATGTATCTTTAATGACTTTAAGACCAAATGATAATAAGGTGCAAATGACCGGACAATCGACATGACATCACCCTAATCGGTAGCAGAAGGGTCAGAATACTTGATCCCTCGCCAGCTATCCGGTCTTCGAGATGACGGCAAAGGTTATTACACCCTCGGCAAATCGGTTTGTTATCCCTCAGAATTGAATATCTGAGAATTCAATATCTCAGACCCGTCTCGGTGAAAATGCTAAAACTTATCTTAGCAGTTCATTTATCAACCTAACTTATATCAAAACAAGTGTCGAAGAATTTCGATGTGGTGTACAAAAGTTGAGAAAGGAACGCTTAGATGGTTTGGACACATAGAGAGGATGGATGAAAGACGACTGGCAAAAGGAATTTACATTGCTAATGTGGATGGAAGGGTCGGTAGGAGAAAACCACGGAAAATATACCTCGACCGAGTCGCTGAAGTTTTTAAGAAAGGCCAGGTCAAGAGTACCCTTAACCGGCTTTGCATAAGGAGAGTAATGAGTATGAAGGATGCAAGGAAACTATGCCGAGATCGTAGCAGATGGAGATATTTTGTCTTTGTCTACCCCTACTGGAAACAGTCGTGACGGTATATATGTATGTACAATTTCAAAACGTACTAACTTTAAGTTTGTTTACCTATTTTGCCCAATCAGAGGGCCAACTCCTTCTGGGTTCCGGGAACACAACCGCGCACCGGACGAAGCGCGGTAGCTAAGCTGCCACTCAGACACCCGGTTTTTGAGGGAGTGTGGTACTTCCCCGGGCGAGCCGGCCCATTCATGCTACAGACACATAATATGCCATTCTTGACAAAGTATTCGTCTGCAGCGTGGCTCTAGTGCTTATATCTACGAGTATGTGTAAGATTAGGTATTAATCAAATATTTAATAAATGCTAAAGTAATTTTAAATTTTCATGTGATTATCTTTGAATGATTCACAAGTTATTTATTTATATATCTTTCTAACGCCTTCCGAAATAAACAATTTACCTCAACTTTAAAATTCCACGTAAAACTAATCCCTCTAATGATGTACCCGGCACAAACTCTAAGCCTTGATCTTCGCATTCAAAGACATTAATCATTTTTTATCTCGAACCTCGACACGAGATAAAGACGCAATTATGTATGTACGCGGGGGGGGTGGGATGTGACATTGACGATGGCGTACAGCGCGATCATTTTTGTAAATAACCGAGAAAACACTTTAAATAATCACTTTGATGAGGCATACGACCCACTGGCACGAGTGAAGTCTTAACTTAGAGAGTAATTACGAGTCTGGATTTGAATTATATTAATGCGTTGACTGACAGAAATCTTGATCATTGTACTTTTGTGTAGTGGTAGAGCCACGCTGCAGACGAATACTTTGTCAAGAATGGCATATTATTTATTGTAGCATTAATAGACCGGCTCGCCCGGAGAAGAAGCCCCCTCCCCCTCCCCCCCTCCCCCTCCTCAACCGCTCCAATTACGACACTATCCTTAAAAGCCGGCAACGCTTCTGCACTGCCTACGATAATGCGGATGTTTAAAGATGCTGTTGATTGCTTTCCATCAGGTGACACGCCTGCTCGTTTACCTGCCTATCCCATAAAAAAACAAATAACGAAGCTGCTGAGTTTCATCAGCGGTAAATGAGTAATGACATTTGTAAGAAAGAGTTAAAAAAGTTAAAATATCAACCGATATTAAGAATCACTGTCGCTTATCAACATCCGCAACGCGAAAACATTGTAGATATTCTGTTATTTTGTCTGTACTAGGAGAAGATGTACGTAGAAGAGAGGAAGCGGAGAATAACGCCAAAGAACGGCATTAGCACGTAAATACAACATAGGGACACACAAGAGAGGAGCGTATGTGTAAAGCCACCATTAACATCCGCAACGCGAAAGGCTTCTCATGCGTTGCCAGCTTTCTCCGAATACTTACGCTCGTCTCTTGAATACCACCATGAATTAGCTTTTCGTTTGTCTAACAACAGAATGCACTTATAATCTCGATTAATACTCAAAAGATCGTGAGGTTACACAAGAGGTCTATCAGCGAGGTTATAATAAGTGCAAGTGGATCTTATCGAATGTACGCATGTAAGTCACTCTCTCGCGAGCATGTAAGGGTCAAGTTAACTGATAACTTCCCCGTAATCGTGAATCACCGGTCGACCTGACGTAACTGAGGAACTATGATATATATTAATCCTTAACAGTCGTAAGTCACCTCTCACGTGACAATATTACTTTGTCGTAAGTCACGTGGGAGGTGACAAGACGAGACATGTTGAAACTCGCTCTTTGTGAAATGCAGGCACTACTGCCTTATCAGTTGAATAACCGTAACAGAGCAATTAACGTCTCCAGTTATAAAGCATTGCCTTTTCCAATTATTTTTTAATATATTGAGCCCAAAAATGTATAAAGTCAATGAAAACTGTATCTGTAGGTACAATCCATCGAGAATCACGTATAAAAAGCTAGCGACCGATAAGGGTTGATATCTACCCTTTAAACAAGAAAAAGCGAAAACGTAGTAAACCACAAATATAAAAAAGTACCACCCCAGCTCTAAACTCTTTAAAGTATCTAATCAAAAACAGTTAGGTTATAAGTTTTTTTATGTGTCGTAGTAAAGCCACGCTGCAGACGAATAATGGCATATTATTTGTCTGTAGCATGAATGGGCCGGCTCGCTCGGGGAAGTACCACACTCCCTCTAAAAACGGGGAACGCGAGGAACAACACCCTGCCCCTCCCCTCTTCCCCTCCCGCTCCCACTCCATAATGACTCATATATATATATATATATATATATATATATATATATATATATATATATATATATATATATATATATATATATATATTTTTTTTTTTTTATATATATTCACGCCTATCCCCCGCAGGGGTTGGCAGAGACCACAGAGCTCCATCCGCTGTCATTCATCGCAGCGAAACGGCTCGTCATTGGTCGCTTTTCGCCCTCGTGAGAATCAGGACGTGACGGGTGGCGAACCACGTCGCCGTCATTTTCGACAAATTAGGTATATTAAATTCGTCTTTAGTGAATCCTACGAGCCGCAAGGGAGGATGGAGGTCAGCCCCAGCAGAGCCCTGCATGCTGAGGTAAGGCACCATAGTCCCCGGGGGAGCCCGACCCCGGGACGATCGGCACGCTTACGACTAGGCTCGCCCCTAGCCACGCATCCATTGGCACGGCAGACCGTGGATTGGCGGAGAGGAAGGGAAAGGATAGAGAAGAAAGGAAGGGGTAGGAAAGGAAATGGGGATTGGGGGGTTACCAGACTCGGAATAAACATTTAAAAATCCATATAAATATTTATTCCGATGCGGGAATCGAACCCGCGACCATTGACTCCGTGGACGGAGGGCCGCGCCACTGAGCCAATCGGTCGGTAGTATATATATATATATATATATATATATATATATATATATATATATATATATATATGTATATATATGTATATATATATATATATATATATATATATATATATATATATATATATATATATATATATATATATATATATATATATAATCTTAATACTTTAATGTTTTTGATCAGATACTTTGAAAAGTTTTAGGCTCGGGTGGTAATTTTTTGTCACAAGGCGTCGCAGGCGAATCGGTCAATAGAACATCATCACATTTCACAATCGCTAGCAATAACATTCATGTACCTACTTCAATCAATGCGTTCTCCGTCCGTTAGCTGCGCATTCGGACGTAACGTATTCCTTCCTATTTTCAACGGTTACAGTAAAACGGGCTGTTTCTGTCTCGGTCTATTGTTATTTTTGCGTGTATACGCCATTTTTATATTTACAAGCGTTACTTCTACAAGTATTTATTAGTGTGGTCGTTTGCACTCTTATCGGATTGGTCGTGGTCATCACTCCTAGTGATGGCTTGCTTAAAACGTCGCCGTCCTTCTCTCACTGACGTCCTCCAAAAGCACACGTTTATTGGACTGCTATGTGCAGCCTTCTCTTGGTAGTTCCAACGTCATGAAGTTCTACCTCGCGGTTCTTGTTCTCCTATCCTCCACCACAAGACGCTCCAACTATATGGATGAATGTCGATCCAGTACCGTGTGTGTTTCCCGAAACTTAGCTAGAAGCTTTAGAAATTATTTATTTATTTATTTAATACTTTATTGTACACAAAACAGGAAATACAAGAATTAAAAGGAAAGAAGATGAAAGAGAGATAAGATAAGCTGTGAGGATAGAAATAAGTGTACAGCAACAAAATATAATAATTATATACATAACAAAATACATACTATATAAATAAGAGGATACATGTATATAATATACACATAAATATATACATATATAAATATTTTATACTGAAAGGAAATGTTCTTTAATTCTTCTCTTAAATACATCCACTGAGAGACTATCACGTATAGTATGTGGTAGAGAGTTCCACAAGCTCACTGCGTTTACAGTGAATGAGCCACCGTAACGGCTGGAAGAAATTATTATTAATAATCATTATTCTGCTATAATATTTATTCTTGAACTTTAGAAAGGAAAGGAATGAAGATGAACGTTAGTAAGACGAGAGTGATGGTTGTTGCAAGGGAGCACATTACGACGCGGTGTGAGGTGCTGATTGCAGGAGAAAAAGTTGAACAAGTGAATGAAACAGTTGAGTGAGTGAAACTTCTTTCCGCACACCAGTACCCCGTGAAACCAGCTACATCCAGCGGTGGATGATTCTGAACCGATACGACATTGGAACCTTCAAAAAAACAAGCTTAAACATTTTTTTTTTAAGGCCGATAAAGCTTCTGCACTGTATTGATAAAATGGTGCCTGTTCTACCAAAATCTTCTATGGACTTTTCAACCGTCAACTTAAAAAGTCAGGATACATGTATTTATTTCATATCACTACACTTATAATCGACTTAATCGAACTATATTGTATAATACGCCACAAAAATTAAACAATATAACTGATAATAATATAAGATTGTGAATATGAAACAAAAACACGACACTGATGTCAGTTGGCGGGAAAAGTCCTTGTATATTTTGATCGGAGAGAATTGTATTTATTCTTTTTCAACCAGCCAGTAATGTGCCAGCGATTTATAACAATAAATATTTTGAAAATGTTATCATAAATTGGAATTCAATGTAATAAAAAATTATTTATATTAATAACCGGATTTATATTTATACAGTTAACAAATATATAAAATTGTAGTTAGTAAAAATAAAATGAAAACTAAACGTCACTGATGTAATTTGGCGGGAAAGGTTATTTTTTTAAATTTAGTGCGAAGTATATCATCATCAAGCCACCTGCGGCATTGCTTAGTTTAATTGCATCATCGCATTGACAAACGCGAAGCAATCGGAACGTTATCGAATCGATTAGCAATCGCGTACCGAACTAACACTTCCCACGATCGCAACGCTCGTGTGTAACTTGCTTTATCAAATTTCAAAAGTGTGCAGATACGTTATCCGCGCGCAAAAGAATAATAATTTGGCCTAAATAACGAGATTGTATATACTTTGTGTATAAACACGCTATGAATGAGTATTTTTTTTTATATATTCACGCCTATCCCCCGCAGGTGTTGGCAGAGACCACAGAGCTCCATCCGCTGCCATTCATCGCAGCGAAACAGCTCGTCATTGGTCGCTTTTCGCCCTCGTGAGAATCAGGACGTGACGGGTGGCGAACCACGTCGCCGTCATTTTTCGACAAATTAGGTATATTAAGTTCGTCTTAGTGAATCGCACGACCCGCAAGGGAGGATGGAGGTCAGCCCCAGCAGAGCCCTACATGCTGAGGCAAGGCACCATAGTCCCCGGGGGAGCCCGACCCCGGGACGATCGACACGCTTGCGACTAGGCTCGCCCCTAGCCACGCAAATGAGTATGTTTTGATTTTTAAAATATCTTCAATAGTGATAGAGCCACGCTGCAGACGACTACTTTGTCAAGAATGGCATATTATTCGTCTGTAACATGAATTGGCGGGGAAGTACTCCCGCAGAAAACCAGCGTCTGAGTGGTAGCTTAACTACTGCGCTTCGCCCTGTGAGCGGTTGAGTTCCGGAGGCCCATCAACCTCCCACTCCTTACCATACCATAGCCGTAATGATACTTTCCTTAAAGGCCGGCAACTCTTCTGCACCGCCTATGGCACTGCGGATGTTTACGGGCGCCGTTGATTGCTTTCCATCACTATATGGACAGTCATAAGTTTTACTTAGCTAAGATCCGCGACAAGCAAAACAATAACAGAAAATTAATAATGTGTGTAAAACCAAAAACTTACCGAAAATCGGCCATCAATTATCCACCCACCAACCACTATACACAACACCAAACACACATTATCACTTTTCCATCTTGTAAACGACACGTGTTTCGCCCCAACACGAGGCATCTTCAGGTATAGTAGACTCTACGGAAGACAACCGTACCGTAGGTAAGTTTTAGTAAGGAAAAACACACATTATTAATTTTCTGTTATTGTTTTGCTTGTCGCGGATCTTAGCTAAGTAAGACTTTTGACTGTCCACATAGTGATGGATTTCCGCAAAGTAACGCCTGACTCCATTAATAATGCTTTTCATCAGGTGGCACGCCTGCTCGTTTGCCTTACTATCCCATAAAAAAAATCAATAGTCCAGTGGAAGATGCGAACTCACGACGTTCAGATCGTAAGACCGAGGCTTACCAAGCTTAATTGCTGCTATCTTTAATTTATTTAACGAATTTGTATTTAACGAATATAAAATATTCGTTAAATTCTGCCATTTAGAAGTTTAAACAAAATAAACAATGCATCTTTTGCGTATTTTTCTTATTTCCAACCATTTTGTGGTGTGTAGGTTAGTTGATAAAATTGAAATAAATAAATCTCATAAGAACTTATTTCCGTAGAAGAATGTTATAGAAGGTCGGTGAATTTTTCACACATCGTTAATTTTATACTACGTAATTAACAATTTTTACACGAGAAACAATAGGTTTTTAATGTAAATAATTAAATTATATAAAATTTTGAAATTTTCATTTGTTTGTACAAACAGAGGTTCGAATAAAATTTGCATGGAGGTTTTATGTTTTTGTTGAGCAATTTATTAAAATTTCTGAAACATACACTGATGTACTCTAATATTACCCTGGTCCATCGCTATGGCAGCGTTTTCTGGAAAATTCAAGATAAAACCATTGCAAATTTTATTCGTTACAATTAATGAATTAAGTGTACTGCCTTATAAACAAAATGAAGAATAAACTATCCAGACACCCGTAAACAATATTTTATGTTTGAAAACAAATTTTAGTTTCGACCGAGATTTGCGCCCAGAAGCCTTCACTCAAAAGTCACATACTATAATCACTAAACAAAGTGATAATCTACTATTATACGATATTAGAATAATTTACACAAAACTTTAAAGTTTCGGAGATTTTACTAAATATTTAGATTTTTTGTTTACGAATTTAATTTTTCATAAGCAGGGATGGTTAGGCCCTAGGCTTGAGGAAATTAGCGTCCATAAAATAATCGAAAAAGTATAAGAATAAAATTAATAATTTTAATCGTTTTTTCCATACAAAAGTATTTGCTCGAATTTTACTTTTTCGATAGTAAGGCACAGTTGTACACTGGCCAACGGGAAAAAATATTATTTTTCTGGTCAGGATGTGTTCCAGTGGATATAAGATATTGGCGCAAGAGACAAGAAGGCGCGTAAACCAGAGAATAATTTCACCGGCGCGTAGCGCCCCAGCGCCCCTTTCTGCCACGGCGTGCTTATAAATACAGTAAACCCTCCTATAACGCGTATTTCGTATAACGCGATTTCGTATAACGCGATTTCGTATAACGTGATTTCATATAACCCGATTTCATGCCCCTCGTATAACACGTATTTTCCCTAGTATTATAACGCGTGGATTTCCCAAGTCATATATTTGTATGTAAGTACTGTGAAAAATTTATAATGATTCGACGGTCCATAATCAACTTTGTTTGCACATCTTGTTTTTGTAAAATTAACTTATTTTTTATTTAGTTTTTGTTCCTAGCTTTTGAGTTTTAGCAACATTGATTATACATTACAGTGATCCCTCGTATAACGCGTTTTCCTATAAGGCGGAACTACTACCGCGTTATAGGAGGGTTTACTGTATTAGGCTTTGAGTATCACGATAAAAGAATCAGAAACCATTCATTTCATAACAGAGAGAGTAATCAAAGTGTCATGTGTCTTCTCTCACTTATTCTCTCTTGTTTCAGATGAAAGGTGATTGACTTTTCGCTTCATTGGAATCGGGTATATCAATTCGCAATCGCCATTGCAAAATGTATCTAATTCATTTGTGTATTAAAGCGTAAATCAGTTTGGCGAAAAGACTCGGAATCAAGTTACGCTTTATGTAACTATATCATATTTACGAGAAATTGTGAAATTACTCACTTTTTGTAACAAGAGCAAGCAAGCAGGTTAATCAGAATTATTATATGGAAATTCCTTGGCCTTCTATATGATGTGGACAGTTAAAACTTTTACTTGGCTAAGATCCGCGACAAGCAAACAACAATAGAAAATTAATAATGTGTGTATTCCTGCTGGATGAAGTGGATTTACAGGGAACTTCTCTCCCACCAATCACTATACATAACACCAAACTGTTGACGGCCGTTTTTCGGCAAGATTTAGTTTAAGTTCCATGTAAATCCACTTCATCCAGCAGGAAAACACATTATTAATTTTCTATTGTAAACAATAATAGCTTGTCGCGGATCTTAGCTAAGTAAAAGTTTTAACTGTCCACATAGTAATGGATTTCCGCAAAGTAACGCCTGACTCCCATTTATCTTCTATATGATATATTTCCTTAATTTTAACTCACAAACACACTCCCACAAAACAGCCGTACTCGTTAGACTGCGACGCTCGTATGAGATTAGTGTGGAACGCCCCTGGCTATATAAACTGGATACGTCAAGCCGAAGATAGAGATTAGCATCGCTTCTTAGGGGAGACCTATATCCAGCAGAAATGGACAGCTGGACTGCTGTACGCTGTTGATGATAATGATGCTTACTTTCCTTTTTTTTAAGAGCTCATATATGTCCCACTGCTGAGCGCATGCCTCCCCATTTCTGGAGGAACGGACGTTAACCCACCACACTTGTCCAATGTGGATGGTTGGATGGATGGATGTGGTGGGTTCGATCCCCGCATCGGAATAAATATATGTATGGATTATAAATATTTATTCAGAGTCTGGTAACCCCGCCAATCCGCATTGGACAAGCGTGGTGGGTTAACGTCCGTTCCTCCAAAAATGGAGAGGCCCGTGCTCAGCAGTGGGACATATATGGGCTGTTAAAAATATATAGGGTACGTCACTGTCACATAGCTTATATACAGCGTACACAGTATCGCGGACCAACTCGAATCTTTTTTTTTATTTGAACTAACCACCGAAACGATTTGTAATCAACTCTATGATTCGAACAAAACCGAGGTCGAGTTGATATAACTAGCTCAAGGGTGCTACCATCGCAGCGGTGAGATTCGGCTGGTAACCTGAATTGATGAATTAAATTATCTTCTCACTCTTGTATCTATCTGACTGAGAGGATAAAACGTAACATGTTAACGAAATTTAAAATGGCTTCCTGTGATTTTGAAACGACCGGATTCAATAGTGGTAGAAACACGCTGCAGACGAATACTTTGTCAAGAATGGCATATTATTTGTCTGTAGCGTGAATGGGCCGGCTCGCCCGGGGAAGTACCACACTCCCGCAGAAAACCGGCGTCTGAATGGTAGCTTAGCTACCACGCTTCGTACGGTGAGCTCCCCCTTTTTCCACCGCTTCTGCACTGCCTGTGACACTGCGGATGTCTATGGCCGGCGTTGGTTGCTTTCCATCAGGTGACACGCCTGCTCGTTTGCCTTCCTATCCCATAAAAAAACCGTAATATTTAATTTTAGTTTTTAAATCATTTTGTTTTTTTATTTATTTGAAATCAAATATATTTGTGTAAAATATATTAATAAGATAAAGGTAAAAAGAATTAATGCTCGGCTTTTTAAGGTACCACAGTGTACTTTTTATGCATCAAAAATAATAAGGCAACAACGAAATAATAGTATATCTTATCATCTAGGATTCTCGCGCTAGGAATTCGCTGATTCGAAAACTTTATTTCTCTGGTGCATTTCTTTGTTTCAAGTTATGGACGAGCAAAGTAAATATTGTGTTATTTTGTTCAGCATATAAATTTTAAGCATAACCTTCTCTATAACTCTACCCGCAGGTTCTGAGGTTCGAACAACGAGATATCTTGAAGAAACTTTTTAAATACCATATTTTTTACTGTATCAAGGCTATTCGAAATATATAACTATTTTTCCGCAAGCTCGTCAGTTGAAGATCTATGGAGAAGGTTACGCTTACAATTTATATGCTGAACAAAATGACACAATATTTACTTTGCTCGACCACAACTTGAAATAAACAAATGTACAAGAGAACCAAAGTTTTCGAATCAACGAATTCCTAGAGCGAGAAACCTAGATGATAAGGTATATGTATATTATGCCTTGTTGGAAGCAAAAATGTATTTAATATTGATTTTAACAAGGAATAATGAATCGCCGTACAAAGATAACCAACATAAATAAAAGTCAAGGCAATAATCAATTATTTCTTCATTCGTTAGGTGTATCCGCAATTTATAATCAATGCAACAAAAATATGACATGACTTTTTACTCCAGTACTTTTAAGTTAAGGCACATAGAGGATAGATGAAAGAAGACTGGCAAAAGAAATTTACGTAGCGGATGTGGACGGAATGTCGGTAGGGGAAGAAAACACCTTGACCAAATTGCAGAAGTTTTTAAGAAAGCCTGGGTCAAGAGTAACCCTAACCGGCGGGTTTGGATGATGAGTGTGGAGGAAGCAAGGAAAGTATGCCAAGATCGTAGCAGATGGATATCTGTGGTCCATGACCTACCCCTACGGGAAACAGGCATGACGATATGTACGTATGTATGTATAAAAAATTTGATTTAAAATTACATTGTATGAGATCCTTTCATTTTTTGCTTGTAACAAGAATATATATATAGATTTATGTTTCGTATGAAACGCATTTTCCATACATATCTTTAATTTAAACAAATATGATGAACCAGAGAAGATTTCAAATCTGATTTCTCAATTAGTAAAAGTAACTGTTAATTAATTATCCTAATAAACATTAATTCAAATTACTTTAATAGAAATTAAATATGTTTTATAAAAAAAACAACCTTAAAATATAATTCCACGCAAAAGAAGGTTTCCTACATTTTATAGTAATATTATTTTTTAGCTCTAGTTATAATAATACGACATTGGAACTTTCAAAAAACAAGCCTACGCTTTTCTTAAAGGCCGGCAACGATTTTGCAATGTCTATGGCGCTGCGATTGTCTATGGGCGGTGTTGATTGCTTTCCATCAGTTGCCATTCCCACCCATTTGCCTACCTATCCTATAAAAAATCTTTTTCAAAAATAATAAAATTGAAAGAAATACATTTGTAATATTATCAATATTTATTTTGAAGATATTTATCTATTTCATCTCTCTATTTATTTAGATTATTAATGGAGTCCGTCGTTACTTTGCGGAAATCCATCACTATGTGGACAGTCAAAAGTTTTACTTGGCTCTGATTCGCGACAAACAAAATAATAACAGAAAATTAATAATGTGTGTTTTTCTGTTGGATGAAGTGGATTTATTTGGAACTTAGATGAAGAGAAGAAAACCACTTTTCGGTTGTCTTCCGTAGAGTCTACTATACCTGAAGATGCCTGGTGTTGGGGCGAAACACGTTTCGTTTACAAGGTGGAAAAGTGGTAGTGTGTGTTTGGTGTTGTGTATAGTGGTTGGTGGGTGGAGAATTGCTGGCCGATTTTCGATAAGTTTTTGGTCTAAGTACGAAATAAATCCACTTCATCCAGCAGAAAAACACACATTATTAATTTTTTGTTATTGTTTTGCTTGTCGCGGATCTCAGCTAAGTAAAACTTTTGACTGTCCACTTTTTATTTAGATTAAATTTTACACCAATTCTCTATGAAGGCCTTCTTCACAGTGCAAATTTTGATCACCGAACATTCAAGTTTATACAACTTCCTCAAACCTTGAATATTAGTTTAATAGTTTCGTATTAAGGTTCTAATTGACTGCCAATTTACACCATTGTGTTTACTATTCTTACTACGCTATACTTTGCGTACTATTGTCGTGAATAATATATCAAAAGCTGCCTGTTCGTGTGTATACGCACACAATATACCTCATGAATTAAAACAATTGAACACGAGATTATTAAAAAAAAAGACTATACGAATGGCTAATAGATGGCAATATTTATAATACTAAAGACTTTGGCTTTAAAAGTTGGATCGAATGTATGTAATAGATTAATTAATTATAATTTTAATGACAATATAATAGTTTATTAATAATTTAATGCTTTGTAACCATAAGCGACTTATGTATTTAGATCTCTATGTATGTATCTAATAATTTGTACGCCATAAGTGGCTTTTAAAAGTCTTTTTTCATCTTGTTACACCTCACATTATGCAAATAAAGAATTATTATTATTATCATCCTTTATTTACAAATTTTTCTCTTAATAACAATATTATTAATATAAAAAAATCTCTATAAAAATAATATTATTACTAGGGTTATTAATCCTCCGTGGCGGGATAAACCAAGCACACAAAGGATTATGCATCCAAGGAAAGGAACATTCTCACGATATTATTATTTTTAGAAGTTTTACACAACCCGACATTCTTAATAATAGAAATTGTTCTTCTTCTTGAAAATCTTTAATTGGCTACGAGATGCTGTTGCAAGATGTAAGGATAATAGGTGGACCGGTAAGATAAAAAAATGGCTGGTTCCAACAGGAAAAAGGCGAACGACATTGTAGAAACATCAGGAAAAAACTTGATAAGCCAAGCTCTAGACAGTGAGAAATGGTCAAAGATGGCTTTTACCCAAAAAGGGACCGCACAATAGGAAAAGGAAATCTTGCAAAACTTAATACAAATTAAAAATTGCAAAACTAAAATTTATGTGTTAACATATAATACGCTGCGGATTTTGTCTTGATTAAATAAATAAATTTAAAAGAAATAACGTAACAGGAAACGTGAACTTTTGCTGACCGTCAAAGGTAGATAAGTTGCTTACCTGGGTCATGTCATGAGACATGACAGGTACAAGTTGCAACTGCAACTGATCATGATGGGAAAAATCGCGGGCGAAAGACAAGTTGGTCGAAAAAGAAAATTATGGCTACGTAATATCAGGGAGTGGACCGGGATAGCGAGTGCTCCAGAACTGCTGCACCTCGCGAAGGAGGAGGAAAGTTGTACTGAATTGGCTACCCAACCTTCGCTAGTCGGAGAGGCACTCTATTAGAAGATAAGAAATAACATTAATAATGTATGTTAAAACAATGTATGAACAACATCAAAAGAGTAACACGATAGCTTTGGTAATGACAGTAGTAGACGGACAGTAGTAGCAAGAGTTGCTCACCTCTAGCCCAACCGGTGAGGACGTTGCCGAGATATGCCACCTTGTACACCGGATCTGGCTCACTGATTCGGACGCTGTTCGAACGCCTCAACAGACGCCCTAATCCCCTGGACAACCTTCCGATTGCTCGTGTCGTGAAGTCCTTTCCGGATCCACTGTCCGCCAAGCACACCTCAGCCGGTAAAATCGATTTGCTCTGCGCGTTTTCCTTGTTGTTCCCTATTATCTTCGGGATAGTCAGCGGTATTGATTTCTTCCGCTCCGGCGTAAGAGTCTTCGCCTGATTCACGCTATACACGTTACAATTTCTCTTAAAGCTCTGGTTAGTGTCTTTGGTATTGTCTGCTCCTTGCTCAGTCTTTTCCGAATCCGTGTTCACGAGTGTCTTGCCGTTGAGATTTTCACACAGTGAGTTGTTGTTGAGACAATCCGTTTGGCCGTCACTGTACCGACGTTCGTTGGTTAGCCTCTTCGCGAGCGATGGGTTCCGTAATAAAATACTGGTCTCGCTCGAGCTGCGATTCTTCAATATGTGTATTTTCTTGACCCGAGTAACAGCACAGTCGACCTCGTCAGCGCTGACCGTCCTCTCAGTTTTTCCTTCCTCGTCCAGGAAGCGGACACGCAAACCGTTGGATTTGCAATCGCCGAAAACCTTCTCCGGTTCCTGAAATCTCTCCGGCTGACTCTTTGCACCCGCATCCAAACAGTGGCGCTCGTTTTCGCTAAGCGATCCCCGTGCCATTTTGAGACGGGAATTATCTATTTTATATCGTACATTACATTCTGATGAACAAACTACTGTGATTATAACTCTATCCGTTCACAGGAGCTTTCGTTTGTATTTGTCTAGACACGCAACGATATGCATAAACCAGTCACTTCTCGGCTAAACATTAAAACACACACACACACTAGTGGTACACACCGCGTCCATTAAAGAACGACACCGGTTTGGAATGTAGCCTTCCCGCACTGAATGCACTTGTTAGTAGTTTGAGGGAGAACGTACACTGGAGAAGCGTGCGATTTATTTATCCGTTAGCATCACTCGATTATTGTATTGTTTCGAAGTACAGGTTGGATTGGAGGTAAAACACCGAATCGAGTCGCCGTTTCGAAAGTTACGCGCTGGCAGTCGCGACACGTCCGCTCGCGTCGACGGTTGACGGAGGAATGGCGGAGAACGGCGCAGGCGCAGCCGGCCAGCCGATCCAGGCTTTGATTGTGTTAATCGGAAAACATTTGCTCGTGTCGCAGTGTTTGTTGACTCTTCTATGAACCTGCGGCAAAACAAAACAAACATTTTAGGATATTTTGACAAATATTATATTTCAAGTTGCGTGCTTAGAGTTATAATCATTAGCTTTTCGATAACACGCCATGGAATTATCTATGATAATGAATGATTAATAAAAATACAATTGTTGTTTTTATGCACGGATCTGAGTTATCAAAATTTTAATTTTCTTTTTCATTCTATGGTCACCCGTGAACAACAATTAATGTTAAATTTCTTGAATGTAATTTTTATGTTTATTGTGCCCAAATCTGAGTCTTCCATTGAATAAGGGAGAGATCCTTCTGCACTTGTGCACAATATAGGAACAAAAAAATCGGAGACAGTCATGAGGACTGCCGACAGAAGTGAAAACTTACAACTGTGTTTTGAAATTTCAAACTAATTGTTATATTATATAAGTAAAAAATTATTGAAGTCTTAATAATATATAAATAATAAATAAAATATAAATTAATTAAATAAATAAATAATAATAATCGTATTAATTAATAATATTTTTAATAAATAAATAAAGTAATTTTAATATTTTAATAATATGGTATATATTATTAAAATATAAAAATTACTTTTATAAGCATGCAGCATTACTTTCTTTAAGCATGTTGCTGACATGAAGATTTTTTTTAAATAGATTTTTTCCCTACCCAGAGTCGTGTAACGCGACTATAGAAGTTCTCACTTCAAAAACTTATAAAGATCCTAATGTACTTCAGAAATATCTCAGAAGTTATCACCATAGCCGAGGAAATAGGAGATTAGAACAGACAGCCGTTGGAATAGACGAGTGCGTGAGTGGACACTGCATCTTGGCAAAGGTAATATGGGATGACGATCTACACAGCTGACAGAAAGCAGATGCATGTAGCCGACAATTGAGATAGATGGCGCACCTGGCGAAGAAGCCTGCAATATGGAAGCCTGCAGCACTGGACTATATGTTGTTGAAGATAATGATCCCACTCCAATTTCAACAATCTCGAGCATAGTTATGAAACAAAGCTAGTTTTCCAACAAACAGCCTCGAGTTCATGACATTTTGTTTTTCAATTTTTTTTTCTAATACTCGCATTTTAAATTTTCAAAAATGTTGTCCTTACAAATAAACCATTATGTTAAAACGAACGCAATTAATAATCCTATCAAGTATTACAAGTTTTGTAGAACGTTCGCGTAATAAAATTACGTGTGTTTTTTTTTTTATTGTGGACGCTGACAGTCCGTCTGCTTCACAAGCTCAGAGTCGCTCAGAGAGCTATGGAGAGAGAGAGAGAGATGTTTTTCTGGTAGATATGATATGGACAAATCCGCCAGAGAACTAAAGTCACCAACGAAGCCTTGTGTTGTTGTGTGCCAAAGTGGCAATGGGCTGGTCACGGTTGTCGGAGATCCGACAATGACGACCTAGTAGAAGAAAATACGCTTGCTCATGCGTTTTCCTATCCTATACCACATAACTCGTATAAAGTTATCAATTTTCTTTTTGTATCATTTATATTATATACCTTTTCGTGCAGTTTTAGCTATCAAGTCGCCATTGAATATTTATTATTCCCATTAACAAACTAACAACCAGTTTTGTGGTCACGACACCACATTACACCATCATTGTATCGGATATAATTATTCAGTGGCTAATGTAAAACATTTGTATATTATATACAGATTATATGTCATTTATAAAATAAGAAATAATAAGTAAATATATTTTACATTAATCGGTTTCATAAACACACTAAAATAAAAAAGGGAGACACATAAGTATGTGAATGTATTATATCCGGAAATTTACCGCTCACCGGACCGGTAGTGTGGTACTTCCCCGGACGAGCCGGCCGTATTAAGTATTCGTCTGCAGCGTGGCTCTACCACTATAAAAATTCTCAGCACTCTTGTTCAATTGTCGACACTAATACTTGTATTAGATTGTAACCTAATGTAATATATATATATATATATATATATATATATATATATATATATATATATATATATATATATATATATATATATATATATATATATATATATATATATATATATATATATATATATATATATATATATATATATATATATATATATATATATATATATGTGTGTGTGTGTGAAATATTGACGACGGCCCGGTCTCTACCGTATGCTCACGGCCACGTTTATGTCACTCTTTATAGCGTCGATTGGAGGGGAGCGTAGCCTAAATCGAGACGACGTCTCGGTCTGCTATCTCATTCCCATACCCCGCGGTAACACCAATCAAAACACGCTGTGTATGAATATTAAAGATTATGCAACTTTCTACATTTAATGTTGCTGATGCGTGCGTGTGTCCGATATAATACACGACAGCCGTGATTCGACGTGACGTGGCGTGTTGTTATTTATCTAGATTTGTAGGTTGTCTAGTCAGCGTCGTCGACTTGTCTCCAATCAACCAAAGCCGTAAATATAGTCTGCAATGAGCCGATGAAGAACGCGACCTCGTTTGAGAATCCATGGAACAGATGCGAGCCGAACGTGACAGTATGTATTTACTACGTATTATAAGAATGGACTAATTACACTAAAGCTTTTGCGTATATAAAATGGAATAGATATTTTCTATGGGAAAAGATAATATGTGTGACCCACTGCTGAGCACAAGCCTCACAATTTCTGAAGAAACGGACGTTAATAGTTAAATTACTACTCTTATACGGACGGTAATATTACTACAGCATGTTGCTGACGCGACTAACAAAACTTTAGCCAACCATGAAGCGTCCAACGCACACAAACAATCGGGTATACATAATGTATTTACGTGATGCATGTACTTAAGCAGCTACGCGCGCATTAACTGTGTTTAAAGTACGTCTATAGCTATCATAGCTATAGATATAACTTAGGCGTTAGCATGTTGCTGACGCGAATCCATAATTTTTTTCCCTATCCGGAGTCGTGTAAAGCGGCTATAGACGTTTTCACTTCAAAAATAAAACCAGTATTTCTCTTCTTCTTAAAAGTTATTGACTTTTATTTTTATGTAGTTTTTTTATTAATTATGTTTGAAAACCTAATGCCACCAGACCCCCAAGTACATTACAATATACAAGAATGAACTCGGTAATGTTTTCACACTAGCTATCAATACATATGAGAATAATGTATGGTACATCCTAAAACACAGTGAGACGCGTAAACACATTTCTTTTACATTCAAATTTAACTCTTAACTCCGTTAGTTTACGTCATGAAATCGTATGATATTTCTGTAATAATACGTTGCACCTTAGACGCCAGTGAACGTCTTACAATAGCTCGACACCTCGTGTAATTCGTGACTACAATAAGAATATCGCGGCGTACACAGTGACAGAAATGAACTAGCCTTTATTGACTCCTGTAACAAATAGATTGTGTTGACACGGTCATTTATTATAGGCCTCACTCAAGGCGCGCCACCTAGCCCGATCTTAGGCTGCACGCATCCAGTCTCTGCCAGCCGCCTTGCGCAGATCGTCACTCCATCTAGCAGGAGGGCGCCCCACACTACGTTTGCCGAATCGCGGTCTCCACTCCAGCATTCGTCTACTCCAACCATTGTCGGTTCTTCGACAAACATGTCCACCCTGTTGCCACTTCAGTCTGCTAACTTGAAGATCTATGTTGTTGATTTTGGTATACATATATACATATATACCGACACATACATATATATACACACATAAGAATAAAACAAAAACTATAGACTTTTGCTAGGTCACAAGACTTTTTTCAGTATGAGAATTTAAAATAATTTAGTATCAATATAATAAAAAAATTGGTAGTGCTAGAGCCGCGCTGCAAACGAATACTTTGAAAAGAATGGCGTATTATTTGTCTGTGGCATGAATGGGCCGGCTCGCCCGGGGAAGTACCACGCTACCGCAGAAAACCGGCGTATGAATGGTAGCTTACCTACCGCGCTTCGTCCGGTGAGCGGTTGAGTTCCGGAGACCCAACACCCTCCCCTCACCTCTCCCCCACACATAATGATACTTTCCTTAAAGGCCGGCAACGCTTTCGCACTCCCTATGGCGCTGCGGATGTCCATGCACGGCGTTCATTGCTTTCCATCAGGTCACACGCCTGCTCGTTTGCCTTCCTATCCCATACAAAAAAAAAATTAATACCAAAGTACTCGTACATATGCCAACCGGTAAATCAGTGTATTAAGCCTTGTGTTTGCTTATCAATTTGCGCGGACACGAGAATTGCTTCCCGTATCGGCGAAGCGAATTCTTTATCCTGCCCATTGTTTAGAAACTTCGAGGTGTGGTTTCCAAATGGTTTTGTTAAAATTAATGTCACGGAGTGAGTTTCTTTCCTCGATACCTGATGTGTTGAGAATAAGTGTGCAAAAGTGTGAAAAACTATTTAAAAAAACCTAATTTGTTAATGTCGTCATTGGATAAGAAATCTGCCGGTTGCACCATAAAAAATTATATAAAGAAAATCCATTAATCAAATAGTAAAAATATATTACAGAGTGAATATATTACAAAGAAAGAGACGTGTGATCGATTATTATATTATATATAAAACACTCATCTGTTTACAACACCTGACAATTATTAATAAGCCATTCTGATCTGAGATAAGATCTGAGATTGTATAATAAATCTAATTTGTTAAAAATGACGGCGACGTGGTTCGCCACCCGTGACGTCCTGATTCCCACGAGGGCGAGAAGCGATTAACTGAGAGCCATTTCGCTATGAGGAATGCGAGGATAGATGAAAAGAAGGACGGATGAGTGTGGAGGAAGTAAGGAAGGTGTGCCGGGATCGTAGCAGATGGAGATCTGTGGTCTCTGCCTACCCCTACGGGAAACAGGCGTGATATAATAACAAATCAAACAAAATCTCAATTTATTTATTAAAATATAATTAGCTAAGAATTATATTTTTAATATTAAAATTTAACAAATTAACCACTCAGGAAAAATACCAGCCCCCGCAATTATATTAATATTTTTTTATAGGATAAGAATGATCGGAAAGCCTAGATGCAGGGTGTTATGACTTAAGTAATACCTGGGACAGATTTCTTCAGTTTTAGATATTACTTAAAAATTTGAAAAAAAATTTTTTTATGGGATAATAAAGCAAACGAGGTGCCCACAGACATTCGCTGTACTATAGGCATTGCAAAAGCGTTGCCGGCTTTTGAGAAATGTGTACGCTTGTTTTTTTGATGGTCCCAATGTTGTCGTGGTTCGAAGACACCGCTGGAAGTAGCTGGTTCCTCAGTGTAGTGGTGCTAGGAAAGTTTCACTTGCTCAACTTTTTCTCTTGCAATCTGCACTTCACCCTCCTGTGTGTCCTCCCTTTCAACAACCATCACTCTCGTCTTACTAACATTCATCTTAATTCCTTTCCTTTCTAAAGATGCATACATTATATTCTACAACTCATCATCTCCTACAACTCTCTTTCCGATGAAGCCTACAACACATGGTCGTCAGTGTACAAGAGGCATTTGTTTAGTAATCCATTCATTATTAAACCACACTGACTCTTTCAAGTCTGTCAAACAATTATCTATGAATAGTTCGAAAAGCCACAGTGAAGCTACACATCCCTGTCTAACACCTCTCTGTAAAATACAAACACTTGACTTCCCGTAGAGAGATTTCAGCGCATGAATCAGGTTTCTACTCATCCCACACGTGGAAAATGCCAACCACATTTCGTTCCTTTCTACAATTGGTAATATTAACAATACAATCCTGGTACGGTGGTCTACAGCACCCGAACAAGCGTCCAATAGTTCATAAAAGGGATTGAATCAACATGCACGGCACGCTATGAAGTGACGAGTGAAATACCATGTATGTACACACATGTTACCGGAAGGGTGACCAAACAATATTATAAATGGTAGACACAACATGAACAAGCAATCTCTTAAATGTATGTTTAGTAAGTTTTGTATATGTTATCAGTACGTTGGTGTAGGTTCAGAACGCACTGTACTGGATCGCCACTCCTCCAGATGGTGGGGATTGGAGGATCTTTGTTTAGTATTGTATTTTTTCTTATGTCACCTGATGTAAGGTATTTTAGAAATCTAACAGAGAAATAAAATCACCGGCATAGTCTTTCGAAATAGCAAAATATAGTGGCAATGGTTTGGTCACGTTCTGACAACCTCGGAGATCTGACAATCGTTGGAGCAGACGAGTGTTGGAATGGAGACCACGTCTCGGTAAACGTGTGTGGGTGATGAGTATTACACTGGTTTTCTATCCACTGGTTTTTGTCATTTCAATCAATTTTTATTATTATATAGCAAATACACAATACTTATTTATGCGACTATTTTCTTTTATGTTATCTATAACTAGAACACCGTGTTATTTTAACCACTGCCACCATTTTGTCACCCGAGAAACATAGGAGTACGTCAACAACCGTTTTATTTTGAAATACCCACCACCTATACCCACATACAGTTAACATATACGATAGTAAGGGGAAGGTTGATTCTGGTTGTAAGTTGATATTTATCATTTGTGTCTGATAAATAAATACTCGATCTGATGAATAAAATAGATAACAAAGAATGACTCAATTTAGTTATCGACAAAGCGTGCGTTATCTATGTCAAAAACAAAGAGTGGCTGCTCTTTGTTCGCACCTCTAGCGGAGCGTCATATATATGGATGTGGGACGGCCATATTCGACACATTTCGAATTGAGGTGCCACCAGCGCACCGTGTCTGCGACGAACCGCTAAGTGTTCGATTTAATAAATGATTTGTGTCTAAAGTGCTTTATATCTAAACTGAAGTGAAATTAATGTACCCTAGTAATTATAATCCATTATCAGCGAGTTCGATTCCCATCGCCACGCCTACGATTCTCAGGATGAATACCGGTGAAGCCTTCCTGCGTTTATAAATATAATAATAATAAGTAACCCAAAATAACAAATAGAACATGATGAAAGCGGGCATTCGCGTGATATGGAGTTTGACAACTCTAGGCTGTTGCGCTCGCAGTTCTTGTTGGGCGCGTAGACTTTAACAATTGTCATATAAATACATATGACACATTCACGCGATTCACCATACGCGATTACCCTACACGTGTTTATCAAACGGGCTTAGTGGCGGCTTCCGATCCTTCATGTGTGTAGACATTAACAGGTATTAACAGTGATTCGGGCGTAGCTCAGAGGTTTAATGGACCTACACGTTTTCTATATTCTTTGCATTTTTTAACAAAATAAAAAAAAGATGAAAATATATTTATAAACGGGACATTCCTGACATATTTAAACTTATGGTAAACGTAAGTTCGTATGATTCATGCTGTTTCCAATAACAGCGCGAATTAAAAATGGTCCGAGCGCGAGACGACAAAGGCTTTAAGGGGAACAGAGGAAGCCACAGGACTGATGCTGAATATCCGATTACGTTCGGGCTTACAATGACGGCGTTTTGAAATTCTGAACAAAACTCGACCAATTGATTACAATAGAAAATACTTTATTATTATTATATATTCACGCCTATCCCCCGCAGGGGTTGGCAGAGACCACAGAGCTACAACCGCTGCCATTCATCGCAGCGAAACGGCTCGTCATTGGTCGCTTTTTCGCCCTCGTGAGAATCAGGACGTGACGGGTGGCGAACCACGTCGCCGTCATTTTTCGACAAATTAGGTATATTAAATTCGTCTTAGTGAATCCCACGAGCCGCAAGGGAGGATGGAGGTCAGCCCCAGCAGAGCCCTGCATGCTGAGGTAAGGCACCATAGTCCCCGGGGAAGCCCGACCCCGGGACGATCGGCACGCTTTCGACTAGGCTCGCCCCTAGCCACGCATCCATTGGCACGGCAGACCGTGGATTGGCGGAGAGGAAGGGAAAGGATAGAGAAGAAAGGAAGGGGCAGGAAAGGAAATGCGGATTGGGGGGGTTACCAGACGCGGAATAAACATTTATAAATTCATATAAATATTTATTCCGATGCGGGAATCGAACCCGCGACCATTGACTCCGCGGGCGGAGGGCCCCGCCACTGAGCCAATCGGTCGGTCGGAAAATACTTTAGCCGTACAAAAAAAAGTATTATTTTTTTTATGGGTAATAGGTAGGAAGGCAACGCCATCAACGCCGCCCATAGGCATCTGCAACGCCATAGGCAGTGCGAAAGCGTTGTCGACTTTTAAGGAAAATTTCATTATGGGAGTGGGATTGGGAGGGGGAGGAGGAAACGGAGAGGGAGGGTGTTGGGTCTCCGGAAGTCAGCCGCTTTCCATACGAAGCTCGACAGCTAAGCGACTACTCAGACGCCGGTTTTCTACGGTAGCGTGGCACTTCCCCGGGCGAGCCGGCCCATTCATGCTACAGACAAATATTATGCCATTCTTGACAAAGTATTCGTCTGCAGAGTGGCTCTACCACATTAAAAAAAATACACCAACAGAATTAAAATACAGCGAACACATTGTTTATGCGGATTACCATCTACATAGATTTTCTTTTATTTAATTTTTACATATATATTACTGGATGAGTAGCGATCCAGTACAGTGCGTTTGTCCCGAAACCTCAATCGACGTTCCACCACTCTGCTGAAGCAGCTACCTTAAGCGGTATTTCCAAACCCATACAGACATTGGGACCTTCAAAAAACAAGCCTACACATATCTTAAAGGCTGGCAACGCTCCCGCAATGCTTATAATACAGCACAGTGTGTGGGCACGTATTTTGCCTTAACATCCCATAAAAAATTCTTTTATATCCTCTATTTTAAGTAATATCTAAAACTGACGAAATCTGTCCTAGGTATTAATAGTCATTACCCCCGGCATACGACCGATTGGCTCAGTGGCGGGGCCCTCCGCCCGCGGAGTCAATGGTCGCGGGTTCGATTCCCGCATCGGAATAAATGTTTATATGGATTTTTAAATGTTTATTCCGAGTCTGGTAACCTTCCCAATCCGTATTTCCTTTCCTGCCCCTTCCTTTCTTCTCTGTCCTTCCTTTCCTCTCCGCCAATCCACGGTCTGCCGTGCCAATGGATGCGTGACTAGGGGCGAGCCTAGTCGCAAGCGTGCCGATCGTCCCGGAATCGGGCTCCCCGGGGTACTATGGTGCCTTACCTCAGCATGCTGGGCTCTGCTGGGACTGACCTCCATCCTCCCTTGATGCTCGTGGGATTCACTAAGACGAATTTAATATACCTAATTTGTCGAAAATGACGGCGACGTGGTTCGCCACCCGTCACGTCCTGATTCTCACGAGGGCGAAAAGCGACGAGCCGTTTCGCTGCGATGAATGGCAGCGGATGGAGCTCTGTGGTCTCTGCCAACCCCTGCGGGGGATAGGCGTGAATATATATATATTTATTTACTCATAAAATATAAAAAACAAGCCTACTCTTATCTCGAAGGCCGGCCGGTTTCAGATATCTAGGCGGCGTTGATTGCTTTCCATCGGGCCACATGCTTGCTTGTTTGCCTCTCTGTCCCATAAAAAAACAACATCATAAATAATTACAATTTTCTTTTCTTCGTAGCGAAACGGCTCTCCGTCAGTCGCATCTCACGGGAATCCAGAACTTCCTTCCCTTATTTATTTATATAATATATAACAATTTGGATGTACCTTGTTAGATGTTAAAATATTGTCATAAAATAGCCTCTAGCACAAGCATTTTTAACTTTATTTGATTCACAATAAAGCCTTCGCAATCTTTATAATGTCAACGAACTGCCTGTCCTCTGTAAAGAAATCAATAACCTAGTAGAGACCCTGCAGTTACCTACAGCGACTATATGAGGAAGACATCGTCCAAGCAATAAATCGAGCGAAAGATTTATGCGGCTAGCGACCTACTTGATTTATTGAACAAATTCCAAATTGGCATCCTTTAAAATAATAATTGGTGTAAAAAATTTTAAAGTTAACTGAAAATTGAAGTGGCAATGGACTGGTCACCTTTATCGGAGATCCGATATCCACTGGAGTGGAGAACGCGTCTTGGAAAACGTAGTGTGGGAAACCCGGCTAGATGGTGTTATGGTGGGCAGCTGGCAGAAACTGGATGCGTGAAGACAAAGATTTTTTTATGCGATAGGAAGGCAAACGAGCAGGTGTGTCGCCTGATGGAAAGTAATCAACGCCGCCAATAGACTTTCGTAGTGCCATAGGCAGTGCGGTAGCGTTGCCAACCTTTAAGGAAAATGTCATTTTGGGAGTAAGAATGGGAGGAGAGGATAGAGAGGAGGGAGGGTGTCGGGCCTCCGTAACTCGGCCGCTCACCCTACTAAGCGCGGTAAGTAAGCTACCACTCAGACGCCAGTTTACTGCGGGAGTGTAGTACTTCCCTGGGCAAGCCGGTCTATTCATGCTACAGACATTGTTGACAAAGTATTCGTCTGCAGCGTGGCTACACTGTTCGTCTGACACTATAAACAAGATCAAGCTAGATAGCACTTCCTGAGGAAAGCCCATGTCCAGCTGACTGTACAGACTGCTGTTGATGATGATAACGAAATTCAATATCTGCTGTTGATAAAAGAAAAACGAGAATAGCCACAAAGTATTTATTTTCTTCAAAGAATAAAATCCAGTGCGGTGCACCGCGCTGCATTTTAGTGTATTTTCACAGAAATCACGTCTCGCTTCAGAATTGATAAGCGACACACGCGCCTTTTCCACAGTGCATTCGCGTGTTATGTCCAATGGTTCCTGATTCTTTATCGTTCACATATTGCTGCACAAACTGTCTTCATTTATATTTATTTATTATTTCTGTACAAAAGCGGACTTAATATCAGAATTATTAATGGAGTCAGGCGTTACCTTGCGGAAATCCATCACTATATGGACAGTCAAAAGTTTTACTTAGCTAAGATCCGCGACAAGCAAAACAACAACAGAAAATTAATAATGTGTGTTTTTCCCATTAAGCAAATTCCCGATTTAGCAAAATCCCGATAAGTCCCATTTTGCTAACCATCTGCTAACCTGTGGGCACTCTCTGTCCGACAATCATTCGCCAAATATTTTACACATGTGTAAAAAGGGTTTGAGACTGGGTGTATTGGAGCAGCTGGAGATCTTAAAGAACAAGAAAAGTTCGTCCCAGATACTGAACGATCAAATAAATATTGTAAATTCCCTCTTTTGAATATATTCTCTTAAAAAAGTGTGAAATTCGTTTAATACAATAAAATGAATTGTCATATTTACTAAATAATAAGTGGTGACGTAAGTTTTGACACACCTGTATCGCCCACATGTTGTTTTCTTACATTGTGGGTGGGGGTTTGTTTATATAAGGCGCCCGTTGTAATGGCGGGTCACTTTTCGGTTGTCTTCCGTAGAGTCTACTATACCTGAAGATGCCTCGTGTTGGGGCGAAACACGTGTCGTGTACAAGATGGAAAAGTGATAGTGTGTGTTTGGCGTTGTGTATAGTGGTTGGTGGGTGGAGAGTTGATGGCCGATTTTCGGTAAGTTTTTGGTTTAAAGTTCCAAATAATCCACTAAACCCAACGGAAAAACACACATTATTAATTTTCTGTTGTTGTTTTGCTTGTCGCGGATCTTAGCTAAGTAAAACTTTTGACTGTCCATATATTTAATATCAGAAGGCATTCTCTGACAGTCAAGTCAGGATTAATAGAAAAGACTTAGTAGATACAATATGTTAATTAAACACATACGTACATATGAACGGTATATATATATATATATATATATATATATATATATATATATATATATATATATATATATATATATATATATATATATATATATATATATATATATATATATATATATATATATATATATATATATATATATATATATATATATATATATATATATATATATATATATATATATATATATATATATATATATATATATATATATATATATATATATATATATATATATATATATATATACCGAGCATCTTCGTATCTTCATATCGAGCATTTTTTAATTGATTACGATTTCTTTTTATTCCTGTTAAGTTTTGACCACATATTTTACTAAAGTTGAAACATTCTGCAACTATCGTTTAGCTTTTTTATTTATTGATTCTGAGGCGGTACGAAGTTTGCCGGGTCAGCTAGTAGTTGATATTTCTTGTATTTTTTTTTTTAATTTTTTCTCGATGTACGTGTATTAGTAAAAAAGTATTTTAATTAATAGTTAAATCTCTTTGCTTTGTATTTTGATTTTCCTTTCATTTTCTTACGTGCGTGGGTAGGGGTGAGCTTAGTCGCAAGCGTGCCGACAGTCCCGGGATCGGGCTCCCCCGGGTACTACAGTGCCTTACCTCAGCATGCGGAGCTCTGCTAGGGCTGACCTCCATCCTCCCTTGCAGCTCGTGGGATTCACTAAAACGCATTTAATATACCTTATTCGTTAAAAAATGACGGCGATGAGGCTCTCCACCCGTCACGCCCTGATTCCTACGAAGGCGAGAAGCGTTGAACGGAGAGCCGTTTCGCTACGATGAATGTGAGAGGAACGATGGATGAAAAGATGGATGAGTGTGAAGCAAGCAAGGAAGGTGTGTCGGGATTGTAGCGGATGGAGATCTGTGGTCTCTGCCTAACCCTACAGGGAGACAGGCGTGACTATATGTATGTATGTATTTTCCTACTACTATATAAAAAAAATTCTATTTTGTGTGGTCTTACACTTTTGACCGGCAGTGTATATAGATATACATTCTATAAAAGGTTTATAGAACATATACATACATATATATATACATATATATATATATATATATATATATATATATATATATATATATATATATATATATATATATATATATATATATATATATATATATATATATATATATATATATATATATATATATATATATATATATATGTACACGTACATATGATAAATCTAAATCCTAAATATTATCCGCTAGAGCAAACTTTAACAACATTATTTTAATATCTCTCTGAACAAATTTTTTTTTTATTATTTTTTATTCTTATTTTTTTTAATCTTGTTTAGTATGTCGTCTGTCTGTTATTTTACTAAGTTATTGAGTGTCAGTTAAATTTGCGAAACACATACGGTACTTAGATTAACCACTAAACAAGTAACCTCGGAAACCCATCGGAACTGCACATTAACTAACATGTAGAAGCAATAAAACTTTACGACCTATTGGTTTTCCTCAAACTCTATACACACAAATAAGCAGGCCATGGGAATAGAGACATGATAAAGTCAAACGCGTACTTGTTTTACCAGGAAAACGAATAGAACATAGAATAGAAATACAAAGACGCATTGACAAATAATATAGTTAAAACTAATCTTCTATATATACTCGTATATAAAAGTGGACAGATATTTTGTTCAACTTTGTAAAACTTCCGTATACTATAGTGTCTTATCTCAGTATGCGGGGCTCTGCTGGGGCTGAGCTCGTGGGATTCAGTATGACAAATCTTAATATACCTAATTCGTCAAAAAATGAGGGTGACGTGCTTCGCTAACCGTCACGTCCTGATTCCTAATAGTACGAGAAGCTACGAACGGAGAGCCGTTTCGCTACGATGAATGTAAGAAGAAGGATGGATGAAAAGATGGATGAGTGTGAAGAAAGCGAGAAGATGTGTCGAGATCGTGGCGGATGGAGATCTGTAGTATCTGCCTAACGCTACAGGGCGACAGGCGTGACGATATGTATGTATGTATTGAAAAACAGCACAAATTATTTGAATACTTTTTTCATTTTGTTTGGCCTAATACAGGCAAGGTTTATGATTATAAAAATAAAAGGAAAACCTAAAAGAACAGCTGGAAAAACGAAAAATTCAAAATTGTCAATTTTGTACTTCCAAATACTGTCAATAAATGGCGCTCGTGACGGCTTTATCGTTTGACTGACGTGTATACGAAACTGTCCTTTCCTTTGTGCGATTTTGAAATACATATATGTACACATATATATATTGTAAAAGTATGTGATACATATTCAACCAGAAGATAGTCGAAAAGCCAAATGGCGCAATGGTGAATAAA
Organism: Baronia brevicornis; assembly: GCA_031353405.1. Lineage (NCBI taxonomy): Eukaryota > Metazoa > Arthropoda > Insecta > Lepidoptera > Papilionidae > Baronia > Baronia brevicornis. The sequence continues at coordinate 289,502 of JASFAT010001752.1, forward strand.
TATTTGTATGTTTTTGTATTTATTACTAGTCTCAGACTATTTATCCATTTCGTGTTATCCATGTCAACCGATACGACATTGGAACCTTCAAAAAAACAAGCCTGCACTGCATGTCGCACTGCGGATATTTATGGGCGGCGTTGATTGCTTTTATTAAGTGACACGCCTGCTCGTTTGCCTTCCTATTCTCACAAAAAAAAATTCAAATGTGCTGCTTTAACTTAAAAAATATTATGTGTGAATAAATGAGAGAAACTTCCCTAATATTCAGATATTTTAATGGAATAATTACAGAATAAAACTCTCATAATCAATAATTCATGTTGAAGGTGACCTAATTTTTTCTTGTGTCGACTCTTTATTATGTAAAATAATCGGAGGCAATCATGAGGACTCCCGATAGAAGTGAAAACTTAAAACTGTGTTTTGAAATTTCAAACTAATTATAATATAAATAATATATTTAGTACTCACTGTTGTACTGCACAATGATCTGACAATTCAACAATTGAAATAATCAAATTAAAACACAACATAAAGAACAAAGCAAAATGTACAACACATAGAACTTTCTGCATAAAAAATTAAACTTTATTTGTATAGATCTACACAACACTAATATGATATAACACGTAAGGGTTATAGCTACAGATATGCTGCTATTACTACAGCATGTTGCTGACGCGACTCACAAAACTTTATCCATTCATGAAGCATCCAACGCACACACATACAATGTGTTGGAGTGATGTGTGTACGTAGGCAGCTGCGCGCGCATTAACTGCTTTTAAAGTATGTCTATAGCTATACTCATAGCTATAGATATATCTTAAGCATTAGCATGTTACTGACGCGAAACCATAGATTTTTTCCCTACCCAGAGTCATGTAACGCGGCTATAGAAGTTTTCACTTCAATAATATTTTTGTATTATTTTCACTAAAAGGAATTGTATCCAGAATCATCAAGAATTAGTTTTTTGAATTTAATAAAAATATCCTACTAATATTATAAATGCGAAAGTTTGTGAGTATGGATGTATGTTTATTACTCTTTCACGAAAAAACTACTGGAGAGATTTGGTTGAAACTTTACAGTAATCTAAGTTATATATCGGAATAACATATAGGCTATATTTGTAATGATTTTATGTAATTTTGATCGTAATATAATTTTACTATTAAGTTAAAAAATATATATTTATTTAAAATGATCTGTCACGAAACTTAATGTGGCAGACCAAATTCTAGGCGAGCGAAGCCGCGGGCAAAAGCTAGTATAATAATATTAATAATAATGTGAATTAATTATATGATATCCAGTCTACTTATATTAAAAGATACTGTGGCCCTATTTTCCTTCAATGCCTTTAACTTTTAATGTACAAATTTTTTTAATTTATTTAATCTTTTTGCACAAAATGTACAACAGGGGGACTTAATGCCATTGGGCTTGCTCTACCATTGTCGCGGATCTTAGCTAACTAAAAGTTCTGACCGTCCACGTATATACCCTACAAGTCAACCTGAGGTGGTACATCTTATACAAAAGTAATATATTTTATAAATATTTTATTTTTATTAGACAGTAAAACTTTATAAAATTATTTTTATATACAATATTTTTAGCTAAAAGTTCAAAACATAAATAACGCTTACAAAAAAATTATAATAAAAAAACAATGTAGACAACTTGTACAAGAAATCCTTGAAAAATTAATTGCGCAAATTTTTATAAAAATAAATAAAACTTTTAAGTCCTACATAATTATAAACTGCGTAGTTACTTGCGTTCGAACCACTTTTTTAATTTCGTTTTAAAGTTTATTATTCTAAAGGTAAAGTTCAACTAAATAAAACAATAGTTCACCTAGAAACCTTATCCAAATCTTTTATTACTCAAATTCAAAGCAAGATTAAAATGTGGACAGTCAGAACTTTTACTTAGCTAAGATCCGCGACAAGTCGAGACAAGATCTTAGCCAAGTAAAAGTTCTAAATGTCCACATAGTGATGGATTTCCGCAAAGTAACGCCTGACTGCGTTAATCAACTTTAAAATGTTATAGGTAACAGCTATCGATTCAGTACGGTGCTGTTCTACCGAAACTTCTTTCCATGCACCATCACACTGTGGATCCAGCTACCTTCAGCGGTATTTCTGAATCGATACGACGTTGGCACTACCAAAGAACAAGCCTACACATACCTTAGAGGCCGACAGCAATTCCGTAATACCTATGGTGTCGCGGATGACTTGACGTTGACGTTGATTGCTTTCCATTAGACCAAACGCTTGTTTGTTTGCCCTCCTATCCCATAAAAAAGTTGGCAAGAATGGCATATTATTTGTCTGTAGCATGAATGGGCCTGGCTCGGGGAAGAACCACACTCCCGCAGAAAACCGGAGTATGAGAAGGTAGCTTAACTACCGCGCTACGTCCGGTGAGCAGTTTAGTTCCGGAAGCGAAACCCGAAGGGGGTTTCGCTTCCGGAATTATGTATATATAATGACATTTTCCTTAAAGACCAGCAACGCTTCTGCACTGCCTATGGCATTGCGGATATCTATGGGCGGCGTTGATTGCTTTCCATCAGCCTGCTCGTTTGCCCTCCTATCCCATAAAAAAGGACTAAGAGTATTTACAGAATTAATTTTTTTTTATTTTCGGCCAATGTGAAAAGCGATGGTAATAAATTACAATATCAAATATTGTCATTATAATATTATAATGATTGGTACGATGTTCATATTGATTTGTATTATTTTTCTCGCCCACGGTTTTGTATTATGAGATGGGTCGTTTGAGATTATTCTAATAGATAAATATGGAAAGTAATTAACTCAGAATCGATTACATAATCGATTTATCAATTAGATAATTCATTAATTAGATTACAACGGAGTTATGTAATACAATCATTGCACTACTGTCCGAGTAAGATCATGATAAAATATTTTATTTACAGAAGATGTCATTATATAACAGTGATAATATTCCAACAATAGCATTTGAATGTGACCACGTGATAAAATGTAATAGAAGCGATCACATGTGTTGAAACAACGAAGTTTCTAATCCTACATATAATATTGACGTGAAAAATGACCAAACAGTAGAAGTTTTTAGATTAATAACAATTATGATAAAATTGACAACATTAATATCTTATGAAATCAATAATCGTTTTCTTATTAAATAAATAAGTTTTATTAATAATATAGATGAGCCAATTAGATCATTGTATTAAGCCAATTAGGCTTAATGCAATGATCCAATTGGCTCATCTACCAAGGTACCGCTTTTGAATTTTTTTTTGTGTGGGATTGAAAGGCTAACAAGCAAGTGCGTCACTACACAGGCAAATATATATATTTTTTTGCCGAATAATCAGTAAATATATGATGATATTCTGCCAATATTCAGAGAACATATATCACCGCAAATGGCTCATTGGCGGGGCCCCTCGCCCACGGAATCAGTGGTTGCGGGTTCGATCCTCGCATCGAAAAAAAAATAATGATTATATAATCCAACAACCTGATTATATAGTCCAACATTTACCGGTACGAATAGTGATGAATTGACAAGTTCACCATCGATAGCTCTCGATGTCCGAACAAAGGAACAATAAGCGATAGAGCCTTGAGACCTCGCAGAAAAGTAGCGGCGCGCCAGCCGAAGCGTATGGCCCGCTAGCGCCGCTGACCCACATAACGCGTGGTTAAGGTCATGTGGAACGCTGCACTGACCTCACTAAGCGGCCTTTGAAATGTCACCTACATGGGTAATAGAAAACTATTATTACCAGTAATATATGTTATTACAACAAAACAAAATAAATAGTAAATAAAAAATGTACACCCTTTGAAGCACATTGCACGCACAGAGGACCGTGAAGATTGACACAGATTAAGCTCATATGGAGCTTCAAATAATAAAAAATATAAACATACATAAATATCATCACGCCTCCACCTCCACCACATATCTCCATCTGCTATGATCTCGGCACACTTGCATTGCTTGATCCACATTCATAACTAGTGGTACAGCCGCGCTGCAGACGAATACTTTGTCAAGAATGGCGTATTACTTGTCTGTACCATGAATGGGTCGGCTCGACCGGGGAAGTACCACACTCCCGCAGAAAACCCGCATCTGATAGGTAGCTTAGCTACCATTCATCCGGTGAGCAGTTGAGTTTCGGAGGACCAATCCCTCTCCCCTTCCTCAGTCCCATAATGACACTTTCTTTAAAGGCCGGCAAAAAAAAAAAAAAAAAAAATATATATATATATATATATATATATATATATATATATATATATATATATATATTTTATATATTCACGCCTATCCCCCGCAGGGGTTGGCAGAGACCACAGAGCTCCATCCGCTGCCATTCATCGCAGCGAAACGGCTCGTCATTGGTCGCTTTTCGCCCTCGTGAGAATCAGGACGTGACGGGTGGCGAACCACGTCGCCGTCATTTTTCGACAAATTAGGTATATTAAATTCGTCTTAGTGAATCCCATAGCCGCAAGGGAGGATGGAGGTCAGCCCCAGCAGAGCCCTGCATGCTGAGGTAAGGCACCATAGTTCCCGGGGGAGCCCGACCCCGGGACGATCGGCACGCTTGCGACTAGGCTCGCCCCTAGCCACGCATCCATTGGCACGGCAGACCGTGGATTGGCGGAGAGGAAGGGAAAGGATAGAGAAGAAAGGATGGGCAGGAAAGGAAATGCGGACTGGGGGAGTTACCAGATTAAGAATAAACATTTATAAATCCATATAAATATTTATTCCGATGCGGGAATCGAACCCGCGACCATTGACTCCGCGGGCGGAGGGCCCCGCCCCTGAGCCAATCGGTCATCTATAATCTATAATATACATATATATATATATATATATATATATATATATATATATATATATATATATATATACGTCTATAATATACATATATATATATATATATATATATATATATATATATATATATATATATATATATATATAAATATTTGGAACCTATTTCTACAGCGCGTAAACTCTACGATTAAAAAGACATTAAATAATACCTCAGAACATTCACCGTAATTAGTTTGATATAGATATTCCATATACTCAGAAGTGTTCATCCCTTATCAATCCAAAGTGTAACACTCACGATACTGGAGTCTTTTGTGAGGTTGTTGAGGGTACTTTTGTATTTTTTTTTCCTAAAACTACCGCCAGTGGTTTTCGAAGTCGAACTCGTCTATTTCATCGCACCATTCCCCCGGTCGCGTCTACTTAACATTCGGACGTCGTCGGTGTTGCATTACGTGGTGTTGCATTGCCGAGTTGAACAAGAACACGTAATGTATTTACATACAATGTTAATCCCCTAGCACTAGTATGGCTTGAGTTTAGTATTGCTTATTAATGGAGTCAGGCGTTACTTTGGGGAAATCCATCACTATGTGGACAGTCAAAAGTTTAACTTAGCTGAGATCCGCGACAAGCAAAACAATAACAGAAAATGAATAATTTGTGTTTTTCTGCTGGATGAAGTGGATTTATTTGGAACTTACCGAAAATCGGCCATCAATTCTTTACCCACCAACCACTATACACAGCACCAAACACACATTACCACTTTTCCATTTTGTAAACTATTTAGTATATTGTAAACGATCTATATGCCATCTTGTAAACGACACGTGTTTCGCCCCAACACGAGGCATCCTCAGGTATAGCAGACTCTACGGAAGACAACCAGTAAGTTTTGACTCTCCACATAGTAATGGATTTCCGTAAAGTAATGCCTGACACCATTAACTATCTTTATTCTATCGTTTATCCTATCCCATAAAAAAGAAGAGATGAACAGGCGATGTAAGGGTTATTGAAGGGACAATTTGGTACAGAAAAGCACGGAATAGAGATGAATGGAAATAGCTGGAAGAGGCCTATGGACAGGACACGCTGTATACCGAAACGAAGTCTAATGTATTAACATAAGTTTGTATATAATAAAAAAAATTCAGCAATAAATGCTTTAAAAAAAGTTGTATTTCATTTTCACAAAAATTAAAAAAATATTTCAACAATAAAATAAAAATAGTCTGCTAATTAGCTAGTTGGTTAAAGAGTGGTGGCGAATGAAGATTTTCTTTGCTTTTCTTTGATGGCAATTAATTAATAACTATTATGCAAGTAAAATGGTAAAATACCAAACCTCTCGAAATGTCTAGTCAGCTTGTCACGTTACGTCTTGATAAAATGGCGGCTATTCTACCAAAACCTACTATGGACTTTTTCAATCAACTTAAAAAGTCACGATACACGCTGTTTTTCATTTCATTTATTCGCCTTAATCGAACTATTTTGTATAATACGCTACCACAATTAACCAATAAAACTGATAATAATATAAGATTATGGCAATGAAATAAAAACAACGTCACTGATGTGACTTGACGGAACAGTCTGAGTTCGAAGTTTGGGGAATAACGCACCGAATGGATCGCCATTCATCCAGATGGTAGGGATGAAACATTATGATTTTTTATAAGAAGATATAAATTAAATTTTCATTGCTTTGACACAAGATTTAGGCATTAATCTCGAAAAATTAATCTCAGTCCCTCCCTCTACCTATAATTTTAATAAATAAACCAACGCATTTACAGTGTATCCGATTTCACAGAATTTCTTTTATTTTATATTTTCTCTCTTATTTGCTTACATCTCCTTTAAGACAGAAACAACAAACGCGTAGTTTGTATTAACAGTTGAACTTTGTTAAAGCGATGCGAGCAAGGAATTCCATCTAAACAACTGTCTTTCGTTCGATGTTAAACAGATTTGTTTTAACTAAACTGTTAACTGTATAATTTATTATTAGTTACATTTATTGGATACCGTTCATCGGATTTTTAACCTCAGGTGAGGGTTATTCAGTCAGACAATTGTATTTCTACACAAATATATTAATATAAGTTAAATAGATATAAAAGAATAGAGAAAACTTCTAGTCGCAGAACGAAAAGTCATCCAAAAGACGCCGGGCCCAATCAAAATAGATGATAGCAGTTGGCGAAATTGAAAAAATACCGGTATCCAGCATCTGGTGGCCCAACCCAGTGTAATCGGTGAGACTAAGGCTTACCGTGTCCGTTGGCTTGGCCACGTTGAGAGAATGGGGGAGGATCGCGAGAGCGTGTGGGTCGCCCAACTAGACGACGTCTAGTGGGGCGCCCCAGGTACCGCTGAAGAGACCATGGCAGAGGATGACTTGCGCAACCTTCAAATCTGCAATTGGCAGGAGGTGGCGCAGGACAGGGCACGGTGGCGTAAGATCTCTAGAACTCAACAGCTCACCGGATGAAGTGCATCAGCTAAGCCTACCACTCGGACGTCGGTTTACTGCGGGAGTGTGGTACTTCCCCGGGCGAGCCGGCCCATTCATGCTACAGACAAATAATATGCCATTCTTGGCGAAGTATTCGTCTGCGGCGTGTATATATAAACCTTATTTATTATTTTTTTTTATCATTCTGATGATAATGTAACACCAGTCTACAACAAGTTATCTTTTTAACACTGAATCTATTCTACGGTTGTCTGGAAGAAATCGCTATTAGCGATAAGACCGCCATTTGTATATAAATATTATAATCAATAATTGTACAATTTTGTTTTTGGTATACAAAAAAGAATTTATCTATCTAAAATGGATGTTTTTGCTGAAGGTCGTGGATTCTTACCAATGTGTGTGTTAGTCAGCCTTCAGTCTGACAGTGTATTCGATGGCCTTGTGTAAATTCTTAGAAAAATAAAATAAATTAATGTAAGTGGTACAAGTTTTGAATCTATATTTCATGAATGGATAAATATTCACCAAGGTCTTCGGAAAGTCTAGATGCCTGTCGTAATCACTTAAGTAATATATATCTAGGACAAATTTCTTCAGGTTTTAGATATTACTTGCTGAGGGATGTCTCATCTCTCAGAATTTTTTATCGCTTTTACTATGGAGAGTGCTCTGAGGAATTGTTTGGAATACGATCAGTACGATGCGATTCTCTTCAGAGAGACTTCTTTGCACGCACTATCACCATGTCGAACCAATATCCTTCAGGGGCGTTTTTCGAATCGATACGATATTGGCACTTTCAAAAAACAAATCTACACATACTGTAAAGGCCGGCGACACTTGTACAAGACCTATGGTGGCGCTGATGTATATGGCCGGCGTCGGTTGCTTTCCATCAGGCGACATGCTTGCTCGTTTGCCCACCATTTACATAAAAATACTTACAGTAAACGCCCTCTTCGCACTTCGATCCGCGCCTAAACGCTCAAGGTGACCGAGCCAACGAAGTCGATGTGCCTTAATCTCGCCCATAATGTTTGGCTAGTGCATCGTGTCTTCTATCTCGGCGTACTTTTGTTTTCTCCATGTGGATTATGGATTTCTCTTCTGGTTCTGCTTACGACCTTACGGAAAATTTTCGGCTCGGCTACTAATTGGCCAGTCGATTCAAATATCGCTATAGATATCAGATGGATGCCGACCAGCGCGAACTTCAAGCCAGCAATTGGCAAACATTAGCGCAGGACAGTGAAAGATGGAGGACTCTCGTTTCGGAGACCAAGATCCACTTTGGGTCACTGAGCCAGTGGAGTAAGTTGAATGTATGCAAATATCATGCAATTTCATTTCATTTAAGCTAGATTCTTTAACATTTTTGTGATACACCTGCTCGTTTGCCTTCCTATCCCATAAAAAATGCTAAAGAATCTAGCTTAAATTAAATAAAATGATGAAATTGTATGATAAATGTGTTTTATATTTTCATACATTCAAATAACGCTATTTGAATTTATGAAAACAGTGTATATTCTTTCCATTGATGCGTTGAAAATCCTCCAATTGTTTCTAAATAAGAATTACTTTCGATGAAATTTAGGAACACTTTCCACAAAGGGCGTGACGTGATTGCTAACTGTAGTGGACATCCGCATACTACGCTCCCGCGGATGTTGAAAACCACACACACGACCGGACCGGGCTTTGCGGGTTTCATTTCCTATGTTTGTTATGGTGTTTGAGCAAGCACTTGGCTGTTGTCCCTGACATCGGTCAGATTTATTTATTTGTCACTTTTGTTTAATTTAAAGGGAACGGCTTTTTCTGAAGTGTTGTTACAATACGGTGCGTTTCTCTCGAAACTTCTTCCCACGTACTACAACTCAACAATGCGATCTACTGTGGTATTTCACGATTCATCTGGCTGTACCGACATATAAAGAAAATAAGTCTATACAGCCTATTACAGTATACAGCCTCCGTCTTTCCCAACAAACTAAGATTAAAGTTGAGATGCGCTGGACATGTGTGGCATCCCCAGGATCAGAGATAGACGGGATAGCTGCATGGAAAGGCCTTGAAGAGAAAACCCCAAGCGAGATGGGAAGACGAAATCAGGGACAGCCAGCTCAAACTGATGTTCAATAGCCTGCTCTAAAGGGCAGTGGTTATCCTTCGGGGAGGTCTTCATCTGAAATAAGCCTACACACTCCTTAACGGCCGGCAACGCTTCTGCACTGCCTATGGCGCAGCGGATGTATATGAGCGGCGTTGATTGCTACCCATCGGGTGACACGCCTGCTCGTTTCCCGCTCAAAAAGGCAAACGAGCAGGCGTGTCAGGCGAGAAGCGTTGCCGGCCATTAAGAAAAGTGTAGGCTTGTTTTTTGTTTACCTGTAAAAATTGTTTTTAAATCAAGAAACAAAAGGCTTCTTCTATTTTATTTATTTATTTTACCTGTATCCCATAAATCATTATATTCTTATTTATGTTCTGATGAACCAGCTAGTCGTTACGATCGGCTGTGTTCGTCGCTCCTATATACCGAGGAAAAATACGCACAAATCGAATAATAATGTATTATTCTATGATTTACCTCGTTTTCGATTCGTATTCAATTCCCATGAATTATGACTTTGTTTATAGTGTAAGAGATGATGATAAGAGATTATGTTTGCACTTTTTTATATTTAATCAACATATTCCATCGATTATACACGACATTCAGACTTTGTGGAATGGGCGACGAGAAGACTTGACGAAATTTTTTTTCAGGAAATTTCGTCAAGTCTTCTCGTCGCCCATACCACAAAGTCTGAAGACAAAAGTATTCAACCAGTGCATCCTGCCACACTGTTACGGTGCCGGTGGACACTGATGGTCCGTCTCCTCGATAAGCTCAAAGTCGCTCAGAGGGCTCAGGGTTTCTCTGGCGGGCAGAATTCGAAATGAAGAAATTCGCTGGAAAACCAGAACTGGGCTGGGCACGTTTGTCGGAGAACCGACAATCGTTGGGGTAGACGAGTGTTGGAGTGGAGACCGCGACTCGGCAAACGTAGTGTGGGACGCCCCCCTGCGGGACGGAGGAGCGACGATCTACGCAAGGCGGCTGGCAGAAACTGGATGCGTGTAGCCGAAGATCGGGCTAGGTGGCGCACCTTGTGTGAGGCCTATCTATCTATGTATCTAGTAAATCGTTAATATAATTTTTTTTATGGCATAGGAAGGCAAACGAGAAGGCGTGTCACCTGATGGAAAGCAACCAACGCCGCCCATAGACATCCGCAACGCCATAGGCAGTGCGGAAGCGTTGCCGACCTTAAAGAAAAGTGAAATTATTGGAGTGGGAGTGAGAGGGGGATTAATTGATTACATTTATAATTTCAACCCGTACGAGTGACTCAATGGGCCTCTGAAAAACAGCGCCTCACTATCTATCCACATAGATCGTCACGGCCTATGGTATGTAATTTCCTCATTAGTGTGTGTGTCGTTCGTTAAAAATTCATTCATTCGTTCAAAGGAAGCGACACGATGTCCTATACAACACTCGACAGTGTCACAAGAAAGTTATCCAGTCTTGTCTGTAATACGAAAACTTCTGCAATGAAACGGCTCGAAAACTCCGGTACTGTAAGCCGGTAATGGCTTCGGAAAAACAATATATCTGCTAGAGTACCATTTAAACTATACTAATAAGCGTTATTTGTAGCTAGGTTGAAAGTTGGACTCAAAGTTTTAAGTTCACACTCTCCCTATATATATTTATATATCTTCTAATCATCAATCATTAATAAAATACTTTTTTATTCATCCACTCGAGTTCATATACAGTTGAGTGAAAGTTCAAAGACAAGTTGTCTGAAAAAGTCCATAGAAAGTTTTGGTAAAATGGCCACCATTTTTTCAAGAGATTGGATATTTTTGTATTTTACTTGACACTGGCATAAAGAAAAAGGCAAACAAAAGAAAAGAGAGAGACAGAGAGATCTATACTTATATAGATCTCTATAAAAAAAAATCTCTTAAGATTTTTTTTATCTCCCGTAACAAACTAAAATTAAATTGTATAATTAAATTTAATTCATGAATTAATATTTGAAAAAGCTGTATAAGCATCAACTGTCATTCACTGCAAGTTTAAAAAAAAATGTATTTGAACTTAAATGGATGAATAAAAAGTATTTTTATTCATCCACTTAAGTTCAAATACATAATGTGTTTGGTGTTGTGTATAATGGTTGGTGGGTGGAGAGTTGATGGCCGATTTTCGGTAAGTTTTTGGTTTAAGTTCCAAATAAATCCACTAAACCCAACGGAAAAACACACATTATTAATTTTCTGTTATTGTTTTGCTTGTCGCTGTTCTTAGCTAAGTAAAACTTTTGACTGTCCATATAGTGATGGATTTCCGTAAAGTAACGCCTGACTCCATTAATAAAAAGTATTTTATTAACGATTGAAAATTTGAGCAAGATTTACTTGACACTGGCATAATAGTTATAACTAATTGCCATCAAAGAAAAAAAAGAAACGTATCACTCCATCTATTAATTATTTCAAGATATAAACAATCCAGTTCGTCGTAAACAAGAGGCGTTAGTGCGCGGATTGATTCCTGATCTCACGGCGCGAGTCACAATCGTTTTATTATTTCTGAAGGGAGGTAAAGGTGACCTTGAACTTGTTTACTGCTATACCGTTTCGAGTAACATCCTACGCTCTCCCACTAGGGTTGCCGCTCATCTATGAATGAAAACTAAATAACAAGCAAGGTTTTTGTTTTCTGAAAAATATACTTTTTTTAGAATATTGTACAAAAAACAATAGTATTTATTCCTAAATTTATATCCTGCTAAATATCTTTATTAACATCAAGTGTCATCGACTTACAAGTATTTGAAAAAAATATTTTACTAACGATTCAAAATTTAAACAAGATATGTCAACAACAGTCTGCGGCAGTCCACTGCTGGACATAGGCCTCACTAAAGGCGCGCCAACTAGCCTGATCTTCGCTAACACGCATCCAGTCTCTGCCAGCTGTCTTGCGTAGACCGTTGCTCCATCAAGCAGGGAGGCGTTCCTCACTACGTTTGCCAAATTTTACCTAATAATATGATAGTATATAGAGAGAGGGTGAACTAATAGTAGGAATTCAATAAAATAAATCAGCAATACATCACAGCAATGTATAGCTGTTTGATTCTCACACGCTTAAAAATTTTATCTTCTTGACAAAACAAAAAAATTGTTTTATAAGAAGTAAACTTTTACACACGCTCGCCAGTTAAGGGTAATCTTGACTTGGCCTTTCTTAAAAACTTCGACAATTTGGTCAAGGTATGTTTTCCTTGGTATTCCCTACCGATCCTTCCATCTACATTCGCAACGTAAATTTCTTTTGCCAGTCTTCTTTCATCCATCCTCTATATGTGCCCAAATCATCTAAGCATTTTCAACTTTTGTCACGACACATTTTACTTCACATCGCTCTTTTGTATGAGACGTTCCGCATTCCTCTACACTCTTCACTCTTGATGAATGTGGAGGAAGCAAGGAGGGGTATGCCGGGATCGTAGCAAATGATGATCTATGGTCTCTGCCTACCTCTACGGGAAACAGGCGTGACGATATGTATGTATGTATGTAAAATTTATAGTTGGCATGCATACACCCATAATTAACTATACATACGTATAAAATTGGTGTTAAATCTTATTAAATTTCAAAACGGTGGCAACCCTATCTGCGACGGATCCTGACATCCTCTTCTACCACTTGGAACGGTGAGTTCTAGACTATTTTTAACGCGCTAAACTTTCCCGGCTACGTGATCAGCAAATAAAATTTATATTAATGCGAAACGTACAAAATACAATTAAGGTAGATAGAATGTAGGTATACAAGTGCAAACAATATATAATAATATTTTGTTGGGTTTTGTAATCCTCAGCTAGGTGTCACACCTATCGGCATAATCGTTAATAAAAGCTTGATTGTTAGCGAACTAACCTTTAAAAATAAAATGTAGGTTCTGTAATAAATAAAATGTCCACGACATGGAAAGTTTTACATACATTTTATATATATACAAAAATCAAATGCTGTTCGTTAGTCTCACTAAAACTCGAGAACGGCTGGATCGATTTGGCTAATTTTGGTTTTGAATTATTTTTGAAAGTCCAGGGAAGGTTCAAAAGGTGAGTAAATATGAGAAAAATATTAGGAATATAGTAAAAGCAACAATTCGTTTTCCTTTAGAAACTTTCCTTACCGGTCAAATACTTGATGTTCGTCCCGTAGTTCAGAAATCAATTAAATTTAAAAGACGTTCAGAAATCAAATTAAATTCAAAAGTGAAGCTTTTTTTTCATTTTTTTATTGATTACGATTTCTTTTTGTTCCTGTTAAGTTTTGATCACATTTTTTACTAAAGTTGAAACAGAATGTTTCTGCAATGCAATTATTGTTCAGCTTTTTTATTTATTTATTCTGAGGCGGTAAGAAGTTTGTCGGGTCAGCTAGTAGTTATATAAAGCTGCATTAAAACTCACTCACTCACTGACATGTTATTTGGGAGACTGTAAGAGATGAAGTGTAAGTTTGTTCTAGAGAAATCTTCGGATTTGGTTCGAGGCAGAGGAATTATATCCAGATCTTGAAAATCTGAACCTGGTGAACCGTAACACCTACCGGGGTCGCCCTTGGACAAAAAAGGGAGACAAGTGTGAACACATGGGTGGGGGATAAAAAATCCAGAATGGCGGAAAACAAGATGGCCGCCATACAAAACTAAAATTGTCATTTTTGGGCCGATTTCGCTGAAATTTGGCAGAAGACCGAAACGCTCTCTTAGCTTTGAGGGACCGTCCCAGGTGGGTTCCGAAAAGCTAGTTTTATATATAAAACCGATATCAAATTTGTAAGCAGCTAAATACGAATTCTGCATATCTCGCCGTAAAGAAAAGTTACATCCCCACCATCTGGATGAGTGGCGATCCACTACGGTGCTTCGGGAGTGTAACTTCTTTGCACGCAACATCACCCTGTGGAACCAGCTACCTTCAACGGTCTTTCCGAACCGATACGACATTGCCACCTTCGAAAAACAAGTCTACACATACCTAAAAGGCTGGTAACACTTCCGTGACTCCTGTGGTGTTGCGGTTGTCTATGGGCGGCGTTGATTGCTTTGCATCAGGTGCATGCTTGCTCGTTTTCTCTCCTATCTCATAAGAAAATAGACCTAATTGATTCAATGGCGAAGTTACCGAAACGGAGACAAAGATCACTGATTCGATTCCCGCATCGAAGTAAATATATGTACAGCTAAATGATGAAGTCAGGTGTTACGTTATGAAAATGGCAAATGCGTGGCTCTACAATCATGGTGGATCGATATTCACGAGGGATGAGGAGTACCATATCTTTCAGTAATATATGTATGAACGCGTCAAAAGATGTTAAAATATTCAATACACGTACGCAGTGAAACAGAGCGATGCAAATTTAGAAGGAAAACAATTGCATTTAGCGCTTTATTAAATTCACTGCAAGCGTCGCCGACAACACACGGAGATAAATTCTTATGGAAGCGACAGTTCAACTGTAGTAAGTTTATATATTTATAAGTTTTATAACTTAAGGAATTAATTAGGAGTTTGTTATTAAACTAATAACTTCTACTGTTTGGTCATTTTTCACGTCAATATAAAATGTATGATTAGAAACTTCGTTGTTTCAACACATGTGGTCGCTTCCATTACATCTTATCACGTGGTCACATTCAAATGCTATTGTTGGAATATTATCACTGTAATATAATGACATCTTCTATAAATAAAATATTTTATCATAAATTTATTCGAACAGAACAGTGATTGTATTGCATAATTCCATTGTAATACAATTAATAAATTGTGTAATTGATGAATCGATTATGTAATCGATTTTAAGTTAATTACTTTATATATTGATCTATTAAAATAATCTCAAACGGCCCATCACATAATACAAAACCGTGGGCGAGAAAAATGATACAATTCAACATGAATATCGTACCAATCATTATAATATTATAATAACGATATTTGATATGTCCATCGTTTTTTCGCACTGGACAAAAATGAAAAAGTTTATTTTGCGGACACTATTAGTTTTGCCAACTTTTTTTATGAGATAGGAGGGCAAACGAGCGAGCATGTCGCCTGATGAAAAGCAACGAATACCTTAATTCCAATGCGGTAAACACACCCGCAACCATTGACTCTTTTAGTCGTCAGACTTTATATTTATACTTTCCCGCAAACTAATGAATTATTTATCAAATTTTAAACCCACTACCCCGATGCCTACAAATCACGAGACACAAGCCTCGAAGCTTCACACATTCAACCACCTGGGTTGGGTTTATGAGGGATTTCTCGTAGAAGTCGTACATCGTCGTAGTTTAAAACTACCAGTCATAGCATGGCCGCTGTACTGTGAATATATACTATAATAAACTACATTCAACGCGCAGGGTTGTCGAGTAGGGTAAAGAATCACCTTCTTTGATATTTAATGGAAATAAATCTCCGGCTTTCACGGCTAACCAGACAGCGTACAGTAGCAAAGTTCAGATCTCGGTTTTCTACGAGACTATAGCACTTCAAAGAAGCCCATTTACTCACTACTTTTCGTACTAGCTTACTTTTTACTACTAGCTTTTCGGGGCCCTACAACGGAGGCTCAAAGCTTTTTGCAGCGAAATAACGGCGATTTTAGCTTTTTATGACGGCCATCTTGTTTTCCGCCATTTTGGATCTTTTTTCTAGCAGGCATCTTCGAACAGACCGTCGAGCGACTTTTTGCCAAGTTCAAATTTTCAAGGTTTGAATATAACTCCTTTCCCTAAAGTCCTATCCGAACATTTCCTTACAACAAACTTACCTACCATCTCTTACAGTTTCCTATAACGTGTGAGTGAGTAAATAAATCAGTGGTAATGCAGCTTTATATAATGTTACTAATTTCTTTGTTTTAAACTCTCATATCTCCCTGAAATAAAATGCTTTTAATGTGTTGCTATGTAAAAGAGATTTCATTTTATTAAATATAAATTACAAAATATTTTATATAATTTTAAAATATAAATAAAATATTTTTACCTGAAATGTTGTTTACATTTAAAGCTATTATTTATTTATCTTTTTTTTTGTCAGTGACGTTGTGTTTTTATTTCATTTTGATAATTTTATATTATATTTGATAATTTAATTTTATATCAGTTATATTATTTAATTATGGTGGCGTATTATACAATATAGTTCGATTAAGACGTATAAGTGAAGTGATATGAAATAAATGCGTGTATCGTGACTTTTTAAGTTGACTGAAAAAGTCCATAGAAAGTTTTGGTAGAATAGCCACCATTTTATCAAGACGTAACGTGATAAGCTGACTAGTAAATTCGAGATAATTGATGTTATTATATTTTACTTGACACTGGCATAATAGTTAGTAGCTAATTGCCATCAAAGAATACAAAAGTCAATCATGGCAGTCACACAACCAAATAAAAACTTTAAAAATAAAGCTGGAATACACGAGGGCTGAAGTGGAGACCGCGTCTTGGTAAAGATAGATGATGACGATCAAGACATATCCTGGCCAGATGCTAGATCGTTTGCCTTAAAAATCCTTTTTTGGGCAATATGAATAAGTTGGTGTGAGAAAAAGCGTATCAACCCTGGTATACTACACAAGGATAATGTACGTGAGGCATGTCCGGGGCGGCCTTGCGGGGAGGTCACACTGCGTCCCATTGTCGCTGCAATTTGTGTTGCATGTTAGGTCTAGTGCACATGAATGGACTGCTCTTTGTGACCTAGACAATGACAATATAACTATGAACATAGTGTAAAACCGGAAAGTACCGAAGAAATATTATGTTTATTTTTAGAGGATTAATGGAGTCAGGCGTTACTTTGCGGAAATCCATCACTATGTGGACAGTCAAAACTTTTACTTAGCTAAGATCCGCGACAAGCAAACAATAACAGAAAATGAATAATGTGTGTTTTCCTGCTGGATGAATTGGATTTACCTGAAACTTTAAACCAAAACTTACCGAAAAACGGCCGTGAGCAACTCTCCACCTACCAACCACTATATACAACACCAAACACATACTACCACATACTTCTCCACCTTGTAAACTATACGTGTTTCGCCTCAACACGAGGCATCTTCAGGTATAGTAGACTAAGAAGAAGAAGAAGAAGAGTCTAAGTTCCAGTGGTTTAAGTTCTAGGTACATCCTCTTCATTCAGCAGGAAAACACACATTATTAATTTTCTGTCATTGTTTGCTTATCCGCGGATCTTAACTAAGTAAAAGTTTTGACTGTCCACATTTTTATTTTATATAGATAGATTTATTCTTTATTGTACACCAAAAACAAAGTTACACATCAACAATTGATTGTAATATTGTTTATTGGCTAATAGCGATTTCTTCCAGACAACCGTTGAATGGACATGGTGCTAAAAAGATTTTGTAGTGGTAGAGCTACGCTGCAGACGAATACTTTGTCAACAATGGCATAATATTTGTCTGTAGCGTGAATGGGCCGGCTCGCCCGAGGAAGTAGTATACTCCCTGGTGTACTTTCTAAGCTTCATACGTACATCATACATACATATCATCACGCCTGTTTCCCGTACGGGAAATGGTGTGACGAACCAAAGATCATCATCATTGTTAATTTAAAACACTTTATTTCTGGAATTAAACTGTGTGATCCTTCGCTATTAGATAGTTACCCCCTATAATAGCGAAGGCTATTATAGAGGATCTTTATGACTTGCTTCGAATTTAACTGTGTGGTCTTATAGCGAAGGCGTATGTAGAAGATTACTATGACTAACAGAATCAGTTATTACAAATTACAACGTTACAAAAGGTCTTTAATATGGCTTTAAAATATAACCTTGGAAAGATGATTATTACTTTCTTGGTCACATATAATAAATTGGCGACGACCGATTGGCTCAGTGGCGTGGCCCTCCGCCCAAGGAGTCAATGGCCGCGGGTTCGATTCCCGCATCGGAATAAATATTTATATGGATTTATAAATGTTCATTCCGAGTCTGGTAACCCCCCCCAATCCGCATTCCTTTCCTGCCCCTTTCTTCTCTATCCTTTCCCTTCCTCTCCGCCAATCCACGGTCTGCCGTGCCAATGGATGCGTGGCTAGGGGCGAGCCTAGTCGCAAGCGTGCCAATCGTCCCGGGATCGGGCTCCCCCAAGTACTATGGTGCCTTACCTCAGCATGCAGGGCTCTGCTGGGGCTGACCTCCATCCTCCCTTGCGGCTCGTGGGATTCACTAAGACGAATTTAATATACCTAACTTGTCGAAAAATGACAGCGACGTGGTTCGCCACCCGTCACGCCCTGATTCTCACGAGGGCGAAAAGCGATCAATGACGAGCCGTTTCGCTGCGATGAATAGCAGCGGATGGAGCTCTGTGGTCTCTGCCAACCTCTGCGGGTGATAGGCGTAAATATATGAAATAAAAAAAATATAATAAATAAGTAATAAATTTCATTAATTACTTAAAATTTTGCTATATTTTCAAACGAAATATAGAGGCAAGGGGAGGAAGGTTACGATAGGCAGAGACCACAGATCCACCACCGTCTGCCACTCATCGCCCTCTTCATACCTACAAGCTCGCCAGTTAAGGGTACTTTGGACCTGGCCTTCCTTAAGACTTTCTCAACTTCATTAGTCTGCTAATACTTTATCTTTGTTTTCCGAATAATCAATTCGCCGACAAAGACTCTTATGTTAATAACTTGGGCAGCAAAAACATGTCTATTCTCAAATTCATTTAAAAGTTCTGTTCGTTCGGATATAAACATTTTATATTTTTATCTTGTTGCACCAGCCTCCAACGTAGGATTTATAAGCTCTCTTATTGAATTAACGACCATTTTATCGAAAAATAAATAATCAATTCAATATGCTACCAATTTAGAAAAAAAAAAGTACAATAAAATTAATAACATTATAAATTTTGTTTGGCCGAAAAACAAGCAGCCGATGTAAAAAAAAGTATAAATATTTTTTTCTATTATTTTTCTGGTAACAATAAAGAAAAAATATTTTATGCCAGTATCAATTTTATATAAAGGTTACAAGTCTATTTAATCATTAAGTTTAATACGATGATTTATCTAAAGTTTTTTTTTTACAGCGTAGCAGGCAAACGAGGACGAGGAGTGAAGCGCGTCGCTCAAGACCTATCCCAATGGAAAAGCACTGTGGATACCCTCTGCCCCACTTAGGAGACATAGGACCAAAAGAAGAAGGCAAACTAGGACGCGAGTTGGTGATTTACCATCAGGTAGTGGTAAATCACCAATGAATCGTCGAATATTGTCATCGCCCTAAAAAATCAATACATACATACATATCGTCACACCTGTTTCCCGTATGGGTAGCCAGAGACCACAGATCTCCATCCGCTACGATCCTGGCACGCCTTCCTTGCTTCCTCCACACTCATCCATCTTTTCATCCATCCTTCCTCTCACATTCATCGTAGCGAAATTGCTCTCCGTTAGTCGCTTTACGCCCTCGTGGGATTCACTATGACGAATTATAATAAACCTAATTTGTTAAAAATGACGGCGACGTGCTTCGCCACCCGTCACGTCTTGAGTCCCAAAAATCAATGCAATTGAAAAATAACTCTATTAAAATGTTAACACGACCGATTGGCTCAGTGGCTGAGCCCTCCACCCATGGAGTCAATGGTCGCGGGTTCAATCCCCGCATCGGAATAAATATATGTATGGATTTATAAATATTTATTCCGAGTCTGGTAACCCCCCACCCCAATTCGCATGCTGGGGCTGACCTCCATCCTCCCTTGCGGCTCGTGGGATTCACTATGACAAATTCAACTCACAAGGGCGAGAAGTGACCAATGGATAGCCGTTTTGCTGCGATGAATGGTAGCGGATGGAGCTCTGTGGTCTCTGCCAATCCCTACGGGGTATATATGTGTATATATATATATATATATATATATATATATATATATATATATATATATATATATATATATATATATATAATAGAATAAGGTAATAGAAGTGTAAAGTCTCGTATTTTTGCGCCTTATTGAAGTTAGACAGTGAGGCAGGTCGGCAGATGCGTCGTGGGGGTGACTGACCAAGGCACGCAATGTCACGCCCAGTTAAAATCTTAAGGTGATTGAACGACATCACCAGCGAACCGAAGGCGACCGATCGCAGTGGATGCTCATAAAATGAAATGGACTATGCGATCGTTAAATCTGATTTATTGAAAATAAATGTTACATTTTACGACATAGGTATGCCATATTTTATGACAACCAACCTGTTTTGCTCAATTTTTAGCAAAAAACAGAAAGAAGTGGCCTTGTAGCCTTAGGAGGAGGCATTTGCCGAAAAAAATAGCTGTGCTAATCCGATAACTGATCATTCTTACGATGAAATTACATTTAACATTATATTTGTTAGACTAAAGAAAGATTATTTATTTAATTTTTATAGTGGTAGAGCCCCGCTGCAAATGAATACTTTGTCAACAAAGGCATATTATTTGTTTGTAGCATGAATAGGCCGGCTCGCCCGGGGAAGTACCACACTCCCGCAGAAAATCGGCATCTAAGTGATAGCTTAGCTACCGCGCTTCGTACGGTGAGCTGTTGAGTTCCGGAGATCTTACGCCACCGTGCCCTGTTCTGCGCAACTTCCTTCCAATTGCAGATTTGAAGGTTAAGCAAGTCATCCTCCACCATGTTTTTCCATCGGTACGGGTTCCGGAGGCCCAACACCCTCCCCCCTTCTGTCTCCCATAATAACACTTTCTTTAAAGGTCGGCAACGCATCCGTACTGCCTGTGATGCTGCGAAAGTCTATGGGCGGCGTTGATTGCTATCCATCAGGTGCCACGCCTGCTCGTTTGCCTTCTTATCAAAAATAAATAAATTTTATTTGTATATAATAAAAATCAAGTCTGGTAACCCAGCCAATCCGCATTGGACAAGCGTGGTGGGTTAGTGTCCGTTCCCCCAGAAATGGGGAGGCCCGTCCTCAGCACTGGGACATATATGGACTGTGAAAAAAAAATTGAAGTACATTGTGTTTTTAAATAAAAAAATTATAGTAAATAAAATGCTTTACTCTTAGATGCACAGAAGAATTACTTGTGACGTGATGCCAATATAACATAAAAATGACATAAGTAAAACCCAGACTAAACACCTGTAGGCCATACAGATCTATTATATCAAACACGTGATCTAAAGCTTCGAAAGCGCACATTGCGGTACTGAGCCATTTGGGTTCTCTAATTATATTTTTATTATTTTTTAAAAATGATCTCCATAATTTTTGGCAACCAATCCTACTTAAATATAATTCTTTTATATTCAGGAATATCTCGACGACGCGATGTCATTAAAGGACGCCCAAAATCCGCTGGGAACAGTGGCATCTAGGACCGAGGGGTGGACGCCCCTTTCAGTTGCTGCGTGTGCAGTGAGGTTCATCCCCGAGACTCGATCCCGTACCCCTGTGGGTGTGGATGTCCCCGTATGATATATGCTTTTGTTAGAACTAATTTAAGACAATAGTCAAATTGTAGGTGGGGTTAAAATCGAACCCATAAATAACTCATACTATATAGCCATTTCTCTTAATAACGATAAATGTTTTTTTTACACAATAGCAACGATGACGAAAGACGAAAATGAAAAATTATCAAGGTTCAATGGAAAATAACTAAAACTCCATCAAAATCTATTTCTAAAACAATATTTCTTGATGATTCATCAAATGATAGAACTTACATTTTTCGTAAAAAAATCAATTTTTTTTTATCTATAAATTTAAAGTGGATAACTTAGTTTACTAAACTAATAGACAAATAAATAAGTAATATAAAAAACAAACAAAATTCCTACTATTAATTCAATTTAATGAATGAATTAATATTTGAAAAAACTGTAATCACATCAATTGTCATTCAAATCAATTTAAAAAAATGTATTAGAACTTGAGTGGATGAATAAAAAGTATTTTATTAAAGATTGAAAATTTTAACAAGATATATAGAATAAATATACATATATAGGGCGTGTGTGAATTAATAGTAGGATTTAAAAAATCATATAAGCTTGAATATCCGCAAAAATATACATACTTAATTTTAATTTACTCCTATAATTATAAAAAGATGACATAAATCTTACAGAACTAACCGATAAATAATAAAAACTTACCTTTATTAATAAACTTATTACGTTAATACTAAGATATCACATAGAGCCCGCCGCGTGATAAGCGGTCGTTCGGCGCGACGTCTTGCGTAGACTGAAGCTTCCTCTGAAAGCTCGGGTCTGTTTCAGTAAGCTCCATAACTTAAAACGCACCGCTTTAATGGGGGAATTTTCCAGCCAGCCACTTACTTTAGGAACATCAAGTAACACTCAGCATATTAATTACGTTTTAATTGCTTTTCACTAAATTATGTACATGTCCACTTGAAATAAACGCATTTATTTCTGTACTATATGTATTTTTTTATATATTCACGCCTATCCCCCGCAGGGGTTGGCAGAGACCACAGAGCTCCATCCGCTAGCATTTATCGCAGCGAAACGGCTCTCCATTAGTCGCTTTTCGGCCGCTATATGTATTTTTACATTGTTAAGGATTAATTTTGTGGAAATTTTATCGTACTATGTGGACAGTCAGAATTTTTACTTAGCTAAGATCCGCGACAAGCAAACAAAAATAGAAAAATAATAATATGTATTTTTTAATTGAAAGAAGGTATAGTAGACTCTACGGAAGACAACCGTTAAATGGTAGGTGGACTTCCGTAATTAAAGCAGAAGCGTTGCCGGCCTTTAGGAAATGTGTGGGCTTGCTTTTTGAAGGTTCCAATGTCGTACGCATAAAGTAACACCGCTGGGGGTACCTGGTTCCGCAGGGTAGTGGTGCGTGGAAATGAACCTTGGCAAAGCGCACCGTACTGGATCGCCACTCATCAAATGCTTTTGTGTTTCGTGACGTATTAAGTTTTTTTTTCTTATGTGATAGGAAGGCAAACGAGCAGGCGTGTCACCTGATGGAAAGCAATCAACGCCGCTCATAGACATCCGCAGCGCAATAGGCAGTGCGGAAGCGTTGCCCACATTTAAGGAAAGTGAAATTATGGGAGTTGGAGGGGAGAGGGAAGGGGGAGGGGAGGGTGTTAGACCTCCGGAACTCAGGACAATTACCGTACGAAGCGCGGTAGCTAAGCTACCACTCAGACGCCGGTTTTCTGCGGGCGTGTGCTACTTCCCCAGTTGAGCCGTTAACTCATTTATTTTTATTAAAAACCATAATATCTGCAGAACTTTTCCCAGCTTTTTCGTCTAAAATAAATCTGCCTCGGAGAATTTTACATTTTATTTCACTCACACACCATTTTTATGTTCACTACGAAAGCTGGAAGCACTCGCGCCCGAGGAATAACTTTTTTAATATAACAGATGAGAAAACTCGAAGTGAACACGTTCGTTCGAGACTAGTTTTGTATTCTTCTTGTACAACAATGCATTTTTTAAAAAAACACTGGCATAATTCCAGCTGCTGTATTCCACTATCGCACAACTGTGTCTTTTTCTAGATACTTCTTTCCACGCACCACCACCTTGTGGAACCGGCTACCTTCAGCGGTGTATCCGAACCAATACAATATTGGAACCTTTTAAAAACATAAGCATATACATACTTTAAATGCCGGCAAAGCTTCCGTAATACCTATGGTGTCGCGAATTTGTATGGACGGCGTTGATTGCTGTCCATCAGGCGACACGCTTGCTCGTGTGCCTTCCTATACCATAGAAAATGAGCGCTTATGCATACATATATACATATATACATGTCTGTCTCCCGTAGGAGTAGGCAGAGACCACAAATCTCCATCTGCTACGATCTCAGCATATTTTCCTTGCGTTCTCCACACTCCTCACTCTTCTTATGCAATTAAAATTCTTATGTAATTAAAAACTTGGGCAATTTGGTAGCAATTGCGCTTATGAAAGGAGGTAAATGCAAAAAGAGAACAGAACCTATGAAGTGGAATATCCATGAGTTAAGATATACAATGAGATAAAATTACCTTTTATATATCTCGAATGAATCACTATTTGTGTCTATTTACTTGTAACTTTTTCCTTGGTTGTCTTATATTTTTTAAATCGTCACAGATTTGTGACTAATCTCTGGAATATATAATAAATATTCCTCTTATATAGCTTCTTCTTAGTGAGCCTCTCCACCTAGTGAAGTTTGTCTCGCAGGTCCTAATACTTTTCTCTGTCCTAGCGAGGCTAAAAAGTTGAGCAGCACTCGCTATCCCGGTCCACGACTTTTTTCTACAACCAACTTTCCTTTTTTCGGCAACTTGTCTTAACATTATGAGTTGCAGGCGCTAATGTCTAGGATGCTTAAACAGGTGTTCTAGATAAGCAACAATCATTTGCTTAATGGTTTTCAAAAACTAGCGATTCTGGTCAACACATAGAATATCTTCATCGTAAAGTAAACGAGTTTCACCTGATGGAAAGCAATCAACGCCGCCTATAAACTTCCGCAACGCCATAGACATTGCGGAAGCGTTGCCGACCTTTAAAGAAAGTGTTATTATGGAAGTGGGAATGGGAGGGGAAAGGTAGAGGGAGGGGGGAGAATGTTGGGCCTCGGGAACTCGGCTGCTCACCGTACGAAGCGCGGTAGGTAAGCTACCACTCAGACGCCGGTTCTCTGCGGGAGTGTGGTACTTCCCCGGGCGAGCCGGCCCATTCACGCTACAGACATATATTATGCCATTTTTGACAAAGTATTCGTCTGCGGCGTGGCTATTAAAATCTTATATATAAAACATTTAATTTCAGCTCACAGAAGTCTTCCATTTCAGCATAGACTGTCTCCGGCAGAACCGTAGCACATGTAGTTTCCCACGTGAGTCACAGAACCCCATCTTTCTCATCTCAACTCGAGTCGGATGTTAACCTTGTGAACATTGGTATTGTGGCGCGCCTGCCGTACTGCTTACGGCGACACCCGGGATCTTTAGGGGGTTTTTATCTTCAAATAAAATTCTTCAAAATGATATTAATTTATTTTCCTTGTTTCATTGTACATTTATATCATATTCATATTTATACTTTATTGACATTTTTCATTTTATATTTTATAAATGTTTTTATTGCATTAGTTATACATTTATTAATGTATCACTACAGTATTTATAAAGATAGCCCTGTCTTACTTTCCTGTACCATACTCAACGGTATTCTTCTATAGAGTCTACTATACCTGAAGATGCCCTCGTGTTGAGGCGAAACACGTGGAATTATGGAATAGTTGTAGTGGGTGTTTGATATTGCTGTGACAGCAGTGAGGAGGTGGAGTGTTGCTGACAGCCATTTTTAAATAAATATATATTTTTTTTACTTAATACTAAAATTATATTACGACCAAAATTACATAAAATCATTACAAATTGTAGCCTGTATGTTATTCCGATGTATAACTTATATTACTGTAAAGTTTCACCCAAATCCGTCCAGTAGTTTTTTCGTGAAAGAGTAACAAACATACATCCATACTCACAAACTTATCCATACACATCCATATATAGGATATATATATATATATATATATATATATATATATATATATATATATATATATGCATGCTGTCATGTCTCATGATTTTCCCTCCCGTAAGTTCCTAGATATGCTATAATGCTGTAGCTAAAGCCGATTGCATAATGTGGAGTATTTTTATAAAGACACCCGACACCCGACACTATGACCGCGGCATTGTCGTGTGTCGGATGTCGCAGCCACAGACCTCGACACTGAACGAATGAATGAATGAATCTTGTACGCTGTCATCTCCGACTCGTCTCCGCGCGACGCCTCCCACGTTTTATTGCGTCAACACGATGTGTCGTAAATCTTTTAAGGTTCGTAACCACGCATCATAAACCACATCTATGTATTTTAGTTGAGGTTAAACCCGTATGACTGTTTATATATTATCCTAACGATCGATTGGCTCAGTGGCGGGGCCCTCCGCCTACGGAGTCAATGGTCGCAGGTTCGAGCGCCGCATCGGAATAAATATATGTACGGTGACTTCGCTGTAACAAAAACATCACGTGCGGAAAATCCAACAAATTTAAATAAATACTTAATGTAGGAAAACTAATGTTTTCCTATCTTATCCTTAACTGTCGGGAAATCCAATGTAATTTCTGAGAAAAAACCGTTGTGTTTCGAAAGTTTGGGGTTACGGGAAAAACGCACCGTAATGGACCACTATTCATCCAGATGGTAGGGATGACATTTTTAAACTCTACTATTACTTTTAATATAAAATTGAAGCCATGTATTTCTCATCCCTCACTATTATCGCGTTATTAACAAAGCGATTGGGACTTTTCCCGCCAACTTACATCAGTGACGTTGTTTTATTACATTTTTATAATCTTATGTTATTAACAGTTACATCGTTTAATTATGGTGGTGTATTTTACAATATAGTTCGATTAAGGCGTATAAGTGAAGTGATATGACATATTACTTGTAGTCACGATACACATTGTTACATTTTAAAGTTGTCTGAAAAAGTCCATGGAAGGTTTTGGTAGAATAGCCACTATTTTATCAAGATATAACGTGATAAGTTGACTAGTTATATTTCAAGAGAATTGTTGTATCGTATTTTACTTGACATTGGCATAATAGTTATAATTAATTGCCATCAAAGAAAAGAAAAAAAAGCGATTGACATAACTCGTGCTACACGAATGCTAATAATCCAAGCTACTACACACTAGTTTATAGCGGATCTTAGCTAAGTGAAAATTCTGACTGTCCACATAGTAATGGATTTCCGCAAAGTAACGTCTGACTCCATTTATCATGTATTTTAAACCTTATTTCAAACTTTTTGCAATATTTTACAAAAATGACATTCAAGCAAGGGGATAGTGAAAAGAACTCATACATGTATAATTATTCATAAAGGAAACCTAGAAAATAAATGAACGCTGTATTCACCGGAATGGTGGCTGCAATTAGAAGGATTGTGTTCTACATCCTGAAAAGAACTATGTAACCTACATTCACCTTTTCATTCTACTTTAAAGGGGGTTCTTT
This sequence comes from Baronia brevicornis, assembly GCA_031353405.1. Taxonomy (NCBI): domain Eukaryota; kingdom Metazoa; phylum Arthropoda; class Insecta; order Lepidoptera; family Papilionidae; genus Baronia; species Baronia brevicornis. Next base: position 317,140 of record JASFAT010001752.1, read on the forward strand.
TAAACTCTCTTTTAAACTTTTAAACTCATACTGAAAACTCTATTTTTGTGTTGTACCGTATTGTTTAACAAAATATTTGCATTTTCTTGTCAAAAAATTAATCATATTCCATTATGATTTATTATTGTATTATTTATTTTATATTTTTTTATTATTTATTCCACATAAATACGACATAGAGGCATTCTAAAGAGTGCAGGTAAAAAAGAGGATATCAGCTTTCGCCGTTTCTTCTCTATTTAGATGTTATGTTATATATTCACGCCTATCCCCCGCAGGGGTTGGCAGAGACCACAGAGCTCCATCCGCTGCCATTCATCGCAGCGAAACGGCTCGTCATTGGTCGCTTTTCGCCCTCGTGAGAATCAGGACGTGACGGGTGGCGAACCACGTCGCCGTCATTTTTCGACAAATTAGGTATATTAAATTCGTCTTAGTGAATCCCACGAGCCGCAAGGGAGGATGGAGGTCAGTCCCAGCAGAGCCCTGCATGCTGAGGTAAGGCACCATAGTCCCCGGGGGAGCCCGACCCCGGGACGATCGGCAGGCTTACGACTAGGCTCGCCCCTAGCCACGCATCCATTGGCACGGCAGACCGTGGATTGGCGGAGAGGAAGGGAAAGGATAGAGAAGAAAGGAAGGGGCAGGAAAGGAAATGCGGATTGGGGGGATTACCAGACTCGGAATAAACATTTAAAAATCCATATAAATATTTATTCCGATGCGGGAATCGAACCCGCGACCATTGACTCCGCGGGCGGAGGGCCACGCCACTGAGCCCATCGGTCTATTTAGATGAATGGATGGAAAAACTAAAAATTAAAATTGTCAATTTTTTACTTCCAATAAATGGTGTCCATGACGATTTTAACGTCTTGCTGACGTGTTATACAAAACTATCGGCTTTTTTGTACGATTTTGAAACGTATATTGTTTTTTTTTTTTAAATTGTTTTTTTTTTCGAATAAATGTTAGGTTAATTTTAAGAAATGTCTTAATTAATTTAGATAAGCACGTTGACAATCGCTGATCAAAAGTTATAATCATATAAATTGTAGGTTGAAACGAAATACACGGGACCATGTAGTTTATATTAAAAATGCTTAGACAAAATTATTAGTCCTTTCTTTGAAAATATTTATGTGAAACGGAGAATATATGTAATATTTTATACGGATTTTCTTTAAAGGAATATAAAGCGCTCCCACGTAGCAGTGGGATCTTCATTGCTAATCTCACGAGACTGTCAAGTATTTCAAGTAACACGAAAGATTGATATTGTGAATCTCACAAAGACCGTAGAGATGCTATAAATAAATATTTGAAAACTATAAAAGGATACAGTGGACTCGGGATAATCCGGGCCCTGTCTTATCCAGCGCCTCATGTAATCCCAAACGCCTGTCACTATTGATTGTACATAAAAATGGCGACAAATTTTCACTAATTTAATACACGGTCCCTTAGTCTTCGAAACTAAAGCTTGTCCAAAGTTTTACTTTTGAAGACTAAGGGACAAAGCTTTGATCTTGCGCACTATAAATTTAAAACAAAAAAATCGGAGGCAGTCATGACGACTACTGGCAGAAGAAGTGCAAACATATACCTTAAGCATTAGCGTATTGCTGACGCGAACCCATACATTTTTTCCCTACCTAGAATCTTGTAACGCGGCTATAGAAATTTTAACTTCAAAAATAAAATAATGAATATTTTAATGCTTTATAAATTGATTGGTACATTATTATCCTTTGTATATGTATTTTAATCTGTAATTTTACGGAATACAAGGTACTCTTATTCTAAAAATTCCATACCAAGAGGGTCGAAGACAGTACTCAATAATCCGGCAAATTCGATAATCCGACATTGTCCTGCAAAATGTTTGTCGGATTACTGCAGGTCCACTGTATTAATAACAATATGTTTATCACCTTCATCACCGAACTTCTTTGTAATCCACTGCTGGTTATAGGCCACTATCAAGCGATCTTCGGTCTATTTACATCCTATTTCTGCCAGCTGTCATCCATCCAATCTGGTCCGCCTTCATCTGGTCAAGGTCCGTCATAGAGTCAGGCGTTTTTTTTTATGGGATAGTAACGCTAACGAGCAGGCGTGTCACCTGATGGAAAGCAATCAAGGCCGCCCATGGACATTCGCAGTGCTATAGGCAGTGCAGAAATGTGCCGGCCTTAAGGAAAGTGTCATTATGGGAGGGGTTGGGCCTCCAGAACTCAACCGCGCAGTAGCAAGCTACCACTCAGACGCCGGTTTTCCGCGGGAGTGTGGTACTTCCCCGGGCGAGCCAGCCCATTCATAATAAAGCGTTACTTTGCGGAAATCCATTATTAAGATGGACAATGAAAACTTAGTTTGCTGAGATCCGCGAAAAATAAATCAGAAAACACATATATATGTTTAATCAGACATATATATTTTCTAATTTATTAGTAAGAAATTAGATTTAAATTAAATAGAATTAGAGTAAGAAATCTCTTATCGCGGATCATAGTAAGTTTTAAATGTCAATCTCATTTCGTTTATGTCGATAAAATGCAGATGAGTCATTACGACTGGGCGCGCTGTCGCAGTCCACCAACTCGTGCAGAACTGGGCTAAACATACTATGACGCAACAGGATCTGGCACATTGAACGACGGTCCACCACGCGCGTTATTTTTAGCTTCGGCAACATCCGTCATTTATGACAGTTACCCATTTACTGTGAGCCGCTTAAATGTTGCATTTATAAACGTTAATTAATAAAAAAAAGTTTTCGCCCAGTGTGTCCTACCCGTACTCTCCTACGGCGCCGAAACGTGAACGCTGACAGTCCGTCTGCTTCATAAGCTCAGAGTCGCTCAGAGAGCTATGGAGAGAGCTATGCTCGGAGTTTCTCTGGTAGATATGATTCGGAATGAACAAATCCGCCAGAGAACTAGAGTATGTCGGTGACATAGCCTTTCGAATTAGCAAACTAAAGTAGCAATGAGCTGGTCACGTTTGTCGGAGATCCGACAATCGTTGGAGCAAACGTGTGCTGGAGTGGAGACCGCGTCTCGGTAAATGTAGTATGGGAAAAAATTAAGAATTATCCAGCCAATCGACCTTGGACATGTATGGTGGATTAAATATTCATTTATCTAGAAATGGAGACAACCCAAGCCTAACGAACGAGATATATGGGTTGTAAAAAAATTAAAAAACAAATGTTAATAAGAACTTTGCTTTTGGCAAGTGTTGCCAAATTTTCGCGTCTATTACTATACTATAATAATACTTTGTCAAGGATGGCATATTATTTATCTGTAGCATGAATGGGCCGGCTCACCCGGGGAAGTACCACACTCCCGTAGAAAACCGGTGTCTGAGTGGTAGCTACCGCGCTTCGTACGGTGAGTGATTGGAGTTCCGAAGGTCAAAGGAACTTGTCTTTCTTAACTAAACATGAAGTAAGGTGGAAAAGTGGCAGTGTTGTGTATAGTGGTTGGTGGGTGGAGATTTGCTGACGGCCGTTTTTCGGTAAGATTTAGTTTAAGTTCCCTGTAAATCCACTTCATTCAGCAGGAAAACACACATTTTCTATTGTTGTTTGCTCGTCGCGGATCTTAGCTAAGTAAAAGTTTTAACTGTCCACATAAATAAAGCATAACTCCTATCTTCTTCTCATAAGGTATGCCTAGCTGGATGATTAAAAAGATACCAAGTTTGAGCGAGGACAAACATTCGCTACACTTAGATAACCCCTGTCCCCGGGGGCGACGCACTCCTTTGTTATTTGAGCGTGTCCCGAAGTGCCTTTGCGAAGTTCAATTTAACACTGCCGAGAGCCACCCTTAGGGTCGGACTTGGCCGCCAGGTAACCCGACACAAAATATAATACCTAACCTGAATAAAGTAATGATATATATCAAAAAACAAGATTTTAGAAATAGAAATAGAAAAACTTTATTTATGACACCATTTTTTTTACAATTACCAAAATTAAATCCTTAATAATATTCTATATACAAATAAAAAAAACACAAAACAAAAAGAAAATAATTTTAATCTAACGAGTGTCATAAAATGGTTCTTGCTCAGCATATGCCGGGCGTTCTATTGGAGCACCCGGCGCTGGTTTTCAGCAAGAACCAACGTGGTCAGATCGCGGACCACAGTGACGACATTCATACTGACACACTCGTACATACAAATACATCCATATATATAACTACTCATACTCATATACACATACACATAAATACACGTACAGTACAATGGAATTAAAAAACACAAAGTCATGTACTAAATTCACCGCGTCCAAAAGAACAAGTTCCTGACTGCATACTTAAAATTAGATTTTTGTATTTTTTTTAAACATATTTATTGTATGCAAGTCACGAAGAGTAAAAGAAGAGCAAGTTGTTCCAACATTAAAATGACACTCTCATAGAATATAATCTATAGTACACTCAACTTTTGTCTATATATTATAGCTAAACTTAAAACGCAAAATTTACCAAAAAAATCGAAGGCTGACGACAGAAGTGAAAACTTAAAAGTGTATTTCGAAATTTCAAACTAATTGTAATATTAAATGCTGCTATTACTACAGCATGTTGCTAACGCGATTCACAAAACTTTATCCATCCATGAAGCACCCAACGCACACACATACAATCGTGTATATACAATGTGTTGGCGTGATGCGTGTACGTAGGCAGTTGCGCGCGCATTCATTGTGTTTAAAGTATGTTTATAGCTATACTCATAGCTATAGATATACATTAAGCTAATCCGGAACTCAACAGCTCACCGTACCAAACGCGCTATCTTAGCTACCACTCAGACGCCGGTTTTCTGTGGGCTGTGGTGCTTCCCAGGGCGAGCCGGTCCATTCATGCTACGGACAAATAATATGCCATTGTTGACAAAGTATTCGTCTGCAGCGTGACTTAATCGCTACTGAGATTTTGTAAAATAAATATTTATGTATTTTTTTTACAGTGATACGAGAATATTTGTTTAGAATAGTATTTAACGTCATTTACATGTTTCAGATGTATATGGACGACGGTGTATACTTGCCACTAAATGATAATTTCCAAAATAACCGAACAAACACAATTTAGCAATATTATTATATGATTTAATGATAAGAAATATTACATACCTTTTGAAAAGCAAGCAATGCAATTGAATCCAACCCTGGATACCTTTTATTATATTTTGAATAACTTTTCAAAGTATATATTAAGATCTTATAAAAGATAAATTTATTCTCTATGACGTGTGGACGACAGATCTTTTTTTTAATATAAGCGAAATTTTGTTTGAAATAAATCATAACTAATGTCCAAGTTTGGCTCATAGATCATATTTTATTTATATTATCGCTATATATAATAATATAAAGCGTGCCAACCGTCCCGGGATCGGGGTTCCCCGGGTACTATGCTGCCTTACCTCAGCATGCGGGGTTCTATTGGAGCTGACGTCCATCCTCCCTTGCGGCTCGTGGGATTCACTATGACGAATTTTAATATATCTAATTTGTTAAAACATGACGGCGACGTGGTTCGCCACCCGTCACGTCCTGATTCCCACGAGAGCGAGAATCGACTAACGGGGAGAGCCGTTTCGCTATGATAAATGTGAGAGGAAGAATGGATTAATAGATGGTTGAGTGTGAAGGAAGCAAGGAAGGTGTGCCGGGGTCGTATCGGATGGAGATCTGTGGTCTCTGCGTACCCCTACGGGAAACAGGCGCGACGATATGTGAGTACGTTTTTCTAAAAATAATTTTATAAAATTGAGTTGGGTCTTAAGATTCGACCACTTTTGATTTGAATTTTTTTCTACTTATGAACTTGAATAACACTGATTGTAGAAAGTTGAAATTCAGGATCTATCTTTTTTTATTTTCCCATTTCCTGTGAAATCTAGTTACGTTGTTGCAATATAATGGAGTTGTTAAAGATAAATCTTTACGTGGATTTGCACTTCCGTGATACAAAATACGTAAATAAGTAAACACTGAGATAATCTGTGGACAATGCATGATTGTATTGTACTCAACGGGTAATTCATTTTTATGGCCGCACAAATACATTCAGTCGGGTGTTTAATATTGTAACTGCTCTTCATAAAATCACTGCATGAATAAATACGTAAAAAAGACGTCATCCTTATATATTTGGCTAAGGCAGTCTTTTCAGAGAAATCCCAGAAGTGTGCATATAATGCTTTTTATGATCTGATTTCTTCTTAATACAATGGAACGAATTTTTTCTTTTTCTTAGTTTCTGGGTGAGGCCACGAACAATACTACGTTTTTTTCCATAACCCACAGCTAGGCTCGGTTCTCCCCATTTCTGGAGGAACGGACATTAGCTCACCACTCTCGTCCAATGTGGATTAGCAGAGTTACCAAACTTGAAATAAATATCTATAGGCCATACATACATATATTTATACCAATCGGGGGATCGAATCGGCGACCATTATTTCCGTAAGTCGTTTTTCACATTTAATAACATGTGATAAGAATTTTAGACAACGCAAAGCATTCAAAAGTAGATGTCATTTAAAGTACACAATACAGATCTGACACTTATTAACGAGTCTCCATAGACAAATGTTTTTTTTTTCATTTTGTTAATTGTCTATTCCAAGTATTAATTAGTGAATAAAGAAGTGCGTGGGCTGTAAAAATACAGACAGTATAGTTCAACAAAATATCTTTTTGTTGAAGGATTAGCTATTTTAGTTTAAGAAAACTAAAAAATAATAAACTAATTACTTGTTTAGTACAATTTTTTTTATTGGAAAAGAAAGACGAAGAAGCATGCGTCCCACTTGACTTTAGTATTAAATGACCTCTATCCGTTGATATTTACTATACCTGGGTCACTGCACATGCATACTTTTCTTTTCTTTGATGCAATAAAAAATAGTTATAACTATTATACTATCATTAAGAAGTAAAATAAGATAACATCGAATCTCTTGAAATGTAACTAGTCAACTTATCACGTTACGTCTTGGTAAAATGGTGGCTATTCTACCAAAACCTTCTAAGGACTTTTTCAGTCAACTTAAAAAGTCACGATACTTGATACATTTATTTCATATCACTTCACTAATACGCCTCAATCGAACTATATTGTATAATACACCACCACAATTAAACAATATAACTGATAGTAATATAAGATTATGAAATAAAATAAAAACACGTCACTGATGTATGTTGGCGGGAAAAGTCCATGTATTATTTGTCTTTTTATTCATGATGAGGGAGGTAGGTTGATGAGATGAGGAAAGGGGGTGGTGTGGACCTTGGGATCTCACGTTTACAGAATGAAGCGCAATAGTAAAGCTAAGTTATCGTAGCCAATTCGACTTAAAAAATGCATCAAATGGTCTCAGTCGTTTTTTAATTAACGTCCATCGACGCAGTTTTCTTTTTTGATTCAAATAGTGTATAAAACTAAAATAATGTCGTATTTAAGTTTTATATACTTTTACTTACCACAAATACGTAGATTTAGTTTGTACTTAGAGATATAATTTAGTTACACATTAGGAATCAGTTTGTTAGTAACCCGCCGTGTAGGGGTCTATTATTAGAATCGCTACGCAGTAGAGCGACTACGGCATGCGGCGGACACAGGAAATGCATTGTTTAGACCCGTACCACCGACTATTATCTACTAGTGAAGGTTATCGAATGAGCTATGTTTATACATATATACATACATATCGTCCCGCCTGTTTCGCGTAGGAGTAGGCAAAGACCACAGATCTCCATCTGCTACGATCTTTCTTTTCTTCCTTCCAGCATACTCGTCACTCTCCTCATGCAAGCTCGCCGGTTAAGGGTACCCTTGATCTGGCATGTATGAATAACTTCTCTTAAACTATCCCAAAACTTCTCCTTCTTCTTGCAGTCTTCTTGAGATCTCCTCGACCCAGCGAAACCGGGCTTCGTTTAGTTATACCCCAATATTGCATTGAAATATATATCTATATATATATATATATATATATATATATATATATATATATATATATATATATATATATATATATATATATATATATATATATATATATATATATATATATATATATATATATATATATATATATATATATATACAGGGTCCCAGAATGAATGGATAATCCTGGAGCGCCGAATAGTACAGCTATCAGGCGCTCTAATAAATAAAAAATATTCCAAGTGGTGCCAAAATATGAGGATTTTTAAAAAAAATACGTATTTTCATGTACACCACGGCGGCGAATTAATGACTTTTGTTGTGTTTTTGGTTGTATCTTTTTCCTCATGGATTAAATGCAGTAAAGGGTATGAGTATCTATTGTACTTTTTTGGACAAAAAAAATATCAACTACAATTTTTAGCATGAAATTTGATAAAAAAAATGATTTTGACAAAGTTTGAGAGCTTTTCGGGAAAAAAAAAGTATAAAGACCTAAGTGGGTAACTATTAAATTTGCCCAGTTAATACAGATTATAAAATTATATATAATACAGATTACAAAATGGTTTCAAACATAATTTTATTTTATATTATTGTAAATTATTGAAAAGCTACTAATTAGTCAAACCAAAGTGTATTTGCTCGTGCATTGCACATACAAAGCAGCAACCGTCAGGTGTTCTCAATATAAGCGATCCATAATTGATACATAATCAATATCATCCAATAACTGGGTCCCCGTGTCAGTGTGACGAGCCGGCGGCCCATTTCCCCGGCCCGGCCGACTTGTGGAGTAGGGGACGAAACAAAGACCGCAACACACCGAGCTTCAAGATTGGAAAGCTTGAATTGTATTGTGATAGTATAACATGACAGCCAAGGCACAAATTTCGGGATGGCAGAGCCACGCTGCAGACGAATACTTTGTCAAAAATGGCATATTATTTGTCTGTAGCAAATGGATGGACCAGCTCGCCCGAGGTACCACACTCCCGCAGAAAACCGGCGTCTGAATGGTAGCTTAGCTACCGCGCTCCGTCCGGTGAGCGGTTGAGTGTCGGAAGCCCAACCTCCTTCCTCCTCTGCTTTCCATTATGGCACTTTCCCTTTAACTCTTCTGAACTGCCTGTGACAATGCGGACGTCTATGGGCGACGTTGATTGCTTTCCATCAGGTGACAAGGCTGCTCGTTTGCCTTCCTATCCCATAAAAAAAATATGTAACTATTCGCCACGTGCAATTTTTGCCAATATATGTAATTACGTAATTGATTCTTAAATCGCCATCAAATACCATTGTTATCGAGGCTTGAACAAGGTTTTTCAAGACTAGGTACAGCATAAATAAGAAAATAATTAGTTAATTAAATACATACATTTTGTTCCAGAAATCTTATAAGTTAATTAAGTAACACTTAGATTTAATTCCTCGTATCACTTGGTTTAATTGAATAAATATATGTTTCGAAAATATAACATATATCGTTTTATGTATCGAAAAGGAGAAGTGTATTCCCGCCCTTAGTTATGCATAGCAAAACAAACCAACGCTCCGCCTGGCGTTGTCAACCAACTACTCACCATTGCAAACAGGTCCTAGTGCTGCTTCATAATTAAAATAATTGAATAGTAAAATGTATAACTCAGACATAAGTGTACTGGACTTTTCCCGCCAACTTTCATCAATGATGTTATATTTTTATTTCACATTTATAAAGTTATATTATTATCAGTTATCTTGTTTAATTGTGGTGGCGTATTATACAATATAGTTCTATTTAGGCGTATAAGTGAAGTGATATGAAATAAATGCATGTATCGTGACTTTTTATGTTGGCTGAAAAAGTCCATAGAAGGTTTTAGTAGAATAGCCACAATTTTATCAAGACGTAACGTGACAAGCTGACATTTCAGAACATTTGATATTATTGTATTTTTCTTGACACTGGCATAATAGTTATAACTAATTGCCATCAAGGAAAAGAAAAAAAATTCAGTGCAATAATTTATTACATTTATGAAGCAATGTCCTATTGCTATTCTCTTAAGATTGGAATTGCTTCTGACATAAAGTTACCTGATAAGTAATCATCGCTGCCAAGGAAACCTGCAACACCAGAGGCAATGCAAATAGGGATTTTTTTTTATTTTTCAAAAAACTATAATCCTACATATGTACTTATACTACTATACTCTGTAGACAGTCATAATTTTTAATTAGCTAAGATCTACGACAAGCAAACAAAAACAAAAGAATAACAATGTGTGTTTTCTGTTGGAAGAAGTGGATTTATGGGGAACTCGAAACTAAATCTTACCGAAAAAACAACCGTCAGTAACCCTCCATTTTCCAACCACGGTCACTAACCATCGTTGTCAGCACAGCTGTTTTTCGGTAAAATTAGTTTAAGTTCCCCGTAAATCTCCTTCTTATAGTAGAAAAACACACATTATTATTTTTCTATTTACGTTTGCTTATCGCGAATCTTAGCCAAATAAAAATTCTGACTGTCCACAAACCAAAATAAACAAAACTGAATCTCATATAAATCATGGACAATTTTTTGAACAAGGAGACCTATATAGATTAAAAAATGACAACGACAAATATGTACCTACACAGAGAATTACCTTTATGCCATATTCTGATGCAGGAGTTAAACATATATCTTGTGGGAGGTCTACAATCCGCCAATACACCATTTGAGTGATAATGAATCAATTTTATTCATATGTATTGAACTTATTTACCAAAAATATTTTTCGCACTTCGTCCACATAACTAACAAGTTACGTGCACTATACAAACATTTGTAAAGCAACCGTTGTGAATCTTCACTTCTCTAATGAATACAAAATGTAATAATAAAAAAAGACACGGCATACTTCCCCAATAGCGCGGTGTGACGTGACTTGGCAGTGCCGACGTTAGGGCCATTGACACCCCGGGAAAAAATGTTCTGACGTCCACTTAAGGAAATCAAAATCGAATGTTAATTTTTGCGTGAACAAACATGAACCTCTATTTAGAATTTCATCTTTCCTGTAGCGTTGGTTACGCAGAGCTTCAAAGAACAATATTACAGAACAAATAAGACAAATAATTCTGCCCTCCGTAGCAGTCAAAACATTGTAGACGGTTTTCTCGTTGTATGATCGAGTGATGTTCGAGACGAGAGACCAAGTACTCAAATCGACGACTTCGCACCACGGTTGAACATAGATTTAGATATTCCCACCACCCACCACGTGTTCGTTTGGCTGTGGAAGCATCCCACCCCTACCAAGAAGTTGAGACTCTACGAAAGACAACCGTTAGTCCGTAGTCTACTATACGTGATGATACCTCGTGTTGAAGCGAAGCACGAGTCATGTACATTGTGGAATGGTGTGGTTAGTGTTGGTGTTTTTGATAGTGGTTAGGAAGTGGAGAGTTGCTAACAGTCGTTTTAGTTTTTTTGGTAAGATTTAGTTTAAGTTCCCCATATATCCACTTCTTCCAGTAGAAAACACATTTTTATTTTTCTATTTTTGTTTTGCTTGTTACGGATCTCAGCTAAGTAAAAATTTTGACTAATGATGATGATGAGTAATGGATTTCCACAAAGTAACGCCCGACTCCATTAATAACGTTCATAACTAATTTTTGTTCGCAGTACTATTAGCCAGATTTGTCTTAGGAGATACCATTCCTTTAGAAAGTCTAGTACTCAGAAAACGATCTGTCACTCTGTTACTGAACTTCATTCAAAAGACCCAAGAACTCAAGACCTATTTCCTTTGTTCATTATCCCTACTACTTACTCTCTATCTTACACCTCTCTTCTCTTTCGCTTAAAAAAAGTATAAAGCTGTTACTTAATTATCAAAACAGATTTCAGCAGTGTTGGTATTGTCACATATTGTTTTTATTCTTATGTATAAGACTTGATTATAGATTCAGCGTTTATATGGGACATGTATCTCAAGTTACGCTGTACTGCATCTCCATGAGGGTAAGGTGGTGGCAAAAAATCAGTTTGTACTCTCAATGAATGGAGGTTTTGACTGAGCCATTGCCGATTTCCATCTATATGTACTGTTGATTATGTAATGGTTTAATGTGTTTTGATATTGCTGCAGAGGGAAATAAATTAATCTATATCTCTTTCTCCCCTACTCCTAACCTGAAGGTAGGCAATGCATCTGCGAACTAACGTTACATATGCCAGATAATCCATTTGCTCGTTTTCTTATTTCTACCACAAAAATTGGCTCTCCTCTGACTCTCATGGCAGTTGTGTTCTTCACAAATATTAATTAACAATTGTTCATTAATCCCCAAAAGTGGAAATAAAACAATAAATTATTTTTTTGTAGTTTTTTTACTTTTAACTTATAATAGTTTAGAGGAGGTTAAATCCTTGAAGGATACAACATCTGAAACAAAAAGAATGTTCACATTACAAAAGGACAGCTTATATTACTTGATTTATAATACAAAAAAATAATCAGTCAAATTTTGTCCACAATGAATTCAGGTTTCAAATGTCTTGAACATCATTTTATATTAGTTACAGCAAGAGGAAAATCAATTCACATGCCATGTCTCCCAAACAATGCAAACATTTCACATTTCTTTGTGGCCTCTCCATCCCGAAGGTCGGCAACCGTTTTTTGAAGGATTTTTTCAATTATTGTTAGATTAAATACTATAACTTATACTAATATAATTTAATACTTAATTAATTCCAATTTAAGTTACATTATAGTGGCCTTTTTATTTTTATTCAATAAAGCGACAATATGGTCCTCATCTCCCTTCTCCATCTTGAGAAATAGGGAACGGCTGAAAACCTGAGACTTTAGTCTGCTCTCTGAGACTAGTCTTGGATAGAATATTTCTGCGCCATTGCCTTTATCAGGAAAATTGTAATTTTTGATTGTTTGTTACATATTTCAATTTGTAAGACTTTCGGAAATAGCTTTTTATTAATTTTTTTATTTTATTTTGCCTGTATTTATTTATTCATATCCTAGGTCATGCGACTCAACTTTTCTGTTCTTTACACCTACTACCAATCTTTTATATTTTAAGTCCTTCAAATTCTTCTTCTACTATGGCCTCTTCTACCTTCAATCCTCCCTTAATTGACTTTATAATATTTTTTTTTTGTATTAAAAAACATAAATATACCTATCTATAACGAAAATGTTGACATTCTAGCTGAGAAATAAGAATATATAATAAGAAATAATGAGTGGAGGAAGCAAGCAAAGTATGCCGAGATCGAAGCAGATGGAGGTTTTTTGTCTCTGCCTACCTCTGTGTGAGACAGGCGTGACGGTATGTATGTATGTATGTACTAGCTGAGACCAATAGTTTAGTCCTGTTTCTGTTTATAATAGCAATCTCTGGCATATCTCAGCATCACTAAATGCCAAACTTCAAAGACAGCCAAATTAAAAAAAAATTCCTCATCTCCAATTGCCTAAATCACCATGGTATACTTTTTCTATCTATTTTTATTGGATTATGTAGTCTCACACTTAAAATAGCATCTATCTACTGGCTTGAAAGATTGAAAGACAAACAACAAAGACAATTTACCATAAAACCTCCCATTGATCTTCCAAAAGTAAATGTTAACTCACCACTCGTATTCTGTGTCCCATGGCATGTGCGGGCAGGTTGGACTTGAATCTAGCACGAACTCCACCAGAGTTTCCATGTGGTCTTGTCACCTTGCCCCAGATGGCACGCAGTTTTGTTTTCTTACCCCGAGGACCGCCTGCAATAGGTGTACGTTTCTTTGCTCTGGAATAAATGAATCATAACTTCTTTATATATTTACTACTGGATATAATATATAAAGTATTAGGCATATTATAAAATCATACAAAAAATAGTTCTATCTTATCATAATTTTTTAACTTCTGGGTTAAAAATTTGTCTGCCATGAAGAAATTGTAAGTAACTCAATAATGATGAATTTTAATAGTGGTAGAGCTACACCGGAGATGAATACTTTGATTAAGATTGGCATATTATTTGTCTGTAGCATGAATGGACCGGAACGCACACAAAAGTACCACACTCCACAGAAAACCAGCGTCTGAGTGGTAAGCTTAGCTACTGTGCTACATATGGTCAATAGTTGAGTTCCAGAGGGCCAACCTTTTTAAAGGCTGGCAACGCTTCTGCACTGCCTATAGCACTGCAGATGTCGATTGTTTTCATCAGACGACACACCTGCTTGTTTGCCTTCCTATCCAATAAAAAAAGACTGAAAAACAATCAAAGTGCATCAATCTTACCTACTTGTTAAAAATGAAATAAAAAACAAAAGGAAAATCTCAAATAGGGTAACCAATTTTCTTTTATGAATAGAGAAAAATATGTTTAAAACATATAAAGAAGTCTACATTGACATTTGACTGCCCCTCATTAGGACCCTGGTTGACGACAAGGACACAAGAAAAAGACCTTCACTAACCTGTACACATAGACACATTTTTTTCCCGCATAAAAAACAGCATCATCACGATCACGAGCGCCTTCAATCTGTAAATAACAACAATACATGTTAGTATCATTTGTAAAAAAAGATATGAATATTAGTGTGATTTTTATCAGTTGTAATGTTGACCACATGCCTGATTCAGGTTTCAAATGTCTTAAGCATCATTTAATAAATAAACAAATTATATAAATAATACACGAAGAAATACATGAAACCCATAATATGATCTATATTTTGGTCTTTGTGCATTTCAACCTACAAATACTATTTTTTTTTATATATATTCATGCCTATCCCCCGCAGGGGTTGGCAGAGACCACAGAGTTCCATCCGCTGCCATTCATTGCAGCGAAACGGCTCGTCATTGGTCGCTTTTCGCCCACGTAAGAATCAGGACGTGACGGGTGGTGAACCACGTCGCCGTCATTTTTCGACAAATTAGGTATATTAAATTCGTCTTAGTGAATCCCACGAGCCGCAAAGGAGGATGGAGGTCAGGCCCATAAGAGCCCTGCATGCAGCCCGACCCCGGGACGATCGGCATGCGTGCCAAGCGTATAAATACTATTTTAAATAAAAAGTCCTTAGAAAGTCATAATGACCTGAATCAAAACAACTGTAATTCAAAAAGTTAAACAAATCAAAACTATGTAATACAAAATTATTAATTGATTGAAAATAACAAAATCTTTAAAAAAATTTTGACAGTCACAATTTTTAAAATCTTAGTTTATGTAAGGGTACAAATACATATTTTGTTCATGTTACAGAAATTGCTATATATTATTTCCACATGATAGTGAAAGGTGACTAGCCAACCAGAGTAAAAACTGGCACATGTTATACTTAAGCTAATTTCTATTTAGTGAAAATATTAATAGTTTGCACTACAACTCATGGGTAACTTTGTAATTATTTGCTATTTAGAAGTCTATATTGATGTTTTAGACGGATTAAGAACTCAATATTCCTAAAGTCCTTATAATGTGTAGTATGAATAAGATGAGTGAGCTATTACAGACTCATAATATTCAAATCAACCTCGGTTGTAAATATAGATGTTTGTTATTAGTTTTCCAAAAAGTTAAAAAGAGAATGCTTTATCTAACAGAAGTTTATTATTCATAAATAATTCATTTGTATACTAACCTTCAGTAAAGCGGTGTTTTCATGTTGATTACGAAGACCACGTTTGTATCCAGTGAAAACTGCTTTAGCATAAAGTCTTCCGTGACGAGGTTTCGAGTTCACTTTGCGCACAGGCTTTGGAGGCTCTGTGGGCGCCGCTGGAGCAGCCTTAGCGGCCTTCTCCTTTGGCGCTTTTGTTTTGGGCGTTTTCGCCTTAGGTGCTGTCGACGGTGCGTCAGCCATTCCTTAAAAAGAAACCCTCTTAATTACAAACACGATTGTACAAGTCGAGAGGTTATGTTGTCACTCAAATCAAAATTAATCTCAATCTATCTCTGATAATCAAACTCATCTATATTTTTTTTGTATAAAATAAAAGAAAATCATTTCACCATTTTAAATTTAAAGCATTATTTCATTAATTGATATTTAAAAATATAAAATAACACAAATTTAAAACTAACCCAACGCAACTTTATTTGCAGAAATGAAAGAAAGAAAGACGGTGTTGCAATATACAACAAGACATAAACTACAGTTTAAATTAAACCTCTTTTAAGGATTAAATGAAGCAGGGATAGGTAAATTAACCTAAGCTTATATTATTATTTACTTGAATAGGATATATGAATATGTTACAGTTTTTATTTTTATTTACTTTTTACTTTTTTTTAAATAATATAAATAAATAAATAATAATTTACTTTTTTTACTTTTATTTTTAATTTACTTTTATTATTATAATTTAAACATTTTTTACCTTACGTACTTAGAACTGGTAAAACAATAAAAAGCCTTATTCACTAAAATATAATAGGAACATCCTATAGTGACTTTTGAAACTCGGACTTCTAAATTCGTGCTACTATTTGATGATGCTGAACTACCTTACCGCAATAAATTATGCTTTGTTTTTAGTCTTTCCAAGGCATATTGATCTATAGTCAATGCTGATAAATATACAACTGAACTTACCAAACTAGTTAATACTATCAAGAAAAATCGACTCAGACACATGAAGGAATATTTACTAAGTGTTAACGCTTGTTTTTGCATCACACTCGTAATCTCTAACACTCTGAATTCCCCAAATATTGCCTCATCCGACTATTATTTATTTAAGCCCTGGAAAACTATTTATGCGATAAAAGATTTGTGATTTCGTTTTTATTTAATATTTTTTTTTATTAGTGTAGCTACCTGCTACAGAATATAACTTCAAGAACAAATTCGCGGAACAAACTTTGTTACTACGCACTTGCAGAATGCGCTTTGTTACGCCGCATTCGTGGAATGCGCTTTGATTCTCCGCATTCGAGGAACGCACTTTGTTGCTGCACACGTGCAGGCACAACCGCGTCTCCCGCACCCCGCGCTCTTCTCCCGCCATTCATCAGTTGTATATATAATAGGTCCACTTGGTATAGAAAAAGAGTATTAAACCAGACTCCTGTTGCATCACTTCACAGTTAAGATACTACCTCTTACATTAGTAAACCCCATAATGAAACTTACCACTGGAGCCAAAAAGCTTTTGAGATTTCAGAAAAATTGTATCTATTGATCACGCAAATACTATTAGCTTAGACTTAGGACATTCGATGCAGTATTTTTTCTTTTCCGAATGTGCAATTTTTTTGTCCGTCTCATTTACAGCGTTTTCGCTTTTTAGGGTCAATATGAAATCATACCGATTGGGTCAATGGCGGCGCCCTCTGCCCACGGAGTTAATTGTCGCGGGTTCGATTCCCACATCGGAATGAATATAGATATGGATTTATAAATATTTATTCCGAGTCTGGTAACCCCCTTAATCTGCATTTCCGTTCCTGCCCTTTCCTTTCTTCTCTATCCTTTCCCATCCTCTCCGCCAATCCACGGTCTGCCGTGCCAAAGGATGCATGGCTAAGGGCGAGCTTAGTCGCAAGCGTGCCGACCGTCCCGGAATCGGGCTCCTCCGGGTACTATGGTGCTTTACCTCAGCATGCAGGGTTCTGCTGGGGCTAACCTCCATCCTCCCTTGCGGCTCGTGGGATTCACTAAGACAAATTTAATATACCTAATTTGTTGAAAAATGACGGTGACGTGGTTCGCCAACCTCACGTCCTGATTCTCACGAGGGCGAGGAGCGACCAATGGAGAGCTGTTTCGCTGCGATGAATGGTAGCGGATGGAGCTCTGTGGTCTCTGCCAACCACTGCGGGGGATAGGCGTGAATATATAAATAAAAAAAAATAAAAAATAAATATGAAATGAAATCATAATAGGGTAAATATTTTCGATTTACATCTACTAGAAATCTGGTTGAAAGGCATCTTAACTTTGAACAATCACTTGCAAAAGGTCTGAGACAGGCATCGTAATTGAGTATTCAACAAGATGAAGATAAAGTGCACAAATATAGTGTTTTTGACATTTTTAGTGACTAATATTGTATAATCTATCCTTTTACACCGATTATTTGCTCTGTCCTCACTAAATTTTGAATTTTCTGATTTGGACCAATCAGAACAGACCACGAAAAGAGACGAAGGAAGAATGGATTGTGGCTCTGTCAAATTATTAGTTTATATCGGAACTGAATTGCTTTAATTTGTGATAAAGAGCTGTAATTTAATTAAAAATTATAATGGACTATCTCACAAATATAAACTGGAACAAAATCACACCATGCCTTGTTTTATTAGTTCTAGAAGTAGTTTTAGAATGTAAGTGCAGTGATTTTGTAGAATGAGATCTATTTACAATTATAAATAATTTTTTAGACATATTTCTCCTGATAAAGTTTCAGAGTGCGCTTCACAAGCTGACGTGAACAAGCATCTGGAGCTGGGTAGAGATTTCTTGGCTCGTGGTCAGCTCTCAGATGCTTTGACACATTACCATGCAGCTGTCGGTTAGTACAAATAATTATTAATAATTATTTTTCGCAATTTTGAGTAATTTAAATCCCATTAAAATTAATTTGATTAAAATCTATGATCCAATCCAATAAATTGCTTATTTTTATTGAGTTACTGAATTTATTTCTTGCTTCGTAATATACTAACAAATAGTTAACTGTTGTATACAAAACTATTGTTATAACGTATTTTAATGGTTCATAATGTGTTTTATGTTAGAATTATCTATAATTAGTGTCTTTTATAATGAGTAAAACTAATTAGTTTAATAATATTAACCTACTAACAATTATTTTAATCTGTCTTTCATTAAAATGTAAACCATAAAATATTTATCATAGTTTACTTTATTATATAGGTTATTAAAAAAGACTAATACATATAAGTTAATTTTTTTGTGGAATATTTACGTATAGGGATATGTATCTGACTAGTTATCCCAGTTTTCTTACTTATTATCTAGTACTATATATATCTACACCTACAATGGTGTTCTAATACATCGGTATAATATGAATATAGAAATAGTAAAGTAGCTGTTTTAAGGAGAATAACATTATATGGTTCAAATAAAATTATACTAAACTATTTCAAATGCCTACTCGATGGCAAACCGGGTGGTTGTAGAAGCCACAGAAGGCCTAAGCTCAGATGCCAAGCTGAAGTGCCATGCAAAAATGTGAAAGCCACGCTGCACACAAATACAATGTCTATGGGCGGCATTGATTGATTTCTATTAGGTCACATGTCTGCTTGTTTGCCCTCTTATCCCATATAAAAAAGAATACATGGAGTCGAGGATGACTTAAAGGCAATTGGTGTGAGTGCTGGAGAAAAATGCCAAACTAAGAACCGATTATTGGAAAATTTTCTGAACCAGGCTAAGGCCCACCCATAGCTGTGATGATAAGACTATTCCATGGGTCGTAATTTCATGGGAAATTGTATTTTATTTTAATTACAATTTAAAATAAAATAAAAAATCCCCATAATGAACATATCAGTACATTGTCGTATAGTCATATTATTCATAAGGTACAATGTATGATAATCATATCATACATTGTACCTTATGAATAATATGACTATACAACAATATACTGATACATTCATTGTGTTATTTTGTTGTTATCTTATCAGGAAACACTAAAACACATGATGCAATACTCTAATAATGCTTTATGTTACACTGATATTACAGAGGGTGATCCGAATAACTACCTCACATATTTCAAACGTGGAACAGTTTATTATGCGCTGGGTAAAGCCAAGTTTGCTCTACAGGACTTTACAAAGGTAAGATTGTCTTAAATTTATTGTGTTCACAAGTTTGATTTTATTATTATCCTATTAGTGCACCTTTTGTGATGATAATATGCACAATGAATAGAATTGCTGAAAATAGTGATATATTTTTTACTAGAGTGAAATCGAAAAGATAGCATTATTTATTTTATAGTAATGTAGTCTCATATAATAAATGTATATACATTTAAACTTAAATGATGCTTGGCTAAGTAAAAAAGCAGTGATTGCGCTCAGAATTGTTCACTTTTCATCTAGTACTCATAGCTCACAGACACATCCCTGAATGACTGTTGGTTGTTTAAGGTCACATAAGCACATTGTTATTTTGTGTGTGAGCCATATTTTGTGTTCAAATTAATTCTATCATTGTTTGCATTTAATTTTTATTCCAATTTAATACGGATATGTTTTTTTAATGTGTCAAGTTGTGATAAGTAGACGTTTATTTTTCGTTCGTTCATAAAATAGATTTTATTTACTTTTAGCTATATGATAAATCTGTTTTAAATACTTTCAGCTATATGATAAATCTGTTTTAAATACTTTCAGCTATATGATAAATCTGTTATAAAATGATCTAAATTTTGTATCATGTAATTATTGTTAATTCTTCTTGCAATAAGGAAGTTTGAGATTTAGTGTTAAAAGGAAGGAAGAAAATAGAACTAAATTCAAATGATTTTGTTTATTTCTTCTTATATTCAAATAAATTAAATAATATATTTAAATAATAAGCTTTATAAGACTAAAATGTTATTTAGTAAACAGTTTAAAATTTTTTTCTCTCTTCAGAATTGATTAAAAGCCAGATTGAAAGCCATTACTATGTGGACAGTCAGAATTTAACTTAGCTAAGATCTGCGACAAGCAAACAGAAACAGAAAAATAATAATGTTTGTTTTCTACTGGACGAAGTGGATTTACGGGGAACTTAAACTAAACCTTACCAAAATAAAAACAGTCGTCAGCGACTCTCCATCTCCTAATGACTATCGACAACACCAAATACACTCCACCACATTTCCACATTCCACACGACACCTGTTTCGCGTCAACAAGAGGCATCATCAGGTATAATAGACTCTACGGAAGACAACCATTAAGTGATATTTATTGTACAGCTAAGTAAAAGTTCTGACTGTCCACTCTTCACATTCTTAGACATCAAAACTTGCAAAAATTGTTCCTTAAAAAACACTCAGTTTACACTCCAAGCACAGCTCATGTTCAAATAAATCTAAATAGGCCAGTAACATTACAATATTGGTGAATATGTGGTTTCGAATTTTGTTATGTGCTACTTCTGATAATAATACATAAAAAAAAATAAATCAAATTACATTTGTCAGGTATTGGAGCTGAAGCCTGACTTCACAACAGCTCGATTACATCGAGCCAATGTTTACCTCAAGCTAGCAAAATACTGGGAGGCTAAAGATGATTATCTACAAGTTGTAAGTATTGCGTTTGTTGTACTTATAAAAAGGGTTTGAATATTTAGTTCTTATATTAAACATGGACGCTGACAGTCTGTCTGCTTCACAAGCCCAGTTGCTCAGAGAGCTATTCTTGGAGTTTCTCTGGTAGATATAATTCGGAATGAACAAATCCGCCAGAGAACTAAAGTCACCGACATAGTCTTTCGAATTAGCAAACTGAAGTGGCAATGGGCTGGTCACGTTTGTCGGAGATCTAATTGTCGTTGAAGCAAACAAGTGGTTCAACGGAGACCACGTCTCGGTAAACGTAGTGTGGATCTCCCCCCGGCTAGATGTTGCGACGATCTGCGCAGGGCGGCTGGCAGTAACTGGATGCGTGAAGCCGAAGATCGGGTTAGGTGGCGCTTCATGGGGTAGGCCTATATCCAGCACTGGACTGCCGCAGGCTGTTGATTGGTCGATTGATATTATATTTCTATTTGCACACAGACATATAGTGATCCGTACAATGAAGAGGCACTAGCCCAGTACCATCGGATGGATGAATATGCAGACGACCTTCGATTGGCAGAAGCATACTATCGTGGAGGCGATTACCGTGCAGCTGTAGAACTTGCCACTAGACTCCTTGATGTGTCACCATGGGCGGCTCAGTTGAGGCAACTGCGTGCTGAGTGCTACATAGCATTGGTAAGTGTAAAAAGAATTTGACCCTCTCTCCATGTAGTTCCTGGTCCAACGGATTTCCTTCGCCATCCAACGTGGATATGCAGGTAGTGTGATGGGAACCTCTAGGGCTACTCGCAAATAATAATAAAACATTATGGTATATATTTGTTAAATTTGATATAAAAAATTTTGACGTTACGTATTATGTAATGCTATATTATAATAGTAAATTTTAGTGTTAAAATTAGAATTAGTTACCAGTTTGAATGGATGCTTGAGTTTTGTAGAATTGAGGATTGGGCTCCTCCGGATACTATCGTACCTTACCTCAGCATGCGAGGCTCTAATGGGGCTGACCTCCATCTTCCTTTGCGCCTCGTGGGATTCACTATGGCGAATTTTAATAAACCTAATTCGTTATAAAAATGACGGCAACCCGTCACGTCCTGACTCCCACAAGGGCGAGAAACTGAACGAGTAGGAAGAATGGATGAAAAGACGGATGAGTGTGGACGAAGCAAGGAAGTGTGCTGGGATCATAGTGGATGGAGATCTATGGTCTCTAACTACCCCTACGGGAAATGCGGGACAATATGTATGTATGTTGAATGTATGCAGTAGATGAATCAATTATAATTTTAGTGACAATATAAAAGTTTATTGATAACTGAATGCTTTTCAACTGTGAGTGACTTATGTATTTATATCTCTGTATGTCTAATTATGTTTAGTATGTACTATGCTACTATATGCACTGCATCGGTAAGTTCCTATGCGCTGTTTCATCTAGTCACTACATTTACTTGTGATTTTATGAAACATCAAAGGGATTTTTTAAGAAAGGCCAGGTCAAGAGTACCCTCAACCGGCGGGCTTGCATGAGGAGAATAATGAGTGTGGAGGAAGCAAGGGAAGTATGCCGAGATCGTAGCAGATGGAGATCTTTGGTCTCTGCCTACCCTATGTTCTATTCCTCAGCATCTTTTGTCACTTTTACAATGCAGAGTGCAGTTGTGTGAAATATTACTAGCAGTGTACTGTTATGGATTGATGATGTTGATTTATTTCAGAACGACCTTTTCTCAGCGGTTTCTGACATCCGGTCAGTGAACCGATTGCAACAGGACTCGACAGATGGCTATTTCCGCCTTGCAACCCTGCTGTACCAACTGGGGCATGTCAGTGATTCACTAAAGGTATGAATTAATGCCATTTCTATAAACTGTTGTGGGCTGGTGACAGATGTTTTCGATGTAGGCTCATTCTGTGGTCGCTACTCTTATGTGGTAGTAAATACATTTGTCGATGAATATATTGTCATAGTTGCCATGCTAGAAAAGTTTTAGAATTGATTACCACTGAGTCAGGTGCTTATCTTAAATTAAGGATGGCTATACTGTCGTCTCTGCCAATTTTGCTCTTGCCATTTTTAAAAATAATCGTTGGTAATACTGAAGGGAAACAGTCATGAGGCCAACCACCAACCCGATAGACAGGTATAGTAAACCAACTGATGGACAGATGTCATTGGATACAGATCATCCACTCAAAGTGCAGACATACAACTGATGACCACAGTCCTCAGACATGAGGGACCGATTGTAGAGAGAGAGAGATACTGCCATGAGTTAGACCTTAGAGTTACCTTTGCAACAACTGAAATCGCAAGATATATTTGTACCTTATTTACTTTGTATTTCTACTGTTAAAGCAGCTATCCCTGAGTTTATATGGGTGTTTTTTTTAAGGAAATTCGTGAGTGCCTCAAGTTGGATCCGGAGCACAAAAAGTGTTTCCCGTTCTACAAAAAGGTGAAGAAAGTGGACAAGTTACTCCTGGACTGCGAGCAGATGAGCGAGGCGCGGGACTACGCGGGCTGCGTATCCAGTGCCAATAAACTGCTGAAGTTGGAGGATGAGGTCACCCTTGTGGTGTTCGAAGCGAAGAGGTGGCTCTGCAGTTGCTATTCGAAGGTAAGGTACTTGTCAAGAGTAGTGTATAGCGATAGAGTCACAAATGATGTAAATCATTTTATTTTTCTCAATAATTACTAAAAGCCCTTGCTGAATGAGTTTTGCTCTTACACTTAGTGTCCTTACAGTTAGTGTCCTTTATAACGAGTAAAACTTATTACTTTATCCAATAATATTATTTAAAAAAGTAAATAAAATACAGAGAATAAATTTACCTAAAAAGACTTATTTTTAAACTGTCTTTTATTAACTATAACTCATAGTTTACTTTATCATATGCGATGAACTAGTAATGTTTGCAGCAGCCAGAGGCTAGAAAAGACTTATACTGTTAGTTTTTTTTATGGAATATTTATGTATGGCTTACTTTTTTTAAAATCCCCCATACAAAGACGATTGTTGGTCTCTTTACAATTGTGGCTAGTCTACTTCAGCTTGCTAACCCTAAAGGTTTTAAGATAAAAGAAAACGTGGTGGATACGAAGTGTGACGCTTTGTATATGTTTTCAGGACGAGCAGTACACGGAGGCGGTGGCTGCGTGTGGTAGCGCGCTGGCCCTGCAGCGCGACGCCCGTGTGCTGTGCGACCGCGCCGACGCGCTGCTGGGGCTCGAGATGTTTGACGATGGTAACACCCCACCCTTACTCATCTTATATCCTCGCTTTGGAACATTCTCTCTCTTTGGAACATTCTCTCTCTCTCCCCCTCGAACATTCTCTCTCTCTCTCTCTCTCTCTCTCTCTCTGGAACATTCCCCCCCTCTTTTTGGTATCTCTCTAAGCTCCCACTTTCTTACCTCTTGACTGTATTTCTTATGATTTTCCTCTATATTCTTTTTATTTCCTCCATTGTATATTAGAGTAAAGCAATATTGAATTTACATTGCAATGATTTATTAAAGGAAAAAAATTAAAATGGTATTTATTTCGATGAGGCATTCATTGTTAAAACCAAATGATAGTGGTATCTGTCCTGTCTTTGATGATGAAAAATGGAACATAACGATTAAAACAAATTCTAACAAAATGCAAGAAGCTTATACCCTGGTAGCTTGGAAATATCAATGACCTTCAGAGTGCAGTATCTGGTATCATCTACTTAGGAGTATCGTGTCAGTTTATTAATTGAAGTTTCAAATGTGATTTAAATAGACATGTAATATTAGAATTGTAATTGGTTGTAGCAATCCACTCGTACAAGGAGGCTTTAGAGCTGGAGGAAGGTCTGCAGAGGGCGAAAGATGGTATCAGCAGAGCGCAGAAGCTACAGAAACAATCCGAGCAGAGGGACTACTACAAAATATTAGGTGTTAAAAGGTTTGTGCATATATAAAAAGTTACTTTTTCTAAATTTATTTTATTAGTACTGTTTGGATAAACTGTCACTGTCTTCATTTGGACAGTGTGCCCAAACTATTTGCCGTAGTTCTTAAGAAAGGCCAGGTCAAAAGTGCTCTTAACCGAGTTCGTATGAGGAGTTTTATAATTGGTAGAGCCACGCTGCAGACGAATACACTCCCACAGAAAACCAGCGTTTTAGTGGTAGCTTAGTGGTAGTCTTCGTACGGTGAGCGAGAGTTCCGGAGGCCCAACACCTTCCCCTCCCCCTCACCACACACTCCCCCCACCTCCCCCTCCCTTTCCTCTCGCCTCCCACTCCCAGCGTATCACGGTTCGGACGGGCCGTCGAGCAATATTTTACTAGGTTCAGATCTTCAAGGTTTGGATACAATTCCTCTGCCTCGAGCCCTATTCGAATCGTTCAGTCAGTCAGTGGAAATGCAGTTTTATATCATATTGTTATTTAAATACTTTTTGATTTCTTCTTTCACTGTAGGTGCTTGTAGATCATGTCGTAAATACTAGCGTAACCTTGAAGGTTTAATAATTACAATTGGAAACTAGAAATATTTTTATTTTTATTTTTTTTTAATACATATTCACGCCTATCCCCCGCAGGGGTTGGCAGAGACCACAGAGCTCCGTCCGCTGCCATTGAATGACAGCCAAACAACTCTCCATTGGTCGCTCCTCGCGTCCTCCTCCTCTCGTGAGAATCAGGACGCGACGGGTGGCGACCCACGTCGCCGTCATTTTTGTTTTTTACTAGAAATAACTC
This sequence comes from Baronia brevicornis, assembly GCA_031353405.1. Lineage (NCBI taxonomy): Eukaryota > Metazoa > Arthropoda > Insecta > Lepidoptera > Papilionidae > Baronia > Baronia brevicornis. Next base: position 343,172 of record JASFAT010001752.1, read on the forward strand.
ATCCATTAAATAGTGTATTTGTACTTTGAAACATACCCGTAGCATCATATCAGAAACACGATCCGTATCCGATTCGGTTTAGTTAATAATCTTTATATACGGTTCCAGAACGGCAAGTAAGCAAGAGATAGTGAAGGCATACCGCAAAGCGGCGCAGAAATGGCACCCCGACAGCTACCAGGGGGACGAGAAGAAGATAGCCGAGAAGAAGTTCATCGACATTGCTGCTGCCAAGGAGGTAATTTAAATACATTGTTTTACATGATTACTAGCGTCAGCTAGGTAAAGGTTCTGGGTTAACGTCCGTTCCTCTAGAAATGGAGAGGCCCGGGCTCAGCAGTGGGACATATATGGGCTGCGAAAAAAAAAACGTTCTGACTGTCCATGTAGTAATGGATCTCCGCAAAGTATAGCCTTACTCCATTAATCATATGAAATTGTTATTAAAATATAGATGGTACTTTAAGAAATGTATGCGCACACATCCATTTGAAATCTTGGATGATTCCAGGTGGTGGGGATGAATGATAAACCGTTATCATGGATTGCCATTTACTCGTGTTAATGTATGGGTGCTATATGTCCAGGTGTTGACGGACCCAGAGAAGCGAGCGCAGTTCGACGCCGGCACCGACCCGCTGGATCCCGAAGCGCAGCGCCAACAGCCGTTCCAGCACGGCAGCCCCTTCCACCACTTTCAGCACGGCAGCCCCTTCCAGTTCAAGTTCCACTTCAACTAACCAACAGTCAGTGAGACGTGATATTGTGAATGCCGAGAACGCCCCAAGACAATATATTAGATGAGTACATGGTGTTTTCGTTGTCGCTGGGTTAAAATCACGGTGTTGTACACAGCAATTGCATTGGAAGGAAGCCCATACTCAGTGGGAGGGAGGGATCAGTACGTGTCGTAACTTTTTTTCGCGTCAACGACATGCAAACAGAAATAGAAAAAAATTAATGTGTTTTGTGTTTGTGTAATTGTGGATATACGGGGAACTTAAACTAAATCTTACCGAAAAATGTCCGTCAGCAACTCTACACTTCTCAACCACTATCAACAAAACCAAACACACAACCATCACTCTTCCACAATGCACACGACACGTGTTTCGCCTCAACACGAGGCAGCACTTAACGGTTGTCTTCCGTAGAGTCTACTATACCTGATGATGTCATCGTGTTGGGACGAAACACGTGTCTTGTACATTGTGCAAGAGTGGTGGTATGTTTTGGTGTTGATGTTGTTGATAGTGGTTGGAAGGTGGAGAGTCGCTGATGGCCGTTTTTCAGTTAAGATTTAGTTTAAGTTCCCTGTGAATCCACCACTTCCAGTAAAAAAACACATTATTATTTCTCTATTTTAGTCTGTCTGTCTGTCCACATGTATGACTGTGGTTAAAATGAGTTTAGGAAACAACGAACAGTCTGTCAGTTGTGAGGTCTGTGTCTTGATTGTATGAGATTATTGTCATTCACTAACAGTGTTACTTGTACATACAACTCTTGTGAAACGATTCCACTTCATCACGTTGGAGACACAGAACACTTGATGCATAGGGAGTTCTTCAGAATTTTTCATCTACGCCCCAAATTGACTTAATATATTTGATTAATGCCTTTAATTTATATTGCATTCAAGTTCAAGTCCCTACAGACGACCTGCTGTATTAGTAAAGGCGTATAAAATTGTAATATATGACTACATTCACTACAGTCTGCCATCGGTAATTGATTTTGTATAGCTTCCTGTTTAGAAATTTTCATTTTTAATGAAAACATTCAGTAATAATATTATTTTAAGTACATAAAAGTACAAAAAGGCATTTTGTTGTTAAATTGTTCTTCGCTTTAAGTGTACTACTTACTGTACAGAATCAGAATCAGACAACCGACCTCACTTCAGCTGGCTTCGGCTTTGTGTACCGTTGTCTCTGTTACTCACACACATGTTAACGGTCGGTTGACTCTTTCTAAAATATATTGTATAATACTTTCGGCCAGCTACTGTATATTATATTTAAAACACACTGCGCATCTTCCAAATAATTAAACCTATTTGTATACTTTGATTCAATAATTATAGTTAGAAAATAAATGAAATCGATAATATTTTGTCTATGGATAGATATCTACAGATAAAATATAATCGAACAAAAATAAATGAAATTGATAATATTTTGTCTATGGATAGATATCCACAGATAAAATATAATCGAACAAAAATAAATGAAATTGATAATATTTTGTCTATGGATAGATATCCACAGATAAAATATAATCGAACAAAAACAAATGAAATTGATAATATTTTGTCTATGGATAGATATCCACAGATAAAATATAATCGAACAAAAATAAAGTATACTTTGAATCCACCATTTACATTCACAGACATTACAATATAAGCTATCAACAGAGAAAAAATAATTGACAAAATAACTTGTGAAATACAATTTATAATAAATACTTCATTTTTTACATGTTGTTGTAGCGAGAGACAAAATGTATTATTGTTATATATATTGTTTATTTATTTGTTTAATAATTTGATTGGGATTTATCGAGAAGCCTCGATATGCAAAGCAATGACGAGTAAATTATTTTTCATTAATTACTATTATTTTAAAACAATTATATATGAGTATAGAACTATACATATATATACATATATATATATATATATATATATATATATATATATATATATATATATATATATATATATATATATATATATATATATAATATTTAATATATATAGTTAAAAAAAATAACTAACTTATGCTTGTTTTAATGTTTTGCTGTGATTTGTTTTGTTCGTGTTTGGCTACAAACTGTTAAAACTAATACCTGCATTACTTGGATCTAATTTTAACGTGGAAAAAAAACATATCTAAGAATTGTATATTTTTCAGAAATTGACAATTGTGAGTTGCCACGCTGAAAAAAACTATTTGAATAGAAATAATTAATTATTTATTATTAAACTCAAACTCAACTTCAGTTGTAATGTTCATTATTATTCTAAAAATTAAAAATTAAAAGTTCATTATTATTCTAAAAATTAAAAGTATGCGAGTGATGGTACTTTGCACTTTGAGTGTGCTTTTTACTTCTTGCAATCAAAATTTTAACCGAACATCATGTCTCGTGGAAGCCATTGAAGAAATAATACAACGCACTCATTGCAAATAATTTATTTGTAAATAATTGTCAAATTGCCTTCTATCACAGTCTGCTAGTCTTGGAGTATTCTCAAGAAATTTTCAGGGTTGCCCACTAAAATGTGCGGTAATTTGGTAGATTTTTTAAATTGTGCCCTATTAAGAGATTTGGACGATGCCATTTTAAAGTGGGTAATATTCTAAAAAAATAAAATCGCCTCGTCCATTTCTATCTCTACTGGCGCCGCTAAATCGGGCTGTAGGAACTCCGCGCGTTCAACGCGTCTGCAATGGACTGCTTTTACGTATTTATTTATATGTACGAAAAGACGTATGAGGCACGGAGCTCTTTTTAGCTTTAACGATTTCTCGAACCACTCACATACAATACAGTTCGTGTTGACAATTGAAAACTAAAACACTGGCCGTCGATCTTAGTTGGTATTTTTGTGTGTATGTCGAACTATGACTTTAAGTTTGACAGCTTTTTGATTGACAGTTACAACTCAATGTTGTCAACTTCAAGCTAATCTTCGTTTCTTATTTTATTTAGTAAAAGATCAAAAAAAGAAAATCTATTAAACATGCTTTGATACAACGAAACATTTTTTAATCTAATGCTAAATAATCTATGTGCCATTTTATCCTATTACATTATTTATGTTCAAGTCGCCCCTTCTTTCCGTAGAGTGTTCTGAACCAACCTTAAAAGAAAAGCATACAAAGAACTTATTTTACACTAAAAGCTATTTTTCAAAATCCAACAGTTATGTATTTTCAATTGAATTTTCGAAACAGTCGGCCATTTTGTCATTGAGTTGTCAACAGAACGGATGCAGTGAAAGACAGAGATAGCTGTATATAATATTAATATAAAGACATATAGCGCTATCTCTGTCAGGATAGTCTACAATTATGGCCGATTGTCTTTGATTATAATTTTGTTACATACATACGTGTGCTTTGCATAAGAGTTTACTGGGTTGGTGCACATTCAAGACTTGGGGAAAATTTATTTATATATCAAAGTGAAAATCTGTTTTGTGTATGTGAGTGGTTATCATGATCACGGAACCTGGAATTGATTTCCAGCTGTCCACTATTACATATACATTTGTTTTGTATAAGTTACGTTGTGATTCTTGTCTAACTTTGTAAATATATTAGAATAATAAGCTATTACGAGAAATATATTGTTTTATTTTTAAAGCCTTTTTCATTACAAGTACATCTTTATCTTAGTATAAATAAATAATTTTACAATAACTTGAACCACTAACACAATGTTTACTAACCTTAAAACTATGCGATACAGTATATTTTCGAGTTTATATCGAAACAAAAAAGTGAACACGTTATAAATGACACAAATATTAAAACAAATTACTGCATATTCGGAGACTCAAAACTCTACGATTTTGTACAATTGTGAGAATTTTGTACAGTATTGGAACTAATTGTTTTTGAGTGATCATTTTTTTCAGAAATACTTATTAAGGCTTTTTTGACTATGGTGGTAAGTTTTAATTTTGCGAATTTGCTATGTTTCCACTTTTTACGTCTATATGTATTTAATCAGTTCGAAAGTTGACCGTATAAAATTCAATTTTTCTACCAATGTTAGCTTTTTTCCCTAAAAAAAGAAAAAACGAAAAAGTATTAAATAATCCACAAAACAGTACAGAAACAGTAAACAAAGAATATGTACGTAAAACAGTAAGCAAAATAAACAGAGAAAAAAAAATATGACTAAGCCTACCATACTAATTATAAAAGACAGAAATTACAGACTAAAATTATAACTAATAAAAAAAAATACGACTCATAATAATACATTTTGTTACCTATACTGCAAGTATGGATTATGAAAAGGCCCATAATCGGCCAAAAGCGGCAAGCCGCAGAGCTGATTTTCAGTGTAGCCTAATCTTTTTTTTTTACATAGGACAACCTTGAATTGTTTTCATTTTAGTAGCAATTGTAATCTACTCAATTCTAAGAGACAGTGTCATCTTCCCACAGTAGTTTAGATTTCCTCTTCTCGTTCATTCTCAATTTCTTCGCGGCCCTCTCGATTTCGTTGCTGAGCTTCTCCTTGTCCTCCTCCTTCTGACAGACGTAGCGGTGTTTGAGCGCGCAGTCCTGCCCCCTGTACACATAAGTGTTGACGCTGGGGTCGAATACCAACGCGAGGCAGCGACCCTCGCCCACGATGCTTGAGGTCGTGTTGGCTGCCTGCACGGGCCGCGCCGAGTGCGACCAGATCCATAGCAGCCCTGGATTCAGCCCACCAGTCCAGAAATCTTTACCTGCGATACAATCGAAGAGAAATATGTTACATTATGCTCTTACATAACTAGGCGCTGCTGGATATATGTGTATAATAGTTTTAATATTAATGACAGAAAAGTTTGAATCCCTACCATCCATTTCAGGGGTACTCAACCTTTTTTCACAGGGGACACAAACATATGTTAGTCATGATGTTGCGGGCTGCAACAAAATAAGGTAATGACTTCTTACGTTTCGACACAGTTGTCATGTAAATAAATTTAAAACAAGTCACGATCAGCAAACAAAGCGACACATATATGGAAGTATGGATGCCAAGGAAAGGGGATTCCCCAAATGCAAAACATCGCTATTCCCAACACTTGATTCGTCGTATTTACGTAAATACTAAAATGACGTTGCTGTGATACAATCAAACGTCTGCTGTAAACTTAAGTGAATAAATTGCTGTACATTACGGACCTATTCACTCAGCGCGTTCTCAAATTTTCTTATGGGCGCGATATTTAAAATGGTTTAAATGATGATACGGTAGTGAAAGTTGGGTTTGGCAGAAGAGTCACGAAAGCAGCCTGAATGCGGTGGAAATGAGAGCATTGAGAAGTATGTGTGGGGTAACTTTGAATGATAGAATAAGATACGAAAATATAAGAGAGCAATGTGGAGTAAAAAAGGAGTTGTCGTAACAAAAGTTGAGAAAGGGATGCTTAGATGGTTTGGGCATATAGGGAAGATAGATGAAAGATGACTGGCAAAAAAAATTTACGTTGCGGATGTGGATGGAAGGGTCGGTAGAGGTCATCATGCCTTTTTCCCGTAGGGGCAGGCAGAGACCACAGATCTTCATCTGCTATGATCTCTGCATATTTTCCCCTACTCATCACTATCTTCACGCAAGCCCGTCGGTCAAGGAATGTTTTCCTTAGTCTTCCTCTACCGACCCTTCCATCCACATCCGCAACGTAAATTTCTTTTACCAGTCGTCTTTCATCCATCCTGTCTATGTGCCTAAACCATCATAGCATCCTTTCGCGCAAGCTTTCACTTCTAAAACTAATTTCCTCGTTATGTTTTCTTTCAATCAAAAACACGTAGTGATTTCGTCTGAAATTCTAAGTAAATGGCAGAAGTATGGACACCGGTGGTGATCTCACTGTATTTACTAACGCAATGACGTCATTAGGACTTAAAATGGTGTCAATCACCTCTGAGCAGCTTGTCTGCTAGTACGGCGGAGACGAGCTGCCTGCGTTGCGTGGGCTCCGGGAGCTCCAGTAGCGCCGAGCGCAGTCTACGGCACGCGAGGCTTGCTCCCTTCCAGTCCAGCGCCTCCACGGACCAGTGGTAGCACCCATCGCCGGACCGCGTGAAGTTCTCCGCACATGGCTCTGGAATATGAATTTAGCTTCCGTTAATAGTAGCAGTTCACATGATTGGGACCGTTAACTGGGGACATGTGGGCGGATAAAACTGTTAAAATTGAACAAAAATGGTAATATAAATCTAGTCGAGTCAATAATAAGTTATGTACTTGATTGCTATGAACTGACATTCGAAATCAATTTAGATAAGATCGAAAAATGCAAATTAGATTCTTAAAATATATTTTTTTAGGAAGGCATGTCACATATTGGAAAGCAATCAAACCGCCCATAGACATCCGCAGTGTTAAAGGAAAACAATTGATCAATAAATCACATTATTCTATTGAATTTTACCTTGTTTAGACTCTGCCCCGGCAACCAAGTAGTGGAGATTCTCCTCCATCCTCCGCAACCGCTTCTCCATCAAGTCAACGCGGTACACAAGCTTCTCGATGGCGCCGAGAAGGTACAAATCGGTCTCCGACACCTGCTTCCTTGGTGGGTCATCCACGCGGTCCGATGCCGGGCGCGGAGGGCGTGACTGGTAGCTGGGAATCGGTGGTGGCTATAAATAAATTAAATTTCTTACCATACATTTAGCTTTACAAGTACATGGTAGAAAGTCAGAAAGGATACATCATTGGCTTAAAAATATGCCCTAATTAACGCCACAAATATATCAAAATTGTCCCAAAAAAAACACACTAGTCTCATGATTGTATAAGATTGTGCGAAGAACTCTAATGTGTAAACATTTAAAAAGCTTAGTCTTCTCTCTTCCGAACCTAAAAGATGTTAACAATCAATTCGTACCCTACTTCAATCAATCAGCCTACGGCAGTCCACTGCTGGACATAGGCCTTCCCCAAGAAGCTCCATCTAGCCCGATCGTCGGCTTCACGCATCCAGCTCCAACCAGACCGCCCTGTCTGTAGCTAGTTTCTATCGGTTGATCACAATCGCTAAATGATGACCAAAAGATTTCTTCTTACAACCGACTTTTAAAACCATGTTTATTCTTCAGATCTGTCCGTGCGAGATCACAATAACATTTGTTGCTCGGGTGCTATTATGTATTGGGTATTGTACACACGGTCCTACTACATCAACATTGACAAGGACGAGGGGAGTTGGGCCTCCGGAATTAAAGCGATGACGAAGCGCAGTAAGCTTCGTTACTGCGCTACCATTTAGACGCCGGTTTTCTGCGGGAGTGTAATACTTCTGCGGGCGAGCCGGTCCATTCATGCTACAGACAAGTAATATGCCATTCTTGACAAAGTATTCGTCTGCAGCGTGGCTCTGCCACCTCAAAAATATATATAGTATAAGACCAAATTTAGCAGTAGCGACACTTATATTGTAAATCCATATATATGTCCATTTACGTGATTAATGGAGTCAGGCGGAAATCCATCACTATGTGGACAGTTAGAACTTTTACTTAGCTAAGATCCGCGACAAACAAACAATAACAGAAATATATAATGTGTTGGACGACATTTAATAATCACGAAAATTAATAATGTGACGGAAGACAACCGAAAACTCGTGTTGAGGCGAAACACGCGTCGTTTACAAGATGGAAAAGTGGTAGTGTGTGTTTGGTGTTGTGTATAGTGGTTGGTGGGTGGAGAGTTGCTGACGGCCGTTTTTCGGTAAGTTTTACTTTAAGTTCCAGGTAAATCCACTTCATACAGCAGGTAAACACACATTATTAATTTTCTGTTATTGTTTGCTTGTCGCGGATCTTAGCTAAGTAAAAGTTTTGACTGTTCACTTTTTACGTTAACAGTTTCGGTCTTTAAATAATAGGAACAATACTCACATAACTGGGTCTGAACATATCTTTATAAGGATTTGGAGGTCGGTTCACAATCTTCCCACCTGCAGGCGGGAGCGGAGCCTCCCACTCATTGTAATTTGGTGGCACGTGGTGTCCTCGGGGCGGAGGTCCAAGTGGAGGACCCGACGGTGGTCCTGGTGGAGATGCTGACGGAGGAGGAAGGAGTGACATGTGCGGATCTTGTGGACTGAACGATGGGGGCGACGGTGGAAAGGGACCGTCGACGCGCTCCGTCACATAGTAGCCTTTGGTTGGGGGCAACGCCATGATTCGAGCTGTACACACAGAGATGAATAAATAGAAATAAATTATCTTTGTTTATTAATATTTTTTTTCTATCATCATAACGATAATGTATCACCAACCTACATCAAATTATCTTTTTAACAATATGTCAATCCTACAGTTGTCTGGAAGAAATCGCTATTAGCGTTAAGACCGCCATTTGTATACAAACATTATAATCAATAATTGTATAACTTTGTTTTTGGTGTATAATAAAGAATATTATCTATATATCTAAATTTATAATAGAGAGCTAATGTTTGTCCCAAATGTTACACAAAGTCTAACGTACCATGTCTGCCGTTGTAGGAAGGTGACGTCAGAGCCCACTCCTCAAGTAGTTGGCCCCAGGGGCCGGAGTCCCAAGGCTCCAGAGCACACGTGTCGCCGCCCAGTGTCGCGTTCTCCGAGTTCACGAAGCCGAAACCCAGGAGCGTTAAGGAAATGTATGCCAACAGCGCCATCTGGTATCAAAGTTATACAAACTTGAGATAAATAAACACTAAATAATTTTTATCTCATTCTTATTTTTTCATATTTTACAGTATTGTTTTTTGCACTTTTCCCGCCAACTTACATCAGTGATGTTGTGTTTTTATTTCATTTTCGTAATCTTGTATTATTATCAGTTATATTGTTTAATTGTGATAGTGCATTTATACAATATTGTTCGATTAAGGCGTATAAGTGATATGAAATAAATGCGTGTATCATGACTTTTTCGAGTTCACTGAAAAAGTCCACAGAAGGTTTTGGTAAAATAGCCATCATTTTATAAAGACGTAACGTGACAAGTGACTAGTTACATTTCAAAAGATTTAATATCATTTGTATTTTCCTTGAAACTGGCATAATAGTTATAACTTATTGTCATCAAAGAAAAGAAAAGTATTTTTTTATAATAAAAAATATATATTACATACAGTTTATAAATAAATATATATTTTTATAAAATTTTGTAATTTTACTAACACTAGATTATAAGAAAGATTGTTACTAATGATATATGGGCTAGTCCTGAAATAAAGTTATATTATTATTATATTATATTATAAAATAATATTTACATAAACAAAACATTTAAAGTAAAAATTGAAAAATTATCAATTTATCAAAAAACCGATTTAAAATGTAGGTAAAATATTTGGAATGTTAGACTAAAATAGTGAAAATATTTTTCTTAGCTGAATGTAGGGGGTGATAAATTTCTAGGGACAAAATTTTATTTTTACATTTCGTATTGTAAGAGGTAGTATCTTAACCGCGAAGTGATGCAACAGGAGTCTGGTTTAATACTCCTTTAATATTCAATCAATCGGGGACATCTACCCCCTCAAGGAGGGGTGTAGGAGCGAGCCTCGGGGATGAACCCCACTACTCGAGCTTAAACTCAACGGGGCGATCGCCCCCTGGTCTTTGGTGCCGCTGTTTTTCGCAGCGGCTTTTGTGGCATCCTTAATCCGAACGAAACGAACGAACGAAACAAACGAAACGAAACGAAACGAACGAAACAAAAAGAAACGAACGAGACGAACGAAACGAGCGAGACGAACGAACGAAACGAGCGGCTTTTTTTTTTTTTTGGGAATATCCCTCCAAGCGAAACGAATGACCGAAACAAACGAGACGAAACGAAATTTTTCGTTCTTTAATATTCCAAGGGGACCTATTATATATACAACTGATGAATGGCGGGAGACAAGCGCGGGGTGCGGGAGACGCGGTTGTGCCTGCACGTGTGCAGCAACAAAGCGCGTTCCACGAATGCGGAGAATCAAAGCGCATTCCACGAATGCGGCGTAACAAAGCGCATTCCGCAAGTGCGTAGTAACAAAGCGTGTTTCCGCGAATTTGTTCTTAAAGTATATAATCTGTAGCAAGTAGCTACAGTATTAAAAAGACACACTCCGTCTCCCTCCCATTCCCACTCTCATAATGACACTTTCCTTAAAAGCGTTGATTGCTTTCCATCAGGTGACACGCCTGCTCGTTTGCCTTCCTATCCCATAAAAAAAACATTTAGCGTCAATCAGTCGATAATCGTTTGTTATCAGTATACTATGCTGGACAGCTAGCTCGTCACAATTACGACACAGTGCCGTCATATCTTCGTCATCCGGTGCCGTTAGCTGAAGGCTGCGGTCGGTCGCGAGTTACGTAACGCGGGAGAAAGCGCTCGAGGTAAACAACACCGCACGACATCCGCGTACGGACTGCTTGTGGGTACGAATATACGAAAAAATAATCGTTGTAGAACCTTCTGTAATATTATTAATTCTATAACAAACTTTACATTCACAATAGCTATAGGTTTCCGGAATTAAAATTTCAAAGTACTGTAGTGATACATTAATAAATGTATCACTAATGCAATAAAACTTTTTATAGTATTTCATTTTAAATTCGTTATTTAAAGTTTGAAATAAAAAAGAAATAAATTGTTTTCTATTAAAACAAAATATTAGTTCGTCTGACGTCTTTTGAATAGACATGTTACCCGTCCGGCACATATATAAAATGTAAAATTGAAAAGTGTTCATAAAACATAATAAAGAATAAATATGAATATAATATATTTGTACATGTGATTTGAAAACAAGAAGAATAAATTAATATTATTTTGAAGAATTTTATTTCAAGATAAAAACCCCCTAAAGACGCTACACGCTACAGTAAACAGGTGTAAATAAAATTCATTAGCTTTTTCGAAGAAGACAGGTGCGGGTTTTTTTTTTAATTATTTCATCTAAATTGTGACCACGCGGTAAACGTTGCGCGCGCATTAACTATGTTTAAAGTATGCTAATAGCTATAGATTTACCTTAAGCATTAGCATGTTGCTGACGCTAATCCACAGATTTTCCCCTACCCAGAGTCGTTTTAAATATTTCTTATTTTGGTTTCTACTTGAATTTACATCTTGAGTCTTTGGGTTAGTCTCTGAGTCTGTTATATTAATTCTACAACAAACTTTACATTCACAATACCTACAGTGTGTACGGAATTAAACTAGCAAACGTAAATTATAAAAAAGCACACATATAGAATATAAATAAAATTCATTAACTATTACGAAAAAGATAAGTGTGGGTTATATTTTTTTTTAAAATTATTTCGTCTAAATCTTGACCACGCTGTAAATATTGCGCATGCATTAACTGTGTTTAAAGTATGTGTATAGCTATGCTAATAGCTATAGATTTACCTTAAGCATTAGCATGTTGCTGACGCGAACCCATAGATTTTTCCCTTACCGAGAGTAGTGTAACGCGGGTATAGAAGTTTTCACTACAAAATACAGAGAAAACCTACATTTTGGTTTCTATTTAGATTTATACCCAGAACCATTGGGTCAGCAGTCAGATAATCTATCCAATGTGCCAAGCCGTAATTAAAAAAAATGTCAGTATCCATATATATAATGGCCTCAGTTATGTAACGTATTGTGTACCAGTTGCCATTATGTGATTGATTCACAACCCGCATGGGTCTGACCTGGTTTGATTTCTATGTATGTATGAACAATTACCAAGGTATTTAAATAAAAATAAGGTATCCCAAGGACATCGTGTCGTCTCAATTGTCCTCATTTGTACACAGTGTGTTTTAATAATACACAAACGAAGGATGTTTAGTTGGTTTGGGCAAGTAGATAGGATGGATGAAAGATGACCGATAAAAGAAATTTATATTACGGATGTGGATGAATGGGTCAGTAGGAAGAATACACCTTGACCAAATTTACTGAAGTTCTCAAGAAGTATGTGTGGGATAACTTTGAATGATAAAATAAGGAATAAACATATAAGAGAGCGATGTGGAGTAAAAGGTGTCGTGATAAAAGTTGAGAAAGGGATGCTTAGATGGTTTGGGCGGATAGAGAGGATGGATGAAAGACGACTGGCAAAAGAAATTTATGTAGCGAATGTGGATGAAAGGGTTGGTAAAGGAAGACTGGCTAGCGGGGAAATTGCCGAAGTTTTTAAGGAAGATCAGATCAAGAGTACCCTTAACCGACGAGATTGCATGAAGAGAGTGATGAGTGTAGATAAAGCAAAGAAAATGTGCCGGGATTGTAGGAGATATGTGGTCTCTGCCTACCCCTACGGGAGACAGGCGTATGTATGTATGTAAAATTTTTTTTACAAATTTGTTTAACTGAGTAATATAAGGTGTACGTAACCTGTGACAATCGTGTATATTATAAGCATGACTACTAAAAATTGAGACTGTGTTTTCTTGTAAATGTAGGTTTCATTCGATTAATCGAAAGTCAAAAATATTAAATTAAAAAGGACATGGAAGATATTATAAGCTTTCACTGTCCATATGTGTGTTAATAAAATTGAAAAATTAATTATTCAAATAACTCACGGCGATTATATTCAGAATTCAACCAGCAAGTTGAAGTGACGGAACACTACGCGACACTTTTACCGTGAAACGAGAAAAGAGCAACTTGTACACTCTCACAGAAAACCCACAACTCTCCCGACGCGCTAATCAAGCGAGACTGGCGCTGGCTGCGCAGCAAAAGCAACGACCAACATGCAATTCAAATTCTTATAAATATTAGGTGTCCTGCACACAGTCGATTGTCTCGCCGTGAAACCATTTTAGTTGATAGCAATTCAAATTGATTAATGGAGTCTGGCGTTACTTTGCGAAAACCCATTACTTTGTAGACAGTCAGAATTATTACTTAGCTAAGATCCGCGACAAGCAAACAAAAACAGAAAAATAATGTGTGTAAACCTTCTCCTGTATTAGAGCGAACAAAATAATAAAAATATACAAATCGGTTAAGACGTTATTGAGTTTTAGAGAGACTAAAAAAATAGCTGTCCATTTATATATATATATATACATATACATATATATATATATATATATATATATATATATATATATATATATATATATATATATATATATATATATATGTATATGTATATGTATATGTATATATATATATAGGACGATTGTAAATTATATACATTTTTAATTATATTTCACTCAGAATATTCATTGTTTTAATGGAGTCGTTCTTTTGAAATGGAAAAATATTAATATATGTTATTATGTAATATGATATACTATTGTTGTTTTATGACCAACTATTATGGTTGTTTTCGCTTTCACTTCGATTTTTATTGCCCAAGCGATTCGCAATAACGAAAGCACAAAAATAATGTCCTTATTTTTTTATTGTACCTACTCGACATACGGTGAATTATTTAAATCGGTTGGTTTCTTATATGGATGGTCATTCCTGTTGTCATACTTATTTATTTCTAAAAATGTATCTAATTGTTGATATATATATTAGTGATCGAGTAACATACGAATAATTTGACTGATTAAGAACATATTAAGAAAATTCACCAATTTCTCTTACAAAGACAATGTTGCAACTTTGAAAATAGGAAAAAAAATCATCTAAAAGTGGAATACCTTTTATAATTGATGCTATTATGACTTATGAATTAACAGGCCAAAACAGAACTGGTTCAAATCTGCGTTTTTTGGATCATCAGTACAATGAAACTTTATCATTTATTTATTTATATCACAATTTATTTAAAATTATTAATTCGTAAACATACCTTGACCAAATTGCCGAAGTTTTTAAGAAAGGCCAGGTCAAAAGTACCCTTAACGAGCGGGCTTACATGATGAGAGTGGTGAGTGCAGAGGAAGCAAGGAAAGTATGCCGAGATCGTAGAAGATGGAGATCTGTTGTCTCTGCCTACCTCTACGGGACACCATAATTGAACAATATAAGACTATGAAAATAAAATGAAAACACAACGTCACTGATGTAAGTTGGCGGGAAAAGTTGTAATGATAGTTAAAAAAATATTATACGCTGAAAATACGTTCGGATGTTGTTATGACCTGCGTTGTTGACTTCGAATAAACAACTGTGTATATCGACACACCATACGTTTCGAGATATGAACATGTTTTGGTTGTGCAAGAGCAACTTTCTTCGCAAGGTCGGCGCGGAGAGAGCCACGAGATTGAGAGATCGCGTCATCTGGCGACACTCTCCCCCCCCCCCCCTGTGCGCATACACTTCATAAACAAGCGTTGTCATTAGTTTTGGTGGATTTAATATATTTTTCAAATTAATAATATAGTTAAGCGCCTCTTTACGGATCTCCAATAAAACAATGAAAACTTGAAAATTACAAGAAACTGCAAAAATATTTTCGCGAATCTCACCAAAAGTAAATATTGTTTCCACCTTAATTGGTTTTTCAAATTATTAAAAAAAATCGGAGTACGTTTTTTTACAGCTCACAAATGTAAGCGTGGTTAATGGAGTCAGGCGTTACTTTGCGGAAATCCATTACTATGTGGACAGTTAGAACTTTTACTTAGTAAAGATTCTGTGATGTGAGATGTGTTTCTAAAAAGATTCTAAGTTTGCAAAGAATGTGTGTTTCCTACTAAAATAGGTGGATTTACGGGGAATTGAAACTAAATCTAATTTTTGTAATTCCTGTGCGTGGTTCTTAAATAAATAAAAAGAATATTGGGATCCCATTTCTTGAAGCATGAACATTAATCCATCACGCTTGTCCAAGACATATTGGTGGGACATGTTACTAGACTCGAATAGATTAGAGATCTATATTTGTTTAGATAGCATCTAGTGAAAAGGGAAAAACACAAAAGACATTATCACGTTGCGCGGTGTGTACCTACTTCCAAAACACTCTGAAAGAAAGATATCTTCTCTTTGCTTGTGAACATTTTATCTGAAGTTCTTCTCCTGATTCGAACTTTAAACATTTTCTGTATAAATACGTGGGCTCAAAGTCAAAGTCAAGCACAAAGTCGCTCCGAGGGCTATGGAGATAACTCAGAGATAGATAGCTCGCAGATTCTCTTGTGGATAGAATTTGACATGAAGAAATTCGCCGGAAAACTAGAGTTACCGACATAGCTCTTCAAGTAAGCAGACTGAAGTGGCAATAGGCTGGACACGTTTGTCGGAGACCCGACAATCGTTGGAGTAGACGAGTGCTGGAGTGGAGACCGCGTCTCAGCAAACGTAGTGTGAGACGCCCCCTGCTAGATGGAGCGACGATCTGCGCAAGGCGGCTGGCAGAGACTGGATTCGTGTAGCCGAAGATCGGGCTAGGTGGCGCACCTTCAGTGAGGCCTATGTCCAGCAGTAGACTGCCGCGGGCTGATATTGATATACGTGGGAAGTAAGCAATTTATACTTTTTACAACACAGTGGATTATATAGTCGGGCTATAAATATTTATATATTTCCTGAACATCTTCGTACAGTGGGATCTGACCGCTGCGATTTCGCAACAAATAAAACATATGCGAATAAACAAAAACATTTTAATAACAATTCAATACAATTATAAATACATTCTAACAAATGGTAGCAATTGCATTCGAACCGAGTTCAAAGGACGAAGCCTGCATCGGACTGACGCTCTCTCTTCTTCAAATACATTTACGTATTACCGTAAAGGATAGATAGCTTTTCCTCTCTTTTCCACAAAAAAGACAGGTATAACATGACTACATGTAAAATTATGAGACGCCTACATGTTTAAGTTTACAATTTAATCTGTAATCCGATGGTAAAAAATTTAAAAAATATAAGAACTAATTAAACGACAATGATTTATAAAAGTAATGAATCAACTTTGCATACAAAAATAATTTTGTGTTCTTATCTAATATGTATTTAATTAATAAAAACTTATTTATGTAATGCCACAGACTAAAAAAGTTTACAGATAATATTATGTTTTCTCAATAAAATAAATAAACACAAAATAAATATAAAGGAATATTATTAATAACATCTAATCATTTTATAAATAATAATAAAAGCCATTTTAAGGGAAAGTAATTAAAAATGAAAATAATTTTAATGTACACATCTTTCACAGTTATGAATGCTATGCCATTTGCAGACAATTGAGAAAAATTCCATTTACTGAAAATTCAAAATAACCTAGGACCAATAAACAAAGAATTGTTTGTAAAAATGAACTTTTAATTTAATTATTTATACTTCAAATTATAACTTACAAATATGATTATTTACACTGACATTGACTAACGTTAATAAAATGATAATAAAATATTAATATAAAATGTTAACAACCGCGTCTCTTATAATTCTATAATATAATCCATATTTTTGGTAAACCGTCATAAGCGAATCGGACGTAAGCGTCCAATTTTACAATCTAGATTATATAAAGTATGAATAAAGCCAAATTATATACTATAAATTCATTGTATACATCAAAAAAAGCCTAAAATTAGGTAAATATGAGTATATCAAACATTCTGTACACAATTTTCATTATATAAAAGTTTATTTATCGTTTTGTAATACAATATGAATTTTACACAAGTTTCACAACCAATTGTTATGTGTAGAAAAGAACTCTTACCACAAATAATACAATTTTTTAAAACAAAACTAATGGCATAAAAGTAGTTCCATGACAATAGTTGCACGAATAACTACAAATATCGACTTTTCCCGCCAACTTACATCGGTGACGTTGTGTTTTTATTTCATTTTCATAATCTTATATTGTTTAATTAAGGCGTATAGTGAAGTGACATGAAATAAATGCGTGTATCGTGACTTTTTAAGTTGACTGAAAAAGTCCATAGTAGGTTTTGGTAGAATAGCCACCATTTTATCATGACGTAACGTGATAAGCTGACTGGTAATATTTCAAGAGATTTGATGTTATCGTAGTTTACTTGACACTAGCATAATAGTTGTAATTAATTGCCATCAAATAAAAGAAAAAAAATTATAAATATCGTTTATGTTCGTATGTTTTTGTTTAATTTGTGACGTTATTGATATCATGAAGTTATTTTTTTTTTATTTTAGAATTTTCTGATTATGAAATCAAACCAGTATCGAAAAAGCGCGGACGTATATACATAACTCTTTGTTTCTCTTTTTAATGATAAAATAGATAGAAAGATATATTCTTTATTGTCATTAAAAACAAAGTTATACCATTATTGATTATAATACATATTTACATACAAATGGCGGTCTTATCGCTATAGTTCTGTGAGATTAAAGATCTTCGTTATATTAAGATTTTTGATAACCATTTTATACATTAGTATGAACAAGAAATCTGTAACGGCGATAGTGTCATTATGACTGAAGGTTTTTAAATAAAACAAGATTCAACAAGATAATATTGAATTTGGTAGTACTTGCATAAAGGTAGTATTATAGTTGTGTTGTCTTTGTTAAACTAGTGTCATGACATTAGTTTCAGCATTAATTTCATGTGAAAATACATTATTCTGTCCTTTGTTATAGCAGTATCTTATTAATAATTAATACATATAAATTTATTAAGTACGAGCAAGCGTGTAGCTTGATGGTAAGCAATCAGCCGCCCATAGACTACTGCAACACTATGGTATTGAAAATGTCTATGGGCATACGAATACATTGCCCTTTGTCTATGGGCGGCGTTGATCATTTACCCCAGGTGACCGGAATGTTCTATCACTCTGCTATAAAACAAGTAATATAAAAAAATATATAAATTTAAAGTCAATTCCTATTTAGGTCAACAAAAACAAAGTGTTTTAGTTACTTTTTATCAAATAATTACTAATTAATATATATAGAGTGTATAGAGATTATTCTCACATATAAAAGTAAAGTTATTTAATTAAATGTAATCAATGAAATATTTGAAAAAACTGTATCAGCGTCAAGTGTCATCAACTGCAAGTTTAAAAAAATGCGTTTGAACTTGAGTGGTTGAATAAAAATTATTTTATAAACCATTGACAATTTGAACGAGATATATAAATATATGTATAGAGAGAGTGTGAAAACACCTTTACTTCAAATGATACAGCCAACCCGAGCTTTCAAAGATATCGTTTACATTTTTCAGTCGTGTTGTATCCCTGGACTCAGTAGCGTGTCAGAAATATACGGTGAGATTCATGTGTTCGGCCACAGCCGAGTTCGTTGCCTCGTTCACCCCTCCGCCCTCCCGTCGATCCCCTCTTTCCTCCTCCACCTTCACATAGACATATTTCATACGAGACTTAGATTCATATGTATCGCTTTATCTCATTATACGACTATGTGGTACTATAGTAATACATTCATAAATGTATCACTAATGCATTAAAACCTTTTATATTATATCTTTTTTAAATTCGTAATATTCAAATTTAAAATGAAAAAGAAATTGTTATTAAACAAAATGCATTAGTTCGACTGACGTCTTTTGGATTGACATGTCACCCGTCCGGTACAAAACATTGAAATTATAATATATATATTGAGAAATAAAATATAAAGTGAAGAGTATTAATAAAGTATAAGATCCTACTGAATACTATAAATGCGAAAGTTCGTGAGTATGGATGTTTGTTTGTTACTCCTTCACGAAAAAACTACTGGACGGATTTGGATGAAACTTTACAGTTATATATAGGTTATACATCGGAATGACATACAGGCTACAATTTGTGATGATTTTATGTAATTTTTGAGGTCGTAATATAATTTTAATCTTAAGTAAAAAAAATATTAAATATATTTTAAAATGATCTGTCACGAAACTTAATGTGGCAGACCAAATTCCACGTGAGCGAAGCCGCGGGCAAAAGCTAGTATTATATAAATGTACAATGAAAGGCAAGAATAAATTAATATCGTTTTGAAGCATTTTATTTGAAGAAGCCCCCTAAAGATCCCGGGTGTCGCCGTAAGCAGTACAGCAGGTACACTATAGTACACACAAGACATCATTATATTATCAGATATCCCTGACATTATTAACAATAATTGTACATCGACTACAGCTTTGCTCTCCAGAAAACAGCACTTGATTCATTCTAAAAGATACGTAATAGATATTTAATTACGAATAACACATTTATTTGATATAACAACAATATGTTTGGTGAACCACATAAATAGATATTGTATGCTTAAAAATGTCTTCAAGAGGTATAGGGTGTCCGTCTCGTGGCAGAATTAGAACAAGAGAAATTGACGTCTTAATATTGGCCGCCACATTGGGCACCCTTTTTTAAATCTAGCCACAGCATTCCGTGCCATTCGCTGAAGTGGTGATGTCGAGATGCCGTTAACCTCACGGACGATATTTTCTTTTAGTGGTAAGATGGTCGTCAGCTTCGATTCATAGACCTTTACTTTTGAGGTATCCTCACAGAAAAGGAGTACATTCGGAGTAAGATCCAAGGTGAGATTCGCTGGCTTTTTAATTTGTTAGGGAAGAAATCAGGAAACAGCTCCATGGCCTTCTAGCAGTGTGAGGTGTGGCGCCATTTTATTGAAATAAAGGCATGTGCCTGAAGTGAAGGCAGGATGTTCCCCCAATATTGACAGGAAATAATCAGTAAGCATTTTTTTTTAACAGCCTATATATGTCCCACTGAGCACGAGCCTCTTTATTTTTGGAGATACGGACGTTAACCCTCGCGCTTGTCCAATGCGAATTGGCGGGGTCACCAGACTCGGAATAAATATTTATAATTCATATATATATGTATATATATATATATTTATTCCGATGCGGGGATCGAACCCGCGACTATTGACTCCGCGGACGGACGGCCCCGCCACAGAGCCAATTGGTCGTCGATTAGTAGGCATGCATTTACCGATGTTCCTTTTCTTTCTTTCGTGTCAGTAATTCGACCTACAGTTGTTCGGCCATTTAATTGCAGTACCGAATCCTCGATGAGCTCTTCGAAGGTGTTGGGGCACTATGAGCAGTCGAGCAGATGCTCCATGGACTGACTGGCGACCCCACAATCACACCCCTCACACTGCGGTGCGGTATGAGTATTTGCACGTGTTGTCTGCAATGGCCTACCACCTGCGTACGGATCCTGTTAAGAGATCTCCATGTAGGCTATTGCAGATCGAAGCCAGGCGGAAGCGTCTCTTGCTGACATACGCAGTGGAAGGGGGGGGGGCAGGATGTGTCATTTTCCACCGCACAACCCTCTCTTCAGCTGGGTTTTTTACTAAAGCCTTTGTGCACTGTGCGAAGCTTTTTAGCCTAGCCGGAGTGGGGGGAAGAGGGGAGTGTGATTGTAGAGTGGACGTCTGTGATCGGATTTTTGCTTTGCTTTTACTGATTGTTCGACCTATAACCAAATTCTGCCACCGACAACCCTACACTCGTATACGATTTGAATAGTATGTTTGCGTTTGCTTGTGTTACCTGCGCATCATCCCAGCTGAGCTTCTTCACCCGTGCGGGGATGGTGGCGCTGGGCCACGCCACGCCCGACCGCCCGCCGCTGCGGCCGTCCAGGTGGTCGCTCATCAGCGCCGAGCCCACCACGGGCGGCGCCGGCGCCACCTTACTCTTGGCCGGGACACGCTGCGACTGACGCCCCGCATCTGAACAGAGGCGGAACCTCACCAACACGGTCCAAGTGTCAGGCGAGAATATATAACCCTTTTCACTCCACCGTTGATTCTCACTGACTGACGGTATATTAAATTCGTCTTAATGAATCCCACGAGCCGCAAGGGAGGATGGAGGTCAGGCCCAGCAGAGCCCTGCATGTTGAGGTAAGGCACCATAGTACCCGGGGGAATCCGATCCCGGGACGGTCGGCACGCTTGTGACTAAGCTCGCCCTTAGCCAAGCATCCATTGGCACGGCAGACCGTGGATTGGTGGAGAGGAAGGGAAAGGAAAGGGCAGGAAAAGAAATGCGGGTTGGGGAGGTTACCAGACTCGGAATAAATAATTATAAATCCAAACTTTATTTATTCTGATGCGGGGATCGAACCCGCGACCATTGACTCCGCGGGCGGAGGGCTCCGCCACTGAGCCAATCGGTCGTCCTTGTACTATGTAAGATAAGCGCTGCTTCACACCGAGTTCGTGGAGAATGGAATGGAAGCTTTATATACAGGTGTCCCAGAACTCAACGTCAAGCCGAAACGGGGTGACAGGATGGATTGTAACCATCATAAGAAAAATCTGAAAAAAAATCTATCTGAAGATCTTAAAATTAAGACACCGTTTCTTTTTGACGTTGAGTTCTGGGACATTCTGTATATATATATATATATATATATATATATATATATATATATATATATATATATATATATATATATATATATATATATATATATATATATATATATATATATATACATAAAATAAAAACAATATATGACAAGCCTTTACTTTTTGTTGTGTCGTTGCGGATGTCGAGGCTGGTGGTGGAGCCGGCGAGGATGGTGCTCGCACCGGCGGACACGCTGAGCGTGGAGCCCGAGGTCACCGTCTCCTGTGCGCCGCCCCTCACCACGCCCTCCAGCTGCCCGATAGTAACCTGCTTCTCGGGCGGTAGAGCCACCACAGTTGCATTATCGTTCTTCTTCCGCCGTCGGCGACTGGATTTTTTAAGCAATAATCGTTTAAAATATTAATTTTTGTCTGTAGTTTGGTATGAATAGGCTGGCTGGATCCATGACAAGAGAGAACAATTTTAAGGCGTATCTTTGGTCCTGTGTTGGAAAATGAGTGATGGCGTGCTCTTTACAACCACGAGCTATATGAGCTGTACAATGAGCCGAACGATTTATTGTACTAGCTTTTGCCCGCGGCTTCGCTCGCATGGAATTTGGTCTGCCACATTAGGTTCCGTGACAGATCATTTTAAATAAATATTTATTTTATAATAAATAATTTTTTAATAAATAAAAAATAGTAAAATTATATTACGACCAAAATAACATAAAATCATTACAAATTGTAGCCTATATGTTATTCCGATGTATAATTAACCTATATTACTGTAAAGTTTCATCCAAATCCGTCCAGTAGTTTTTTCGTGAAAGAGTAACAAACATACATCCATACTCACAAACTTTCGCATTTATAATATTAGTAGGATTAATAGGATTCATTAAGATGTAACTTATTTTTGTGACTAATAAATAAATAAATACGTATATTAATAGTAGTATATGGACAGTCAAAAATTTTAGTTCCGAAAAGTCTTCACCGAAAAGTCACTTTTCGGTTGTCTTCCGTAGTCTACTGTACCTGAAGATGCCTTGTGTTGGGGCAAAACACGTGTCGTTTACAAGATGGAAAAGTAATAATGTGTGTTTGGTGTTGTGTATAGTGGTCGGTGGGTGGAGAGTTGATGGCCGATTTTCGGTAAGTTGTTGGTTTAAGTTCCAAATAAATCCACTAAACCCAACGGAAAAACACAAATTATTAATTTTCTGTTATTGTTTTGCTTGTCGCGGATCTTAGCTAAGTGAAACTTTTGATTGTCCATATAGTGATGGATTTCCGCAAAGTAACGCCTGACTCCATTAATGAATGCAGTAGTGGTGCGCAGAATGAAGTATTGGGAAAAACGCACCGTACTACATTGCTTTCTAGACTCGTTTGCCTTCCGACAAAAAAGGTGAAAATTTTTAATGATATAAGTATTAAATGGGTTACATTGTATATACTATACTAACACTCGGCAGATATACAGCAGTAGAGCGAGCACAAGCAGCGCTAGAGCTGCCAGCGCGAGCACGAACGAGCCGAGCACGGCCGCGCCCCGCGCCCCCGCCGCCCCCGCCGCCGCCCGCGCCGCCCCGGCGGCCCCGTGCACGGACACGGGCACGGACGTCTGTTACGTGCACGCGAACGTTCGTTCTCATTGCTCTCAGGTGTACCGCAAGGCTCCATTTTGGATCCTTCGCTAATTATTTATAACCTTACACCACGGTAGCAGAATTAGGTTTTTTTTTAACATTAATAATTTTAAAAAAAAAACAAAACGTATAAATAAAGTTCAATAAGAGATTTTTCCCGCCAACTTACATCAGTGACGTTGTGTTTTTATTTCATTTTCATAATCTTATATTATTATCAGTTATATTGTTTAATTGTAGTTCGTTCAAGGTGTATAAGTGAAGTGATATGAAATAAACTCGTGTATCGTAACTTTATAAGTTGACTGAAAAAGTCCATAGAAGGTTTTTGGTAAAATTGCCACCATTTTATCAGGACGTAACGTGATGAGCTGACTCGTTACATTTCAAGAGATTGTATATTATTGTATATTACTTGACACTAGCATAATAGTTGTAACTAATTGCCATCAAACAAAAGAAAAAATTCAATAACTTTTATGAGATAGTGAAGTGTGGATTTTATTATTTTTTAAATTATATCGTCTGAATGTTGATCGCCATCTATGAGGGCCCCCATAAAGAACCCCTAAAGGAAAAAATCTATAGGTATTGGAACCCCTAAAGGAAAAAATCTATAGGTACTGTGTACATTGATAAATATATCACAAATGTGACAAAACTTTTTATTTAAATATGTATATTAAAACCATTTATATTATATTATTTCTTTTTATATTTACATTACATTCGTAATTTTAAAATTTAAAATAAATTGTTTTGTAAACCAAAAAAATTAATTCGACATAAAATGTAAATTGCTAGAGTGTGTATAAAGTATGAATAACATACACATGTACGGTGTATATAAAAATAAGTTAAATCCACTTGGAAGTATTTCATTTTTAACGAAGATAGAAACCCCCTGAAGGTGCCCTGAGTCGCTGTGGGTGTGGGTGTGAGCAGCGCGGCCGGCACGCTGTAGTACTACACACGTTTTGTTGAGTAGTATAAGAATATATTTTTCGTAATATCGTAAAGAAAAAGAATTTACACGGCGGAGAGGAATCAGATAAAGAAGACTTGCATGAGGAGAATAATGAATGTGGAATAATGAGAATAATGAGAAAGCAAGGGAAGTATGCTGAGATCGTAGCAGATTGAGATCTGTGGTCTCTGCATACCCTTACGGGAGACAGGCGTGACGTGAAATACCAAGAAAGATCTCACTAGCTGACGAACAAATTCTGGTCTCTAAAACACTATTGTTACTATTCGGAGTCATTTAGATAGATCAGTTGATAGTCCTTTCACATTTAGTTCAATAGTCAGTAGACCAAACTGTAGTGGACCTGTCTTGGTGGAGAGCCGGAGTCCACGGCGGTGGCGACCACGTGTAGTACGGATGTGTTGAGAGACGCCAACGCCTCCACGCGGAGGAACAGCTCACCCGCGCCGTTTATGTAGAAGAGGCTGTGGAGAAACTGCATCATGTTGTGGAGATCCTTTTGACACCATTCATTCATCCACGTACACCAGATTTGTCTGCTAGATGTAAGTGTAAGTATATTTTTGGCCATATATATCCAATAAAAGTTTTTTTTTAACATGGGGAGTGCTCCGAGGAATTATTGAATGATAAATGGAATGATTATTTCCGATGTTCCTCACTATCGCACAAAGAAAAGCTTCACCCCCATCATCTAACCACCCATCAGGTGGCAAACGAGCAAGCGTGTCGCTGAATGGAAAGCATCACCGCTTTCACAACACCATAGACCTTGCAGATGCGTTGACGGCCTTTTGCCGGTTTGTTCTTTGATGGCTCCAATGTCGTATCAGTTTAGAAATACCACTAAAAGTGTTTAGTTCCAATAATGATGGAAAGAGGTTTCGGGAAAACCACACCGTACTGGAATCCGACGCATTCCAGTACGGTGGTGGGGATGAAAGAGTTATGGGATCAACATAGCAAACATTGTGTATGTGAGTGTCATTGATAAACGTTCCATTCATTCATTCATTCAGTCAAACGTACCCGGCATCGGTGCCGCGCAACGTTATGGTCACGGTATCGGCCTTGTCCCCGTCGTGAACGTCGAGCCTCCCCACCGGCAGCAGCCCGCTCGCCGCTCCGCTTCCCGCCCCGCTCGCTTCGCGGCCCGCCTCGTCGAGCCGGAACTCGTACTGCGGGTAGCGGAACCTCGGCTCCCATTCGTTCACATTCAGCACCGTTATGTTCACGGATGCTGTGTCGTTCTGAAAACATCCACTTCACTAATGAACAATGAGTTTTATTCACAACAATAGTGATATATTAATTTGCGGTTAGTTCTTAGATTCATAGAAATGTTTACGAATTCTTGTTATCAATAGGGTAAACTAGTAAAAGAATCAATAGAAAATTTTGTATTTTGAAAAAAAAATCTAAACAATTAAGTGAAAAAATTCTAATTTCAAAACATCTTCCTGCATTTGTCCTATTTCCTCAAAGGAGGGTGGTTCTACTGTGTCAGAACTCTCTTCTAAGGTACACACAGATAGATTCGTGCAATGGGCCCTCCATTGCACGAATTGCAAAGTTAAGCAATTGCGTGAAATATGCTCGCCAGGTAGTTTTTATTTCTTCAGGGTCATTTCTTGCTCTAGTTTGATATTCAGCAAATTTTGGTTTCCATTTACTCTCCTGCTCTGATAAGATGTTATACTTTCGTCTTTCATCAACTATATTGTCACACTTTTCTGTCCACCATTTTTTCGTGCTCCTCTATCTTCTTCGAACAGCTTCACCAACTTCTTTTGTTGTGCTTTTCATCTTATCCCATGATCTATCAATGTCATCGTCTATCTGTAAGCCTTTGAAAGCGTTACTAATTTCTATTGAAAATTCCTGTCTTATTGTCTTATTTTTTAAGTTGTCAACATTAATGCACTCCTGTCTCTTCTGCGTATTTCTTCTAGAGACACTAATCTTAATTTTAACCATCACTCCTAACATGTAGTGATCGCTAGCGCAATCAGCTCCTCTGTATGTTCTTACATTATGTACTGCGCTCTTGTGTTGATCATCAATAATCATCAAAAAAGAAGACTGATTCTTTTTTAAGAGCTTTAACAGTACTTCTTTTGACAATCGATTCATTTATTATATTTGTGTAATATTTACTGTCTTCTTTCTGCTCTTAAAGTTGCTTTAAAAATTAAAACAAACTTTTTTATGAGATAGTAAGGCAAACGAGCAGGCGTGTCGATGTAAAGCAACGCTTACGTGATTCCTGTGGTGTCGCGGATGTCTATGGGCGGCGTTGATTGTTCTTCATCATGGGACACGCTTGCTCGTTTGCCCATCTTACCCCATCAAAAAAGGAAGCCTTACAATAAGTCCAGACATTTATTGCAGCGATATTAACTCAAAACAATAAATGTACTACTCACCGTTACTCCGTCTGTAACCATGACTTGATAGTTGTAGGAGTCAGCAGTCTCGTAGTCCAGGGTCTTCCTCAGCAGCACTTCACCCGCGCTGTTGATCGCGAACTTGTCCAGGAAACTCTTGTCAGACACGTAAAACTGTAGCGGGGCCTGGAAAATTACTCAATTAGATTCAAAAGTCCTGGAAAATTAGTCAATCAGAGTTAAAATTGTAATTGTTTGCTTACAGACAGACAGACACACACACACACATATAGGCTTCTATCTTTAATTATTTATTATCTAACTTAATCCATATTTTATTATGATTAGTGTTTTTTCATCTTTTAATTTTTAATTTAGGGAGGGGGTTGGGCCTCCAGAACTCTACCGCTCACCGGACGAAGCGCGGTAGATAAGCTACCACTCAGACGCCGGTTTTCTGCGGGTTGTGGTACTTCCCCGGGCGAGCCGGCCCATTTCTGCTTCAGACAAATAAATAATAGATAGATAGAACATACAAAAACAAAGTTATAAAATTATTGATTGTAATATTTATATACAAATAGCAGTCTTATCGCTAATAGCGATTTCTTTCACACAACCGCAGGATGGACACAATGTTAAAAAGATGATTTGATTTAGGTTGATCATCAATACCGTTATAAGGGTAGAAAAATAAAAAAAAATATTGTTTTATTACAAAAATAAGAATTACAATTTTATATCTTTGATTCTCTACGTCTAGATTAGAAAAACATTTACGCTATTTTAAACTATCTTTCCAAATACGGAATACGATCATTCTTATAATAAACTAGATTGCTGCTTTTTAACATAACCACGAGCGACTCATGTGAATATGATTGTACAACCTGTGGAGGGGCAGTATGCATCGCCAGCAGGACGGCGCCGGGCGGGGCGTCTTCTCGCACGCGGGCTGCGAACTCACGTCTCGTGAAACGCACGCGCCGCGCACCGCCTCTGGACAGCGCCACGGCGGCCAGGGCATACCGGTCCGCGTTGTCCACTTGCGTCGCCTGGGGAGAAATATCATCTATTGTATAACAGCTTCTTTTATGTCCGTAGACCGTTCAGAGACGTAGGGCTCTGCCAATCTCCTCCACTCCTGTCGCTCTTGAGCTATCTACATTCAATTGGGTTCCTATGTATCGGATGACATTGTCATTCCATCTCGTAGGTGGTCTCCCTAGTTGACATATCATACTCAATTGAAATTATCACACATATCATAAATATCGTCACGCCTGTTTCCCGTAGGAGTAGGCAGGCCACAGATCTCCATCTGCTACGATCTCGACATACTTTTCTTGCTTCCTCCACACTCATTATTCTTCTCATGCAAGCCCCGCCTCTTGACATGGTCTTGGTCAAGTATTTAACTTATTGATAGTGATGGAAAGATATTGAAGACATTATTCATGGAAAGTTTGAGAACTTATATTCTACAAGATGAGATGTGGAAATGTGCCTCTGAAATACCTTTATAACAACGGTGATGGGCATTTCTGCGTTCAGCAATTGGGAGGTGACGCTGAGGCGGCCGGTGTCGCGGTCCACCAGCACCAGGGGCGTACCCTCACCAGCCAGGGAGTACTGCAGCGGCGCGTTGATGCCCGCGTCCTGGTCCACCGCCGAGATCGGGCCTGGCTGCGTCTCCAGTACTGTTCCCTGATAGACGTATCGACGTGTATTACAAAGATGGACAGTCAAATTGTACACAATACACGTGTAGAAAGAAAGTCGTTTGCTGGCTACTGAATTTGAACGAGAAGTGTACGGAGAGGATGCTCTTCGAAAAAATAAACTTAAACACATACCACAATATGCTTTCAGATACACAAACACACATACACACACACGTACTAACACTTCATCTTTCATTTACTCATATAAGATATTATATGAATAAATGAAAAATCATTTATTTATAATTCGAAAGTTAAATGAAACGTCTGCTCTAGGTTAATATTCAGTTGATGCTTTCATTAAATTTAAATAATTCTTTTACATATTATACACTGCACACCGCGGCGCGGTACCGTTATGTAGAACCTCTTTACTCAGCGCGCTCTGAATTTTTCTTTTGGGCGCAGAATTCAAATTGGTTTAATATAAAATAAAATCAGGGACTTCTGCCGCCAACTTATACCAGTGACGTTGTATTTTTATTTCATTTTTATAATCTTATGTTATTATCAATTGTTGGCGTATTATATAATATAGTTTGTTACTATATTATATAATACGCCATATATACGCCATTATAACTATTATACAATTATAGGCATATAAGTGAAGTGATATGAAATAAATGCGTGTATCATGACATTTTAATTTGACTGAAAAAGTCCATAGAAGGTTTTGGTAAAATAACCACCATTTTATCAATACGTAACGTGATAAGCTGACTGCTTATATTTCAAGAGATTTGATGTTATCATTTACTTGATACCGGCATAATAGTTATAACGAATTGCCGTCAAAGAGAAGAGAAGTACCACCAAATGCGCTAAACACAAGAGCCACAAAAGCCACAGTTCGAGTACAGCTGGTCTAAAAGTAGTCAGAACAGTGGACTCACATTGCTGGCGTCGTTTGGAATGTGAGCGGTGTAGTGGTCGTGCGTGAAGCGAGGGTTCTGGTCATCGGCATCCAGCACCTCCACGTACAGCTCGGTGTCGTTGTAGAGTGGAGGTGAGCCCTGATCGGAGGCGCGCAACCTCACCGTCAGGTTGGGCATCGACTCGAAGTCGAGCGGCTTCTTCACCACCAACATGCTGTCTAGCTCATTCGCGTAGCCTATGTACTCCTGGTAATCAAGTAATATATATATAAAAAAAATAAAATCAACTCCTACTTAAGTCAACGAAGAAAAAACCAATTGCCTCTCAATCCTATAAAAAAGAACCGGTATTTAGAAAATCATATGACAAATCTGCAATATTTAGCAAATTATCATAAATCACCAGTATTTAGAAAATCATTTGATAAATCACCAGTATTTAGAAAATCATCATAAATCACCAGTATTCAGAAAATCATAAGATAAATCATCAGTATTTAGACAGTCTTCATAAATCACCAGTATTTATAAAATCATGTGATAAATTACCAGTATTTAGAAAATCATCAGTATTTAGAAAATCATCAGTATTTAGAAAAACATATGATAAATAACCAGTATTTAGAAAATCATGTAATAAATCACAAGTATTTAGAAACTCATATGATAAATCACCAGTATTTAGAAAATCATATGATTAATAACCAAGTATTGTAATGTCCCAAGCCTATTGACAGCCAAATTGTTCCAAAGTAAAATATGTAATTTACCGCGGCTGGCCCTGGCAGCACGTGGTAGTGAATGGTGGCGTGGGGGCCGGGGGCGTCGTCGTCTTGGGCGGGCGTCGCGACCACGCGCGCGCCGGCCGCCGCCAGCTCGGACACCCGCGCGCGGTAGGGGGCGCCCCGCCACGTCGGCGCGTTGTCGTTCACGTCCCACACGCGCACCGATACCGGGATCACGAAACTCTGCACACGGGAACGTTGCACGTGTAAACATCTAAGATGAAATGAAGCGCAGTAATAACATACATATATATCGTCACGCCTGTATCCCGTAGGGGTAGGCAGAGACCACAGATCTCCATCCACCACGATCCCGGCACACCTTCCTTGCTTCCTCCACACTCATCCATCTTCTCATCAATCCTTCCTCTCACATTCATCGTAGCGAAACGGCTCTCCGTTAGTCGCTTCTAGCCCTAGTGGGAATCAGGACGTGACGGGTGGCGAACCACGTCACAATTTTTTTAATAAATTTGGTTTATTAAAATTCGTTATAGTGAATCCTATGAGCCGCAAGGGAGGATGGAGGTCAGCCTCGGCAGAGACCCGCATGCTGAGGTAAGGCACTATAGTACCCGGGTGAGCCCGATCCCGGGACGGTCGACACGCTTGCGATTAAGCTTGCTCCTAGTCACGCATCCATTGGCACGGCAGACCGTGGATTGGCAGAGATGAAGGGAAGACGATAGAGAAGAAAGGAAAGGGCAGAGGAAAGGAAAGAATGATTTAGACAGGATGATAGGCATATGATACTACCGCAACGGAAAACAAGGAGTGATACGGTAGTAGCTCGGGAAGTCGGGGTCGCATACCCGTATATCTATACCATAACTATCTGTCTGATAGAAATAGGTCTTCAGCCATTTTTATTACTTTTAAAATAATAGATAAATAAGCATTGTTTGGAATAATTCCTGCCGTTGACCACAGCCGCGTAACTCGCCAAAAATTAAAGTTTCATTCCCACCATCTGGATGAGTGGCGATCCAGTACGGTGCGTTTCTCCCGAAACTTATCCCACGCACCACCAATGTGGAATCACCAGCTCCCTTCAGCTGTAATTCCGAACCGATAAGATATTGGTACTGTAGCGTGCCAGCCGTTCTGCTTACGGCGACACCCGGGATCTTTAAGGGGCTTCTTCAAATGAAATGCTTCAAAATGATATTAATTTATTCTTGCGTTTCTTTGTACATTTATATAATATATTATTTATACATTTCGATTTACATTTTATATCTCAATATATGTAGACAGTCACAAGTTATACTCAGCTAAGATCCGCGACAAGCAAAACAATAACAGAAAATTAATAATGTGTGTTTTTCTGCTGGATGAAGTGAATTTATTTGGTGTTGTTTGTAGTGGTTGGTGGGCGCCGATTTTCGGTAAGTTTTTGGTTTAAGTTCCAAATAAATCCACTTCATCCAGCAGGAAAACACACGTTATTAATTTTCTGTTATTGTTTGCTTGTCGCGGATCTTAGCTAAGTAAAACTTTTGACTGTCCACATAGTGATGGATTTCCGCAAAGTAACGCCTGACTCCATTAATAATCTCAATATATAATATTTCAATTTTTATGCCGGAATGTCACCCACATGTCTATCCAGAAAACGTCAGTCGAACTAATGGATTTTATTTTATAACAATTTTTTTTTTTATTTTAAGTTTAAATATGAAGAATGTAAAGAAAAATATAATAGAATATAAAAGGTTTTAATGCATTAGTGATACATATATGAATGTATCACTACAGTACCTTCAAAAAACAAGCCTACACATACCTTAAACAAAATATTTAAAAATATTAATTTTTAAAATAAAAAGACGTAAAACATAACTTGTATTTCTTTTAACTTAAGTTATGTATTTTTTTATACGGGAAAAAGAACGAATGCATAGGACATAAAATAATACTGGCATTAAGATTACCGGATCGGTAGTGCGGCGACGGTCGCACCTCACGTTGACGTAGAGGCTGGAGGGCCCCTGGCGTTCCTCGCGATCCAGCGCGCGCACCAGCCTCAGGTCCTTGGTGCCAGGCGCTATGCTCACCGCAGCGTCACGCTCCTGTAGAGACAGCGTGATATCGCCCTCTGCGCTTGGGTCCCCATTCACACTCAAGGTGCCTGCAAACATTTTATTCATTCGTTCATTCATATAGTCACGTCTGTCTCCCTGTAGGGTGAGGCAGAGACCACAGGTCTCCATCCGCTATAACTCCTTGCTTCCTTCACACCCATCCATCTTTTCATCCATTCTTCCTTCTCGTTCATCGTTTCTTGCCCTCGAGGGAATCAGGACGTGACGGGTGGCGAACTACATCACCGTCATTTTTATAACGAATTAGGCGTATTAAGATTTGTCATAGTAAATTCCACGAGTCGCAAGGGAGTGTGAAGGTCAGCCCCAGCGGAGCCATGCTGAGGTAAGACACTATAGTTCCAAGGGGAGCCCGATCCCGGGACGGTCATTTCAAACCTTTTATACTGTAAGACTATGGTGTATAAATTACAGCAACCAGTAGATCTATGTGATCACTAATGTATAGAGTGTCCGGAAATTATTTCGTCTAAATATTGACCGCAACGTCGGGCACACTCATGGATCTAGCCACAGTATTCCGTGCCACTCGCTGAAGTAGTGACGGGATGAGACGGGACGGGGACGGGATACCGTTAACCTCAAGTACGATATTATCTTTCAGTGCTGAAATGATCATCGACTTTCTTTCATAGACTTTTGAGGTAACCTCACATAAAAAAAGTCCATAGGGTTGAAAGCTATCGACTTGGGTGGCCAAGGGCTAATTATTTGTTAGGGTAGAAATCACAAAATTGTTCTATGGTGTCTCTAGTAGTGTGAGACTTGGCGCTATCTTGTTAAAAGTATGTGCGTGAAGCGAAGGCAGGATGAAAGATAGATCTAAGAAGACCCCTAAATATATTATATATATTCAGGATGTTATATAATAAATATTGTCGGAAAATAATCAGTAAGCATGCGTTTACAGTTTTCCACCTATAACCTATTTCTGGCACCGGACATCCTGTATAATCACACTTAAGACCGACACTTCTTAATAATATGTGACTTACCTACGACACTGCCGACGGGCGTATCCTCAGCGACGAAGAAGCTCTCCACCGCACCGCCACTCATCAGGTAGCAGCGGCTGTCCTGGATAGCTGTACAACACAATTTATTGAATTTTTAATATCAATTCATTAAAGAATAAGTTGATATTTTTAACACCCCATATATATCCCACTGTTGAACACAGGCCTTCCATTTCTGGAGGAACGGACGTTAACCCACCACGCTTGTCCAATGCGGATTGGCGGGGTTACCAGACTCGGAATAAATATTTCTAATCCATACATATATTTATTCCGATGCGGGGATCGAGCCCGCGACCATTGACACCGCGGGCGGAGGGCCCCACCACTGAGCCAATTGGTTGTCAATCAAGTAGAAGATACAAGGGCTTAAATCAGGGGTAAAAAATGTCACGACCCCAAAAACATTATTTTCGAACGCACCTCCTGGATCGCCATTATTCCCGTTTTTCCCGAATTATTTTCACGCACTACAACCTGTGAAAACAACGGTGTTTCTAAATCAATACGTCATTGGAACCTACAAAAAACAAGCCTACACTTAAGGCCGGCAACGCTCTGAATTGCCTATGGCACTGCGGATGTCTATGGGTGGTGTGGTGATGATTGCTTTCCATCAGGTGACAGGCCTGCTCGTTTGCCTTCCTATCCCATAAAAAAGACCACAGAGTAAAGTAAATTTGTGACGGGCAACTAACGTGACAATGGCAACAAACAACAGTAACATTTTTTGTTATAGGTCATGAACTACAATTTGATTTTTATGTAGCAAGCAAAACCAATTGGCATTATATGTAAACTATTTGGATATATAGAGTTGTAGAATGAGGAAAGAAAAATACGGAGAAAGAGAGATATGGCCTTCTGCTCTCAATTTTCACTTAATGAAGCGTAGAAATGAAGCTATTATTATGGTATTTCCCAGAAAGGACCGGCTGATTCACAATGGCCGCCACTTTTAAAAAAAATACATATTTTATTAGTTTAATGTGTCAAATTAATTAGGGTGTGTCGACTGTTGACCATCGCGATATGTCGATATACAATAGAACAAAGGATTTGCTCAGTATCCATCTGTGTGATTCGTTTTGTGCTACATATCTTTATATATGTAAATCTCGTATCACAATCTTTGTCGGTACTATACTTCGAAACTACTAAACCGATCTTGATGAAATTTTGTGTACTGTATGTAATTTGATCCAACTTGAGGCATAGGATAGCTTTTATCTCGATTATAGTATTTATATATTTATAAATTATAGATAGTGGTAGAGACACGCTGCAGACGAATACTTTGTCAAGAATGGCATATTTGTCTGTAGCATAAATGGGCCGGCTCGCCCGGGGATTACCACACTTCCGTAGAAAACTGGCGTCTGAGTGGTAGCTTAGCTATCGCGTTTCGTATGGTGAGCGATGAGTTGCGGAGGCCCAACACTCTCCCCCTCCCCACTCCACCTTCCACTCCCATAATGACACTTTCCTTAAAACGTTTCCGCACTGCCTATGGCGTTGCGGATGTCTATGAGCGGCGTTGATTGCTTTCCATCAGGTGACACGCCTGCTCGTTTGCCTTCCTGCTAAAAAAAACTTTTCATTCTCAACTTTTTTTTCTTATTGATTTGACTGTGTTGAATAGTTTATTTTATTAGTATTAATTCAATTTATTATAATTGAACCACAACATCGCAAATTATATACTAGCATTTATATATAACAGCAAATTATATACTACTAACAGACTAGCTAGGCCATAGCTAGTCTGTTAGTAGTATATAAATTATTTTTAGCTTCTCCCATTTCAGTTGACATCAGTAGGCCGTATTGCGATCTTAAGACCCAACCTATTGCCGTCACTATAAAACGTTATTGTACAACTCGAATATAAGGAAGATGCAATAACAAGGCGCCTGGATTAATTTGTCTGCACGCGATGTCAACGTACAACACTGTACACCTGTTCTTTACGCTCTGTCTGCACCTGTTGACATTAAAACCAGTCCATTCGCTCAACTGTTAGACGTAGGGTAGTATCAACGATGATCATCCAGCACAATCAGGTGATTTCTATTCGCTATTCTTTCTTGATTTTATTTGATTTCTATTTCTATTCTTAAATAGAAATACAAAAAAAAATATTTATTATATTTTTTCACACATTTTTTACAGTAACTAAAATTAAAACTTTAATAATATACAAATAAATAAACAAACAAAAAGAAAATAATTTTAAACTCATAAGTGTCATAAAATGGTTCTTACTCAGCATATGCCAGGCGTTTTATGGAGCGCCCGACGCTGGTTTTTAGCAAGAACCAACGTGGTCAGACCGCGGACTACAGTGACGACTTTGATAGGGACACACACAAATACATACATCCACTACTCATACTCATATACACATACACATTAATATACATACATTACAATAAAATTAAAAACAACTAAATCATGTAATAAATTCACCGTAACCAAAAGAACAAGTTCCTGTTTGCATACTTAAAATTAGTATTTTGTATTTTTTTAAAACATATTTATAGTATGCAAGTCACGAAGAGGTGGGTGCAAGTTGTTCCAACACTTAGTTGCGTTATATTTAAAGCTGCCACGAAACTCAGCCGGTGCT
Organism: Baronia brevicornis; assembly: GCA_031353405.1. NCBI lineage: Eukaryota > Metazoa > Arthropoda > Insecta > Lepidoptera > Papilionidae > Baronia > Baronia brevicornis. The sequence continues at coordinate 379,362 of JASFAT010001752.1, forward strand.
TCAAGCCAGCAATTGGCAAGAATTAGCACAGGACAGGGAAAGGTGGAGGACTCTCGTTTCGGAGACCAAGATCCACTTCGGGTCACTGAGCCAGTGGAGAAACTATACTATTATAGACCTGTACTTACATACGGCTATCAAAACTGGACGGACACTAAAGCCCCGTATAAAAAAATTTGAAGTAAGCCAAAAAGCAATGGAACGAAACATGATAGGGAAAAACTTAATAGAGTAAGAACATCAAATAAAAAAGAACAAACTAAAACAAAAGACGATATTAAACCAATAAGAAAACTTAAATGGAAATGGGCGGGGCGTACTATCAGAGGAAGCGAAAAGTGGTCAAAGACAATAAGAACCTGGTTCACTGGGGACAGGCATAGGAAAAGAGTAAGATCAACTATAAAATGGGTCGATTGAATAAAGGCTACAGCAGGTGGCACATGGAAAAGAGCTGTTAACGACAGAAAAAAAATGGTTACAGTTGGAGGAGGCCTTTGTCAATAGAGAGACAGAGATAATTAAGTAAATTTATATTTGATATGTGTACGAAATCTGTCCTAATAAAAGCTTTTATTTATATTATTATTATATTATTCCCTGACGGACTGATTATTAAGATTTTTTGCTTTATATAGCGTGGGGCGTATACACCCCACGTGACACTAAACCTGCTAATTGAGTTTTCATTAATTGATAAATAAAGAATGGTGTAAATCATCGTCTTGTGTATATAAATATCGTGTGAAAGTAACCAAGTTTCTACAAACAAATGCATCAATCTATTATCAAGTGTTGTTTGGCGTAGCATAGCCAAATAAGCGAAGTGAATAAAAGTAAGACCTAATGAAGCTTATTTTTACGAAAAAAAACATAGATTAATTAATACATAATATTTTTGTATTCTCAAATTTTGTATACTAAAAAAGTAAATAAAAAAATTCTACGTCTATGGATTTATCCACTTACGTTTGGTACGATCGTTAGGTTGTTATGTTTCATTAATTTACATACAGATGTCACCACTTGTCAACTTTATTACAATATTGAGGTCCTCGTGTCATAACATTGTTAATAGATGGCGCTATATTAATATAATAAATTCATGTAATCTACCATGATGATTATTTAATTTATACGGTGAGCGAGTGTGCTACTAGAAGACGCCACTGCAGTGGCCTGTCTTTTAGGAAGATCCAGATCCAGCAGAATCTGTCTCTACGCGCCATCGTAGATGGGCTCGCTATGTGCGTAATGACGTAATGGCGAGGTACCTCAGGATGGAGAGCATCCACGAGTTGGTGGTCTGGTTGGCTCGGAAGATGTTCGACCGAGCCAACAATGGACCACGCCCATACCTAATATAATTTTGCTTCCCTTCACGCTCGCCTACCTGAGGGATATCCGCTTCAACGCGAAATACTCCTGTCGCCGCTTGACTCCCGCGAGGGAGGAGGGCCAGCGATGGACCCAATATAGGAATAGGTTTAGCCATATCTAGACGACGCGAAATCGTTAAAGTACGCCCAAAAGCTGCTAGGAACAGCGGCACCTAGGAGCAGGGGGCGGTTGCCCCATTGAGTTGCTGCACGAGCAGTGGGGTTCATCCCCGAAGTTCAATCCCACTCCTCTGCGCGGGGTGCGGACGTCCCCAATTGATTGATCAGGAAGATGACATTACCAAAAGCCACTGTAAAGGCGCATCGTGCCTAAGAAGTTAAGATACATACGTTATGAATTATTTATTCATTATAATGAAGGCGAATATTGGCCCGCAACATCGATGTTTTTCAGTGAGAGCGTGGGTTATTAGCTTACTCGATTATCGTTGGCATTTATTAAGTGTTGTTATAAATTCATCGACATTACCGGTAAATCACCGCCGGAAATGAGTCATTGGCGTGTGGTGGCCGATGTAATTGTAAGTAAAGCATTGTTAACGGGTCGGATCACTTTCTCGCGACCTTTGCCGCCGGCGGTGGTAAAAGTTTAAGTCATTTGACCATCACATGACCATTAGTAACTGCGAGTTTCAAACATAATTAATTTACGTCATATCAGTGGAGAGTGCTGACAGCCGTTTTTCGGCATAAGTTCCTGGTAAATTCACTTCTTCCAGTGGAAAACACACATAATTATTTTTCTGTTTTTGTTTGCTTGTCGCAGATCTGAGCTAAGTAAAATTTCTTACTGTCCACATAGTAATGGATTTCCGCCTTGTAATGCCTAACTCCACTAATATATAGCTATAAAAAGAGGTATTTTGAGGTAAATACAAAGTTTTCTATTGGGTACGCTTTAAAATTGCCCATGAGTTGGCATCAAAAGTGAAAAGTGAGAAAATGTGATTTTTTTGCCACGTGAGATTCTCTACATGTTCTTATAATTTTATGTATTAAATATAAATATAATAAAAAGCTAATTATGAATCAGTAAAACTTGCAGGTGATCAACACACATAAATATAAAATAGCAAGCACACTATACATTATTTTCTACAAATATCACACCAACAAAGTGCGTGGTGTAGTGGTAGCTGCTAACTAACTGCCACACTCACCGCGAGACCGGAGAGCGAGCGAGATGCCGAATGATGGCGGACGCATATCCACATAAGCTGCAACTGAACAGTATGTCGTTATTAAAGTAACCAACAGGACACTAATGGGAAGTAACAAATAGGCCTAAGATTTGATTTGTAGTAAAAATGTTTCTCGTTATTTTATGTTTCCCTTATATTAAACAGTAATTTCAGCGGAAGCGCATTGTATTTTTTTATCCCTACTATTTGTTTCCAGCCAGCATCTCCGACCTTTTCACAAGTGTTTCAATGTAAAATGGAAGCAAGCCGGTCAGTTAATTGTACGTATTCACAGTTACCTATAGATATAATATGAGGGTAACTGCCGAGGGATCAGTTTTACTCATAAGTATGGATACGTTTCTTCACGAATCAACATATTTATGCCGCAAATGGAAATTAATAAAAAAACACAGGTCTTATATATTCTCCTAATATTTTTTCCACGCAAATCACAAGTATTATACTTTGCGGGTAGATTGTTCGAAACTCCTTCTCTTACTTGTCTCCATACTTCTATCCATAATCTGACCTACTGTTTCTCTTATCATTTCTATCTCCCCCATAAGTATCGTGTGAATTTGTTGTGCAGGTGGGTACGGCCATAGACAAGTGGGGCGGCCGGACGGCGTGACGTCCTGCAATCAATCGCCGCCATTTCCGGCGCGTACGATATTCAAAATGGCGCTGTTTGGGGTGCGGACCTAACTCGTTCATTAAACGTTTCAAGTATTATTAGTTAGGTTCTAAATTAATAATTGTAAATTTGCAACTAAAATTATTAATAAAGTATATAATATAGGGATAACTTTATGTTATTTTTACAATTTCTACTATTAATTCACACTTATTTCATAAAAATATTTTTTGTTCATCCACTCAAGTTGAAATACATTTTTTTAAACTTGTAGTTGTATTGTTTTTGTTGACCTAAGAAGAGATTGACTTTAATTTTTTTTTATATTACTTGTTTTATTTTAGTATATGGATATATATGGGTGCATACTGTTGCATAGAACTTACAAGCAACGGTTTCAAGCAACTACTTTTCACGCACCACAACTACAGTGAAATAAGTTATTTGTCGCAATATTTTCAAAGCAATACAGTACATTGAAACATTCAAAAAACAAACCGATATATTTCTCAAAAGCCTGCAGCACTTCTGCAAATAAGATGATAATATAAGAATAGATAAATCCTCCTGCTAGATGGAGCGACGATCTGCGCAAGGCGGCTGGCAGAGACTGGATGCGTGTAGCCGAAGATCGGGCTAGGTGGCGCGCCTTGGGTGAGGCCTATGTCCAGCAGTGGACTGCCGCGGGTTGATAATGATTGATAAGAATAGAACATGTGAAGTTAAATGTCTAACAAGATCTCTGAAGTATTGAATTATCACAAGTTCAAAGATTGCAAAGTAACTAACTGCCTTTAATGGTGTTTCGAAACCGATACGACATTGGAACCTTCAAAAAACAACCCTACAATTTCCTCAAAGGTCGGTAAAGCTTCTGTAATACCTACGGCACTGCGGATGTCTATGGGCGGCGTTGATAGCTTTCCGGTGACACGCCTGCTCGTTTGCCTTCTTATACAATAAAAAAAAACGCACCGAACACGATATTCCAACAATTTGACGCACAATTTATTCCAAAGAGACGCCGTGGTCAGAGAAAGTCTTCCATAACGCCCGTCTCCGCCATTACCTGATCAAATTATCACCAATGCCGTCCGCAACAATTTCCGATCCACTTGCTACCAGGTAATGCCTTAAGAGCTGTTATTATATTGCATTAAGATGCTTTCAATTGTCTCTTTGCGTCATTTTCTTATGATTTATTGAGTGTAAACATTCAAATTCGATTCAAATCAATCGAATAATAAGTAAAACATAATGCAAGGTTCATGTAAAAGTTTTCGGATACGATATAAGCCAGAGGTGAAAAATATCATCCATCCTTACTTTTTTTTATGTGATAAAATAGCATACGAACAAGCGTGTCGCCTGATGGAAAATAGATAAACATTTTCGGTGTTGTTTTGATGTAAACTGCAAAATATGTGACGTCACAACAGGGGGATCGCAACTTATGAAATTCGTGTCATGTTATTTATAGATAATAGAGTGACGAACTTGTTTTAAGATTTCTGTGTGGTCATTAGACTTTCTTCTTTTCAACTTTTTAAAAAGTAAGATTTTATAAATCTTGGTAAACTTTGCGTTGAAACAACAAGTGGACTTTTCCCGCCAACTTACATCAGTGACGTTGTGTTTTTATTTCATCTTCATAATCTTATATATAATATATTATTATCCGTTATATTGTTTAATTGTGGTGGCGTATTATACAATATAGTTCGATACGGGTATATAAGTGAAGTGATATGAAATAAATGCGTGTATCGTGACTTTTTTAATTTGACTGAAAAAGTCCATAGAAGGTTTTGGTAGAATAGCCACCATTTTATCAAAACGTAACGTTACAAGCTGACTTGTTACATTTCAAGAGATTTGATATTATTGTATTTTACTTGACACTGGCGTAATAGTTATAACTAATTGCCATCAAAGACAAAGAACAACAAGTGGTTAAATTATTGAATCTTCGCAATTAGGACTGAGTCCACGTAAACATTTACATAAATTTCTATTATTTTTTTTTTTAGTTAAACTTATAATTTATTTACCTCGTGGTTCCCAGCGTAGAATATAACCAACTCAAAACTTTGCATGGGTGTCATAGCAGCCACTATGAAAGATAATACTAATAGATGAGAAACAGTATCTATCTATGTAATAAACGTCAATCTAGGATCCTCAACTCAAATTTTTTAGAAACCAATGTTAAAAATTTGATTTTTAAGATACATCATTGGTTGGTACCTTCAAAAAACCAGCCTACACATACCTAAAAGGTCGGCAACGCTTCCGTGACCCCTGCGGTGTCGCGTTTGTTTACCATCAGCCGACACGCTTGCTCGTTTGCCCTCTTAACCCATTCAAAAAAATATGGCAGTATTTCGACGCAATAACCTCAGTTAACAATTCGACAAGAATTCTAACATTTAAAATGGTAAATTGTACAAAATGTTTCCTTTATATAAAATTTACCATTTTAAACGTGCAAGAATGCAGAAAAATACATGTATAATTTGAGGTCGACAATTACATCTAAAGACGAGTGTTATCATCGTATATTATTTTGTTAAGAGGAAATATGTCGCGGCGAAAGAGACATGTTATCGCCGATGGTCTTCCAGGCGGCCGGAAATACGCATGGTGGCGCGCAACCCCATGGAACTGTTGTGTCCTCACTGCTCAGCCAATGAACTACTCAGTCAATGCCACCTGCCGTCTTTAACGCCATTCTCTTCATCGAGTGAATATTTTTAAGTCAAATCATAAATATGCGATTTAAAGCTTTTAACGACAATTTATATCCTACTAATAATATAAATGCGAAAGTTTGTGAGTATGGATGAATTTTTTATTACTCATTCACGAAAAAACTACTGGACGGATTTGGATGAAACTACTATATTTATATAGGTTATTATACGTCGGAATAACATATAGGCTACAATTTGTAATGATTTTATGTAATTTTGGTCGTAATATAATTTTACTATTAAGTAAAAAAAATATATTTATTTAAAATGATCTGTCACGAAATTTAATGTAGCAGACCTAGTTAATACCCACCTAGTTAGGACCCAGTAGAAAAAGCTAGTTGTAAAATATTTTAGCGGATTTATCGTACTTTTATTCTTCAGTCTCACATTGCATATTAATTCACAGTATGTTCAGACTTGGAGACGACCAATTGGCTCAGTGGCGAGGCCTTCCGCCTGCGGGGTCAATAGTCGCGGGTTCAATCCCCGCATCGAAATAAATATATGTATGGATTACAAATATTTATTCCGAGTCTGGTAATCCCGCCAATCCGCATTGGACAAGCGTGGTGGGTTAACGCCCGTTTCTCCAAAAATGGAGAGGCCCGTGCTCAGCAATGGGACATATATGGGCTGTTAAAAAAATATTCAGACTGCTTGGATATATAGTTTGTGATATGTCTGACAGATGGCGTTGTGTGCCGTTGTTTGCATGTCTGATTTACGGTACAATAGTGTGTTTTCTTGGATGGCAATGAGATATAACTATTATACCAGAGTCAAATAAAATAATAACAAGTATCTTGAAATCTAAATTTTACTTTATTTACTCTACGATACGCCTTGATAAAATGGTAGCCATTCTACTGAAACTTGCACGGACTTTTGCCGTCAAGTTAAAAAGATACGATACACATATTTATTTCATTTCGCTTCACTTGTACTTCTTAATCAAACTTTATTGAGTAAAACGTCGCCAGAATTAAACAATATAACTGATAATAACATTATATTATACAAAATCAACGTCACTGATGTAACTTGGCGGGAAAAGTTTAATAACACCATTCTTCTCCTACTTTACTTTGATGGCAAGCAGTTGCAACTATTATGCCAGTTTCAAGTAAAATATGTTAACATCGAATCTCTTGAAATAAAACTAGTCAACTAATAATGTTACGTCTTGATAAAACGGCGGTCATTTTACCAAAACCTTCTATGGACTTTTTCAGTCAACTAAAATGTCACGATACACACATTTATTTTATATCACTTCACTTATACGTCTTAATCGAACTATATTTTATAATACGCCACCACAATTAAACAATATAACTGATAATAATATAAGATATTAGAGAAAATAAAATAAGAATACAACGTCACCGATGTAAGTTGGCGTGAAAAGTCCTCAATAATACCACTAATTATAATATATGTACATATATGTGTGTTACAACTGACTAAACATTAACAATCTTACTGTCAAAACAGCCTTCAGCAAGTCTCCACTCCCCAGCCCCGGAAGACAACCATTCACTTGTCGGTTGTCTTCCGTAGTCTACTATACATGATGATGCATCATGTTGAGGTGAAACACGTGTCGTGTACATTGTGGAAGAGTGGTGGAGTGTGTTTGTTGTTGGCGTTGTTGATATTGGTTGGGAAGAGGAGAGTTACTGTAAGAGGAGAGTAAATCCACTTCTTCTAGTAAAAAATTTTGTTTGTTTGTCTTTTTAACACATTATTTTTTTTTTCTAATTTGTTTGCTTGTCGCAGGTCTCAGCCAAGTTCTGACTGTCCACATAGTAATGGATTTCCGCAAAGTAACGCCTGACTCCATTAATCATCTTCAGTTTTGTTGTTTATAATGAACGGATCGAGAGATTGGAAAGTGTTTAATTCGAAAAAAAAACGATCCGAGATGCTAAGTAAAGTTCCCGTGTCAATCAGTTTTCTCCGCTACAAGGCAAATTTACTTGTCTGTTCGATTTAATTTTTGCGCTCCAAAAATAAATAGAGTTGATTGTCTATGATTGTCTATGGAACATTCATTTTTGTCAATAAAAAGAAAAAATATTATATAAAGAAAAAATATACACATATATAAAAACATTCATAGGTTTTGTGTAAATATTAGTCGAATTTTGTGTGTGATATAAAATAAATGCTACCACTTTCATATGCCGTTGATTACATCTTTTCTAATTTATACAGAATATAAATCACTCAATAGACAACGAAGAATAAATATTAAAAACAATAATATACAGTAAATAACACAACAATAAGGACTTTTCCCGTCAACTTACATCAGTGACATTGTGTTTTTTATTTAATTTTCATTATATTATTATTAGTTATATTGTTTAATTTTGGTGGTATATCGTACAATATAGTTCGGTTAGGCGTATAAGTGAAGTGATATGACTTTTTGTACATGTATCGTGAATTTTTAAGTTGAAAAAAATAAGAAAAAGTCCATAGAAGTTCTTTGTAGAATAGCCACTATTTTATCTGTATATGTTACTTGACAATCTAACTATTTACATTTCAAGAGATTTGATATTATTGCATTTTATTTGACGCTGGCATAATAGTTACAACTAATCGCCATTAAAGAAGAGAAAAAAGAACAATAAATATATAGAGATGTCGATTGTTTCACTTCTAGTGGCAAGAAATTCTTCAACTGAACAGACTGTATTGTTGATCAAACATTCAAAGGTTAATAAAATAATTTTTAATGATCCACACCAATTCAAATATATTTTTTTTAAACTTTTAGTGGATGACACTTGATATTAACAGATTAAAAAAAAATTTTTTTTTGTTGACCTAAGTAGGAATTGACTTTAATTTTTTTTATTACTTGTTCAAAATTTTTTTTTTTATATATATTCACGCCTATCCCCCGCAGGGGTTGGCAGAGACCACAGAGCTCCATCTGCTGCCATTCATCGCAGCGAAACAGCTCGTCATTGGTCGCATTTCGCCCTCGTGAGAATCAGGACGTGACGGGTGGCGAACCACGTCGCCGTCATTTTCGACAAATTAGGTATATTAAATTCGTCTTTAGTGAATCCCACGAGCCGCAAGGGAGGATGGAGGTCAGCCCCAGCAGAGCCCTGCATGCTGAGGTAAGGCACCATAGTCCCCGGGGGAGCCCGACATCGGGACGATCGGCACGATTACGACTAGGCTCGCCCCTAGCCACGCATCCATTGGCACGGCAGACCGTGGATTGGCGGAGAGGAAGGGAAAGGATAGAGAAGAAAGGAAGGGGCAGGAAAGGAAATGCGGATTGGGGGGGTTACCAGACTCGGAATAAACATTTAAAAATCCATATAAATATTTATTCCGATGCGGGAATCGAACCCGCGACCATTGACTCCGCGGGCGGAGTGCCTCGCCACTGAGCCAATCGGTCGTCCGATTTTTTTTGTCACGTCAATAGTATATAGATATATATGGTTAGCAAAAGTATGGATAGAATTCACAAGTAATAGTGTCAAGAAACTTTTTTTCACGCACCATTCGCGCTATGGCAGACATTTTTAATTCGAACTTTTCCGATGTTCTTATACACCTAAAATATAACCTTAATTTTAACTCAGGTTTCACCTCACATTGATACACAGAATTGCCGCATGACTCAGGTCGAAGCAATACAGATTTGGACTAAGGTAATAAATCTTCACTAACTTCTTGACGTTGAACGTAAAAAACTTAATGAAGATTTATTTCCAGGAAAATCTTTGTAGCGTGGAGGTTTAAATTTGAACATTGTCGTTTATCAGCCACCTTTAAGTAACAATTTTTGTATTTATTTAAAATTTGCGAATCAGAAATAATATAAACATACGGGCTGACCTTAAAAGAAGAAACCAAGCTCCTGATCATCGAACGTAAGATTCTCAGAAAACTACTGGGACCAATGAAGAAGGAATACGGATCTTGGAGAGTCCGGAAGAATCAGGAGGAATTCTACTAGATGAGATTAAAACACAAAGAATCCGCTGGCTGCTCTACATTATGGGCAAGGATTAAGCCGTGAAAAGCGTCTACATGGCCGGTCCATTGTACATACAGAATAGTTTGTTCAACGTTTAATAGTGGGAACATATTTTATTTTTGTTTTTATTTTATTTTTTAAAACAAATTCGATAGCATATTATATGCTAACAATTATACAAATTTAAAAAATTTCTTGAGCCAATTATGGATTTACATTTTAATAATATTTATTAAAATAACTTATATTAAAAATATACTCGTATAAAGACTCGTTCGTGTGTGTGTGTGTGTGTGTGTAGGGCAAAAGTGTATTTCCTGTAAATCTGTAATTATTTTGTGCAAAAATAAAGACAATATGATAAATGTAGTCAGGCGTTACTTTGCGGAAATCCATCACTGTTCGGACTAAAAGTTAACGGTTGTCTTCCGTAGAGTCTACTATTTCTGATGATGCCTCGTATTGAGGCGATACACGTGTCGTATACATTGTGTATGTGTACAGAGTGGTGGTGTGTGTTTGGTGTTTTTGATAGTGGTTGGGAAGTGGAGAGTTGCTGATGACCGTTTTTACGGTAACATTTAGTTTGAGTTTCCCTTAAATCCACTTCCTCCAGGAAACCACACATATTTATTATTCTATTTTTGTTTGCTTGTCGCGGATCTTAGCTAAGTAAAAATTCTGACTGTTCATAAAGATAATAGAACACAAACATAACAGCATACAAACAAAATAAATATTTACTTTCACTACGTCCAGCGGTAAGCAGTTGTTTATTTAGACGTGCGTCGGATGGTCGAATTTGCGAAACTTGTCCACAGTGGTGGTGGTGGTAGCTGTGACGCAATGCTGGTCAGCGGAGCGAGAATCTTCACCAAATAAATGAGGTTTTAAAGCGTCCGGTCAAATCAATTTATTTAAATCTCTCGCGTCTAATGTGATATTTAATTTTGTCATTACACTGTACATTAATGGAGTCAGGCGTTACTTTGCGGAAATCCATCACTATATGGACAGGCAGAAGTTTTACTTAGCTAAGATTTATTTGGAACTTAAACTAAAAACTTACCGAAAGTCGGCCATCAATTCTCAACACACCAACCACTATACACAACACCAAACACACATTATCACTTTTCCATCTTGTAAACGACACGTGTTTCGCCCCAACACGAGGCATCTTCAGGTACAGTAGACTCTACGGAAGACAACCGAAAAGTGAAGTACTTTTCACTTAACCCAACAGAAAAAACACACATTGTTAATTTTCTGTTATTGTTTTGCTTGTCGCGGATCTTAGCTAAGTAAAACTTTTGACTGTCCATATATTTAATTTTGTTTTTGCAACTGTATTTGTATAAGGTATCAGTGAATAAAAAACTAGGTTTTTCATAAAAACATAGATATCGTCACGCTTATCTCCCGTAGGGGTAGGCAGAGACCACAGATCTCCATCCACTACACTTTTTTGCAAACACACAATATTATTTTTCCAATTTGTGTTCGCGGATCTTGGCAAAGTAAATTTGCCTTTCCACCTTTGTAATGGATTTCCGCAGAACAACGTCCGTGTGTCAATTTTCTTCTGTAGTGCTAGCTGTGTGTCTTTGAACTTTGTCCTTCTGCGGATATCCAGTGCGCAGGCTTGATCAGGATGTGTTGGGTCATATCGGAAGCCCATTGTCTCAATTGTCAGTAATTTATTTCTCAAGACAACAAGCGATACTTCCTATTAGCTGCCTTGAACAATGTATAAACATTATAGAGTATAATACTCTTACCAATTATAAGCCGTAACAATTCAATGCTGGACATTGTTTCCATTGAATAAATTGAAACGTACAAACGTACAAGTACATTATTGTAGTTTTGTTCCGACACATGTTTTTAAATCTGGGAATAAAAGAGAAAAGGCTCATCTTCCTGTCTCCAGTGTCAAACTTCACTTAAGTATACAGTAAGAAATGAACTCCCCGCAGAAAACCGAAGTCTGAGTGGTAGTCTAGCTACCGCGCTTCGTCCGGTGAGCGATTGAGTTCCGAAGGCCTAACTCCCTCCCTCCTCCCCTCTCCTATAATGACACTTTCCTTAAAGGCCGGCAACGTTTCTGCGTAGCCTATTGCTCTGTGTATGTTTACGGGTGGATGATTGCTTTCATCAGGTGACCCGCCTGCTCGTTTGCCTTCCTATCCCATAAAAAAAGTTGTACAAAACTAAAAGTTGTACAACAGATGACCAAGAAAAACATTCAATTTATATACTACGGTCCAGCGGTCGTTTTTTCACGTTTTTTGTTAGGGTTGTCGATATCATAATTTATTTACGTTATAAGAATTTTTTATCTTAATTTTATTAACTGACAAAATTAGCAATGCTATATTTGATGGAATCAAGCGTTACTTTGTGGAAATCCATTACTATGTGGACAGTCAGAAGTTTTACTTAGCTAAGATCCGCGACAAGCAAACAAAAATAGAAAAATAATAATATATGGTTTTTTACTGGAAGAATTGGATTTACGGGGAACTTAAACTAAATCTTACCGGAAAAGCGGCCGTCAACAACTCTCCATCTCCCAACCACTATCAGCAACACCAAACACACTACAATTCTTCTACAATGTACACGACACGTGTTTCACTTCAACACGAGGCATCATCAGGTATAGTAGATTCTACGGAACACAACCGTTAAAGCGTAAGTTTGTTTGTCGCGGATCTTAGCTAAGTAAAAACCCTTACTGTCCACATTATTTATTTTTACATTGTATTATTTACTAAGGGCAGATCCTTCCCACAACATGCTAGTTTGGGAATCCTAGTTTGGGATCTAGAGTCCTGTAACACGTGTAAACATTTTGAAAATAAAGGTGAAACGAAGTTCATCGAGTCATCTAGTTAATTTTTCTTCTCTCCACGCACCACCACTCTGTGGAACCAGCTACCTTCGGCGGTCTTTCCGAACCGATACGACATTGGCACCTTCAAAAAACAAGCCTACACTTACCTAAAAGGCCGGCAACGCTTCCGCGACTCCTGCGGTGTCGCGGTTGTCTATGGGCGGCGTTGATTGCTTTCCATCAGGCGACACGCTTGCTCGTTTGCCCTCCTATACCATAAAAAAAATTACAATTTGATTTAATCTAAGCGACACAGTTAGCACATACTCCAAGCGTGCCAACCCTAACAATATTTAAATGGTACGTGTTCATATCGGGCTGGTCAGTGCCTGCAGCCCCTTCTAATTGCCTACCTATAGTGACGTCAGTTAACTCTTCGGTTCGCTGACCCCCGCATCAGACCAGCTTTTTTCCAATCTAGGTCACTCCTTGTTTCCTAGCCAGTTTACGAATCTATATATATGTAAACATCAATTGCTGTTCGTTAGTCTCGCTGAAACTCGAGAACGCCTGGACCGATTTGGCTAATTTTGGTTTTGAATTATTTTTGGAAGTCCAGGGAAGGTTTAAAAGGTGAGAAATATGATAAAAATATTAGGATTATAGTAAAAGCAACAATTTTGTTTCCCCTTAGAAACTATTCCTACCTGTCAAATATTTAATCGTTGTGACGTGAGTATTATTAAGTAACATCAAGTGTAATATACATTATAATAATAAAACTTAATTAACTATATTTAATCTGTGTTGTATTTAATGAGATAAAGATATTATATTAATTTGTATTGTAAGCAAGTTTCAAATAAGAACCGTACACTACAAACTTTATTTTGTACGCTTTGTGACATAACAATTTTTCAAGCAACATCATGTTTAATTAAAAATAATTATAAAACCTAATTCATATCCAGCATTTTTTATTGATTACGATTTCTTTTAGTTCCTGTTAAGTTTTGACCACATATTTTACTAAAGTTGAAACATTCTGCAATTACCGTTCAGCTTTTTTATTTATTGATTTATTTATTTATTGATTGAGGTAGTACGAAGTTTGCCGGGTCAGCTAGTCTTTAAAAATAATTGGTGTTAACAGTTGACTAACAAAGTAAAGAATAAATTGAATAACGAGATAATTGGCAAGTATAGAATATCCGATGTAAGAATTAAGTTTTCAAAGATAAATAATAAAAAACTGCAAAGGATATAAATAAAATTTAACAACTTTTACGAAGAAGAGAAGTGCGGGTTATTTTTTTTTATATTATTTCGTCTAAATGTTGACCTCCATGTCGGGCACATTCATGGATCTAGCCACAGTATTCTGTCCCACTCGCTGAAGTAGTGGCGTCGGGATGCTGTTAATCTCGTGACGATATTGTCTTTCAGTGTCGAGATGGTAGTCAGGTTTGTTTCTTAGACTACTTTTTAAGTAACCCCTCGCAAAAAGAAGTCAATAAGCTAGCGACCTAGGTGGCCAGAGGATACCGCCGAAGAAATCACGAAGAAACATTTTTTGAAACTATGTGTGAAGACAGGATGTTCTCTTAATGTTGGCAGAAAACAATCAGTAAGCATGTGTTTATGCGATAAGAAAGCAAACGAGCGGGCGTGTCACCTGATGGAGAGCAATCAAGCCGCTCATAGTCATCCGCAATGCCATAGCGTAGAACCGTTGCCGGCCTTTCGAGAAAGAGTCAAGTAAAGAACGTAGAGAAAGTATTATTTGTCTGTAGCATGAATGGGCCGGTTCGCGCGGCGAAGTATCACACTCCCGCAGAAAACCGGCGTCTGAATGGTAGCTTAGCTACCGCGCTTCGTCCGGTGAGCGGTTGAGTTCCGGAGGACCAACAACCTTCCCCTCCCCATCTCCTATAATGACACTTTCCTTAAAGGCCGGAAATCCATCAGATGACACGCCTGCTCGTTTGCCTTCCTACCCCATACGCCCGACTCAGTTTTATTAAAAATGACCTCGGCTGACTATTGTATCTATGTATGTACATCTGAAAGCGCGCCAAAAGGTGAATCGATAACTATGCAAACTCAGAAAGCACGCAAGGCTGTATCGAAAATTTCAAAGAGGAATTGTTCAAGAAGCTGGCAGCTAAGAACGCCTTTATGAAGCTGGCAGTTTTAAAAATCAATTTTTCAAACGCAATAAGCTATATATATATATATATATATATATATATATATATATATATATATATATATATATATATATATATATATATATATATATATATATATATATATATATATATATATATATATATATATATATATATATATATATATATATATATATATATATATAAATTTAATAAACATTAATGTAGTGCTGCAAAATGAAGTAAACTTATTTATAGGCTGTTATTGCATATCTAAGAAATACTGCTCACATATGCAATAACAGCCCAATTGAGAACATTCAGTTTGGTTAAATTGATCAAAACTGTTAAACCCATTAATTATTATACGATAGACGAATGGCGTGCACGAAACACTTGTCCGGCGAATTGGCGAGAGTAAACCACGCCAGTTCCATTCTTGTAAATACAGTGCAGTCCACATTAACAATGTACGAACGTAGATCCACAAGCGTTCCGTAGGTTTCCGATAAAAAAGTAATATAAAAGCTTATGGTTTATACGCTTTCCACCGTTGGCATCAGATCTTTACTGATCTTCACTCTACAAAACTCTCATGAACGACGGACTTTTGATGGACTTCGTTCGTTTAACGTAACGAGTCTGAGGTTCCTTATTTCCACATCATTTTCCTATCGCTTTTATTCAAAATAGCGGTTAAAATCAAGGTCCATATCTCACCTAGGGTCACTTATTAGTGAGAGACTATTGTCTCTCCCTTCCTATGGCGATGTCTTTTATAGTCTCAGTGTGGTTCCAGAATCAGCGTTTACCGCTAAATTACAGTTGTTTTGCTTTCATTCTTCTGGAACTAGCGACTTACAACCCATATATGTCCCACTGCTGGGCATGGGCCTCTCTATTTTTGGAGGAACGGACGTTAACCCGCCACACTTCTCCAGAGCGGATTGGCGGGGTTACCAGACTCGGAATAAATATCTGTAGGCCATACATATATTTATTCCGATGCGGGGATCGAACCCGCAACCATTGACTCCGTGGGCAAGAGGAATATATGTACAATAACGACTTTATTTCATGCAAATTATAATCCTTACCATTAATAATTAAATTAATCGTTAAATAAATTTACTAATAAATACATAAATAGTAATAGTCAAATAAATAAATAAAAACCAAAAAAATTTCTAACCTATATAAATCTAACTTAGAGTGAGGATAAATGACTATAAATAAATACATATCGTCACGCCTGTCTCCCGTAGGGGTAGGCAGAGACCATAGATCTCCATCTACGGTCTCGGAGCACTTTGAAAAAGAAAAGTTCAAAAAGATAGATAACTATAAACCATATAAAAACAATTTTGATTTAGGTTCGCTGCTGCGTTACTATGCAAATTAAGACTTATAATTTACGTACTAAGATTGCAATTTACATGACGTCAAAACTACCGCTTATATACACTTGGTTGCGAGGTTTCTTTAAGATTAACACGGAACTCTAAATTACACGATACTCTCAATAACGGGTTCCATTACAACGCCACCGCGGCCCATTGTTGGAGCGATTGGGAAACTGCAATCATCGGTAAATTAATTCGGAATGGCCTCCATTGCGCTCCGGCTATCGACTCGGGGACGAATCAAAGTTTGACCCGCATTAAGAAACACCGGTCGATTTGTAATTATCCAAATATAACAAACAATCAACGACTTTATATTGTACCTTTTTCAAATCCTACCATCAGTTTACACTCTTCCTATATACAATACTAGCTTTTGCCCGCGGCTTAGCTCGCGTCTGTCACATTAAGTTTCGTCCACAGATCATTTTAAATAAATGTATTTTTTTTTATACTTAATTTATGGTTCACAATACAAACACGCAAAATAGGCGAATGATGACGTCGAGTTGAGGAAATCAGCCTGTCACACCATCTACCATCTACCATGGTTCACAATTTTGGTCATAGTGGCTTCCACATAAAAGGTAGATATATGCTGTCGCGTACTTTTATTTAGAACTATTCAAGACAAATAATCCTACGGTACATCATCTTTGTGTAACTCCAATGGTTTAGGCAGCGTACGCCGAGATAGCTCTCAGAGGCCAGATTTTTTATAACGACCAAAATTACATAAAATCATTACAAATTGTAGCCTATATGTTATTCCGATGTATAACCTATATTATTGTGAAGTTTCATCCAAATCCGTCTAGTAGTTTTTTCGTGAAATAGCAACAAACATACATCCATACTCACAAACTTTCGCGTTTATAATATTAAGTGGGATAGGACAAGTAAGACATATATTTTTACATCTTGTTCAAATTTTGCATGGAGATTTGGAAAGAAAAGCAATGAAGATGAAGAATGAAGAAGTCAGTAAAACGAAAGTGGAGGTTTTTGAAAGAGAGGAGGACACTACGATGCAGTGTGAGGTACTGATTGTAGGAGAAAAAGTTGAGCAGGTGAATGAGTTTGTATATTTGGGGTTATTGTTTACAAGAGATAGAAAATATGAAGGTGACATTGAAAGGCGAGTGAAAGCTGGTAATCAGGTCAATGGAGTCCAGCATTCCTTTATGAATAATCAGAATGTGTCTAAAACGGCCCAACTGGCGGTTCATCGGGGAGTACTTCTTCCGACTCTGATGTACGGTAGTGAAAGTTGGGTTTGGTAGAAGAGTCATGAAAGCAGACTGAATGCGGTGGAAATGAGAGCATGACAAGAAATATGTGTGGGGTAACTTTGAATGATAGAATAAGAAATAAGGATATAAGAGTGCGATGTAGTGTAAAAGAAGGTGTCGTGACAAAAGTTGAGAAAGGGGTGCTTAAATGGTTTGAGCACATAAAGAGGACGGGTGAAAGACGAAAGACTGGCATAAGAAATTTACGTTACAGATGTGGATGAAAGGGTCGGTGAGGGAAGACATATAGACAAGAAATTGCCGAAGTTTTTAAGAAAGCCCAGGTCAAGAGTACCCTTAACCGGCGGGCTTGCATAAAGAGAGTAATGAGTCTGTACGAAACAACGAAAGTATGCCAAGTCGTAGCAGGTGAAGATCTGTGGTCTCTGCCTACCCTAAAGGTAACAGGCGTAACGATGTGTATGTATTATATTTAAATTTTCAATCGTTAATAAAATATTTTTTTATTTACCCACTCAAGTTCAAATAAATATATTTACTTAATTAATTAATAAAAATATTGTAGGGAATGATGTTAATACAGGTTTTCAAATATTAATTTATTAATGAAATTTAATTAATTAATTTTAGGAAAATGGGAAAGAGAGTTGGTGAATTTGGATATCTGGTACTCATCGTTGGATTTCTATTCCATCTAATGAAGAACGTTCCTCGATATCAAGCTCATTGGGCTCGTTTTCATCATCATCAAGGCATTACAGCCGCGGGTGAGCTTTTTCGCTCCAGCCCCTCACACCGATTGCCTTTAAGTCGTCCTTGACTCCATCTAGCCATCTGAGCTAAGGCCTTCCGCGGCTTCTGCGACCATCCGGTTTGCCGTCGCGTAGGCGTTTGGGTACTCTAGCCTCGTCCATCGTACCACGTGCCTAGCCCAAGGAAGACGTCGAATCTTAATCTTAATGGTTTTGATGACGTTCGGTAGGCTCGTGAGTGTGATATCATTAAGTATTGCTGTACTCACCCTGCGAGCGTACGGCGGTGGGTGCCAGCAGTACAACCACCACCGACCACAGCACCAGCGCCATACTGCTATTTCTTCATGCCGACAGCCTCAGCACCCGGCCGGCATCCCGACACCGCGCCTACAAATAAAAGTACTATAATTTTTATTTTATATACAGTGGACCTGCAGTAATCCGACAAACGTTTTGCAGGGCGAATAAGTATTATCGATTAAAATCGATTGTCGGATTATCGAATAATTTTAATTATGTACAGTATTGCTAATTTTAAGTATGCAATCAGGAACTCGTTCTTTTGGTCGCGGTGAATTTAGTACATGACTCAGTTGTTTTTAATTTTATTGTATTGTATGTGTATTTATGTATATGTGTATATTAGTATGAATAGTACTATATTTATGGATGTATGTGTGTGTGTGTCCGTATCAATGTCGTCACTGTGGTCCGCGATCTGGCCACGTTGGTTCTTGTTGAAAACCAGGTGAGTATCCAATAGAGCGCCCGGCAAATGCTGAGCAAGAGCCATTTTATGACACTCGTTAGATTAAAATTATTTTCTTTTTGTTTTGTGTATTTACTTGTATATATAAAATTATTAAGGATTTAATTTTAGTTATCGTAAAAAAAAGGTGTCATAAATAAAGTTTTTCTATTTTTATTTCTAAAATTTTTCATGCGCTCTATAATTTTACAGTTTAATAAGAATAGACAGTGGACCTGCGGTAATCCGACAATCGTTTTGCAGGGCGAATATGGATTATCGATCGAAATCGATTATCGGATTTGTCGAATTATGCTCTGGAATTTTTTTCAATAAGACTAGGTACTGTAGTGGTACATTGATAAATTTATCACTAGTGTATTAAAACTTTTGAATTAAATATAATAAAATCTTTTTACTTTTTTAAAATTTAAAATATAAAGAAATAAATTGTTTTATATAAAAACAAGATTCGATCGACTGACGTCTTTCGAATAATATGTCACCTTTCCTGGTATAAGAAATTAATAAAGGTTAGCGTCCGTTCCTCCAAAATTGGAGAGGCCCGTGCTCAGCAGTGGGACATATATAGGCTGTTAAAAAAAATCTGTCGCCCTAGGCTTCAGACTACTCAGCCTGCTGGTAAACCCATCACTAGAACGAAGAGAAATGTTACGATGTTTATCTGTGGTATGCGTTATCTGAACGCGTTGAAAAGCCGCGCGAATTAAATAAAAAGTGGCTCAAGACTGCGACGTCATGGGCACTGGGTCTGCACAGATGTGAAGATTTTATCTACAGTATTCGTTTTGTATAATTAACGACCAATTGGCTCAGTGGCGGGGCTCGCGCCTAGGGATTTAATGGACGCGGATTCGATCCCCGCATCGGGATAAATATATGTATGGCCTGCAGATATTTATTCCGAGTCCGGTTACATCGCCAATTCACATTGGACAAAGGTGGAGGGGTTAATGTCCGTTCCTCTAAAAATGGGGAGGACCGGGCACAATAGTGGAAGTTCTATGAGCTCTAATATAAAAAAACAAAAAAAAAATAGTTTTGTGTCCATGAAACGTGGACACTGACAGTTCGTCTACTCCACAAGCTCAGAGTTTCTCTGGTAGATATGATTCGGAAAGTAAAAATCCGCCAGAGAACCAAAGTCAACCGACATAGTCTTTACGAATTAGTAAATTGAATGATTGTCACGTTTGTCGGAGATCTGATAACAGCTGGAGCAGACGAGTGCTGGAATGGAGACCGCGTTTTGGCAAACGTAATATGGGACGCCCCCCGGCTAGATGGTGCAGCGATCTGTGCAGGGTAAGAAAAATCCATAATTAAATAATATTTTATTTTATGTATAAAATATATATTTATTTATAATACATTATGTGTACATTGGGAGACCACAGTTATGTACCTTGGAGTCTGCATACATCACACGCTGCAGCTCTCCACATAGATTACATAATTACTGAATAGCACAAAAACCGCGCGTGCGGTCCTTCGCCCTATTCTTACGACAGCTCGTCTACCCGTGCGTACGAAGCTGTCGGTCTACAAGGGGTACGTTCGCTCTCGATTGACTTATGCTGCGCCGGTCTGGTGATCTCTGCCCTCAGAAACCCAGCGCAAATGCGTACAGATCTGTCTCTGCGCGTCTCTGTCTTTATATGTTATTCTTAATAAACAGTGATTGGAGTAGTTATATTGATTTTACGAACATAAAACATGTTGTCATAATGTGGATATGCTCTTTTTTCAAAACTCAATACCGGAGGAAATTATATTTCCGAGAATAAGATAAATATTATTTAAAATTGTATTACTTGCAAATAAATCATTCTATTCTATTCTGTTTACAGTTTAGGTGATACTTCATTTGATATTGAAAGGTATTAAACCTTATAAAAATATTTTTATTTAAAGTCAACACTAAAACGATTTTTTACATTTTGTAAAAATAAACTTTTGAAACCTCAATACTACAATATCACTTGATTAAATGTTTTTGCGAAATTTCAATTCAATCTATTGCCGATAAGTTGTTCTAATTTGATATTTTGTTCAAGATTTAATTACTTACCGAGACTACATACTTGTATTAAAAATCCTGCTCATATTTACTTGTTTCACTTAAAAACCTAACTGCATACGTTGAAATAAAAAAAATAAAAAAGTGATTAAAATAAATTAAATAAATATAAAGTATAAATTTTATACTATAGTATAAAATTTATACTTTTCCGGAATTTATTTGGAGTTCCGGGTGCATGTCCATTCTACTATCCTACTAATATTATAAATGCGAAAGTTTGTGAGTATGGATGTATGTTTGTTACTCTTTCACGAAAAAACTACTGAACGGATTTGAATGAAACTTTACAGTATTATAGGTTATACATCGGAATAATATATCTACAATTTGTACAATTTGTAATGATTTTATGTAATATCGTAATGTTGATTCGTAATATAACAATACATGTCAATTAAGTCGGAAAAAATCTGGCCTCTGAGAGCTATCTTGGCGTACGCTACCTAAACCATTGGAGTTATACAAAGATGATGTACCGTAGGATTGTTTGCCTTGAATAGTTCTAAATAAAAGTCCGTGACAGCATATTTCTACCTTTTATGTGGAAGCCACTATGACCAAAATTGTGAACCATAAATTAAGTAAAATCCACGCGAGCCAAACCGCGGGCAAAAGCTAATATTAACATATACGTTTGATATCACTGATTATAAATCAATATACCTACTCTGATCACTGGTTATCAATCATGCGAATTGTAAAGCTTGTGCACAAACACACGGTGTGCTTGCAGCGAGTGTGTCGCCAGCCTAATCCGCGGGCTGTATGTATTTAGAAAGCGGAAAACATATCAAAATCGTTGCCGAGATCACTACGCTAATTTCACTTTCTTTCGAGGAGCCTATTGCATATTATAATAGCATATTGTGGGCAATATAATTCACACTAACGAGGTTACTATAATTTAAGAGAGTGGAATTACATCATGCTGCACCCGCGTATAACAATAAGTTCCTCCTGGAAAGAAGCCTAGACATCATTTGTGACAGAGCGATACTAGACGGTAGCATTGTAGGTGGAAAATGGCTTGAATCTACAGTCACCAATTGATTATGGCAAGATCTCGCTACTATGAAGTGACTTTAACAAGACCTGTCTACCTGGAAGTGACGATAACAAGAACTCGTTACTTAGAAGGGACGATAGCAAGAAGTCACTACTTGGAAGTGAGTATAGCAAGACCTCACTACTTGGAAGTGACTTTAGCAAGATCTGTCTACCTAGGAGTGACGATAGCAAGAACTCGTTACTTAGCCGGGATGATAGCAAGAAATGGCTACTTAGAAGTGACTTGAGCAAGACTTGTTTACCTGGAAGTGACTTTAACAAGACCTGTCTACCTTACTGTGACGACAGCAAGAACTCGTTACTGTAGTGATACATTAATAAATGTGTCACTAATGCAATGAAACTTTTTATATTATTTTTAAATCTTTTTAAATTCGTTATTTGAAATTAAAAAGAAATAGTTTTCTATTAAAACAAAATTTAGTTCGATTGACGTCTTATATATAGACATGTCACCCGTTCGGCACATATATAAAATGTAAATTCAAAAGTATAAAATATAATAAAGTATTAATATGAATAAGATATAATTGTCAATGAAATGGAAGAATAAATTAATATAATTTTGAAGAATTTTATTAGAAGAAACGCCTTAAAGATTTTATTAGAAGAACGCCGAAGCCGAGAAGGGTGTCGCCGGAAGCAGAACGGCTGGCATGCCACATTACTTAGAAGGGACGATAGCAAAAAGTTGCTACTTGAAAGTGACCACACCAAGACCTCGCTATTTGGAAAAAGCCTTCGTCCATAAGTGAAGCCTTACAGTAGCCTTTTTATAGTGATGATGGTGCTATTTTTACGGTGAATAAAAATCTAAAATAGCTTCAGTTCCTTCTTCTGTAGGACAGTGGTGATACCATCCTAGTAATAATAACCCAGATCATATACCAGACTGTTGAAGGTCTATCAGTATAGGGTGTTCAGTGTTAAAATTAGATTTTACAAACAAAAATAATAAAAAAACGACAAAGGTGAGACGAAGAAGAAGAACACGACAAGGAGTGCAAGTAGTTTATGATAAAATCACCTATATTCCAAAAGTGAGTTCGACCCACTTTTGGAATATAGTCAAAACATTGTGTGCTATTAGCTGATTTCGAAAAAAATCCAGCCGCTGAATTTCATTACCGCAAAATTCGCCGCAAACAAAAGTTCGGTATGTTTTTTGAAAAACTTCTTTCAACAGTCAGTACAAGTCTGTGAAACCAGCAACTTTCAGTAGTTCTTTTTGACAAGTTCTATTTGACACCACATAAGAACCTTCAAAAAATAAGCCTTGCGATTCGCTTGCTCGTTTGCCTTCATATTTTTTTGTTTTATGGGATAGGAAAGCAAACGAGCGGGCATTTCACCCGATGAAAGACAACGCCATCCATAGACATCCGCACATAATTTTCTATATATGTATGTAAGTATATTTACGAGTATATATATCCCTAAATATACATTGACACATATACGATGACATAAAACGCATTTGCTGTAAGTATAAAATGACGTATTTAGTTTTATAGATATACACCAAGAACAAAGTTATACAGTTATTGATTGTAATATTTATATACAAAAGGCGGGCCTATCGCTAACAGCTATATCGTTAATTTCTTCCAGACAACCGTAGGATGGATACAATGTTAAAAAGATAATTTGAAGTAGATTGGTGATACATTATCGTTATGATGATACAAAAAATATTAATAAATAAAGATAATAGCCATAATCAAATATATAAGTATATACATACATATACACACACACACACACATACACACACATACACACACATAAGGGTTACGTAGCAATCCTGAACAAGTAGATAGCATTTAAGTATGTATAAGTTCTTTATTATATAATATTAAGCTCTAGTTCTCCATAAAGAAAAAAAAATAAAGCATTTGGATACTATAGATAAAGACCGATTAAAAGTAAATATTTCGCTATGAACGAATAACTGAATGCTGAAAAGCTCGGGGTTTCTCTGGTGGACAGAATTCGAAATGAAGAAATTCGCTATAATATAATTCGAAAAAATTTGTATGAGGAGAGTAATCTCTCAAAATCTGTGGTCTTTGTCTACCCCTACTGAAGACAGGCGTGAAGATATGTATGTATGTATGTAAAACCCATAACATACATGTAAGTTTATTGTTACCTGTTGTTTAAATTGGTTGAAATAAACACCGTTTTTTGTTATAATATATTTAGTTTTTGTAAAGATACTTGTATACCTACTGACAATAAGTTCCAGTAGAGGCTTAAGATCTGTTTGCATCCACAGCTGCTGATTCTTACGGACGATAGCTTAACAATGCACAATGGTGTTTGTCTTAATGCCGTATACGCACGTTTCTTAGACATAATATATTAAATATTATATTCTACGTTTTTTCGTTGAATATCTCAAAAGCAACGCATTTTTTTTATGGCATAGGAAGGCAAACGAGCAGGCGTGTCACCTGATGGAAAGCAACCAACGTCGCCCATAGACATCCGCAACGCCATAGGCAGTGCGAATGTGTTACCAACCTTAAAGGAAAGTGAAATTATGGGAGTGGGAGTGGGAATCGGAGGGGGAGTGCGAAGGGGAGGGTTTTGGGCCTCCGGAACTCAGACCGCTCACCGCACGAAGCGCGGTAGACAAGCTACCACTCAGACGCCGGTTTTTTTTTGCAATGCCTAGGTTGTTGCTGGTGTCTATGGGCGGCGTTGATTGGTTTCAATTAAGTGACACGCTTACTCGTTTGCCTCCTTAATCAAATAAGAAGGAGATTCATTTGTAAATATTAACGAATAATCAAACGAGGTGTGAATATTCGGCCGAAATATAATATTTCTAGCACTTTTAGAGAGCATTATAAAATTTATCGTAGTGTTGGAAGAACTGTCTATACCTATCGTTTATAATGTTCATTTGCACGATATCAAGATCGTTATGATCTATCTTTTTAATCCGTTAATATTGATAACGGCTGAACCGATTTCAAGAAAAGTTTCACCGGTTTACAGGTTTAGAAAATCTATGGGCTACATTTGATTTATTATCTGTTTCTTTTCTTTGATGGCAATCAGTTCAAATTATTATGCCAGCATCAACTATAATGGAAAACTATCAAATCTCTTAAAATATCTAGTCAGCTTGTCGCGTTACGTCTTCTTAAAATGGTGGCTATTCCACCAAAACCTTCAATGGATTTTTTCAGTCAACTTAAAAAGTCACGATACATGCACTTATTTCATATCACTTCACTTATAAGTCTTAATCGAACTGTAATGTATAATACGGCACCACAATTAAGCAACATAACTGATTATAAGATTATAAAAATGAAAACAAAAAAAAAACAACGTCACTGATGTAAGTTGGCGGGAAAAGTCAATTATCTGTTTCAAAGTAAAAATAAAACAGATTTTTTTTTCTTCTTTGATGGCAATGAATTATAATTATTATGCCAATGTCAAGTATAATAGTATCAAGTATTTTGAATATATAATTTTTTTTTTCAAATTTTCCTTCATTTATCAAATTTAATTAATTCTTTTATTTTTATATGGCAGAAAAAATCTCATATACGATATTTAGCAGGATATTAGAAATTAAATTTAAATTGTTTAAATATACTTGTTTTTTAAGAAACTAGAAACGCTTTATCAAACTACATTTAATAATAAGACACCACAATAAAAACAATATAACTGATACAAACATGTAAGTATAATAAATATTAAATAAAAACTCATCTTAACCTATATAGGTTAAGTTGAGTTAACTTGGCGGGAAATGTCTAAAAAGAAACTTGAAATGCAATTTTATTTGTTGGATAAAAATCATAAATAAACATTATTATACCAAAAATATTGTAATATATTAAAGAAGTGCAATTGGCATATTTGAACTAACCTTTAAAGATTTTTGTCGACGCTCAAGATTTTGTAATCTATGCACTCCATACGCCGATATTACTGTGTGTGTGTCGGATCGAGATAACAGTGGGGTTCCGGGCGAGTTGATAGGGCGGCGGAGCGGCAACGGTCACGCAGCGTTTACGTTGCGGGGAGACGGGCAACGCATGCAGGTGAAAGACATTATATTATACTAGCTTTTGCCCGCGGCTTCGCTCGCGTGGAATTTGGTCTGCCACATTAAGTTTCGTAACAGATCATTTTAAATAAATATATATATTTTTACTTAATTTATGGTTCACAATTTTTGTCATAGTGGCTTCCACATAAAAGGTATATGCTGTCGCGGACTTTCATTTAGAACTATTCAAAACAAACAATCCTACGGTACATCATCTTCGTGTAACTACAATAGTTTAGGCAGCGTACGCCAAGATAGCTCTCAGAGGCCAGCTTTTTTTCCGACTTACTTTTCCATCTTGTAAACGACACGTGTTTCGCCCCAACACGAGGCATCTTCAGGTATAGTAGACTCTAAGGAAGACAACCGAAAAGTCATACATATAGTGATGGATATATAGTGATGGATTTCCGCAAAGTAACGCCTGACTCCATTAATAATCTTGTGTATAGTTGTTGATGGGTGGAGACTTGCTGACGGCCGTTTTCGGTACGTTTTTGGTTTGAGTTCCAAATAAATCCACTTCATCCAGCAGGAAAGCACACATTATTAATTTTCTGTTATTGTTTGCATGTAGCGAATCTTAGCTAAGTAAAAGTTTTGACTGTCCACAAACTTAATTACAGACAAATTTTCTCTGTACATTCAATTACCGCAGTGAAAACCCACATTATTTTTTCTCCTTTTGTTTTGGTTATCGCAAAATCTTAAACAAGTAAAAAAAATTCTGACTGTCCAAATAACAGCATAACATAGTCCACGCAAAGTAACGCCTGACTCTATCAATCACACAAAAATTAACAACTACTGTAAGAATATATTAATAAAGATATCTTAATGAATAGTATAACGATAAAATGTATATTCGACGAAAGCTCAAGATCGCTAAGCATAAAAGCTGGCATCCATGACGGTAACGTGATAACGTCCGGCGTGGGTGTGTGGCAAGGGTGCGCAGGTACACTTCCTGCACGACCGATTGTTAGTTCTTCTTTACAGAGACTTTAAATTTCGTCATAATATTTACATTTGTCCCGGTTGCAGAATTAGTCTTTCAAACATCTATATATATATATAAAAATAATTGCTGTTCATTAGTCTCGCTAAAACTCGAGAACGGCTCGGCCGATTTGGCTTATTTTGGTTTTGAATTATTTTTGGAAGTCCAGGGAAGATTTAAAAAGTGAGTGAATATGATTAAAATATTAAGAATATAGTAAAAGCGACAATTTCGTTTTCCCTTAGAAATTATCCCTACCTGTTAAATATTTCATGTTCGTCCCGTCGTTCAGAAATCAATTAAATTTAAAAGACGTCAAGAAATCAAATTGAATTCAAAAGTGAAGAATTTTTTTTTATTTTTTTCTATTGATTACGATTTCTTTTTGTTCCTGGTAAGTTTTGACCACATTTTATACTAATGTTGAAACATTCTGTAATTATCGTTAAGTTTTTTATTTATAGATTCTGTTGCAGTACGAAGTTTACTGGGTTAGCTAGTGAATAATAAAAGAACTACAAAGGATATAAATAAAATTCAATCACTTTAACTAAGAAGATAAGTGCGGGTTTTATTTATTAGAAACTATTTCGTTTAAATGTTTACCGCCACGTTGGGCACACTTTTTGGCAGCAGCAGTGGGATATATGTATGTATATAGGTTGTAAAAAAATATATAGCAATAAAAAAATATATAACAAGTGAGTTTCATGACAGTATAATTGTTTACACTAAGTCAGATGGTGCTTTGGCCTTATTCCCGTTAACTTGTGCCGATTTATAATCTGTCCGGCCGCTGGTCGACATGCTCACCCATATTGCATGATCACAACACGCCACGTTACACCGTTGCCATAAAATAGCCTGCACGCGATACTGTGTTCTGCTTAATTGATACTATAATCGATTATTGACGAATGAGTACCGTTGATTATACGGTACACCAGGTTTGTATCAATGGCGAAACTATAGATCTAGGTATGATGAAATATACCAAACCTGTCTCGGGTCTAATACTTTTTAATCTGGACAAAACTTAAGATTGACCCTTTCCCTCCAACAATTGAAATTGATGATTTCACTAAAAACTCAACTTTACAGGTGAGATTTCGAATATCAACTTTGGGTGCGTTGAAAATCATCTTAAGCTGCCTTTTTTAAAACAAATTAACAATTGATAGTACGACGCGCCCCGGATAATAGGCGTTCTAAGAAAATATATTATGTGAATATAGTATCCCCCCCCCCCTTGAATTTCCGCCCGGGGCAGGATTGGCCCGTAGATCCGGCCAGGCCTACCTTAGACTCAGGATGCAATGCGATGCGAGGAACTATGCCATTGGAATTAAGTTATTTATGCTTTAAGTGTATTAAAAATGTTGTTTATATACTTATGCGTTGCTAATAGTAATTATGCGTACGGTTGCTATAAAATAATTCGGCCCCATACACACACACATTTTTAATAATTAAAATTATTTTATACGTAAGCATGCAATACAACAATGAGGTATGTCATTGCTCAACCTTAAAAAGAGTTCGGTGTATTGTAATGTAATAAATGCAATTTTTAAGTTCAGACTGCAATTTTATTTAAATCTTTGGTTATGGCAACTATCAGTGAATTCTAATATATGAACATATATAAAAAAATAATGTTTCTCTGTATGTTTGTCTTTTATGCGTTTCTAAACCATTTATCCAATTGTGAAAACTGATTTGATGAAACTTTGGTGAGCTGTTCTGTGTTGTGTATGGGAAGGTTCCTGGCACAAAATAAATATATTTTTTTTGTACGTTTCATTTTTTCACGTAGCATCGCAACGCATGTTGTGTGTGCAAATAATGTTGTGTGTGCATATACTTATAAATATTGTAAAACTTGTGTTATTTTAAAAAGGCGGTTCAAATAAGTTTATTATTATTACGCAGAAAGAAGCGCCTCGTCGTAGCCGGCGGAGCGTAAACGAGGTACTGTTCATGCACCATACACCCGCCATCACTTACCAACTTAACTCGTGCTCTACTTACCATAAGTAACATATGATATACAAGGGGTATGCAAAAAGAGTATAATTCATGTCTCGAACCTACTTAAGAACCCATTATTAACATTTTTAACGTAAATGTTTTATGGAATTTTAATTACAGAAATATATCGCCATCATAACAAACTTATTGTTTGCTTTATTCTTCAGTTATAATATAATTAGAACTTTTAGTGAAATTATGTCTTATATTGGCATCGTGATCAGCGCAGCTTTTGTCAAAAAAAGGAATCCATTTTGTTACTAATATTTAATTTAATTTATAGTAAGATTTGTTTATTTACATATTCATTTAAAACTTAATAATTTATAATATTAATAATATTTATGTTAAAATAACAATATGATAGTTTTATAACTATTAATTAAAACTTACGTGTCGTTTCGAATATTCCCTAAAAATTTTCTTCCGAAACACAAAATCATTGACAAAGAAACAAAATAATAAATTACACTGTATGTATATAACTATTATAATTTAATAATATGTTATTAAATTTATTACGTTTTACACAGTCTACACTTTATGTATAAACAATACGCAGTAACTTTTTGCACAGCGCGATTGTCAGTGGTCACGGTAAAAGTAACGTATTTTAAATAAGGCGGCTCCGACGCAACTGACGGGTCGCGTCGCGTGTTGTGCTTCGGTGGTCACTGGACAAGGCGCGCACCCCTCACGGGGGTGAATGGTCGCAGGTCACTTGCTGACCAATATACGCATCGTACCGTGAGGGTACGACAATAACTTATTATTATTTTTTTTTATATATTCACGCCTATTCCCCGCGGGGATTGGCAGAGACCACAAAGATCCATCTGCTACCATTCATTGCAGCTAAACGGCTCTCCATTAGTCGCGTTTCGTCCTCGTGAGAGATGGATGTGACGGGTGACGAACCACGTCGCCGTCATTTTCAACAAATTAGGTATATTAAATTCGTCTGAGTGAATCCCACTTTATTCGATTTGTGGCGTCTGTACACACCACATTGTTTTTATTGTGGCAACATTGTACACCCAGTGCCTCGTCCACTTCTCCGTCCGCTCGAATAGCGACGACACGCATCATATTTGTTCCGCGCAATTTTAATATAACTATTGTTTACAATTTATATCACTGTTTTATACAATTTAAGTAATACTGTGTACAAGTAATAAATAGAAAGTTTGCAAGTGAATCTGGATTTATTTTAACTTCAACTCGAAGCCTCAATACGTCTTCAGATTTATAAGTAAACTATACAGACTGTCTTATGATTCTTGTATATGACCCTTTTTATGAGATAGGAGGGTAAACGAGCAAGCGTGTCGCTTAATGGAAAGCAACATCATCCATAGTCGAAACCATAAGTGTTACGGATGTGTTTCCGGCCTTTAATGTATGTGTAAGCTTGTTTTTTAAGGTTCCAATGTCGTATCTGTTCCGAAAATTTTTTAACGACATTATAAAAAAAGAACTCCACTGAATTTATCTATTGTATATAAGAATTTATCTATAAATATATATTTGTTAGTTCTCCTCAGCACGCGGTTATTTTCGGATAGTTTATGGTCATTAAGAATCTTTAAAAATCTTACGTCTTACCATTACACTTTATATTATTTGGACTGTCAAGGATGTAAACAATATCAATAAATTTTAAAGTTTTGAATGCTTCAGTGTAGTAAAGCGTACCATTGTTTGCTGAGTTGAAAGTCATGATGGGTTCGAATCTCCTATAGAAAAAAACATTATAACTGAAATACTGAATCTATGGTATTTGCAAAATGATGGTACCCACAAAATAAAAAATCGTTGAAGGCAACGATTAAAATATTTTGGTGGTCACTAAGTGACTTTAACAGCGTATTTATCATTTATTTAGATGTTGTTTGCTTTAAGGTCAGTAAGCGAATACACTGTGTGTTTATTATTTCATTTGATGACTCGAAAAATGCACCGGTTGATTGCTTATTGGTTGTGAGTTCAACTTTATATCCAAAAGTTATAGCACACCGATATTTATTTGTTTGTGTATGTATATATCGATATTAGGGACACGTCACAAACAATCCTGGTGAAAGACTATGGATAAAAAATTTACTTTATTATTATCCATTTTCGATGGGCGGACAGATAATATTTTATATATTTTTGATAGAGAAAGAAATAATCATTTAAATTTCTCTACTTTATCCAAACGGATTTTTAATTTTAACACATATCAATTGTTTCTACAGCACTTATAAATATTATAGTATTTTTTTAAATATATTTTCTAACTGATACGCGTATATTTTTAATGTTTGTAGGTCAGAATCAAGTTTTGGTAATTAGATCTGAATATTTTATGGATAAAAAAAATAAGTTTACATGTGTAAATTATTTAAATTCGTTTATGTATCTAACCTTTTAAACAAATACTATATGTTTTCGCTAAATAAAATAGTTTCACTTTGATTGTTTTTTACTGCTTCCGTATTTGCTAGTTAGTACGTTATTTAATCTGTATTACTCCACATTAGGGCAGGATTAATAATCTGTGGTACTGGTGTGTGTCTGTGTACAGCGACAAACGTCAACTCTTCCAATTGTCAATCTTCTCAAGTTGCATCTTTTTGTTTTTTATATTTTGCCGAAGAATGTATACATTTAGTTAATAATGGTATTAAAACATTCTTTTATATTTTTATTACGTAAAACTATCGCTTAGCACAACCAAGTTGCTTTTCAGACATGGCTGAAACGAGTGCAATGAACTCAACTCATGTAATGAGCGACGAGAATTTGAAGAAAAATGGTAAAATTAAAGAAGAAAACGACGTGACGGTAAAGCGGGAACTAGTGGAGTGTTTAGTTTGTGTAGACCGCAGTCCTGAAAGCTACGATGTCCACAGTACAAATACATTGGCATCGGGAATGTCACTTTATGACTTTCTTTGTAAATTTACACACGTCAACTTTACGAACTCTCAAAGCTATTCTAAACACATATGTAAGACTTGTTATGATCTTGTTAATGTACTGGAACGAGCTGAGATAGAATATAAGAAGTTAAAAGATGCTTTTGAAGCAATAATCAGTAAAAATCCACTATTTATATCCCCTGTGGCGGCCACTAATAATTGTACAATAAAAAATGAAGTATTTGATGCGGTTTACAATGACTTATCCAAGGATACCAATGAGGACTCTGAGGATGAACCGCTTGCACTTACCAAAACCAAACGTCAAAGTAAAATTGAGAAGAGAAAAAAGAAGTATCTGGTTGAAAGCAAACGAAAATCTCGTAGCAAGAGCAGTAAAGAAAGGTAATAAATACATGGCTTGTCAAAGTACAATAGACTTAAAAGATTGCAAACTTGTAGGATATTATTTTAATTAAAAATAATGTACATTTGTGATTGTAAATATCTTTTACATATAAGTATTGTTGTGATATGCTATCAATGGAGAGTGTTCCAAATCATCAATGACTGCCGGATTTCTGATAGGCTTAATCTTTTATCTGTATGCAAAAAAAATCTCTGCATACTGTATTGAATTTATTATATCAAATGCTCTAAGGAGTTGTTTAATTTCTTCCAAGTTGCACAGTTCCACCATCACACCATGTGCCACATAAATAGGTTCCATCCCCATTACCTGGATACTGGCCGTTAAACACCGTGCCATTTGGTTGCAGTTTTCTGCCACGAACTGTAGAAATGTGGAACAATTTACCATCTGTTGTGTTCCCACATGATTTTAACATAGGAGTATTCAAGTAAAGAGTGTATGCTTTTATTAAAAGCCAGTAACATATTTGTAATTCCTCTGGCGTTGCCCATGATGGGCGGCGGTGATCGCTTAGCACCAGGTGACTTGTATGCTCATTTGCCTGCACTGTTATAAAAAGAGAAAAAAAAATTTACACCTGAAAAACGCTTTGAAATTGTCTTTACCCTTGTATGATAGAAAAATTTGAAATTTCAGTTGGGACTGCAACATTTGTGGTCTCAATGGTGACAGTGGAGGTGCAGAAGCCCTGGAGGCACACAAGAAGAGTGAACACCTTGATAAAACAAAATTTGACATCCAAGTTGTCAAAACAGAGGATGTTGATGATGAGTAATGTCCTTCTTTACTATGATTTATTTGTTTTT
Source organism: Baronia brevicornis (assembly GCA_031353405.1). NCBI lineage: Eukaryota > Metazoa > Arthropoda > Insecta > Lepidoptera > Papilionidae > Baronia > Baronia brevicornis. Next base: position 412,949 of record JASFAT010001752.1, read on the forward strand.
TCACATCATAGTTCACATGTTGGATATTGTTCAATAAAAATTTATATATATGTAATTATGTAATGAAGTCCTCTTATATTCCAGTGCTATATTATTATTTAATTTAATATGAAATATATATTTTGTAATAAGAGGAATATATTTATGTAATCATGAATCTCGCTGCACAAGAAGGCCCAACTGTAGTTGGAACGTTTAACAAGAATTCAAGTAATATTAAAAAATTAGAAGCAATTATGAGGACTGCTGACAGAAGAGAAAACTTAAAACTGTATTTTAAAATTTCAAACTATTTGTAATATTCAATGCTACTATTAGCATACTGTTGATGCGATTCACAGAACTTTATCCATGAAGCGTCCAATACACACATATACAATCGGGTATATATTATACAATGTGATGGCGTGATCCGTGTATGTAGGCAGCTACGCGCGCATTAACTGTATTTTAAGTATGACAATTGCTAAACTCATAGCTATATATATATACCTTAAGCATTAGCATGTTGCTGACGTGAACCCATAGACCTTTTTCCTACCCAGAGTTGTGTAACGAGGCTGTAGAAATTTTCACTTCAAAAATATTGCCATTCTTCTTTTAAAAACAAATTTTTCCATTTTCTAGGTCACAACAATTGAACGATTCAATGGATCACATATTTAAATTGGAAACGGATAATTTTGATGATGATGATGATAGCTCCAACTTTGTACCTGAACAATTGAGCAATGGCAAAAGTAAATCAAGCAAAAATACTACTAAGTTGATTTCAAAAAGGACTGCGGGTGCAAAGAAAAGGAAGAAACAAGAGGCCAAAGTTATGCATCAGTGTGATCAGTGCAATGCAAAATATAAATCTGTATGTAAGTGTTAGTCAGTACTCATGCGTAATGCTCTATTGAGTGGTAGGACAATAATTAAAGTAATTAAGATTACAGTAGTCGGTACGGTATTATGGTAGTCACCTATAAGCTGGTGCGTGTAGTAGCTATTTGCCATCAGGCGATGAGTAAATATAGGGTTTGAATTTAACCAATGTTAACAAAGGACAGAAGATGACAATGTAAAAAGGTTTTTTTATGGGATAGGAAGGCAAACGAGCAGGTGTGTCACCTGTTGAAAAACAATCAACACTGCCCGTAAACATGCAGTGTCATAGGCAGTGGAGACGCATTGCCATTCTTTAAGGAAAGTGTCATTATGGCAGGGGGAGGGAGGTTGGGCCTTCAGAACTCAACCGCTCACCGGATGAAGCGTGGTAGCTAAGCTACCACTCAGACGCCGGTTTTCTGTGGGATTCTGGTACTTCCCCAGGTGAGCCGGCCCATTCATAGTACAGACAAATAATATTCCATTCTTGACAAAGTATTTGTCTGTAGTGTGGCTCTACCACTACAAAATTTGTATTTATTAATTAAGTTTAGTTAAAAATAAAAGAATAAACCCTTATATTCATCATTCATCAGCCACAGAGCAATAATGCAGGCAAATTTTCATTAAAAACCTTTGACAAAAGTTCTTCAAAATGTTAAACAATTATCTTAAATTCTTATTTTCACCATATATGGGCTAGCAAAACACCACACTTTTGCCGAGTACCAATTTCTGAACTTTTTGTTGGTGAGCTTTAAGAGTTGAAGGTCTATCAAAAAGAAATATAGCTAGTTGTACACTCTGTAGAACTAGCTATCTTCAGAGGTAATTCTGAACTAATTTGAAATTACAACATTTAAAAAAGAATAGTGCATAATTTTCAAAACCAGTAACACTTTGGCAATGCTAATGGTGTTGTATAATCAATCAATGAGATCATTTGCCAATTCATCACTTGCTGTTCAGTTGAGTCATTTAAGACCTTTCTGATGGTATGCTGTTGTATATCTCTATAGACAGTGTTAATTGCTTTTATCAGATGATATGCTTACCCGTTTACCTGTCCATCCCATAAAGAAAAAACCTTTGCGCTCCATTTTTACTTTTTTCTCTTTTTTAATTTACCCTTCCCTAATATCCACACTTCTACTTCCAATACATACCTTTGTGAAAGACATATCTTACATTTTTCACAAGGTTAGGCATGTATTGCGAAAGTAGATAACTTATCTTCATTGTCCGCTTACTCATTTACCTTCACAATAGAAATAAAAGACTTAATGCACTACTAGTGATAAACAATTAAATTTCCTTGTCAATCTTTACATGGTTCTCATTCATCACACTTTCTTGATTTGATCCACAGTGCGACTGGAACAACACAAACAGAAACATGAAGACTCGAAGCCGCCGTACATATGCGAGGTTTGCGGAGCGCACTACAAGCACAAGCGGGCCTGCGATATACATGTTGCCCTGCATAAAGGTACATGGGGATGGAGATCGTTTCCACAGCTGGTTATAAATAAATAAACAAATATTTGACTTGTATTTTACAAATTGAAACTACAGATTTTTGTGTAAAAAAAATAAAAATACAATCCTAATAATAGTATTATATATTACCTTGTACTGCCGTATGGATTACAAAATGGTCCAAGGCAAGGGCCAAGCCACAGCGATGATGTCAGTGTATTTATGTATATCTCGAGGATATCTGTGCAATTAAGTTAATTTTTCGTACAGTTGCTTTACATTTTTATAAAAAACTTGATACAATCACAACTTATTGAAGTATACCGCAAATCCGCATTGGACAAGTATGGTGGTTTAACATTCGTTCCTCCAGGAATGGGGAGACCCGTCCTTAGCAGTGAGACACACATCAAGCTGTGAAACAAAATATATCATTCCCCTTTCTTGGGTAGCGAGGAAAACTAAATACCTCCTCTCAAACTAAACACTCACATCATAACCGGCTCCTTATATCAAATACATGGTTAGTTTACCGGCAGGCATCAGCGATTGGAAGTGCGAGGAATGCAACAAGCTGTTCCCGTCGAAGGGCGCACTACAGAGGCACAACAACATACACACCGGGAAGCTCAACTATCAGGTGAGGACGCTTCTGCAATGGACCACGGTGCTTCATTTAAACCTCATCGGCATGCAATCTTGTTCAGCCATAGACAAAGAATCCAATGACCGGATGGTGGAACATTACAGTATGCCTTTTTTATGGGATAGGAAGGCAAACGAGCAAGCGTGTCGCCTGATGGAAAGCAATCAACGCCGCTCATAGACTTCCGCAGCGCCAAAGGCAGTGCGGAAGCGTTGCCGACCTTTAAAGAAAGTGTCATTATGGGAGAGGGAGGGGGGAAGGTGTTGGGCCTCCGGAACTCGGCCGCTCACCGTACGAAGCGCGTGTGGTACTTCCCCGAGCGAGCCGGCCCATTCATGCTACAGACAAATATTATGCCATTCTTGACAAAGTATTCGTCAATATGCTAAATGCTCTATTGTTGTTGTTGTTGTTGTTGTAACGAACGGTTTGTTTGTGTGTTGTGTGTGTGGGGACACCCCGTGAGGCAGTGCGACCTGTGCGGCAAGTCGTTCATCCACACGTCGTCGTTCAAGATGCACAAGCTGTCGCACTCGGGCGTGAAGTCGCACGCGTGCGACGTCTGCGGGCTGGCGCTGATGACGCGCTCGCACCTCAAGCGCCACAAGCGCATACACAGCGGCGAGAAGCGCCACGAGTGTACAGTCTGCGGGAAGCGTTTCTCCGAGAGGCAAGTAAACTCTTTGACCATCCTCTCGCAGTGCATACATACATACATACATACATACATACATATAGACACGCCTGTCTCCCTGTAGGGTTAGGCAGAGACCACACATCTCCATCCGCTACGATTCCGACACACCCTCCTTGCTTTCTTCACACTCATCTTTTCATCCGTCATTCCCCTCACATTCATCGTAGCGAAACGGCTCTCCGTTTGTCGCTTCTCGTGGTGGTGCGCTACCAGTCCCGTCTTGATTCCCAATCAGGACGTGACTGGTGGCGGTAATTGTGGCACGGTGGCGTTGGCGGAATCCCACGAGCCGCAAAGCAGGATGGAGGTTAGCCCAGCAAAGCCCCGCATGCTAAGGTAAGGCACTGTAGTATCCGGGGGAGCCCGATCCCGGGACGGTCGGCACGCGTGAGACTTAGCTCGCCCCTAGCCACGCATCCTTTGGCACGGCAGACCGTGGATTGGTGGAGAGGAAGGGAAAAGGATAGAGAAGAAAAGAAAAGATGGATTTAGACAGGATGATAGGGATATTTTACCGCAACGGAAGACAAGGAGTGATACGATCGCAGTACAGGCTGTTCGGTTATGGAATTTGTTGCCGCTGGAGGCGAGACAAGAGAAGTCTCTTCCGATTTTTAAAAAGCTTCTCTACAACTATATCTATCTTTATAAATATCTATGTATCTTTTTATTTATTTAACTCATATTTATATATACTTTTGCTTATGGCTTCACCCACTTTGTTTGTTAATAAATTTTTTCTATCATCCTCACGATAATATATCCGGCCGACCTACATCCAATTATCTTTTTAACACTGTTCATTCTACGGCTGTCTGGAAGAAATTTACGATAAGACCGCCATTTGTATATAAACAATATCACAATCAATAATAGTATAACTTTGTTTTTGGTGTACAATGAATAATATTCATGTACACCAAAAACAATCTAAGTCATGTGCCCCTACACAAAACTGTCAGAAGTAAACATAAGGTGTTCAGCATTAGAATTAGGTTATAGATCAAATAATCAATAAACGCATGCTTTATTTTCTGCCAATATTGAGAGCACATCCCGCCTTCGCTTCACGCACATGGTTTCAACAAGATGGCGCCCCGCCTCACACTGCTAGAGAGACCATGGAATTTCCACGTGATTTTTTTCCCCAAAAAATTAATAAGACGTTTCTGCTATATCCCTTGGCCACCCGTGTCGCCGCATCTCGCGTTTATAAACCCTTTTTCAGTACCTCAGATTCTACCTGCCGACTAGACCACCAGAAGTAAGTTATGAAACAAACTCGATGGTCATCTCAGCACTAATAGAAAATATCGTCCGCGCAATCCTGACCGTAATGAGATGAAATCTTATCACCGTTTTTACGATGACATGTTCTTAGGAAGAATTCATGATGGTATACTTTATTTATGTCACAACTATTTTATTTTATATTTAACACTATTTTTATTATCTAGTTTTATGATACTGCGTATGTATGTTTCATCTTAACCCTTTTAGTTAACACGAAACAGATATACAAACGTTAGTGATTGATATCTCTATATTGAACCTTACAGGTACAATCTGGTGGCGCACGGCAAGTCCCATGAGCTTCCGGAAGTCCCGCAGCAAGTAGCGCGTCGAAGGCTATTCCGTTGCAACTTCTGCCAGGAGCGTTTTGAGCGACGGTAACGACCTTTACTATAATACCTTTACAGCGTCTGTACTATCCGGGTGCGAAGGACCATTTTTAGAATAAATAAATATATATCATTTTATTTAATACTAGATGACCCGGTGAACTTCTTTCATCGACCGATCAAACGATCGATCCTTATTATTAATAATAATAAAAATGAACCTAAATTCACTTTTTTCCAAAAAAAAAACAATTTAAAATGCAATAAACGTTTCAAAATAGCACAACAGAAACAGGTTTGTATACACGTCAGTCAAACGATAAAGCCGCCACGAACGCCATTTATCGACAGTAATGGGAAGTACAAAATTGGCAATTTTGAATTTTTCGTTTTTCCAGCTGTTCTTTTAGGTTTTCCTTATATTTTTTTTATTCATAAACCTCTGTATTAGAGCGAACAAAATTTCAAAAAATATGTTTTGAAATCGGTCGAGCTGTTTTTGAATTTTAGCGAGAGATTTTATTTTTTACAAAAGGATTACTTTATCTTAGGTTTCACGCGTCACGCATCACGCGTCACGCGTCACGCATCACGCATACAATCGTACAACAAGCCAGACACGACTACGGTTGTTGTGCGACTGATGCCAACTGTGGAGTGGGCGTGGCTACCATATATAACACTAACTAAAAAAATATATATATAACTTAACATATACTATTTCTGGATCGTTTTTTTATGGGACAGGAAGGTAAACGAGCAGGCGTGTCACCTGATGGAAAGCAATCGACGCCGCCCATAGACTTCCGCAACGCCATAGTCAGTGCGGAAACGTTGCCGACCTTAAAGGAAAGTGTCAATGTGGGAGTGGGAATGGGAGGGGGGAAGGGTAGAGGGAGGGGGGAGGGTGTTGGGCCTCCGGAAGTCGGCCGCTCGCGGTTTGAAGTTCTGAAGGATATTGACGAATAAATAAAGTTTAATTTAGTGAAATGTCTCGTGTCTGTAATGTTTCAGCTACATGCTGGAGCGTCACAGCGCGGTGGCGCATGGGCGCGCGCTGGAGCGCCCGCCGCCCACGCCGCGCAACACCATGAGCAAGCTGCTCAAGGCGCAGGCGGCCGCTAGGCGGGAGGCGCCCGTGCAGACGCCCACGTCCACGCCCACGCCTGCGACAGCGCTCGGTGCGTACCGCAACCCGCAACACATTTCACTGACAACTTTTTCTCTCAAAGACAATGAGGTACTGTGATAAGATTGCCATGGATTCCTACTACGTTGGCACTACGACCCGCGAACTGCTTTGGCCTCCTGAACGAGATTCGATTCAAGAGACGAGCATGTGTTCGCTAAAGACTTCTGCGACGCCTCCGAAGTTGCGGATGGTTGTCTATGAGTGGCGGTGGTCCCTTACCACCAGGTGAACCGGTGCAGTCTTATGTGCAATGTTTAGCTCTTCGGAACCATCTGTGGTGGCCCATCAATGCTACACGAATATGTCGGATTTTTGCTAAATTTCAGTGAAATCTGCCCATAAATGACGATTTATGCTTTTTGTGGCGGCCATTTTGTTTTTTCTCCCCCCCCCCTCCCCACGTATGTACTTGCACTTTACACCATTTCTTGTTCGAGGGTGACCCCGGTAGGTATTACAGTTCGGATGGGCCGTCGAGCAACTCTTTACCAGGATTAAACTTTGAAGGTATGGATATAATTCTTCTGCCTCGAGCCCTATCTCATCATTTCTTTAGAACAGACTTACCCTCTGTCTATATAGTTTCACTAATTACATGTCAGCGGTGATGCGGCTTTATATAATGTTGTAACGGTGAAAATATTGAGAGTGTCTTAACTGTGATGCAAATAAAGAAAGAACAGGTTATTGGTGCTGGCTGCACCACACTCCTCCCATGTCCCGGGTGGTAGCTCTTCGTTCTACTGTCCCCCTGTCGTGTGAGTTACATTCCATTGTGAATCACCTACTGTTCACGCATCATACGCGTACACCAAAGCAACTGGGGAGGGAGGGGGGTCACACAGCCGATCCTGCCAATGGCCGCGCCCCCCACCATTAAACACACTCGCTAACAGTACGGTCGTCGGCTGATGTACTTTTTGAATTTAATTTTCATTCCGGCGCTAGGAGCCGAGGTTGCAAAGCAAGAAAACGAGAAGACGACCTGAAGACGTAATTAGGACCCCTTTGCATGAGAGTGGCGGCAGACGAAAGTCAGTGGAAAGAGTTGGAGGGAGCGTGTGCTGTGAGGCACACCGAAATAAGAGACACTATTCATATATAATGTTAAAACAACTGCAAAATCTTTCGGGAAATAAAGGCTTTTTAATTATTACTACCATCCGCGTCAAACGAGGCGAACGTAAGCAAGGCACAGTTCTATTTAGTGTTCTAAACACCTACTTACTACATGTATGTCGTGTCCCGTTGGTTTGCAGAGGCGGACCCCAAGGACGAGCGGAGCTGCGACTCGCGGGACTCCCCCAGCGTCTCGCAGAAATTGCTCGCGCAGCTCTGTGAGTTACATCAAAAACGAAAAACTGCGTCGGACGGTCGGACGGTCGGACGGTCGAATAAACGACTGAGATCGTTCGACCGTTCGACCGTCCGACGCAGTTTTTTGTTTAATTTATACATACAAGAAACAATGTATGGATACATTGAGGATGGATGAAAGAAGATTAGTAAAGATGATTAATGTGACTATGTGGACAGTCAGAACTTTTACTTAGCTAACATCCGCGACAAGCGAACGACAATAGAAAATTAATAATATGTGTTTTCTTGTTGGGTGAAGTGGGTTTACAGGGAACTTAAACTAAAACTTACCTAAAAACGGCCGTCAGCGACTCCCCACCTATCAACAACTATACAGAACACCAAACATACACTATTTTACGCTATTAACATATTACAACTATATTATATATTAACATTTTTGTGTTTGTTTGCTTGTCGTGAATCTTAGCTAAGTGAAAATTCTATTATAATTGTCTACATAGTAATAGATTTCCCCAAAGTAACGTCTGACTCCATTGATGTTATCTTACAAAATGTTTTGTTATGTTCGAATAAAAAGATTTTATACATCAGTACAATGTATGTATGATGAGTGTGGAGGAAGCAAGGAAGGTAGGCCGAGGTCGTAGCAGATGGGGATATGGTCTCTGCCTACCCCTACGGGAGACTGGCGTGATCGTATATATGTATAGGAAATATATCACTACATTGTAACCATGTAAAATAATGTTGTCCGATACACGTGTTGCAGCATCAGCGACATCTAGCGCGTCGACGTCCGCCGCGTCCGCCGCGTCCGCGTGGGGCGGCGCGTTCGGCGTGCAGTTCGTGCCGCGCCCGTTCCACTGACCGCGCGGCAAGCCACGTAGCGACGCCCCGCACGCCCCGCGCCGCGCCCCGCACGCCCCGCGCCCAGAGAAGTACGTCACACACGTACACACACACACTGCCGCACTGACACACTATATACTTGTTCCCCAACTCGTACAGCACGTAGTTCGCGCGACGCCAGTGCACGCCGACGTGTCGTGTTCACATTTCCCATCGTTAACATCGTCGAGGTGGCGTGTTTATTAAAAAAACTCTTACAAAAATAGATTTACTGTTTTGTTGTCTTATCTAAAACTGTACCCCCCCCTCCTTCCCTTAATTATTATGGTTTTTGCATTATTATAATTATAATTCTGCGCGAGAAAAAAAATACAGTTGTAAAGCGTGGGGCGCGTACGCGTGCGCGCGGCCCGCGCGGCACGGAATGTGTTAATAAAATGCCTTGTTACTCATCCGCTCAAGTTTAAATGTATTTAGATAGAGAGATATATCATCCATTGTACACCAACAACAAAGTTACACTATTATTGATTGTGATATTGTTTATATACAAACGGCGGTTTTACTGCTGACAGCAATACCTTCCAGACGACCGTAGGATGGAGACAGTGTTAAAAAAATAACTTGGTGTAAGTTGGTGGTACATTATCATCAGGATGATAGATAAAAATTATTTATAAAAAAAATTAATAGCCATAAGGAAAAATATAAGTATATATATAAATATGAGTTACATACATACATATCGTCCCGCCTATTTCCCGTAGGGGTAGGTAGAGACCACAGACCTCCATCCGCTACGATCCCGACACACCTTCTCTGCTTCCTGAACACTCATCCATCCTTCCTCTCACATTCATCGCAGCGAAACGGTTCTCCATTAGTCACTTCTCGCCCTCGTGGAAATCAGGACGTGACGGGTGGCGAACCACGTCGTCGTCATTTTTTAACAAATCGTGAATCCCACGAGGCGCAAGGCAGGATGAAGGTCAGCCCCAGCAGAGCCCTGTATGCTGAGGTAAGGTACCATAGTACCCGGGGGAGCCCGATTCCGGGACGATCGGCACGTTTCAGACTAAGCTCGCCCCTAGCCAAACATCCATTGGCGGTGTGGAAAGGAAAATGATAGAGAAGAAAGGAAAGAAGGATTGAAACAGGATGATAAGGATATGATACCACCGCAACGGGAGACGAGGAGTGATGCGGTAGTAGCTCGGCAGGCCGGGGTCGCGTGCCCGTGTATCTACACCATAACTGCCAAACGGGCAGCGAGGCGAAAATACATATAAGTTATCCGTAAATAATTTTGGACAAAGCTTTTTCATTTACAATCATTTAAACTTGTAGTGGATGACACATGGCGGGGTTTTTCTATATTTATTACTTGTTATAGCACAGCAAGCACACGAGCCACCACGAACGGAATGTTGTATTCACGTGATACATATAGTCTGCGAATGTTTTAACTTTGAAATACAACAACTCGCTTCGTCTAAACGTTATCCCGCGACAATGTCAACTTATATCCAAACAAAAAGCGAAAACGCAGTAAACCGTACAAATAAAACCTCCACGGCTGAAAAACACTAATATTTCTGAAACAATTGTATGTGATCACTCACAAACAGTGAGTTTCAACTCTGTACGACACGTTCTGTTTGTGCCGGAGCCGCGGGACTCGGACCGGACCGGACCGGACCGGACCGGACCATTCGCGCGGTATTCTTTCTGATCCCGAAGAAGCGATAATATTCTTCGACACCTGTGTCATTTACAGCGATTTCGCTTTTTCACATCGATAAGTATAATTAAACTATATCACATGTTTTATTGGTTGGGTTGGTTATTTACTTTACTCTAAGCATAGTAAAATTTATACAGGTTCTTTCAAGGTTATGAACAAATCTTTTTATCATGTGTTACATATACAGTGGGCTCGCGGTAATCCGGACCATGTCTAATCCGGACTCCTGTCTAATCCGGACATTGTCTAATCCGGACATTGTCTAATCCGGACCCTGTCTAATCCGGACCCTGTCTAATCCAGGGCCCCCTGTAATCCGACACACCTATCACTGTTGATTGAACAGGCTATAACTTGTACGCGCCACCAATATTGTCTTTGTAAGTTGTATAGTACTAATGATGTTATTTTTATATTATAATAAAATATTAGCCCTCCATTACAATATTTAATTTACTAAATTCTACATTAATGTTATATATGTACATAATTATGTACGTATACAATATTCTTAGTTCAAATAAATTCTTTGATTTGTAATTTTACGGATTATACTCTTATTCAAAAAATTCCGGACTTCATATAATCCGACATCGAAAGCTTTTGTTGGATTGCCGCGGGTCCCCCGTATTTTGCTTTTGAGTCTGTTAGTTTAATTATTTATTACATTTGTAATAATGTATCGACTTACTAAATTACCGTAATAGTTATGGCATTTATTTTAATATATACCTATACATATATAGTTAATTGTAAGGTTCTTTTATAAAAATTGTGCAATTATAATTTCAAGAGTTATTATATAATTTATTTTTATTGAAAACACAAATGTAATTGTGTATTGATAACATTAACCATTTTTTTATTGTGTATCTTTTATTTTTTAGATTAAATAAATTTTATTTTATGTCAAATTGAAAGCAATAAAAATGTATGTACATATGCGTATTCCTAAATTTTTTTTTCAAAAGAACGTAGTTATAAGGAATGCCCTGACTTATAATTCGGATCTCTCTCTTATGGCCCTATGTCCCCGAGCTTCACTTCAGGCCACGTCCACCCGATACACTTCATCTCGGCCGCTACGGAGCGCTTCCAGGTGTGTTAGGGTCGGCCTCGCTTCCTTTTCCCATGATTCCAGCGCCTGTCTGGGTTCCTTCTATGCTATCAGGGTTCCTTCGGAGAGTATGGCCTATCCAAGTCCACTTGCGGCGCAAGATTTGATCGAAGTCCAATCGGCGGTTCGTGACGAACATTCAGTAGATTAAGACAGATTCGTTGGATACTTTCTTAGTTCTCTTTATTTTCTTTAATTCGGATAGGGTCAGCAAAAAAATTTCCTCGCGATTATTGTACAAAGAAAAATGCAGTAGAATATGCGAATCATATATTGAGGTTTGTACTCACCATAGTGAAAGGGTAAAGGGGCGTTATGCGGACGGAAGGGGGGTACAATTGGATTTGTTCTTGATCGACCGGTGTATTTGATATGTACGTCGGTACGCATACGCACGAACACGTGCGCCCGTGCGCCCGTGCGCGCGTCGGGTGCGCGTGATGGATTGTAACAATATGTATATAAATACAATTTTACGTTTGTATCTACCGTTACTGTTGTTGTACTGTATAGTGTAGCAGGTTCTATGTAACGTACGTTAGGCAGAACAATATTTTTTATACAAGTTGTGATTGTAAGTTGCAAGTTTTTTCGGACCGGCATGGAGGTATGTTGGGAGTGTAAATTGTGTCGTTGTAAATTATTAATTAATATACGAATATTTCAATAGTATTTTGGTGTTTTTATTTGTACCCTCCCGAGTGTGGACACATTGAATGTATGAGTTAGCCCACGGGATGTAATTATCAATTTGTATTCACTTTTTCCTACATACTCCTAGACCTTGGCTAATAATTAACATTTTCAGTGGACACTTCCTTTACAATCTATAGAATGTCCGATGGTAGAATATGATTTTCAGACAAACGTTGAAGGATATAATAAAATTCAATAACTTACGAAAAAGTGCGAAAAATTAAAATATAGCGCCATCTATTGGTTGCTTACTCAACCTAGAGAAAATGTTGAGGGGCAATCAATAAATTAGCTTACACCGCCATCTAGTAGAAACTTATGAACTTGCAAATTATAGTCTGACCTATTATAAACATGTAATCTATGTACCTATATATAAAAATTAAAAACTATTTTGTTAGTTACGCTAAAACTCAAAAACGGCTCGACCGATTGGAATATTTTTTTTTATTTTGTTCTCTATAATACAGGGAAGGTTTACTTTTAATAAAATATAGGAAAAACATAAAAGAACAACCTGAAGAATGAAAAATTCTATTTTCTTCCTTTTCCTTTCAATACATATCGTTCGTGATGGCTTTATCGTCTAACGGACTGACGTTTCTTTCGTGCAATTTTGAAAAGTATTCCATACCTAGATACTTACATATCAGGAGAACATAAGCCTACCAGAAGATATCGTTTTTGTTAATTTGAATTAAATGAATTGTAGGCGAAACGAAGTTCATCGGGTCATCTAGTATGCAATAAACATATATTGAGGTCATTTGTAGAGGTTAAAACTACGTATGCCTCTAGTTGCACCAAATTACACACGGTACACAAAATGTCAATAAGATGGGTTACGTAGATTCGAAGTCTAATGGTGACAAACATCGTGACACGAGATTTATACACTGGTGAAAGCAATCATTCAGTGTAAGAGAGTGTTTTTCGACTAAAAGTCTGTTTAGCTTGTTATGTCTATTTTTGTATAAATTATTAATGTATAATATTAAAAATATTTTAAGGAGTTTTATGCGTAGACTTATAAGTTATTGTTATCATTAAAGTGTTAACATAAACAGTTTAAAATCTTGAGAGTTTTTTTAATTTTCCTACAATAATTAAGATGGTCTCAAACTTTTGGCCAGCAGTGTATATTGTTTACCTGTAATTATCTGAGTTTACACGAAGGTGTAACTCTCAGAGCTAGCAAGCCACGTGATGATAAGCAATCACCGCTACCCAGGAACTGCAGATATTATGTTTGCTTTTGGAAACGCTGTAGAAATTTTGAAAAGCAAGAAGGTCGTAAAACTAGGTAAAAGTTGAACCTCTGGTTTTAAATTCTTACTTATGGATATTATTTTTTGTATCTATAATGTAGATACGCATTTTTATTGTAAGTTTAGTAGCGAATTATTTTTGAATTGTAGTCGATCAATATAAAAATGCAGTAACAAATGCAGGCGTCACACAAAGATAACGAGTCACGGTCAATACAAGGGCAGCGTCACGAATTCCTTTGCACATGGATAGCGTATACAAAATGTTATAGGTATAAAACATTGCTTCGACTTAAATCCGATAACTATAATGAGGAACGTCAAGTATTCGTTATTTTGAGAATGCGTAAAGAGACGCCTCCTACGTTCTTTTATTCCTTCTAACGATATCATTAGAGGATTCATAGAAGAAGAACTTAGATATCCTAACGTAGAAATAAATTAATAAAAAAATAAGAACCTACACAAATTACACATACATAGGCGGAGACCACAGATCTCTATCTACTACGATCTCGGCACATTTTCTTTCCTTCATCCACGCTCATTTTTTTTATATATATATTCACGCCTATCCCCCCGCAGGGGTTGGCAGAGACCACAGAGCTCCATCCGCTGCCATTCATTGCAGCGAAACGGCTCGTCATTGGTCGCTTTTCGCCCTCGTGAGAATCAGGACGTGACAGGTGGGGAACCACGTCACCGTCATTTTCGACAAATTAGGTATATTAAATTCGTCTTAGTGAATCCCACGAGCCGCAAGGGAGGATGGAGGTCAGCCCCAGCAGAGCCCTGCATGCTGAGGTAAGGCACCATAGTCCCCGGGGGAGCCCAACCCCAGAACGATCGACACTCATCACGCTATTCTATATTTATTTACTACTAACTTTGGACGTGGCCTTTCTTGAAAACTTGATCAAATTGGTTAAGGTATGTTCTTCTTCTTCTTCCCCAAATACAAACTACACATAATTCGAAAATGAATTTTCAAGAGTACCTGACTAAAATGTAACTATGTTATGTACAATATTATAGTCGATAATTCAAGATATGTAGTATGTGAGTTGTGATCACGTCAACACGGTTTGTTTACATTTATTTATTCTTTTTCTTGATCGGAAATTCGTTATAACTATTATTCCAGTGTCAAGTAAAATGAAATAAAATCAAGTATGCTGAAATTTGCTAGTCATCTTGTCACGTTACGTCTTGTTAAAATGGTGGCTTTTCTACCAAAACCTATGGAATTTTGTACTCAAAAAATCACTATATACGTAGTTACTTCAAGTTACTTTATACTAAAACACTATAATATAATACAGTATCACAATTAAACAATATAACTGATAACAACATAAGATTATGTAAAGTGAAATAAAAACACAACGTCACTAATGTAAATTAGCGGGAAAAATCTTACATTTATTTTTTTCGGGATTTGCCTAAGGTATAGATGTAATATACGTCCATAGGTATAGTTATCTTTCTCACATTCGTATAGATACTGATTTAATTTAGTTAAACGGTACAAGGCATTTATTTGACGGCTAGAAGATCAGCTGGACAACTTACGTGTTTATAATTTATATCAAAAAGCACTGAATCGCTATTTCTGCGTTCGCAGCGTTAATCGCTATAAATAACTTGATACGAGTACGCGTCTATCCTGCTGTTGTTTACGTAAATACATTTGTATAAACAAGACGATAATGGAAGAGAACCGCGAAAACAGCCATGTGATTATTCGCGATGCGAGGAAAGATGACATGGTGGCGGTGGAAGAGATGGTCCTGGTGAATTCAGAAGTTTATAGGAGATTAATATAATTATATCTGTATAATTTTGATATAATGTGACTCATTTATTGTAGGAGCTTGCCAAGTATGAAGGATTGACTGGTGATGCAAATGTTAATGCCGAAGGTAAGTTTGTATATATATGTATTTGTTTGTTTCTTAATATTACATTAAAAATTCTTCGAATTACAATATGCAAAAAAAATATGACTCATAGAGTGTATAAACTTTTTGTATCAGAAACCTTTTACAAATATGGTAAAAATAATAAATAACGTGGAGCTAAATATTATTAGATTTTTTAATATTAAATCGACTGAAGACGCAGAGACCTCATTTATTTGCGTCTTAAAAATGTGTTCTATTATAGTTTTAAGATGGCAGATACTATTATTTGCATATAAATACATCTTGAAACAGAAAATTATGATTTTATTTCACTACTTCAGGACAATCAGAACTACGATTCGATATACGAATAATACATTTTTTTTTATTTTATATATTTATTATATTTTTTAATATATTCAGGCTTATCCCCCGCAGGGGTTGGCAGAAACCACAGAGCTCCATCCGCTACATTTTTATATAGGAATCAATCATAAAATAAAAGGAACTGTACCATAAATTCAACATTACAGGATTCAGTAACTTGATTTTGCCGTGTTAGATTACGAGTACATAGATACGATAATGGCATCAGTGATAAACATTTGTATACTGAAGCAAATATATACTTGTTGTACCGAAGTTTTATTAGTTTTTTAGTGGTAGAGCCACGCTGCTGACAAATACTTTGTCGAGAATGGCATATTATTTGTATGTAGCATGAATGGGCTGGCTCGCGCGGGGTCACTTTCCTTAAAGGTCGGCAACGCTTCCGCACTGTCTATGGCGCTGCAGATGTCTATGGGCGGCGTTAATTGCTTTCCATCAGGTGACACACCTACTCGTTTACCTTCTTATCCCATAAAAAAACTATTTTATATTTGTAAGAATGATTACAATATATTACCGGTTGGTGCCGTGCAGCTTGTAGTAGAGTCATAAAAAAAAACCTAGCGATAAGTGCATTTATTGCGATATACTGCAGATCTTGTACGCGACGGATTTGAACGTCAACCCGCCGCGTTCCGTTGCAAGGTGGCGGAAGGAGGCGCGGGCCGGCTGGTGGGTTACGCGCTGTACTTCCCTACGTACTCCACGTGCCAGGGCCGCTGCATGATGCTCGAGGACCTGTACGTGAGGGTTGAGCAGCGGAGACGCGGCGCCGGCCGGAAATTGTTCAACGCCGTCGCCAGGGTAACTAAACACAATCAATCAATCAACAGCCCGCGACAGTCCATTGCTGGACATAGGCCTCCCCCAACAAGTTTAGTTTACCGAGTTTAATTAGGGTTGATATTATCTCATTTACTCATGAAACATAGATTAGCGTTGATTTCATATTGTTTGATTATTTATATATTCACGCCTATCCCCCGCAAGGTTTGGCAGGGACCACAGAGCTCCATCCGCCACGATCCCGGCACACCTCACCTCCTCCACACTCATCCATCCTTTCATCCACTCTTCCTCTCACATTTATTGCAACGAAACGTCTCTCCATTAGTCGCTTCTCGCCCTCGTGGGAATCAGGACGTGAAGGGTGGCGAACCATGTCGCCGTCATTTTTCAATAAATTAGATATATTAAAATTCGTCTTAGTGGATCCCACGAGCCACAAAATACTAATACTCCGATAATCATTTGTTGGATATTGGGCTGTCTTAACATAGACCTTTTATGCCAATTAGGTAGATACAAATTTGCCAAGAACTTCTACTATTTCTGCATAACTATACTTTTTTTAGTGAAAAAGATAACCTCAAAATGTTACACTGCAATATTATATAACGCGTTTATAATATTAATCATTTTTTGTATTATAAAAATGTATATATATATATATAATTATTTTTAGTATTGGCAAGGATACCCCGGAGAAGTTTTGTTCATAATTTTGTTAAGACTTACTTGTGGTAAAACGTTGCCTAAGATAAATCCCACGTTCTCCTAGAAACATAAGTGGTTTTAAAATATGCCATGAATTCTATGTTAATATTGTAGCACCATTCCTTGATTCTCAGAACATCATTTGTTGATCAATATTATGCATATTGACCAGTATACCTTTTCACAATACTGTATGTAAATTTAAATAAGCCGAAGTTTGAAAATTAAATTTTAATTTATTGAGTAGTTTTATTCCTTTATTACTATTTTGTATGTATGAACACAGTTTGTAAATACTGTTCCAGGAAGCTCACGCTGAAGGCTGCACCAGACTGGAATGGCATGTGTTAGGTTGGAATGAGGCGAAGATGTTCTACGAAAGCAGAGGTGCCGTCAATATGACAGCTTCAAAACAATGGTGCTATTACAGGCTATCGGGCAAAGCTTTGAGTGATGCTGCAGAAGATATATAATGATGCAGATAGATTGTTTTTTAAATAATTTTATGTTATGTGGCACGTAAATTAACCCTCCATCATCGTATCACTTTGTTCGTTCAACGATAAATTATTTTCACTTGCTGTTTCTACGTCAGATTTCTGTTATAACATCATACGGTTAACTAATGTATATATTATAATAAGCAGTTGTTATGTTATGTACTAAATTACACCTGTAACAGCACAACTATATTATTATTCTAAAAATATAGCCAACTTATAACTTTACAAACTCTAATTACTTTAATAGACTATTAAATTAGATATTCCAATACGATTACTAGATTCTCCGATACGATTATACTCCTTAGCAGGTATTTTATAATGTATTTTATAATTTCATATTATTTTTTTGTATTATACTACTATATTTCAACTATAGAATATATATAGCTGTGTTAATAACTTGTATGTTGTGTGTGTTAGTAACTTCGTTCGTTTTGTTATAAAAATATATATTCTATTAAAATACTGTAAATCTAGCACAAGGAGAAAATAATTATTTTGATAAGATTTTATTTTAGTATTATAAGGTCTTAAAATAATGCAATTTTTAAATAAAAAAATATAGAAAAAATATATAGACAATTCCCACTTTATTTCACAACTGACACTAAACTACTCATATGTATAACTAAATTTTTCTCTTTTAAAAATAATAAGAATACGAGTTTGGTGCACGCAATCACAATAAACCACAAAAAGTACAATCATGTTTTAATTATTTTCACCGAGGTGTTTTCTTTTAGAATCTAGAGGCTACTTTTTATCGCTTTTAAATTCGATTTGACAGTTGACACTGGCAAAATCCATAGATAGATATTTACCATAAACAAGAATTATTTGGGATGACAATTCGTTTTGTTTGATATTTTGAATTTATATAAGGTTAGGTTAATTTTATATTCAAAATTAAACCAAAATTTGTAAGATACTAATTTTTTTACAAATAAACATAATTTATAGAAAATGAGTAAGTATAAAGACAATGAAGTGGTCATTCGTCCCTCTACCAAAGAGGATATGGTTGCAGTAGCAGAAATGATTCAAGTAAACATTTTTCCTGAACAATTAATAAATTCAGTGATGATTCAGTGAAAATATAATAGAAATAATTTTGATAATTGCAGGAATTGGCAAATTTTGAAAAGATGCCCGATGGTCCAAAAATTACTACGAAAGGTAAGTTAATAATTGATAACCTTAAATTCCAAAACTCATCGGCACCGACTTACAGTGCGCGTTTTAACTTTAGCTATAATGCTATAGAAGTCAAGATTTATGTAAATTCTTGACCTTTTTTGCGTTACTTTTTTCACTTTTAATGTTACCTTACTTCCTTCAGATACTTTTGTATTAAATTAATTTCTGTTTCAGATTTGCAAACGGATGGATTTGAAACGCAGCCTCCGGCATTTCTGTGCAAAGTAGCAGAGCTACAGCCCTCGGGACCGGTAGTGGGCTATGCATTGTTCTTTCCTACCTATTCCACATGGGAAGGCAAGTCCATGATGCTGGAAGATTTGTATGTGCGAGAAAAATACAGGCGCCGAGGCATTGGACAAAAACTATTTCGGGACATTGCTATGGTATTTTAATTTCATGTACTTTATAACATAATATAGTCCCATGATTATATATTATGGTGTCTCTAATGAACTATATCTTTCCTTGATAAGAGATGACCTTTTATAACCACTAGTGTTTTAGGTCATTTGTCAGAATATCAATTAACACCAGGTTTTAACTATCAATATGATGAGAATGGCACTTATTTTGAAAGAAGGTTAATTTATATTAAAACCATGTGAGTGGTAAGAGCTTTAGTGATTCATAGAAACACTGCCAATATTTGTTATTATATTATTTTTGTCTATAGAAAGAAATGATATATCTATGTACATTATAACAAGAATATGTACACACTATTTTGTAGCAGTAGAACCACGCTGCAGATGAATACTTTGTCAAGAATGGCATATTATTTGTCTGTACTATGAATGGGCCAGCTCGGCCGGGGTAGTATCACACTTCCGCAGAAAACTGGCGTCTGAGTGGTAGCTTAGCTACCACGTTTTGTCCGGTGTCCCTTTTGGATACTTTCCTTCAAGAACGGCAATGCTTCTGCACTGCCTATGGCATTGTGGATGTTTATGGGTGGCGTTGATTGCTTTCCATCAGTTGGTAACACATGCTTGTTTGTCTTCCTATCCCATAAAAAAAACATTTAAGAGCCATTTCAATGAAAAAGTATGTTAGCACATATAGATGGCAATCTGTGTTCAAATATCTCTTTGATTAATTAAATTTTAAATCTAATGTAGATGAATTTAACCAAATTGACCAACTGAGAGAAGGTTAACAACATGACAAAGTTGTACTTAATTTTAGTAATTGTACATCCTTACTATGATGATGTCATGATGACTTCACGTCACATCAGTAGTGGAGTCTGCAGTTTGAGTGGATGAACTGTCTCCAACAACTGTTGCCTCGTTGACTATATTATGGAACTTGGTGTCGATGACTAGTACTTTTATTTTGTTACTGATGTGGATTAATTAAAGGTGTGGTGATGGGTTCGTGTTGGGACAGGAAGCGACCGTGGCGGGCTGCAGCCGGCTAGACTTCCACGTGCTGGCGTGGAACGAGGCGCGCAGCTTCTACGAGGCTGTCGGCGCCCAAAACCTCACCGCCTCCGAGCAGTGGTGCTACTATAGGTTGGCAGGCGACGCCATGGAGTCGTTCGCCAAACACAAAAACACGCACCCTCAGTAGATATGTATTTAATTACTTCACAACTTTGTACATTGGTGTTTCAAACGTAATTTAGAGCAGGGCTGCACAACTTTCGCCGAATTGAGTTTTGTATTTTTTTTTTTCAAAAAATTAATCATCATACGATGTACATCTATCTGCTGGTCTTGGAAGATACAACCTTATATTTATAATATTATTATAATGTTATATAACTTTATATTATTTCTCTACAATATGACCATCGTTGTGGCGACTGTCTAAACGATGCGTGTAAAGTGAAATGTATTTAGTTACTACAATTAGAAAACATTTAGTGTACGGTACCTTTTAACAAACAATGTTTATTTGTAATTATTATATATAACATTATGATCGTTCTCGAGGTACATATTTGTCAACAATCTGTGATACTGTGCGTTTTTAAATAAATTCGTTACAATACACCCGAATTTGTTTTCTTCTCTCTAACGTCTATTTGTATTTACAGCTAATTATAAATGCCATTTATCGATTAATTTACAACAGGAACAGCTCAGGTGGCCCTGGTAGCACCTACGCATACAAGGCGGTATTGATTTCAGCATAAAACGATACGTCTAACAAAAGTTAGGTTATGATCGGCACACAAAGCAAACGACATCTTTAGTGTTGTAACGATAATGTCAATAAAAAGATAACAGACGAAGGAATGCGGTAGAAAGTCGATTACGGTGGATATTCCCCGTAATAAACATAGAGAAGGTTAATATACAATATCATAGTTGACAGTCTCTTGTATCTGAGAAAACTATGAGCTTTCTGACAAAAATAAGTCTTTATTTACAACCGCAATGCACAATATATAATTATATTTAGTGTCTCGAAGTGTCAACGTGAACTGTAAAGTCAGAAGCTACTAACCCAGTGATTCTCAACCACTGTGCCGCGGCACTTTGTGTACCGCCAAATTTTTAAAGTGAACCACTCAAGTATACAAATGTATATAGTAAAAATTGTAAGGTTTTATTACGAGTTGAGTTTAAATTGAAGAAAAGTACTAATATATGTATATGGACAAAATTATTAAATAATATTATATAAAAAGAAAATATACAAATTATTTTAACAGGAATTAAATCCATAGAAAAAATATAATTTGTTTTGTAACGCGTTTTTTCTAAGAATCAAACAGATTTTTATGCCTCAAGTCAGACTCTGTGTGCCGCCAAATATTGAAATCGCCACAAGTGTGTCGCGGCAAAATAGGTTGAAAATCACTGCTCTTAAGCAATGAAACTTCTTTCGATTCGATTTTAAGCTAAAATCGAATGTAAATAAGTATATCAGTATCCGAAATTCAATATAATATAATATAAGCGTAAATACCTACATTAAGACAACTGAAAACTAATTCTTTGATTTGAAACGAGACCCCTCGTCTCAGAAATATTTGAGCCAAGCGGCATTTTAATACAGACAAGCGATTGTGAAAAATAGAAACTACTTTTCAAATATTGACTATGCAATCCTATTATTGTTGTCATTATTCAGTACAAAATAATAGCGGGCCGCGGTTTTGGAAGCTCTGCTTTTTTTATAAACTTTGCCCGAACATGTCTTAAAAGCAATTCGTGTGCGTAAATCTAGGAAATGTTGAAGATAGTAGTCATGCTGTTTAGGAAACCTGAGATCGACCCGTTCGTCCACACTTTCTTTACATCTTTAAAGTAGTGACGTTTCTAAACTAATTAATTAACGAGTAGCAAATACAGCCGCTGGACCGCAGTCGCACACCTACCCCACTATATATTACACATATGATTTAAACAAAGAGCAATTTACGTATCCCAATACTGTTCATCATTATTACCTACTTATGAAGGACTTTATACAGAAATGCACACAGTAAAAGTTCCATTTGGAAATGCCGTTTCCATATTTGACAAGTGACTCAGGTTTGTAGGTTATTAGAAAAGGATAGAACGAGGTTTGGATGTTTCCAATCTGAATGATACATAAATAATAATCAAACAGCTAGTGCGTCTCATTAAAAAGATTATAAATTTATTATGAAATAAAACCGTTATGTTTATGCAACATTTTAGAGCTAATAAAGTTTGATTTATTGAAGATAAAATGAAAGATAAGCACCCAAGATGGGCCGTAGAATTTGATTGAAATAAGATAACCTACTGTTCTTTCAAACTTCGTTTATTATGGCATATTTTGGTGACGAAGTTGCAAGAAATAAATAAGATCTTATTAACATAACCAAACGAAAAATGGGAAATATAAACAATCAAAGCTTTTTCGTGTTCAATTTGAAGAAAGATGAGAAGAAATATGAAAGATAAATTGAAAGATAGGGTGTAGGCAAAGAGGAATGTAGCGATTCTGATTATTAATATTTAATGGAAAAGTTTTCAAAGGTAAAAAACTTATCGAAAATTTTATAATAGATACCCATGGTTCCTCCAAACTTAGTATAGTATGATGATGATTGATGATTAGATATAATATGATGAGGAAAAAATAAAGAGAGAAAAAAGATATTGCATAAAAAAGATATTGTATAGATAATAATTTGGGAGCAGTAAGTTTTTCATTGCCCCGTTTAATAACTGGCACATGGTCAAACGGCAATTCGAATTCATCGTGCGACCTACATTATAATTAAAATATGTTAATTAACAAATGTAAAATTTGCACTATCACGATGTGTAGTCTTGAAATTGACTTACAATATGCGTTGACCTACTTTACACTGCGTTGGCAAGGAAAACTGAAACTGAACGCTGACTGACTCTTAGACTATAAGCAACGAGCGTATATAGTTTGATCGAGGAAGCTCAATGGTGTCCTCGGTACAATCCAACTATTAATAACATTACAACGTTATCTATACAACTACGATATATCTATATACCATTTACACAAAACAACCTATTCAGTCAATTATTTAACTTTGAAATATTTACAAATAACTACTAAGTTTGTTCGAACTCCGTCGCCAAATATACGAGGATCGATCAATCATTAAATTTACACTATAGTTCGGATCCAGGATGATTTCACAACGTGTGCACACACCTTTATATATCTCTTGCTTTTCGTACGTAATGCACAGCAGTGAGATCACAATACAGAGTCGTTCCCACTGCACACCGCAGCCTTAAAGAAACGCACCGCTGCAGGCTTGCTAACTGCGCAGTGCGCAGGTAATGTAGTGTTCGAAGTAAGACATTCCCGCAGTCCTCGCGTTCTTCCGTTCCGCGTTATCTCGTAACGTGGTGGGGTGGACTTCAGTGGGATTGCATCGTATTCGTATACACGCGGCGGTGGTGGTGCTACGTGGACGCCATCAGCTTGGCGTGCGCCGTGACGTTGCGCTGGTGGAGGAACCCGCTGCCCTCCTCTTCCTCCCCATTGCCCAAGCCGTACTGCACAGAGAGAGTGGTTCATAATTATACATTCATTGATATTATTTTAATTATAGCGTATCTAATATATAAAATTCTCGTGTCATATTATTAGTATTTGTTGTTTTTTTTGTAGTAGTAGTGACTCGTGGTTTTCGCTTATGGCACAAATTCTTTACCACGGATGAGACTCGTAGTTTTCGCTTATGGCAAAAATTCTTTACCATGAGTCAGATATAGGTGGTTATAGGTCAAAGGGTTAAATATATGTATAAATATATCTACAATACATTCAAAACAGTGTTTGGTAATCACGTCACAGCTGAAAAGTGATTTTCACATGATGTTACGAACTTGTACTAGTTTTGAACAATGCTTGCAGCAATCACGTAAAGGGGCCAAGGGGCCAATCAATCAATCAATAGCCTGCGGCAGTCCACTGCTGGGTATAATATATGTCTCCCCAAGAAGAGCTACCTAGCCCGATTTTCGGCTTCACGCATCCAGTTTCTGCCAGCCGCCCCGCTCAGATCGTTGCACCATCTAGCCGGGGGGAACTCCGAGCATAGTTTTCTCCACAGCTCTCTGAGCGACTCTGAACTTGTGAAGCAGACGGACTGTCAGCGTCCACGTTTCGGCGCCATAAGAGAGTGTAATTAAAATAATTTTATTATTAAAATACAATAATATTCTATAATACTAATTTGAAAGGTTTGTTGTAAACTGCGACTAAATCGAATAGTGGTGGACTGCTAGTGATGGACCTATTTTAGCGCGTAGTCCATAGGTTTCCAACCTTTTATGGACTACCACGACACCTTTACAAGAAAAATTGTTCATTTACACCGTAATAATAAGATAAACATTTAGGCGGCAAGATGAAATGTTTTTTTATGAAAATAAAGGTATTTCATAACGCCCCCCCCCCTTTTGCTTTTGGACGCTATGACAGTTGGAGCTCCCACTACGGGGCGGTATACCCTCCCAGTTGGGAATCTATGGCGTAGTTCGAACTGTGCGGCTAGGAAGAGAAAGAGTTGAAGAGAATGGTTTTATGTAAAAGTTACCTGCAGCGCGTGCAGGTAGTGCTGTTGTGAGTGATAGTGGGAGGGTCCGGGAGGGCCGTAGCCGTCGTAGCCGGCGGCGGCGCTCGGCTCGCTCTTGATGTTGAAGAGGGACGGGTTGGAGAGGAAGGCGGGCGCGGCGGGCACGCCGAGCGCGTACTGCCCGTGGCCGTGCGCGTGCGCGTGCGCGTGCCCGTGGCTCGTGTGCGCGTGCCCGTGCGCCGCGTGCCCGTGCGCGTGCCCACCGCTCGCTCCCGCCACGGCGCTGGCCTCACTCCTCCGCCCGCCAGCACTGTTCGATCCCGCAGTCAGCGGTAACGCTTCTGATACATTGGGTTTGCTGTCTGCAAAACAAAATAATACTCAATAATGAACGGACCGATGCCGTATATATGATAAGCTTTTGCTCGCGGCTTCACTCGCGTGGAATTTAGTCTGCCACATTAAGTTTCGTGACAGACCATTTTAAATAAATATTTTTTTTTTTACTTAATAGTATTACGACTAGAATTACATAAAATCATTACAAATTGTAGCCTATATGTCATTCCGATGTATAACCTATATTACTGTGAAGTTTCATCCAAATCCGTCCAGTAGTTTTTTCGTGAAAGAGTAACAAACATACATCCATACTCCCAAACTTTCGCATTTATAATATTAGTAGGATAGTAGTGCAGGATAAGCCGCATGGCATTTTTCTTCTTTATTTACTTTAAATAATTCCGTTATTTTTTTACCCTGAATTAATTAAATTTTTATTAATTATTAATTTATTATTAATTTATTTATTAATTTATTTATTAATTTATTTTTTTTATTATTAATTATTTAATTAAATTTTACTGCAATCATATATATTTCTTCTTTTCGTATAAAAAATAACTTGGCTCTGGTCATTGGAAGAAGATTTGAAATACTTCCGTTAAGGGTTAAACTATAGAAATACAAATAGAAAAGTTTATTCGTGACACTTGTGACAGAAACTTATTGTTAAAATTCAAACATAAACAGATATTCGATTTAACGAAACAAAAATTAAATGTTCAATTAAATGGTTCTTGCACAGCATATACAAGGCGTTCTATTGGAGCACCTGGCGCTGGTTTTCAGCAAGAACCAATGTAGTCAGATCGCGGACTACAGTGATAAAATTGATTTGAATATATACACACAATAAACTGGCGTGATGTTTTTTTTTATGGTACAGGAAGGCAAACGAGGAGGCGTATCGACTGATGGAAAGCAATCAACGCCGCCCAGAGACATCTGCAGTTCCAAAGGCATATCGTCCTGCTGTACGATGTGTAACAGTACGAGTCGAGTGCTTGAAGGGTTTCATTTATGTAAAATATTATTTATCATCATCAATTTAAACCGATATCTCAACTTTTTTAATTAAATTTATTACATATTTGAATAATGCGTTGATATTTCGATCCACATCAATTGACCTAATTCTGCCATCTAACTAACTACGTATCTAACTGGTTATCTTCTTTCGCTAACACGTGTGTGTGGGTAGGTATACTATGCTTACCGTCAATGCCGGGGGAGCTGTGATCATCCTTCTTTACAGTTTCCTGCGGTGGTTTCGCTCCATTCGCGGACTTCTTGGGCTTCCTCTTCCTCGTTTGAATGCCGTCCTTTCTCATCGCCAGCGGCCTGTAACCGAGGACGTAATACATTATTGCTTTATTCCTTCTTTTCACTTTTTAATACAAAAACTTTATTTTAAGTGTAAACTTCAATAACTATGGATTTACAGTAAAGAATTTGAATTTTTCTACTAACTTATTTAGTTTAGTTGTGGTGAAGTATTATACCTAAAATAAGTGCGAGTACAGTGACTTTTAAGAATAGAAGATATAATATAGATAGAAGGTTGGTAGAAGCTATCATTTAATCGAGACGTAACATGACAAGCTGACTAGTATTTATAGAAATTGCGAGACAAATGATATTATTATATATATATTATTTGACACTGGCAAAATAGTTATAACTACTACGATTAGTTATAAGAATCAATCAACAGTCTGCGGCAGTCCAATGCTGGATATAGGCCTCCCCCATGCGTCCAGTCCGATCTTCGGCTTCACGCATACAGTTTCTGCCAGCCGCCTTGCGCAGATCGTCGCACCATCTAGCCGGGGGGCGTCCCACACTCCAGCACTCGTCTGCTCAAACAATTATCGGATCTAATTCTAAATGTCGGTGACTTTAGTTCTCTAGTTGTTCTTTCCGAAAAATATCTATCAGAGATACTCCGAGCATAGCTCTCTGAGCGACTCTGAGCTTGTGAAACAGACGGACTGTCAGCGTCCACGTTTCGGTGCCGTAAGAGAGTACAGGTAGGACACACACTGGTCGAAGACTTTTGTCTGCGACCAGTGTGTGCTGAGGTATGGGCTGTAAGGAGTTCTAAGAATGACTTCAATACATTACCGGTTGATGCCGTGCAGCTTGTAGTAGAGGCCGCAGGCGTTGCAGACCGGTTCGCCGTCGTTGTTCCGCCTCCAGAGCGTGGTGTTCCGCGACCCGCAGTTGGTGCAGCACTGGCCGTGGCGACGTGCCGCCGACTGTGCAAAACACCACACAACTTACACACCCCCCCATCATGTATGACGGAAAAGAACCATTGTTTGGAATAATTCCTGCCATAGACTCTACGGAAGACAACCGACAAAACTATACATACCGTTAAGGTATAAAAACTTAACGGTTGCCGTAGAGTCTACTATACCTGAAGATGCTTCGTATTGGAGCGAAACACGTGTGTCGTTTACAAGATGGAAAAGTGGTAATGTGTGTTCAGTGCTGTGTATAGTGGATGGTGGGTGGAGAATTGATGGCCGATTTTTGATAAGTTTTTGGTTTAAGTTCCAAATAAATCCACTTCATCCAGCACAAAAAGCACACATTATTAATTTTCTGTTATTGTTTTGCTTGTCGCGGATCTTAGCTAAGTAAGACTTTTGACTGTCCATATAAAGAATTTCAAGTCAATGTGCTTGCTATTACTATAAATTCATTGCTCTTTATCAAATTGTTCCATCTCGCTCGTACACTATTGTAATACCAGTAAGTGAGATAAGGACAAAAGAGGCCACGAGTTAAACCGGTTTAAAGAAACGCGCTTCAACATTGCGTGCGTCGAAAGGAATTAATTTTTTAAGTTTGAACGTCTTTAAACTGTTCTCAATTACTATGGTAATTCTATTGAAAAATATTACCTATATGTTTTCTTATTTGTTTATGTATTTGTCTATGGATCAATTGGTAGATATCCATGTAAAAAAGCAATGTAAAAAAGCAGCAAATTGAAATTTTGCCACCAGAGCGGAAAAAAGTTAAGATAAACAGAAAAAAATTGTGTCTAATCACTCAAAAACAGTCAGTTTCAATGCTTTACAAATTTTCTATTTGTCGTAGAACTCCGAGACTCGTATCATTCGATAAAGTATTTTTTTCTGATCCCGAACATGCAATAAATTGTTTTTACATCTCTCATTTTGTGTTTTCGCTTTTTTGCGTCGATATATAAATACATACGGGTTCGATCCTCGTATCAGAATAAATATATGTATGGATTACAAATATTTATTCTGACTCTGGTAACCCCGACAATCCGCATTGGACAAGCGTGGAGGGTTAATGTCCGTTCCTCCAGAAATGTAGAGTCCCGTGCTCAGCAGTGGGGCATATGAGTTGTTAAATATATATATATATATATATATATATATATATATATATATATATATATATATACATACGTTAAAAGAAATGTTAGTACCCACCACCGGTGTAAAATAGATCAGGTATCTACTGAGTTACTTTACTATCAATAATTTAGTCGAAGTTGCCCGCTAAATGCGTTCGTATACTGGAATACAATACTGCAATAGTTCTAGAAGATCCCGTCACCATGTTAGCGATATATCCCGGCGTGTGTGCGTGAGATGCAACGAAACAGATAACCCGCTCACTCGCCTCTGTCCAATTACAAACGGGCCGAGGCGGAGTCGCGCCCCATTGGCCGGTGCTTCGCCACAGGCGCGGGGCGAAGTACCCACTCACGGCACCAATTCAATGCGGCTCTCACAACACTATCTACTACTGGGATTGCCAAAGTGTCCGATTCGACCCCTTTTGGGGTCGAAGTCGGTTTCCCATAGACATAAACTGATTTCGGGGGTCGACGAGGTTCAAAAATCGACCTCTATTAATTAGCACAAGTATATATTTAACTTATTTGAAACTTTCAAGACACATAAAACAAAAAACACCCATCTCATGGATAACAAAGCAATAAATCTGTTGTAACAATTCTTATTGTAAATTTCGACATTAAGATATTTTTCATAAAAATATTATATAACAATGTAAAATAACTTTAATTAATGTTTAATATCATGAAATAAATCTACAAACCCAGTATCTAATAGATAATTTTATTTTATTTAATGAAAATTACTTTTTTGAGGGAGGTCGATGGAGTTTTCGAAAAATTATATAGGGGGTTGATGATTAAAAAGTTTGGCAACCCCTGATCTACTGGGACATTAATGTAAATCAAATTGCAAATTGCTCGCGTTACCTCGCCATTAATAAGCCATGTTGTTGATTAATGGAGTCAGGCGTTACTTTGCGGAAATCCATTACTATGTGGACAGTCAGAACTTTTACTTAGCGAAGATCCGCGACAAGCAAACAACAATAGAAAATTAATAATGTGTGTTTTCCTGCTGAATGAAGTGGATTTACAGGGAACTTAAACTAAATCTTACCGAAAAACGGCTGTCAGCAACTTTCCACTTACCGACCACTATACGCAACACTAAACACACACTACCATTTTTCCACCATGCAAATGACACGTGTTTCGCCTCAACACGAGGAATCATCAGGTATAGTAGATTCTACGGAAGACAACCGTTAAGTCACTTAACGGATGTCTTTCGGTAAGATTTAGTTTAAGTTCCCTGTAAATCCACTTCATCGAACAGGAAAACACACATTATTAATTTTCTATTGTTGTTTGCTTGTCGCGGATCTTAGCTAAGTAAACGTTCTAACTGTCCACAAAGCCATATTGTGATCAAGGTACCGGTTCTAGGGATATAGGGTTTCAGTGTCTTAAGGAATTTCCAAAGTAACAAGATATAATAACTACATTACAATTTTCGCTCGCCTCTCAAACGATGCTCGTATACTATCATTATTTTGAAACCGTAACCCTTCGTTGAGATATATCGGTCAGAAGACCCCCGTGACAAGCAGTTGTATGGAAGAAATAATGCAAAGGTGGACAGGGCTGCCAGTTGGAACGGATTGGAACAGAGTGAATAGTGCCGGCATGAAGATAGCGGCGTCATGAGTCCCTCATTTGCAAATTATCAACGACTTAGATTTTATGTAAATAGGGGTGAAATGTTCACGCTCTTCTGTTCTACATTACAGTGGGACCTCAGACGCCTCTATCAGAGTGGGGAGCGGTAGCGTGTAGTTGCCTACGCAGCCAAAGAGAGAGTGAGAAGTGATTGAGATCGCGATGTGCGGGAGGCGTCCAAGCGGTGGGGAGCATGCACTAGTCTACACGCCACCGACTCACCTTCTTCATGCCCCTGGCCATGCCCTCGACACTCATCCACCTCTGCACGGAGCCGTCCTTATAGAAGCGGGTGAGTAGGTCGGCGTCAGCACCTGTTGCAGAGATAGTGTTAGTGTGCGCGTGTTAGGTAGACTCACCAGCCGCTTGCTCGGCTTCACGAGCGGTCGGTTCACGCCGTTGATCTTGTGGTAGAGGCCGCAGGCGTTGCAGAGGTAGTGGCCT
The DNA here is from genome assembly GCA_031353405.1 of Baronia brevicornis. Lineage (NCBI taxonomy): Eukaryota > Metazoa > Arthropoda > Insecta > Lepidoptera > Papilionidae > Baronia > Baronia brevicornis. Next base: position 443,804 of record JASFAT010001752.1, read on the forward strand.
GTAGCGTCTCGGCGCCACAGCGGCGTGTTGTTGGCGCCGCAGTTCACGCACTCCCGCCCCTCCTCATACGCGTCCAGCACTCCATCTGCGTCGTACCAACACAACTACTCATTGCGAGCCTTAATCCCTTGCCGTGCCATTTAGCTCGACGAAACTCAAGGTCCAAGTGGTACACCAACGCGTGATAAACACCTTATTCTTCATTACTATCTTCTGTAATCCTAAGCCTTGGACTGGCTATTAAATTTCAATATATAAACTACTTTGTAACAGCAATTATGATACTCGTGACTATCTCTGGAGCGTGGTGATAAAACTAACATTCAATCACCAGATCCCAGGCTCGTGATGTTTACGTTTGGCCCGACTATCTATTCACGAGCGTGGCTCGTCATATTCATGTTTGGGACAAAATTTTCATCACGATTCAGACTCGTTAAAACACGACAAGGGGTTAAGTGAGTAACGTATCTTCCTATTCTTCAGCCAGTGTGCAAACATCAGTACGTTTATACTTGTATATATGTATGACTTCCTCGTACATATATGTCTCCACTAATAGTCTAACTCACTCATCAGCTATTAACAGCCTCGTTCATAAAACTTCGTTAATTGACGTCTTAGACATTATTAAATTAATCACCTAATTAACCCCTTCTGTAACGGGCGGCGTTGATTGCTTTCCATCAGGTAATTCGCCTGCTCCTTTCATTCCTACTGCTTAAAAATTAGTTGAATGAAAAAAGAATGAGCATATAGTAATAGACATATCGTCTGCCTGTCTGCCTGACGCCTGTCTTCCGTAGGTGCAGGCAGAGACCACAGATCTCAATCTGCTACGATCTCTGCATACTTTCATTGCTTCCTCCACACTCATCAATCTCCTCATGCAAGCCCACCGGATAATGGTACTCTTGATCTGGCCTTTCTTAAAAACTTCGGCAATTTTGTCAAGGTATTTTTTCCGTGGTCTTCCCCTATCGACCTTTCCATCCACATCCGCAACGTAAATTCCTTTCGCCAGTCGTCTTTCATCCATCCTCTCTATGTGCCTAAACCATCTAAGCATCCCTTTCTCAACTTTTGTCACGACACCTTCTTTTACTTCACATCGCTCTCTTATATCTTCATTTCTCATTCTATCATTCAAAGTTACCCCACACATACGTCTTAATGCTTTCATTTCTATGAGTAATTAATTAAAGGTAATAACCAAATAGCCAAGGGCAAATTATAGCCAAGGCATTTGTATTACAAATGAGCACAAAATTATCGCTATATTCTACAAAAGTGTCTCGTTATACTTAATTTTCTTTACAATTTATTATTTAATTATTGTATATGTATACATAAAGCCCATTCATGCTACAGACAAATAATATGCCATTCTTGACAAAGTATTCGTCTGCAGCGTGACTCTTCTACTAGAACTCTCTCTTGTTTGGATTGTCTATGTTTCTGCTCCATAGAGGAAGATAGGGAATATTAAGAGCCTTAATATTCCCGATGATATATTATATATACTCTTTCCGATAAGGCAATATGATTCATATAATAATTATGAGTCATTCTGTTGTTATTCAAGTGACATGTGCATGAACAGAATCTTGTACCGATCTATTCAAATACAGTGGACACGCGGTATACCAGATCCTGTCTAATCTGAGGTCCTCTGTAATTCGACATGCCTATCACTGTTGATTGTATATAAACATTTTGGCAAATCTTCACTCACATAACGCATAATTCGACAAATTGTTTTTGTAAGTTTTATAGTACTGATGATATTATTTTTATAATAAAATATTTTAGAAGTGGTAGAGCCACGATGCAGTCGAATACTTTGTTAAAAATGGCATATTATTTGTCTGTAGCATGAATGGGCCGGCTCGCACGGGGAAGTACCACGCTCCCGCAGAAAACCAGCGTCTGAGTGGTAGCTAAGCTACCGCGCTTCGTCTAGTGAGCGGTTGAGTTTCAGAGGTCCAAACCTCCTGCTCCCCCTCCTCCCCTCATCTTCCCCTCCTGATCTCTCCCTCCCCCTCCTATAATGACACTTTCCTTAATAGCCGGCATCGCTTCTGCACCGCCTATGGCACTGCAAATGTCTATGGGCGGCGTTGATTGCTTTCCATCGGGTGACACGCTTCCTGCTCGTTTGCCTTCCTATCCTATAGGTATTGCAGAAGCATTGCCGTCCTTTGAGGAATGTTTAAGCTTGTTTTTTGAAGGTTTCAATGTCTCATCGGCAAATTTAATCTACTGGAGTTTAGTCGGGAACATGACCCATATTGGATTATAAGCAGGTCTAGAATATTCGCCGACACGTTCGCTCCGAGCCAACAAAGTTGATTATCGCTTATCAGTTCCTAGAAACATTCGAAACAATAACATCACTATGTCAATACACCGAGCTCGGTGTGCGCAAGCGAGTTTAGACCGTCGCGTCACCATTATCGGTTATCCGGCTGATGGCTACAGCCATCGTCTCCCTAACCCAGATCCATTCATTTGAACAATAAGTTAACTGTGAGCAATTGTGGGGAACGAGTGGGTTTCTAAAAGTGAGAATGGGGGAAGAAAGTTAAATTAATTGTTTCAGTGCCGATGAGAAATTGCCACGCGATAGCGCTGCACAGTTTTTGTACTATCATCCAAATTTGAAACCCCAATCTCGAACAAAATAGTGGAAGCCAGTCACCATCCCAGAAATGATAGGATTTATTGCCTGTAAACTGAAAATGGGCATCACAAGGAGGTCAAATATTTGTGACATGCGTAAATAACATCAAAAACAAAAGATTTTTTGGCATTGGTAAGTATACATGAGTAAAAATGGCACTAAGACGGGTAAGTTTAGGGTGTCTGGTGGTTGGATTAGGTTTCCAGACATAAATAATATTCAATAAATTTTAACAAGAAGACAAGTGTGGGCACACTCTTGATGCAGATTGATGCAGTGACGTCGGGATGCCGTTAACCTCGCGGACTAAGATAATCAGCAAGTTAACTGATTGTACGACCTATAATCTAATTCTCCCACGGAACACGTATGTATATTAAGATGAATTCACGAAAAAAAAGAGAAACGTTATAGGACGCTTGGAAGATGTGAAATATTGACGACGACTTGGTCTCTACCGTATATTCATAGCCAGCCACGTAAGTGACCCGTGGAGACAACGTCTAGATCTCAATCAATCAATCTGGGACGTCCACGCCCCGCATACCACGCACAGGGGTGTGGGTTCGAGCCTCGGGGATGAACCCCACTGTTCGTGCAGCAACTCAATGGGGTAACCACCCACCGGCTCTAGGTGCCGTGTTCCTAGCGGCTTTTGGGCGACTTCGGACGTCTAGATATAGATCTAGACGTCCGAAGTCGTCCGAAATCCTAGTATATGGTAGATGGTAGATGGTGTGTCGGGCTGATTTCCGCAACTCGACGCCATCATGCGCCTATTATGCGTGTTGTCGGAATGGATAGCTCCTATTCTATCCACCCCAGCTCCTCAAAGAACTGCAGCAGCCTCTTTAGTCTACCTACAGCATCTTCAAGGGACCCGAGTGCACCCAGGTATCTGACCCGTTAGTTGGCTAAAAAATCTTAGTATTTCACTCCAATAAGATAAGATGTTTCACATCAAAAAGTGTTTCCTCCCTCTCTGCCAATTTTCATACATTTGTAATATGTACGCAGTGTAAGAGAAGCGAAGCGAATGCTAAAATATATTCGATATTTCCCGTAGTTATTGGCGTGTTGGTCATCGCGTTATCTCCAGGGTAACGTGGCTCCTGCGGTCGGGATTTACCCGCGGTTACGATTTAATCGGAAACATTGTCCATCGTTATAAATATCATAAAACAATAGATTAGTCACGTACGGCTTTGCTAATACATCGTAAAATAGTGTTCTTATGTCGATATGAGGGGCCACGGGATGTGGCGGATATGTTTAAATAAAACTGTTTGAAAAACCATTATTTATTTTTATTTTATTTTTTTTTATTTATTTACGCCTCACGCAGAGACCACAGAGCCCCATCCACTACCATTCATCGCAGCGAAACGGCTCTCCATTAGTCGCTTCTCACCCTCGTGAGAACAAATTAGGCATATTAAATTCGCTTTTTAGCGAATCCAAAAAAAAAACATTATTTTAATGGTAATTGCAGTGTTATTTCTAGTTAAGATTTCTGAATGATCGATTTGCTTGAATTTCTGACAATTAACTATTAAATTACAATTATATAAATGGAATGAAGCGTTACAATGAATGAATGAATGAAGCGTGGACAGTCAGAATTTCACTAAGCTAATACCGCGTAAAGGAAAACCGGAAAAATATTATAATAATGTGTGTTTATTTAAGGAGGATATTTTATGGGATAGGAAAGCAAACGAGCATGCGTGTCGATGGAAAGCAATCAACGCCGACCAAAGACATTCGCAGTACTATAGGCATTGCAAAAGCGTTGCCGACCTTTAGGGAAAGTGTAGACTTGTTTTTTGAAGGTTCCAATGTCGTATCGGTTCTGAAACACCGCTGGAGGTAACTGGTACCACAGGGTAGTGGTGCTTGGAAAGAAGTTCCTAGGAAAACGCACCGTACTGGATCACCACTCATCCAAATGTTGAGGATGACACTTTTCAAATAATATGTGGAAACAAATAGTCTAATTCTTACGGATAAAATGACCTTCAGCATCATTCCACCAAGTGACAGCCACTTACACAAAAAATATCAAACACACACTACCACTCTTCCACGATGTATACGACACGTGATTCACCTTAACACAAGGCATCTATCTACAGGTATAGAATAGAATAGAAAAGAATAGAAAAACTTTATTTATGACACCTTTTTTTTACAATAACTAAAATTAAATCCTTAATAATATTCTATATACAAATAAATAAATCGTAGAAATATAATAAAATAATTAGTAGTAAAATAGTAGAATCTATGTATATACTTCTTATATCGGTAGTATTCCGTAGAGTTTACTACGTCTGTGGAGTATGCTTAATGCTGTTGGTATTACTGACAACAGTGAGAAGGTGGAATGTTGCTGACTTTTTTTCGGTAAGAATTAGATTAGATATTTTCACCTATTTTAGAAAACACATTATTATTTCTCTGTTCTTGTAAAATTCTGACTGTCCACATATTCCGGATATAAAATATATTAAATAGTACTGAAAAGGTTTAAAAGCACACAGGGAAATTATCCTACATTGACGTATTAATTAATTATAATTTAATAATATACGATTTACACAGGCACAATGACGCACGCGTCCTGTCTAATTGATGTGTTGACGTCATTGTTTTTAGGAATCGTGTACACTGAACAAAACAAGAGATAATATACACAAGTAAACAAGTAATATACAAAAAATATTTAAAGTCAAATCCTACTTTTGTATCCTGCTAAATATCTTACATAATAGAATTTAATTTCGCCCATATAAAAGTAGAATAAATTAATTAAATTTAATTAATGAATTAATATTTGAAAAAATTGTATTAATGTTATATTATGTCATCCACCACAAGTTTAAAATAAATTATTTGAACTTGAGTGGATGAACGATAAAGTATTTTTTTAACGCTTGAAAAATGACCAAGATATATAAATATAAGAGTGTGAACTTATAGTAGTAGTAATTAGGAATGGGTGTCTGTTTTTGACAAATTAACGGGTTTACAACATGAGTCTAGATATGTGGGTGTCATGAATGACGTAATGAACTCACCGTAGGCGGGCGGACGCTGCAGGGCATCGTAGGGCGCGCACCACGACCCCATCACCACGTTCTGTCCGTAGAGGGCGCCACCGACGCCGCCCACGCCGCTCACGCCGCCCACGGCGCCCACGCTACCACCTCCTGCTGACGATACAATAAAATCATCATCATATCACAATGAGACGAAAGAACAGCGGGTCACCTGGCGGTAAGTGATCATCGCCGCCCACAGAAATCCACAACGCCAGAGGCATTTCAGATGCGTTGCCTTTTGCCAACACATACCTTGGTCTTTGAATGCCCCCAAGTCGTATGTAAGTGAGTACACCGCAGGTGGTAAATCATTTCTGCAACTGCGACTAAATCGGACGGTGGTGGAGGATTGCTTGTCCAGACATATTTTTATCAAAATCATATATACAAGTATAGCCTTCGAGAAAGTACAAGAATCTTTAATGCATCTGTGATCCGATATGTTCTTTAATGCATCTGTGATCCGGACGACGAAACAGCGTCATTCGGATCCACCCACAACACCAACACTCACACGCACCCCGGCTCTAGCCGAGCACGTAGAGTAGGGACACTTCTCGGTCGGTTCTCACCCCCTAGACCTTAGGGTCTATAGGACTAATAGGGACTATAGTTATTTAAGTTCAATCCTCCCCTTCAAGTTTAACGTAGAACCATGACGAATTTAAAATCAGCACACACACATATGTGTACCTCCAACATGGCGTCAGGCCGATGGAGTCTGCGATTTGCGCAGATTCCCAATTATATTTTACTTGGCCCTGAATTCGATAAAGCTGTTAAAGCCAATAGGCTGCCAGCATTAACATCTTCGAATCAAATCGGAACCGAAATTTAAAAGTGGATCTTAGGGCAGCGCTTCTCAACCTTGTTCCGCTCCCGTACTCATTAATAAAACTTTAATTACGAGTAAGTACTCCCAATGGGATGTGAAAATTATAGTTGTATTATCGAGCTGACAAACGGGTAAATGTTACAATTTGATTATAAAATAAATACATATTAATAAATATATTTTTCCAAAGCAATATTTATAATCTATATTTTAATTATTGCTATCGATATAGACAACATTTAGTTTTAGTATTTTTTTTAACATCCCATATACCTATGTCCAACTGCTGAGCACGGGCCTCTCCATCTCTGGAGGAGCGGACGTTAACCCACCACGCTTGTCCAATGCGGATTGGTGGGGTTACCAGACTCGTAATAAATATTTGTAGTACATACATATATTTATTCCGATGCGGGGATCGAACCATTGACCGCGACCATTGACTCCGCGGGCCGAGGGCCCCGCGACTGAGCCAGTTGGTCGTATAGTTCTAGTATATATCTCATATATGTCATTTCATATGTTACATGAAATGTCATATATGAAGAAAAATAATGATTCAATATCGCTCTATAGACATATCTTAGTGATGTTTGGAAAGATATTATTGAAGGTAGTTTAAATATGATTTAAGGAAATATCAGGTTGATATTTGGAAAGAAATTTGAGAGGGTAGTTTATACTAATTCTATTATGGACCGTCCGTTTTAAATCTATTATGGGACCAAATGAGCAACGTGGATTCATTAAAGGCAAAAGGTTGATATTAATTTGCAGAATGATTGCAGAGGGACAGAGATTGACTTGATCTGTAGGTACAGCTTTCGAGGAAAGACCGTTATGATAGGTTGAAATATGTATGTATGATTAATTAAGCTTTGGATATATATTTTCACGTGTTCCCCAACGTTATATTTTTGGCCCACTATTTTACCTAGCCTTATGCTGATAAAAAATCGGAGGCAGTCACGAGGACTGCCGACAAAAGTGAAAACTTAACTATTAAATGCTGCTATTAATACAGCATGTTGCTGACGCGACTCACAAAATTTTATCCATCCATGAAGCGTCCAACGCACACCCACAATCGTTATATACAATGTGTTGGCGTGATGCGTGTACGTAGGCAGCTGCGCGCGCATTACCTATGTTTAAAGTATGCTTAAGTATTAGCATGTTGATGACGCGAACCCATATTTTTTTCCCTATCTAGAGTCGTGTAACGCGGTTACAGAAGTTTTCACTTCAAAAAAATGTTATGAATGAGTTTTATATATTGGAAAAGGATCTGTAAATATGTACAATTAATCCTCTAACAACAGGGTATATATATATATATATATATATATATATATATATATATATATATATATATATATATATATATATATATATATATATATATAAATCAATAAATGCTTAAAAAGTTTATATGTATTATATAATCAAACACTTGATTGTCCGTGAAATTAATTTAATTTTAAAACTCATGGAAATATGGTATATGGTGAAACGTAAGAATAGATTGTATTTGTTCATACCTACATTAATGTGATAAACAACAAGTTTTAAGCAATAATTATACGTATATTTACGTATTAACTGCATATAAACTAATTACACAGTTGTACACGCGATAGCGCGTCGGTGCGCGATAACACACGATAACTCCGCGAGATACCAAGCTCGGCCCGCCCGCTTATCTGCCACCTATAACAAAGGAGGAGACATTGTCCCATTGTTTGCACACAATATTGCGACAGCCGATTTGTTAATTGTCGTACGTAGGTAGCAGCATGTCCTGCCGAATGTTGCAGGCTCAGAGTTTTGTCACCGCTATCTAAAGTCGCTGTGCGTTATGAAATCCGATAGTGCGGCCGCTCGACAGACTGGCGCGTTGACAAATAGCCACACGAACAGTCGCTGACTGCGCCGAATCGCTCGCCGCTAATTCCATATCAACGTTAAGATAAGCGAGATATTTGTGACGAGTTTGCTCCGAATGGAACGGAATCAAACACCGCCAATGTCACAGTACTATCGCGGTTGCTACAAAATGTTGTACTAAAAGGTTAGGTTACAAATAAACGTGTAGAAGGAAGGTTGTTAACTGGGTGCTGAACTTGGAATGAGAAGTATACGAAGATTTTGCTTTTCGAAAAGATAAATTAAAACTTACCACAGAATTCTTACAAACATACACACACACACACACACACACATCTACACACATACAGATCATCATCTTTAATAATTTATCATCTTACTTAATCCATTTTTATTATCAATAGTGTTTTAATCTATTTTTTTTCTTTGTCTACTGTTTTGATATTTATGTTATAACACTTATGTATTATTTGCGAAAGGAAGAGCCTAGTTTCCCACAACACAGGGTATCCTAGTGTGGGATCTAGTATCCTGTAACATATGTTAACATTTTAAAAATAAAGATATATTATATTGAATTTTAACAGATATTTTATTTGCAATTACTGAGAGCTTGTAGTCAAATGAACGCGGTTGTAACGATATCCATTTTATTTATCACACTAAAAACAGTTTTAAAAAAATCCAATAATGTACGAATAGAAGAAGTAAGGACAATCCAAAATGAGTCAAATTATTTTTTCTTTTCTGTGATGGCAATTACTCACAACTATTATGCCAGTGTCAATTGAAATACAATAATATCAAGTATTTTGAAATAAGTCATATTGTTACGTTACGTCTTGTTACAATGGTGGCTATTCTACTAAAACTTTCTATGGACTTTTTCAGTCGACAAAAGTAACGATAGACGCTTTTATTTCATATTATTTCACTTATACGCCTTAATCGAACTATATTGTCTAATACGCCACCACAATCAAACATATAACTGATGAGAGAATATAAGATTATAAAAATGAAATAAAAACAAACAGTGACCTAGTACTGATGTAAATTGGCGGGAAAAGACGAGTCAAATTTGATTATATTATTAATCATTTGGCCACAGATTATATACATAACATTAAAAGTGTAATATAAAAATATTTGTACCTCTCACATTGAAGATTTACCGTGACTATCCAAAATTTATTATATATTATATATTCAATGTATAAACCTTTCAATAAAAAATAGTTCCGTGTGTAGAGCACAAACTCACGAAAGGTAACAAATACCACGTTGGATGTAAGGAACCAACCTGCGAGCATCGCGATGTTCTGCAGCCAGCTGGCCGGCAGCTGGAGGGATTCCATGAGGGATTTCGGTGTGATCGACGGTTAGAGGTCGCGGCACAGGAGCTGGCGGTCAGAGGTCAGATAGCGCACTGAGGGCCCGCGCGGCGTTCGCTCGGCCTCTTATCGCCTCTGATTCAGCGCGTCCGCGGCCGCGGCCCTCCGCTGTTGCGTTACAAGTCATGTGCTAATGCGCGCCCGGCCGTCCATCACCGCTCGCTATATTTTAATGTCCATCGTTGATTTATAGATCGACTGTCGATATTTTGTAATTTCTTGAAGACAGAACGGACAGAAGACGGACGAAGAACGGCCGCCAGTGACACCGTACACCCGCAACAATCCACTGGATAACGTCAGCTCACCTCAAACTTGCGGGGAATTACCGCAATCCACAAACTAAGTGGATAGATTGTGGATAGTAGTGGACGCTGCTCTCCATTTACTGATATTTGCTACCAGTCTTTTCTCACCAAATGCTCTATCTAGCTCTAATCTACGCCGAAAATAACACGGAGGATAACTTAAATAATATATGATTGAATTATTTTTGTTTTTTTTTCACACTTTGTAATTCCTAGAATTATGATTTTCATCAAGTTCCATCTTACTGAACGAAGTGATGAATAAATGCAGGTGGATATAAAAAACACATATAATTATGTCCCCATATGCGGACATAATGATGACCACGATTCTATTGTATTACACGACTTAGTTGTTTTTAATTTTATTGTATTGTATGTGTATATGTCAGTATGAATGTCGTCACTGTAGTCCGCGATCTGGCCACGTCGGTTCTTGCTGAAAACTAGCGCCAGGTGCTGAACAAGAACCATTTTATGACACTTGTTAGGTTCTTGACACTTTATGACACTTGTTATATTAAAATTATTCTATTTTTATTTCTATCCTCAGATATTTTTATATATATTCACGCCTATCCCCGCAGGGGTTGGCAGAGACCACAGAGCTCCGTCCGCTACCAACCATCACAGCGAAACGGCTCTCCTTTAGTCGCTTTTCGCCCTTGTGAGAATTAGGACGTTATAATATTATTAAGGTTTTATTTTAGTTAATGTAAAAAAGGTATCATAAATAAAGTTTTTTTATTTCTATTTCTATCCTCAGATATAAAAGAGTATTTACAGAGAGAGAAATCCTAGAATATATTTGTTAACCCTGTCTAAATGTTTCTATCGCGCATCTAACCTCCATTGAACATTGATCGCTCCCGTTTTAATATAAGCCACCCATAGCGGCTCGCATTGATCTCTCATATCCAATAAACGCATTTGTTCACTGATAAACAATGTCAATATTAACTATCTAGAAAACTTACAATTGCAGTAATTGAATATTGATAAGGACTAAAGCTATAAAACATATTATTATATGTGGTTCTATTCTAATGTTTTATCTGTAATTTGCCGCTAATACCATAGACTTTAGCGAACCGAATTCTTGTCTATGGCCTATGCGCCGCCTCATGTCACGTGATATGTGACGTATGATTTCCCGGCAACGTGAGTCTGTTATCCGCATATAACCTTAAAATGTATGTACGTGTAATTATATATATTATTATATTAAAAAAAAGACTAAAAATAATTCTTTTTAAAAAACATTACAGCTTTTTTTATTTGGGATAGAAAGGGAAAGGAACTGGTGTGTTACTTGATCCAAATCAATCAACGCCGCCCATAGACATCAGCAGCGCCATAGATTTGCTTTTTTTTTTTTTAAGTTTCAATGTAGTCGGTTCCACAGGGTAGTGATGCGTTGAAAGAAGTTGTATACACATACAGCGTGTTATTAAAAGCAATATTAACGTTACGAGATTCTATTCTGTCGGAGTAATGCAATAAAACATTTAAGCTTATATTTGTTTTTTTAGAGTAAACACATATATAATGGCTGGAAAATTTAAAAATCTGTTTTCACTCTCAAAACTTAATTCAATGATAGTTTTAGGAAATAAATAATTTAATGCTAACCGATATAAATTGACCGCATTGTATCATTCCTAGAACATTATTACTTGAATTGCACATTGTGAAATGTTACATTACCGATTTATCAATACTGTTACATGCTGTACGAGATATATTACCTGAATATAGTGTGTGTTCAATGCTGACTGAACAACAACGAATAGAAAAATGGTTTCTATACTTAAATAGTTGTATTCGTGAGCCGTGTATTCCAATATGAAAAATTTCTCCGTTTTTTCTTAATCTTAAAAATACTTCTTTCTAAAACTAAAGTAAGCATGGTTTTTTTTTAAAAATCTCTCAAACTATGAAAGAAAATCAGATTTTTTTGTTCCTATGGAATTTGAATCGAAAATAAAAAAAAGTCTTTATTTATTAGAACTTTTTTATAAATACAATAACTAAAATTAAAACCTTAGTAATATTATAATATACAAATAAATAAACAAAACAAAATTAAATAATTTTAATCTAATAAAAAAAATGTCATAAAATAGTTCTAGCTCAGCACTCTCATCTCATTCGCTCACACGGGCTTACGTATTCTGATAATTAGTCCAACGATATAATTTATGGGTTATTGACATCGATTTTTCTCCATCTCATATTGTGATATATACACTGTTCGAAGTCCTTTAGGATTTCTATTTAATTTTACCTATTAGATTAGGTAAGGTTAGGTAGGTTTGTAAAAAAATTTACGTCAGAAATTTCATCTAAAGTAGTAATCATTGATAAACCTAGCATTTCACTAGTATTAATTTTAGTTTTCATTTCCTTTCTTTTGCGTGACACGAGTAAAACGGAATATGTCTTAATAGATTTTTTTATGGGATAGGAGGGCAAACGAGCAAGCATGTCGCATGATGGAAAGCAATTAACGCCGCCCATAGATAAGCGCGACACCGCAGGAGTCGCGGAAGCGTTGCCGGCCTTTCAGGTATGTGTAGGCTTGTTTTTTGAAGGTGCCAAGGTCGTATCGGTTCGGAAAGACCGCCAAAGGTAGCTGGTTCCACAGAGTGGTGGTGCGTGGAAAGAAGTTTCGAGAGAAGCGCACTGTAGTAGATCGCCACTCATCCAGATGGTGAGGATGAAACTTTTTTTTGCAATCGGCAAAACGCTTTGCCCATTAGCATCCATTTTTTCGTCTTCAACATTCAAGTAGATACACATGCGAGTTTTAAGCGCTTGGTGTAGGTATGTCTGCTACCCCTTGAAAATATTCACTTTTAATCTATGTTCACTTTCATTCATTTAAAAAGATACATGCTCTTTTATCATGTATAAAATGTTGTATTATCATTTATAATAATGTAGTAGTGGTGGAGCTACGCTGCAGACGAATACTTTGTCAAGAATGGCATAATATTTGTCTGTAGCATGAATGGGCCGGCTCGCCCACGGAAGTAACACACTCCCGCAGAAAACCGGCGTCTGAGTGGTAGCTTAGCTACCGCGCTTCGTCCGGTGAGCGGTTTAGTTCCATAGGCCCAACTCCACTTCCCCTCCTCCCTGCCATAGTGAGATTTTCCTTAAAGGCCGGCAACGCTTCTGCACTGCCTATGGCCTGTGGATGTCTATGGGCCACACGCCTACTCGTTTGCCTTCATATACCATAAAAAACTTGTTACAGACTTTAAAATGTTAAGTTTATATTTAAAATAACAAAAATAAATAACCATTAGACACGTTACTGAGACAAATGCTACATAAAAAAATATTTGAAACAATCATTAGTACTTATACCTAGGCTTACCATAATTACGAAGAGCCAAACCGGGACGCAGAAGAGGAAGAGGCTCATTTTCATTTTGCTTTTCGCTTAATTTGTGTTTTTCATATTTGAAGTGCAATCAAAATTATTCTATCTTTGGCGCGGGTGGCACGGGCGGCGCGGCGAGGCGCGGGGGAACGATTGGCTGGGGTTGCGGTGCTGTTCAAGTTTGACCGGGACGCCGGGACTGGGATCTCAAACCGGGACTATCCCGGTCAAACCGGGACGTATGTTAAGCCTACTTATACCTATAATAAAAATCCTATGCGATATTAAAGTGTAGAAACAGTAGTAACAATAATATTCGTATTGAAAGAGTATTGCTGCTTTAAATTTGTCCCGTGCATGCATTTGTCACGTGCAAATGCATTTGTCCCGTGTAAAGGATTGACTTAATAAAAACGTTCGATGAGAATCGCTAGCGCCTGTGTCCGAGTCTAAACTTAATAGAATCGCTAGCGCCTGTGTCCGAGTACACACTTAATAGAACCGTTTGATTAGAATCGCTAGCGCCTGTGTCCGAGTACACACTTAATAGAACCGTTTGATTAGAATCGCTAGCGCCTGTGTCCGAGTCCACACTTAATAGAACCGTTTGATTAGAATCGTTAGCGCCTGTGTCCGAGTCTAAACTTAATAGAATCGTTTGATTAGAATCGCTAGCGCCTGTGTCCGAGTCTAAACTTAATAGAATCGTTTGATTAGAATCGCTAGCGCCTGTGTCCGAGTCTAAACTTAATAGAATCGTTTGATTAGAATCGCTAGCGCCTGTGTCCGAGTCTAAACTTAATAGAATCGTTTGATTAGAATCGCTAGCGCCTGTGTCCGAGTCTAAACTTAATAGAATCGTTTGATTAGAATCGCTAGCGCCTGTGTCCGAGTACACACTTAATAGAATCGTTTGATTAGAATCGCTAGCGCCTGTGTCCGAGTCCACACTTAATCCAATTCCTTCTAACAGATGGTACAAATGCGCGCATTATCCTATTGCAAGGAAAATTGTATCTTTCTGGGAAAAACATCCGATAGTGAATCACGTGTTGTTGTTCTTTTGTGGTTTGACGACATTGTTAGCGATAGTCGTATGGAGCGGTAGACGGTGACCACTCGAATACGATAGTGACGGTGCGAGCTTAATATAATACGATTATCAACGCCGCAAACTGAATTTGTGGTAAAAATTCTTTGCGCTCCAGCATTTGCTCAGGTTTGGAAATACAATAAAATATTTGGTCTACATGATACCTAGATATATTCTGGTGTATAATTAGAGTGACCATACGTCCCGTTTCGAACGGGACTATCTCTTTTTCGGCCGCCTGTCTCGTTGTACACAAACAAAAATCCGGGATCCACCAAATAGTCGCCGTTTTCCGTAACCGCGCGGAAATTTAGAATTAGCAACAAACACGAGCTATATAACTATAATATGTTGTACGTAACTTAATAATAATTACTGTTACAGAAACTTTGCTTTCATGAAGCTGATGATTTATTATTATTTTTCATAATTTCTAATAAGGGAGGGTGTGCCGGGATCGTAGCAGACGGAGCTCTGTCGTCTCTGCCAACCCCTGCGGGGGATAGGCGTGAATATATCAAAAAAAATTCTAATAATAAAAAAAATAATTATAATTAATGTGGAATTAATCAAAATAAAGAATGTGGACATTCAAATGCCTTACCTAGCCAAGAAAATTAATAAGTGTTTTTTGTGCTGTCCACAATCCACTTCATCCAGCACAAAAAACACACATTATTAATTTTCTCTTATTGTTTTGCTTGTCGCGGATCTCGAGTAGGTAAGGCTTTTGACTGTCCACATAGTGATGGATTTCCGCAAACTAACGCCTGACTCCATTAATAACCAAAACAAATAAAATAATAAAGTTGTGTTTATTTTCATCGTGAACTTGCGTATATAGACCTACTTAACAACTAAGGGAAGAGCCTAGTTTCCCACAGCACAAGGAAACATAGTGTGGGATCTATTGTAAAAATATGTAAAATTGTCAAAATAATGTATTATTATTCTCTATCCTTGATATGGTTTGTTTGTAGCCCGCAGGAATGCCTACAGGTTTAACTTTTAAAATTGTGATGTGTCTACGAGAGTATATCAGGACATGTTTACAACTCCGGCACTCCACAAACAAACAATCGTAATGTTTAGTGATTGTTTTCGGGGTACATATTTCCTCGTGCGTTTCCTGTATCATAAGAATATGAAATATGCACTTTATTTACAGCTTTCGAAGCGGTCAAATCATGCATTTCTAACCCATTTTTTCCGACGTAATGACTAGAAATGTATAATTTAATTCATTTCCACCATCATAAATTTTGCATGTAGTATGTTAGTGCGTTGCCAAGTAAAAAAGTTTGAAAACTGCTGGATTAGAATATATACTACTAGAATATGTACACACACAACAAAAATAATAAAATAAAAACAATTTAATTTTGCTGGAATACAAATTCCACCGCGACTAAGAGACCATCTTCTTCTACGCTTCTTCATTAGAATCTTAATTTGGATGAGAGATGGGATGGAAAACTGAATCACGCAAAAGCAGGAAGGGGTAGGTTAAAGATGTGAAATTAGTTAGTGGAGTCAGGGTCTTGTGAGTAGATACATTCGATGTCATCTAAGTGTCCTATCCCATAAAAAAAGTGTCTAACCGTATGTGTCGTGGTGAGCGTGGTGGTGGTGATGCCACACGTTCTGGTGCGGGAAGTGCGCGTACTGCTGCAGGCGGGCGCCGGGCACGTAGCCCAGCCCGTAGCCCTCCGCCTCGCCGCCCCCACCACCGCCGCCTCCGCTGCCACCGCCGCCGCCCACGCCCACGCCCACGCCCACGCCGAACGCGCCGCCCGACGCGCCGCCACCGCCGAACATGGCGCTCACTGCTGCATCTCACGCAACAACACCCCCTGAGAACAACAGACGTATTCATATAAACTCGATTCACAAACAAGGTCAGAAGAAGAAGAAGGAAAGAAGTCAAACTTACTTTGCTAAAATCCGCGAACACTAATCAAAAAAATAATAATGTGTGTTTGCAAAGAAGTGTATAGAGAATTACAATTGTAATTCAACTAATCTACTCTATAACTCAACTCTCCACACTTGTCTTGTGACTTGTAAGAGTCTACTACTACACCTGAGGATGCCTCGTGTGGAGGCGAAACGTCTAGTGTTTATAGAGAAAAGTAATATTGTCAATTTGCGAAGAAGTGTATAGAGAATTACAATTGTAATTCAACTAATCTACTCTATAACTCAACTCACCACGGTTGTATTTTTCAGTCTACAACACCTGTCTCGTGTCGAGGCGAAACGTGTTGTATTTATAGTGAGGGTAGTGTGTATTTGGCATTGTCAGCGTTGGTGACCATAGTGATGAGCTGGAGGATTTGCTGTCGGCCGTTTCTCGGTAAGAATTACATTTGTAATTCTCTATAAACGTCTTCGTAAACACATATTATCGTTTTTACTGATTTGTGTTCGCTGATCTTAGCAAATTGAGTATAACTGTCGATCCTTGTAATGTATTTTTGCAAAGTAACACCTGGAACTAACATTTAGTTCTTGTCTTATATGTATGCAATAAATATAAATGTTTGTTGAGAGTAAAAAAACTAGTAAAGAAATATACTGTGGTGGTGGGCTCACGCACCATTAAATTTTAATTCGAAAGAAAAAGAACCTCCCGCATAATGTTGTTAAATTATCCATTAAGAATGTTCGCGATAGCAACGACCAAGTACACGCGGCATGTTATTAGCACGTTATTAATAGTGCGTATGTATACCACCACCTGCGTAAAGATCGCAGCCACCAGTTCACTCCAGCCCCACCATTAGTTTTCGCATATTTATAACGCCGATAGTGTTGCCTTGTGTTTTTCACAAATTACCAGATCACCGCGTGTGAGCACTTAGCTTAAATAACCAGCAGGCTATCGAGAACTCGATTGGCTATCAACTTATTATCACCGTGCACCTTTCCACGGAATATATCTACGCAAGTGTACACTATTCCCATCTTTATATAAAATCCAATTATTATTTGTAGATGTACATGATGAAAACAATACATGAAGCTTTGGAAAGGAAAGGAATCATCATCATCGTATCATTATAGCCGCGGGTGGGCCTTAGCCTGGTTCAGTAAATTTTTCCATCCAGCCCCTCACACCGATTGCCTTTAAGTCGTCCTCGACTTCATCTAGCCACCTGGGCTTGGTAAAGGAATGAAGATGAATATTAGTAAGACGCAAGTGATGGTTTTTGAAAGGTAGGACACTACGACGCAGTGTAAGGTGCTGACTGCAGGAGAAACAGTTGAGCAGGTGAATGAGTTTGCATGTTTGGGGTCATTGTTTACAAAAGATCGAAAATGTGGTGACATTCAAAGAATCATCGCAGAAGAGTCATGAAAGCATATTGAATGCGGTAGAAATGAGAGCATTAAGAAGTATGTGTGGGGTAACTTTCAATGATAGAATAAGAAATGAAGATATAAGAGAGCGATGTGGAGTAAAAGAAGGTGTTGTGACAAAAGTTGAGAAAGGGATGCTTAGATGGTTTGGGCATATAGAGAGGATGGATGAAAGACGACTGGCAAAAGAAATTGACGTTGCGGATGTGGATGAAAAGGTCGGTAGGGGAAGACCACGTAAAACATATCTTGATCAAATTGCCGAAGTTTCTAAGAAAGGCCATGTCAAGAGTACTTTTAACCGGCACGCTTGCTAGACGAGAGTAATGAGTGTGGAAGAAGCAAGGAAAGTATGCCGAGATCGTAGTGGATGGAGTTCTATGGTCTCTGCCTACCCCTACGGGAAACAGGCGTGACGATATGTATGTTTGTATTATGTGTACACTGTGGAAAAGTGGTAGTGTGTGTTTGATGTTAGTGATAGAATTTACTTCGTAATTTTTTTGGTAAGATTTATATTTATTCTGTAATACCACTTCTTTTATTAAAATACACTTATTATCTTTCTAATTAGAATTCTGACTGTCCACATACACAAATGCCTAATTTGTTATTTTTAAAACAAAAGGTACAGTTACAGACCACAGATTAAATAAAATATAAGATAACGAACATGCAAAATAATTTAACGTAAACCTGATTACAACTATACACAACTATTACAATTAATATTTAACAAAAACAATATGAGGGACTTATGATTTCATTTATACATATGTATAATTAGGTAGACAAACACAAATAAAAGAAAATTAAGACAGAAACAAAAATTAAGATAAATATGTAAAACCATAAAGATAAATTTTAAAAGAATTTAAACTTATTAATGGCGTCAGTCGTTACTTTGCGGAAATCCATCACTATGTGGACAAGTCAAAAGTTTTACTTAGCTAAGATCCGCGACAAGCAAAACAATGTTCCGAAATGTTCGGTTTTTTTCGGTTGTCTTCCGTAGAGTCTACTATACCTGAAGATGCCTCGTTTTGGGGCGAAACATGTGTCGTTTACAAGATGGAAAAGTGGTAATGTGTGTTTGGTGTTGTGTGAAGTGGTTGTTGGGTGGAGAATTGATGGCCGATTTTCGGTGAGTTTTTGGTTTAAGTTCCAAATAAATCCTCTTCATCCAGCAGAAAAACACATATTATTAATTTTCTGTTATTGTTTCGCTTGTCGTGGATCTTAGCTAAGTAAAACTTTTGACTGTTCACAGAATTTAAACTTGTAATAAAAATATCTGTGTGAGCACATATACAATTATAGCTTCTACACATTTTGATTCATTAACCTGAACTTCTGATTTGAAACGAAAAAGATGAAGCTATTGTCAGAATGAGATACTTCAAAACGCCTATTTGTCGCTTATACCCGATATGGAAGTAGAACAGAGTCCCAACGCGAGCGATCAGTTTAGCAAAGAGGCACGCTTTGTTAATCACGGCCGATTGCTGCGCGGCGTAGATATGGCTACTGGACGAGATATGGCACGCGCTGCTATTGTCGAACAAGGTACACTTGGTTGGGCCTATGAAGCTCTTATTGCGTGAGTGGTAACGATCAGTTCGAGTTGGCAACGTTGGCGGGCTGATAGCGGACGTCGTTCGTGGAAGGTTGTCGCCACAGTGACTCGGTTACCTAATGCGGTGGGCGAGGTTGCGACAGGTGGTCGGGTGGATGAGTGGACTGTGGACAAACTGCGCCGCTAGTGGGCGCCTGCGCACTCTTCGAAACGTCATCGTTCGCGCCTGTAATTGTTCCAATACTAAATCGATTCCAAAACTGTCTACGTCACAATCTTCGCTGTAAACAAGTGTGGTGTAAAGACCATCACGTCTCATAGTTTAAGCCGTGCATCTCGCTTATACGCAGTACCTACATGTCCGCTCTAAGAAGTTGATATAATTAAACTGATCTTTAAAATTATTTATAAAATATGACAAATTACTTATCTATTTTATAACTACCTACAATAGCAACCTTTAGCAGTTATTTGCGAGGAAAGAAAAACCTCGAAAAGACTAGAGTCAAAAGAGAAAACAGTATAGACATTAGAAGGATTGGCAGTATTTTAATTTAACAATTGCTGAAGTTTTTAGAAAGGCCAGGTCAAGAGTACCTTTAACCGGCGGGCTTGCATGAGGAGAAGAATGAGTGTGGAGGAAGAAAGGCAAGTATGCCGAGATTGTAGCAGATGGAGATCTGTGATCTCTACCTACCCCCACGGAAGACAGACGACATGTATGTATACATGTAATTGTATCTATGGGACCTCTAAACACCAAACTGATTCTTAGATACTGAGCATATTTTTAAAGTCTTTTAAGTCTGTGAAGGGTAATATAGAATTTGATTCAGCACAATATCGAGCCTTAAAAATACTATAATAATATCCGAAACAAGATTCCGATAAATATGTCTGATTTGAGACGATGCATTAGATGACACACTTGCCTTTGCCTTGTTAAATAAAAAAACGGTTCTCGTATTTATTCACCGCATACATCCATTTAATTTTCAAACTAATTAACCAACGTCCAAGTACCAATCACCCGCAGAGCACCACTCTTACTGTAGACCATAAACCGGCCTTTAAAAGCGTAATAAACTATATAAAGACAGGTCGATAGCACCATACATGCAAGGCTGTATTCGCGCAACAGCGAATAAAGCCTTCCGTCGCAAATCTTCGCCCTCCGCCCTCCCGCCATAAATCACCCGAGGGTCGGAGGCGGCCGTTTTTTGGCCATAAATCGTACGTTTTAGCGGGGACGCTAATAGCAACAAATTTGGGCGCCATGTGCACGCTATGGGCTCCGAGCGCCGCGGTAATGCAACCCGCCGCCATAAATAGCGCACCATAAATAAAACAGCTGACGACTGTATCGCTAGTGGCGTAAGTGATGAGCAAGTATGCGTCGCGGTACCAACGACTCGCTGATAGTTGCTGCCTTTATTAGTATACGGACAGTAAACTAATAGGCAAAAATACCTCAGCATGGAGGGCTCTGCTGGGGCTGACGTTCATCCTCCCTTGCGGCTCATGGGATTCACTAAGCAAAATTTAATATACCTAATTTGTTGAAAAATGACGGCGACGTGGTCCGTCACCCGTCGCGTCCTGATTCCCACGAGGGCGAGAAGCGACTAATGGAGAGCCGTTTGTTGCGATGAATGTGAGAGGAAGGGTGGATGAGTGTGGAGGAGGTGGGGAGGGTGTGCTGGGATCATAGCGGATAGAGCTCTGTGGTCTCTGCCAACCCCTGCGGCGGATAGGCTAGATAATATATATAAAAAAATAACAAATAGACAACGTAAATTACTTTTGCCAGTCGCCTTTCATCCATCCTCTCTATGTGCCCAAACCATCTAAGCATCCCTTTCTCAACTTTAATCACGATACCACCTTTTAATCTACATCGCTCTCTTATATCTTCATTTCTTATTCCATCATTCAAAGTTACCCCACACATACTTCTTAATGCTCTCATTTCCACCGCATTCAGATCAAATCGTAGCAGATGGAGATCTGTGGTCTCTGCCATATCGTCATGCCCGTTTCCCGTAGGGGTACGGGAAACGGGCGTGACGATATGTATGAATGGCTTATACATTCGCAACGCCGGAGGGATCGCTTTACCCTATTTGGTGTTCACGAGGAAACTCCGGAGGTGGTAAATTGTTCCATATTTGCACAGTTTGTGGCAGAAAACTGAGACTAAATCGCACGGTGATACGGCCAGCCATCCAGGTGATGGGGATGAAACGTGGAACTGTGCGAAGATTAAATTCAACCTTAAGCTGATTACCAAACATTTATTCTCGATAACTGACTACCAATTGGCCCAGTGGCGGGGCTTCCGCTTACGAAGTCGATAGTAGCGGATTCGATTAATATATGTTTGGCCTAGATATTTCTATCTTTTTAATTTAATTCAACGTTAATTTCTTTCTTAAATAAAGTAATTTATATACATGTCGAGGACCAATTGGCTATGAAGGAGTTCTCGTCTACGGAGTCAATGGTCGCGGGTTCATCCCCAGCATCGGGTTAAATATATGTATGGCGTACAGATATTTATTCCGAATCTGGTAACCCCGCCAATCCGCATTGTACAAACGTGGTGGGTTAATGTCCGTTCCTTCAGTAATGGAGAGACTCGTGCCCAACAATGGGAAGTATTGGACGCTGTGGACAAAAATAAATATTCCCGAGAGACGAATTGACTTACTCATTTCTTGTCAGTAGTAATACTGCTATAATGGTTACCATCAGAGCCTTGTCTGTTTGTTTAGTTACTGGGTTTGGAATGTTAGGTTGAGCACTTAAAAAGGGGGTCAGCTGTAGCTGATGACCTCCAATCTCAAGACCTGATTCGCATTTGTCGATTATAAGCCACGTACCAGGGTCACTATCATCACGAATTAAGCACCAAATAATAATTATAGTGCGGTTGCCGATATGCGTCAGGTCATAGGAGCGGTAAATCATGCAGCCATCGACCGTGGAGATATGCTGACAGTCCCGACATTTATCGGCATGCCGGTGTTGAGTTGAGAGCAACGCGAGCCGGCGCGTCCGCGAGGGATGCGACATGTCTGCACATATATCAAACCCAAAATATATCTGACACTAACGAACTACGTCAATGTTCACTTCAGTTCAAATAATTTACAGCTAGATCCGGTGTCGGACTAACAGAGAGGGGAAGAGGCGACGCACCCCTGGCCATGGTTTTGGGGGGAGGCTTCTAAATGTCTAATACGGCGGTCCGCATCCGTAATCTCGGACCGCCGCATCTTGCAAAATATACCTGTATAAATAAAATAATATTTTATGTATAAGTCAAATAATATTTAATGTTTTAAAAAAAGAATCAAAGAGAATTTTTTGAAAACTTAAGACAGTCAGTGTAATTTTTAGCATTAATTTTATAATGTGTTTTTCCGTTGGGTTAAGTGGATTTATTTGGAACTTAAACCAAAAACTTACCGAAAATCGGCCATCAATTCTCCACCCACCAGCCACTATACACAACATCAAACACACATTATCACTTTCCATCTTGTAAACGACACGTGTTTCGCCCCAACACAAGGCATCTTCAGGTATAGTAGACTCTACGGAAGACAACCGAAAAGTCAGTAAGAAGACTTTGTTATTGTTTTGCTTGTCGCGGATCTTAATTAAGTAAAACTTTTGAGTGTCCATATAAAAAAGTAGCCGTTCTGATAGAACTTACATTGGCTAATCTACCAAAACCTTCTATGGACCTTTTCAATCAACTTAAAAAGTCACGATACACGCATTTATTTCATGTCACTTCACTTATATACATCTTAATCGAACTATAATATTTAATACTATATTATACTATTTAATACTATAATAATAATAATGTAAGATTATGAAATTGAAATAAAAACACAGCGTCACTCATGTAAATTGGCGGGAAAAGTTTAAATTTCTCTTTATATTTTTTTTAATTATATAATTATCAGGCAATGGCAGTAGTGGGTTAGAGCCACTTGTCGCATATCTATAAAACAGCCGCTCTTAAAAGTAATATACAAAGTAGTAATGGTTGTCTGTGGTAGTGAGTGTGCCTATGCAAATGGTCACCGCATGCACAAACAAATGTTCCCGCGATTAAAGTCGGTCGTGCGTCGCGCGCGCACTAAACTGGACAAATTTATGGCCGTATTGCAATCATGCGTCGATACAGGCTTATCCTATAAACTCTATGACTGATACTGTGTGCCAATATGCCGCAATGAAATATGGGACTTAATATAATAATACAGTTAACCCTCCTATAACGCGATTTCATGTCCCTCGTATAACACGTATTTTCCCTCGTATAACGCGTGTATTTCCCAAGTCATAAATTTGTATGTACTGTGAAAAATTTATAATGATTCGACACTCCATAATCAACTTTGTTTGCACATCTGCAATTTTTATAAAATTAAATTATTTTATTTAGTTTTTGTTCTCAGTTTTTAAGTTTTAGCAACATTGATTATACATTACAGTGATCCCTCGTATAACGCCTTTTCTTATAACGTGTAACCGATCTACCGCGTTATAGGATGTTCTGAAGAGTTACTTAATCTCCCCCAAACCCAATTCCACAATCGCACTACGCTTCACAAAAATAGGTACCATCACCAGATGACTTTCAGAGTGGTAAAACCACGCTGCAGACATGGCTTATCTACCGCGCTTCGTGCGGTGAGAAGTTGAGTTTCAAGCCACAACCAAATTTTTTAATTTGCGACTCCCATTAGGCTATTCAATTTTTCAAGAGAAAAAACACAAATAACCAGAATAAACACAAATAAATTATATTGGTACAGCTGTACAAGGAGTGTCATAAAAATCAAATACACTTGGTCACCCCAAGCGGCAATAGAGATATTCGTACTTTACACTAGCATATAGTACAGCTTCAATGCAATAAGCTGGCGAAAGGCCCCGAGTGCAAAGGCCTCCGGTTGTCGCTCCGAGCACAGTGTAACCAAGTTAGCAGGACCATTATAAGTGGTTGAAAGATAAATGTTTTGGATATTGTTCTTATATCACAAACAAAACCGTTCATATTATAAGTTTTAACTCGGATTGTTTGTATGCCAACCGCGTTGCAGATGTCTATAAGTTGCTTTCATCGGGAGACACGCTTGCTCGTTTGCCTGCCTATCTCATAAAATAATGATCAGAATAAGGGTCAATCTGTTGCTGATTACTGATGGTAGGATACACACCATACTTACAATTAAATTCCAATAAAACATCACTTCCCCAATTAATTTACTTCGTTAATGGAAAGCCAATTATCCTATGACCTTCGAGCCGAATGTTCTCAAAACGAGGACGTTTTTGAACCGACAGCCCGCGTTTTGCTTATCGCTGTGGGTTGTCTCTTCCATCCAACTATATAACACACACGTATAATCATATAACATGTATAACAAACTCATTTAATTTAAAATAGCGTTGTTCTGATCTTTTCTGTCTTACAAAAAGCAAGTGAGAGAGTTATTACCTAAAAGGCCGGCAACGCTTCCGTGACTCCTGCGGTGTCGCGGTTGTCTATGGTCTGCGTTGCTTGCTTTCCATTAGGCGACACGCTTGCTCGTTTGCCTTCCTATCCCATAAAAAAATATAATACATATATTAAACTAATAGAGGGGAGTAAGATGGAACAATTGGCTCTCTTTTACTTTCTTTCATGGCAATTATTTATAACTATTATGTCAGTGTCAAGTAATACTGATACGCTACTCTGTGACAATGCGGGCCTGTAGCAGCAAATGTTGAGGTGGGCGGTCGTTGTAGATTTATACGTGATATATCGCTTTATATTATACACACGAATGTTTTCATACCTTCCCAAAATTATTTCACCCTCTGTTTTACTTGCGGGCTGGTGAGTTAGGATTTTGTCCTTGTTTCTTGATGGGGATGGTGTACAGTGTAGTCCACTTTTATTTCGTTGAAATTAAAGTACGACATGCGACGAACAAGCTCAGGTTTGGAGCTGATGGCTTCCCCGGTCCTTGATCACCACTTTGAAGTTGCGCAGGCTTGGTGTTATCGGATTTCACGTCATAATCTAATCCTTAGTAGAACCTATAGCTCATTTCCGGCCCGCCTTACAAGAAGGTGACTGAAGGATTTATAATTTCAAGTAGCTACCTTTTGAAAAGAAAGGGTGTGGAGCAAGGCAAAAACCATACAAATCGATGTGCAGAACGTTGTCGGCTTAGGTGAACAGTTTCCGAGCTGGACCGAGTCCTGCATCTATGTCATTCTGAGTTCATGGATAATGTTCCCATTAATGACGTACCACCATTATGGTGTGAATGAATTCCACATAAAAAAAAGAGTTTAATTTTTAAATATTAGAGGAAATCTCTATATGTGCCTTTTGGCATTTGCCTCTTCCAACTCCTTCCATTGCTTCACTGGGCGACCTCTTTTGCTTTTGTAATCCCTTGGATACCAGACTACTGTCTGGTACCTTTTGCCTCAATTTTCACAAGTTACATCGTATAATGTCCGGCCCACCTCCACTTCAGTGAGAACTAGAAATAACCATAGACATCGACGCAAAAATAAAAATTTACCACCAGAGCCACAAAACAATTAAGATTTTTGAAAAAATTGTATCTGATCACTCAAAAATAGTCAATTTCAACGCTGTACAAAATGTTATTTTCATCGTGGAGCTGTAAGACTCTGTTCATTCGACGCAGCATTCTTTCTGACGCGAATATGTTATAAAATATTTTGTTATCTGTGGCGTTTGCATCGTTTACGTCAATATGTTACTACATAGTAACCTACGTTAATTCATCTACTCGCCGACAGATGTCGCTACGTGTTCGGAGTGTAGATCAACATGGCAGCCATGAGTTAGTTGCACGCGCGCTTTCGCAAACAACCTTCAGGCCCCCTCCTAATCGCGATATTCAAATGTGTAACAAGTGGAACGCACAAGATCCACGCGCGCCGCCAGTTTTTGTTGCCGACACCGATAACCGCCTTTAATTTATGCCACTTGTTAACTGGAAAGCATCCTTGTAATTAAACAGTAATACAACGAACGATTTCATTATACTTCACTAATATATATGGAACTGTAAACGTTATAACCCGACGCTATCAGAGTGAGGTGTTTTTTTTTTATTTAAGAGACTAGTTTCATACATCGTGTGGTATTTAAGCAACACAGATTGTCCACATATTTCAAAGTTTATATGAAAAAAATATGCTAATAAAAATAATGTTAATGATGAATGTTATTATTCATTTTGACCGAGCCACGCCGTGCCCATTTTCACTCTGCGCTATATAGTATGTACACTCACGTATCTATATATTAAATCTGTTGTGTATGAAATATAATTTAATATATACTTCTAATCCGTCTGTATGTTTTAGTAATTAAGATTTATCTTACAAAATAAATAAACAAAGGTCAGGAGACGCGTTTAGTGAACACATTTTTTGTTTCATACTTATTCTGTAATTATAAGCAAAGTGAACCACAGTGATGAATAAAATCGAAAGAGGATAAATTGTTTGGGTCAGCCTTCAGGGGACAGACTTCTCGCCCTCGTGGGAATCTATATTTGGGAATATAGATTCCCACGATAAATATAAGTGGGAATAATATTACTTTATTTTTCAACAATTATTTTGAATTCAAAAAAAATTTTGTCGTTAATTAAAAAAAAATTGTTATATGTTTATATATTATATGTTTATAACAAATTTTTATTGCATAATTATTATAAATATTACGAGACATTCTATTTACGTAAAACGAAAAGTCCATACCTACAGACGTCTATTGGCTCGGCGTATTATTTTTGTTGTATCTTATTAAAAAAACCGTTTATAAATAAATTCTAAAAATAGAATACCGGTATTTTTATCGATAAACGGATGGGTTTGCCGATAATTGGAGTAACAACCAACATTTTGTCATCATTGTAACCGACAAGAGTCGATTATGTGGACAGTTAGACTTTTACTTAGCTAAGATCCGCAACAAGCAAACAAAATCAGAAAATTAATAATGTGTGTTTTTCTACTGGATGATGTGGATTTACGGGGAACTTAAAGTAAATCTTACCGAAAAACGGCCGTCAGCAAATCTCCACCTCCCAACCACTATCCACAACACCAAATACCACTTTTCCACCTTGCGTTGACACGTGTTTCGCCTCAACACGAGGCATCATCAGGTATAGTACTCTACGGAAGACAACCGTGAAGTGACGTGAAGTCACTACATCCAGTAGAAAAACACACATTATTAATTTTCTGTTTTTGTTCGCTTGTCGCGGATCTTAGTCAAGTAAATGTTCTGACTGTCCACATAGTAATGGATTTCCGCAAAGTATCGCCCGACTCAATTAATCATCATAAAAGTCAATTTTTTTTAAATACTCCACGGCGTTCACGACGATGCTTTTTCCCCGGGTCGCGTTTTATGGGTTTTTTTAAAACGTGTGTCGCTTCAAGTGGTCCGGCCGCCCCAGCTCCGGGCGAGAGTCGCGCTGAAGGGCCTGCACCTGTACACCACTTGACACCACGTGTGTTGCGACTCTTCACTGGTGGTGCGGGTTTTTATGTGGGAACCCATGGTGATGTACCGTTATATGCGCCGGCGGTGCACCGATCACTCCATGGCGGTATTCACGTCGTGACGATGGAAAACACACACCATAAAAAGTCTTAAATACAAAAGCTTGACAAAGGAAGCTCCAAAAGAACTTTACTTAGGTCAAAAAGTAAAAATCTTATTTAATTTAAACAATAACAGTATTAACGTTAAGTTTTATCCACTATCCACTACAAGTTAATAAAATGTATTTGAAATAAAGAGCATTTCTTTTATGGGATAGAAAAGCAAACCGGCAGCCTTGTAATGTAACCGATGGAAAGGAATACAATCGGAAAATTCACAGTGCTATAGGCAGTGCAGAAGCGATGCTGGCCTTTAAGGAAAGTGTCATTATGGGTTCCCTTCCCATAATAACACTTTCCTTGTCATTACAGGGAGAGGAGTTAGATCTCCGTAACTCAACCGCTCACCGGACGAAGCGTTGTAGCTAAGCTACCACCCAGACGCGGGTTTTCTACGGGCGTGTGGTAGCCCGTTCATGCTACAGACAAATAATACGCCATTCATAACAATTTTTTTGGGACGACCTTTTCGAATCTTTTCAAATTCAATAAATCAAATGCTAAAAAATCTTAATGAAAATTAAACTAAACTATTTAGGACCAGAGGCTCAGGGCTCTCCCCTCCCATAAGTTAGCAATGTCTACACTACAGAATAGAAAATAAATTTGATTACGGATTAACTGGTTATTATATTATAGATATTATATGGATAAAACCATCTTTGAAATAACGATGAAAGTTAAGAGCATAAGATATGGCTCCTTTATACTCCCATTACTTCTCTCTTCCTCTCTCATTAGTTACATCTCACCGTGAGGCAGGCAACACATTTGCAGTTTCTTTGATTTTTAATGTTAATTCGATAATCTGTTGATCACTAACATTAAACCACTATCGAGATTGCGTCGGAATTAAGGATTTTCTGCGACCTTGTGTGTCTCATTGCTGAGTACGGGCCGCCACATTTCTGGAGGAATGGACGTTATCCAATGCGGGACGACGCTTGTCCAATGCGGATTGGCGGGGTTATCAAACTAGCAATTAACATCTGTAGGCAATGCATATATTTATTCCAATGCAGGGAGGGGTCCTCGTCGTCTTGTTACCTTATTGCTTTTGATTATTCTTTGGAGAACGGTATTATATGAGATGTTTACTTTTACATATACACGTGTATAGTTTCCAATGTTTAGCTCTGACTGTACGAGGACAAAGGTGCCGGCAGCGTCCTCCCACGCGGCGCATTAGAGCGCTAAGTGCCTCCCAGATGTACACACTATGCTCGCGGCTCTAATGCGGCCGCGCGCTGCCAGCAAATCGACCGGTATCTGCCCAGCATTGATTGATTATCGGCTGCGATATGCCAGATACACCGCGTCGCATCACCCGCCGGCGCTAGGGATGTGCCTGGCTGCACTATGAGACCAAAGACCATCACTGTACCGCCTCGTCGGTGTCAATGATTAGCAGAAAATCTTGATTTGATAATTTACAAATGCTTTTCGATTGCAATGGGGCGACTGTCCTCCGGTCTTAGGTGCCGATTCCCAAAGGATTTTGAGCGTCCTTTAACGAGTTCGCGTCGTCGAAATATGGCCGAAACTAGTCCTACGTTGAGTCCATCGCTGGCCCTCCCTTGTCGTGGTAGCCAGGCGGTGATAGGAGGATTTCGCATGGGAGCGGACGTCCCTCGAGTGGACGAGCGTGGATGGGAGCAAGGCCTCTTTATGGTAGTGGGGTGGTGAAAAACGAAATACTTGTCTTGAAACAACTAAGATATATCTTTTTGTATCTTCTTTAAAACAACCACTCTCGCTATGGACACATGTTAATAATAAGTAATATATGTGTAAATAATGTAAGTTTATTTAAAAAAAACTTATAAAATAAGTAACTTCAGTAAAACTTGTATTATTTTATATTATAAATTGATTATATTATTTTATTTTTTATATTATATTATTTTATATATATTATTTTATATATATTATAAATTGTTTTTGTTTTAAAAATGTATAATATATATTTGCGATTTTTGCTCCTAATAACCATGTTTTTACAAGCATATTTTAATCGACGTACATATGTATCTGTTCATTATTTTAATTAAGAACATAAGTAGATAATATAAATTTGAAAAACAGAATCAATATTCAATATCAAATTATTTTTAATATATTATTATTATAATTAAATAAATCAATAATTATTTTTTAATAAATACCAATGTAGTGTATAATATCATTCGGCTATGCTGTATAATTAAGAAGCAGGCTTTGTGGCCCGAAGCTAATATACATTGGCTTGGGGTGCACGTCTCTCGGCGACCCTCAGTTTTGGTCGGTTTATAATGGCGATTTACTTTATGTGCTTACTAATTAAACCTGGGTAGATAAAACAAGTTTTATTCATTCTTTACTGAACATAAAAACTAAGTATTACATACTTATGTAATTAATTAATTATTATATAGTTACAAAGTATGTGTAATTGTTATATAGCTGTTCATTAAAGCTGGAATTCAGTGTGGAGATTGATTTATGGCGGTTGTTATAATAAGTCATTAAAATTTTATGGCAGATAAAGTTATCCCCCAAGTAAATTAGGCGATAAAGCATTTCAGTGAGCACCGACTACATTACAGACTGTAAAGTGTGCAAGTGGTTGGCAAAATAGTCGTTTTGAAAATATAATAATTTTAAAAAATGATCACTCATTTTTTTAGATTATTTTTTTAAGGCAGTTTTGTATGTTTTTGTATGTTTATTAAATATACCACAGACAAGACAACTGAGTATAAACTGCTTTATTATATAGTTTGTATTGTATAATGAAAGTAGGAATGCGTAGTCTATATTTGTTTGCGTAGTATTTATTTGTATTTGTAGATTGTAGGTAATAACATGTAACTTTAATACTTCAGTACTAATATATTCTATTCACTATAATATAATCAGAATAGGAGATACATACAAATGAGACCTACAACATTATTATTATCTTTTATTTACATATTTTTCTCTTAATAATAATATTATTAATCTATAAATAAAATATAAAAAAAACTCTATAAAAAGTTTAAAATCTTTTTCACAGTTAAAATCCTTTCAATCAACCTCAAGATTAACTGGCAGAGAATGCATTCCGGTATTAAGTCCGGCTTAGTACCCAAATATATAAGAAGAATAAATACAAGAAAAATAAATTTAATATCTATTTAGTAAACAGCATTAATTTCTTGTTACAAAAATAAGTGTCTCGTTTTTCGAAATTAAAACGTTTCTCTATTTCTATTTCTACAGAAGAGCGAAGACCGGGAACGAACGACAACGGGGACATCCCTAGCGGCGCACGCAGCGGCGGTGCGGCGCCAGCGCGGACGGTCTCAAGTGGCTCTAAAAGCTCGCGGCCGCGTTGGCCTAGGTCGGACATTGTCCGTATGTCTGTCTGTGCACACGCGAGCGCGGCCCTGTGAACCTCTTAGCATTCCTCATCCGAAGGTCGGCGTACATTTAGCCATCGTACTATATTCCGCTCTTCGCATTTACCTCAAAGCGAAGCGTATTTTTAATCGGCCGAGGGTCAAAGCTAATATTTTCGAATTATGCCCTACAGTTTATTCCTAGTTCGGATGCCCCCCAACCCGCCTCGGTAAATGTTCGGTTTTTATACGTTCCTCCATAAATGCGGTGGCTCTGTGCCTAACAGTGGGACATGTATGGGCTATACAAAAAATTAATCTCGTAAACCATAAGCAAATATCTTCGAGAAATGATTACCAGAGCGTTCGCAATAGATATTTTAAATACATATATCTATAAATAAAAAATAAAAACAAAATTTGTATTCTATTTTTTGTATATAAGTATATTAATAGTGTTTCTGCGACTCGTCTCCATCATTTTTTTATTGGATAGAAGGGCAAACGAGCAAGCATTTCGCTTGATGGAAAGCAATCAATGCTGGCGATGAACAACCGCGACACCACGGGACTGTTGCCGGCCTTTTAGGTGTGTGTAGGCTTGTTTTTTGAAGGTGCCAATGACGAATCGGTTCAGATAAACCGCCGAAGGTAGCCGGTTCCACAAGAAGTATCGGGAGAAGCACACCGTAGTGGACTACCACTCATCCAGATGGTGGAGATGAAACTTTGCTTCATGGCAAGTTATGCGGTAGTGGACAACGGCAACGGCAAGTTATACAATTCCTCGGACCTCTCTCAATGATAAAAGCGGTTAAAAATGCTGAGAGATGAAATATCTCTCCGCAGCGCTAGAGAATCAAGCCCATTAGTGAGATCTTGGTCATCGACGATTCGATATTTTCCATTTTCGCAAACAAACCACAATTGTGTTTGGAGTAAATACAAAACTAGACAATCCGAATACTGTTGTTTATCCTCTTTTAAAAGTTATGTTTAAATAGGGCCAGCCGTGACGTACGGCGCGACCAAATATTTAAATATTCGGACGAATGATTAGAGTGCAGGAATAGTTTTGAAGAGCAAAAAATTAATGTCACTTCGCACGCAACAGGGGGATAAGTGGTGTTACCCCATCGACGCGGGCCTTGCTCTTCAGAAGACACCACTTGATTCTATGGTATAATATACATTATTTATATGTTATATACCGACTAATTTTTATGCTCAAAAATATCTTCAGGTCTATTTTATCTGTTTAAAAAATGAATACACACACGTGTAGATGAAAACTAGTGCATACTACACTGCGGATATCAGTAATATATGGATATAGGTGTTCTACGATATCCTGCATTATACGTGTAAATATTATAAAATATACATTTCAATATTAGGTGAGAAATATTTGAACTATACAGACGGTAGTAAATTTAATACATATTTCTTAACGCAAGATACACTGCTAATCAAAAAACTAATGCAAAATTTAATTAAATACATAATATCCCTGCTCGTCTGAAGTTTATTAATTGTACTAAATAAGCGATGTGAAACATAAAGAAAAAATTTATGTAATATATATACGACGACACGGAATCGGAATTAATTTAGTTATAAGTCGTGGGAATATTAAAAATAGATTATATTCTGAAGGTTGGTAGTAACTATTACTAAGCATATATAATATATATATGATATGATAGTTCTGAACAAAACGCTGTTAGACTTTTCCCACCAATTTACATGAGTGACGTTGTTTTAATTTCATTTCCAAATCTTATATTATTCATTTGATCAGTTATATTGTTTAATTGTGGTGGCGTATTATACAATATAGTTCGATTAAGGCGTATAAGTGAAGTGATATAAAATAAATGCGTGTATCGTAACTTTTTAAGTTGACTGAAAAAGTCCGTAGAAGGTTTTGGTAAAATGGCCATCATTTTATCACGACGTAACGTGATAAGCTGACTGGTTATATTTCAAGAGATGTGATATTATTGTATTTCACTTGACACTGACGTAATAGTTGTAACTAATTGCCATCAAAGAAAAAAAACGCTGTTAGTACAACGCTGTCGTATTTTAAATATTTTTATTTAATTATTTAGTTAGTTAGGGGTACTCGAGTAAGCGAGTCGTGATAGTAAAGCGGTTGTCTCAAAATATCTCCACTACTAAGAACTTGATGAATTTATGTACAAGTGATACATTGCAATGTCCGACAAAACTGTATAATTAGTTCGGTAAATGCGGCGTGGGCGTGCATTGCTGTTAGCATTTGCCGGGTCGTGATAGAGAGGTAACGGTACAGAATAAGTGGTACGTTGGATGGGTATTTTCATCGTCCTGCTGTATGAATTTTGTTAACATTATTTCTTTAACTTTTAGTCACAAGATGGCGTTGTATCATATTATCTTTGTTTATAGACGGCAAATATGAATGATATTTATTATCTGTTATACTATTATTTTGTTTTGTACCTTTCATAATATAACTAATACCTATAATTACTGAGAATTTTTAATAATTAAAAATAATGGATGGAAATTAGTTTAGATAAAAAGAAGTATTTTTTGAGTATTTTGTTTTGTGAAACGACCACCAGACAATCCTAAGAGATAAATATTAGTGATGGTATCTTTAAGACGGTTTTGAATACCAATTCTGAGCCTTTCGTCATTCATTTCCTTAATTTTTGTACAATCATAACCATATGTTTTGACAACAATTATCTGTTGTTGTCTATATAGTTAGGCAATTATTATATTATATTATCCTGAGGCAAAACGTACCGCAGTCAAGTGACTTTTCAAATGGTCATCATTATCATCGGTGTTTATTCAATTGCCTAAAATCACCTAATTTTCTTTATAATTTTCTTTCTGGATTGTAGCGTATATATGAGCCAATGGCTTTGTGAATTTTCGAATAAAGTTTTTCAATCTTTCTTTCAGTTTTACTGTGATGGTTTGATGTGTGATGAGTCATTTCAATTTTTATCCTAGATGGAGAGTCGAAATTTACTTGCTTAAGATCCGAGAAAATCATCACAAAAATAGTATTTGCGTTTTCAAACCATACAATAAATACAAAAAATATAATAATCAACTGCAAACGAACAAAATAGTGGTTAAACAAACAGTCTCAACGCCACTAATACTAAAAACATACAACACGTAACACTACTTATCAGCATTGTTTGCGTCGTGTCTTCTCTCAACACGAGGCAACTTCACAGGTACTTATAGTAGATTGTGCGGAAGAGAACAGATGACTTTCTAATTGATTACGCAGATTAACATTCGTCAAGGAATTTTAGCAGAAATTGACTAATTGGTCCAAAGAACATACAAATGGTCCAAGAAATGTGCCATCATATTCAACCAATGAAGTATTGTGTGCTTACATTCATGTATACAGTGCGCGAATAAAATTTAAAAATTTTATATACGTTGAGTTTATTATTACAAAATGTTTTGTTTTAAAATAATCTGCCACTAGAAATGCTACACTGACATTTTTTCTCAGATATTTTTTTAAATATAGTTCGTATACCATGATATTATCAAAATATATGAGAACGATAAAATAAATAACCGTAAATTTCGGACCAGTATCATATTACAAGCGGTAAGTATATTTTTTAATATATACGATACAATTGAGTGTCATACGAAATCATTTGAAAGCGAGATTGACACATTTTCGAAGGACATCGTCTAATAGTTATTATCAACACATTATTAATAGCTTCACCTAAATGATTGCGAACTGAAAAATATGTGTGCCTCACCCGCCGCCAGATGGCGCTGAAAGATAAGATAGCGGAGAAAAATGGCGGCCGACGGTCGTAAACCCGCGTCACATGCCTGCGGGCGCGCAATTTGACTGCTTTTTAATCGATAGGTCCATTAGTGGGCGACTGGGCGACCCGCACTCGTTAGATAAACGTACCGACGCGACGCGACGACCTCGTAAGGTATAGATTACATTTGGGAGGTTCGTGTCTACGTGCCGACCCACTGGCTCCCTCTGTTGGTGCCGGCTTATCGATCAAGCGAGACAGGTATTTATGTGATTAACGCAATTAATTGATGGTTACGAGCGAGTGATACTTTGTACTCGTGTGTCATTACAGTCTGGATATTTTTATTAAGATGAAACTTAGGTCATTATAGTCGGATATCTCTAATATATTATATACGTACATTTTTTATGCTGTCAGAGAATTTATTTAAATGCATATATATTTTAATTCAATAATTGTATTACATTTGCGTGTGTAATGCTTTAATCTGATTTACTGGTCACATACGAAATCAATAACACTATATATTTATGGGGTACAGGTATTGGGATTGAATTATATTCTACTCTTCTCCACAAATGGGAAAAACCCGTATCCTTCACTAGGATATTATTTTAGCTGTACAACAAATTATACAAATAAAAACATATATATATTTAGATAGTTTTAAGTACGTTTTAATTTTTCTTACAGACATTTTCTTATATAATAATATTTTTTTCTTATATAATAATAATATTTCGTTACAACTATAGAACAACTAGACGTTATACCCGGGTTATATTTCTTTGTACTCGGTACCTCTGCGAATATATGCAGAACGAGTCGAAGATATTTCCATCACAATCGGATGAACGGTTTAACAATGCACACAGAACAAACATACAAAGGAACATTCATGTTTTATTTATATAGATTATGGCGATAAATCTACATCGGCATGTGTAACGTGAATTCTCCTTTACATAACCGATTTACTAAATCAATATGAAACTTGTTCTTCTTGTATCTATATACTAAATGACATGGAGATAAAATTATGTAAACTGTAGACCTTGAGAGGTATTTGTCAATATGTATAACGTTGGTGACATCGTTTGAATACTGAAGTAGATCACGGTTTATTCCGAGGCGTTCCGCGGCCGTTCCGAAACCTGTCGATATAACATCTTCGAGGGGCATAGATGCTGAGCCGTTCAGTGTTACAAGGAAGCGTATACTGCACTGAAGATGGATGAATGAAGGCGTTTTATTCAGATCCATGACAAAGGCCTCTTCCAACCTTTTCCACTCAATTCTTTCATGAGCCACCCTGTTTCACGTCACTCCAACCATTTGTCTGATGCCATCGTTTCATCTTTTCTGCGGTGTTCCCTTCATTCGTTTCCCCTCTCTGGGGTACCACATAGTCACTATATTACTCCAATTGTCATGGTGTCTTATCAAATGTCTTGATTTTATTTTATTCTTCTTCTAAGAGTGCCTCTCCGACTTGCAAAGGTTGGCAGCCAATTCAGCACAACTTTCCTCTTCCTTTGCGAGGTGCAACAGTTCTGGAGCACTCGCTATCCCGGCCCACTCATTGATATTACGTAACCAAGACTTTCTTTCTGTCCTTTTTTTCAAAATATTTCCAAAATATTCCAAAAATTATAAACGGCGTTGATTGCTTTCCGTCAAGTGACATGCTTTTATGCTCGCTTTCCCTCCTATACCCTAGAAAAATCTAGCTGAAAGACAATGCATCAGATCTGCTGATGCATTGTCTATGACAAGAAAAGTCTTGTTTATAAATTAATCATTGTCATACAAGACGATCATTATTTGTGTTTTTGGACTAAGTACGTAGGTACTTTTAAACCCTTTAGGTACTTTTTAGTAAACCCTCCTATAACGCGGTACTCTTATAACGCAATTTCATATCCCTCTTATAACACTGTGAAATTTTATTGATTTGACGTTTCATAATCAACTTTGTTTTCATGCGTTTGCACATATTGTTCTTATAAAATTTTTATTTTGTTTTTGTTCCTAGTTTTTGAGGAACATTGATTATGCATACAGTGATCCCTCGTATAACGCGTTTTCCTACAACGCGGAAACAATCTGCCGCGTTATGGTAGGGTTTATTGTATATGTATTTTACGTATCCAAAAACAATTAAGTTGAACGTAGGGTAATGTATGGTTTAATACAGTTTCTTACTATTGAGGTGACAATGGCTAGCACTGAATAATAGCCTATACATGTTCACATGGCTAACATGGTCTAACTTTGATTTCTGGTTACCGCGGTTGCCAACAAACCATATCTGGAGTTTTATTTTTTATTAATTAATGGAAATTACTTTAGATAAAAAGAGTTTTTTTTTTAGTTTAATAGAAGCGTTCCACCAGATAGGGTCGTATATAAACATCACTCGCTATAAGTGAAGGGATCCCCAATAAACAAAAATTGGATGTGTGCAGTATCTACGGCGGTGTGGCCCGTAGCGGGAAAGTCTCGAGAGCCTTCGCCCCGCCCCGACGCCCGCCCTCCACCCTCCCCCGCCCCTCGTATAGCTCTGCCTCCCCCCCCGGCTGTGGTCCCGGTGAGCCGCGACCGCGAATGGCGCGGCGACAACGACCCCACGGTAAATGACAGAGCCGCTGGGGTGACCAGGCTGCCGCGAACAATTACAACAGTAAATAAATACGTCTTTCAAAAGAAAAATTGGAATTTAATAGACCCTTAGAGGATACCTATTGACTTGTTTCGTTCATCTAATATCCAATTTCATGAAAATATCGAAATTAAGAATTTTGGAATTGCGTTCAAAATTCAATTAACTGCTTAATGAAAACCTACAGGAAATATATCTGTTATTAAACAGTAATTTAAAATATAAAATAATTAAAACATCAATTAAAAAATAATTTAAATTAATATAAAAACATCAGAAGCAGTTATGAGTACTGCCGACAGAAGTGAAAACTTAGAAGTATATATTGAAATTTTAAACTACTTGTAATATTATATAAATTATATAAGTAAATAAAAAAATTGAAAATAGAATAGAATAGAAGCCAATAATAGGTCCTTTTAACGAATTTAATTTTTAAAGTGCAAATTTCTATAGCCGCGTTACATGATTCTAGGTAGGGAAAAAATCTATGAGTTCGCATCAGCAACACGCTAATGCTTAAGGTATATCTATAGCTATGAGTATAGCTATAGACATACTCTAAACATATTTAATGCGCGCGCAGCTACCTACGTACAAGCATCATGCCAATACATTGTATATACCTGAACTTATGTGTATGTGTTGGACGTTTAATGGGTGGATAAAGTTTTGTCTATCCCGCCATGTCAGCAACATGCTGTAGTAATAGCAGCATTTAATATTACAATTAGTTTGAAATTTCAAAATACAGTTTTAAGGTTTCACTTTTGTTGGCAGCCCTCATGACTGCCTTCGATTGTTTTTTATTATTGTACAATTCATTTAAATATCTATGTTGAATATTAAGACGTATTTTAACAATTGAGTATATTCATTTGTTTTTTATAAATCACATTGTTGCTATGTTGGGAAAAATCTATGTACTATCTTTTAATTCATTTACGGCTCATCAAACTGTATTTCTGTATTTATTTGTGTCTGACAGTGTGTATAGAATAAAATAAGTGATATTTGGTGTGGATTTTCATTATGATGAACTCCAATTGCGAAAAACCCTACCCTATCTCAGACAACTAAAACCACAAACGCTAACACAGTCTCTGGCACACACATGGTACGTTGAAATAAACATATTGATAAGATTCAAATGCTGCTTGCGCATGTATGCATGATGCATATCATTCCCATCGCCCCCGCCCACGATCTACGCCGCGTGACAAATATGAGTCGATCCGGTGTAATGACTTACAACACGTAATGACGTGTTAATGCGCGAGTGAAAAATCGCAGCGCGCGCCCCCTCGATGGAGCTGTCGATGTAGAGAAATGCAAGCGCGATGACTAATGCTCCGAGTTCGTTGACAGACATATATAATCTCCGCGTCCATTGATGAAAACGTGAACAGCAACGGATACATCACAAACACAGACACACGCGTACACCCACTCATTTGTCAGAAACGTACGCTGGCTGTTAATAACTTATATATTGAATGCTATTAAAATAATTGCTGAATTCATCAATGGCGAATATTTATTTCACATCGTATTCAGAAATCGAGAGAGAAAATAATTTGGGGGAGGTCAACTCGTGTGCGCACATTGGCAGTGACAGCAATGGACTCCAGCGTTCCTCTGCTGTCTTCCAAGACGTAAGGCTCTCTCAATTTTGAAAGAATTACTACTTGTCATAATTTATGAACTTGTTTCATAGATTATTTTTGATTTAACATAACTTGACTTGAGGCAGACGCAACATCAAAATAGTACCATCTTGATACTATTTTGTTGTTGCGTCTTGTAAGATTTTGTGATAATGGGGAAAAATTAGATGTTATTAAGCTAAGAGAGTGCGTTCTGTTAATCGATATAAATAAATATATATTGCTGTAGCCAATCCGACAAGTAGATAAACTAATTCATCAATGAATCATGGCAATCAAATATGTGATGAGTATCCTACTAGCCTAAAGTTTCACCAAATTTGAAGATGTAATAAAAGCAAAACATTAAAGTGGTAATGTAGAGAACACATGATAAGGGAAATAGAAGAAAAATGAACAAACTTACTTTAAGAGTGGTACCTGAGTGATGGAGAAAGGAGCAAAAGGTGAAACGCTAGATGGAATAAAAGTATTAAAAAAATTAAAATTACAATGGACAGGATGAGAAGGAAAATAGTGAAAAATGAACAAAAATTGTATCAGAGTGATACCCGAGGGATGCGAAGAAGAGCAAAGGGCAACAAACGCTGGAAAAAAGAGAGGAACAAGATGCATTATTGGAAAGATATAGAACGGCATGGAAATCTTTGGATAATGCTTTTGCCGATAGACTAGCAGTCGATTGTATATCGAATGTCGAAAACAAATGTAAATGGCAAACAAGTAATAAAAGCTTATTTTATCAGCCTAAGAGATGTTGATGATTTGAATATGTGACAAAAGTTGAGTCCGCGCTTGTGACGTTGCCTGGTTACCCTACACGTATGTATAATTGTTACGTATAAATTTATGCAGCTGTGTGTGTGTGTACGTGTGCGTGTGTGAGACTGGTTTGTATCGCCGAGACATCTAACGCCTATTATGTTATGTGTATGTATGAATGTATTTATTTATTGATGGTCGCCGGGCCGAGGAATGTGGTCGCTACGAGATCTTTGTGATTAGTACGCGATACAAGCGTTACACAATCGATGTTAGCAAGGTTAACGGCATCCCGACATCACTACTTCAGCGAGTGGCACGGAATACTGTGGCTAGATTCCAAGATCCTCCTCGACGTGGCGGTCAACATTTAGACGTCGTTTTCTCTTCTTCGTAAAAGTTATTGAATTTTATTTATACTGTGTAATTTTTTTTGATGAGATGGTCCGACCAACTGAAGCAGAATAAGACCTCCAGTTTGGTGGGAGTGCCAACCGCTATAAATGGAAGGGCCTCATGAACCGCTGTGTGAAGTCTGGTGATCGCGATCTTCAGACATGAAGGATCGGCCAGAGAGAGAGTAGCTTTTTATTTTCCACCGGACACCTATAGGTATCCACATAGGTGTCCGGACGTCAACAAAACTATTAGGATTCGGCGCCTTCGTTGGGCTGGGCACGTGGTAAGGATGGACGAGGCTAGAGTACCCAAACGCCTACTTGACGGCAAACCAGATGGCCGTAGAAGCCGCGAAAGGCCTAAGCTCAGGTGGCTAGATGGAGTCGATGACGACTTAAAGGCAATCGATGTGAGGGGCTGGAGGGAAAAAGCTAAACGAAGAACCGACTGGAAAAATTGACTGAACCAGGCTAGGGCCCACCCGCGGCTGTAATGCCCTGATGATGATGATTCTTTATAAAAAACAACGGACACCCTGTATATACATTTTTATGACATACTATTCGTTTACAAGTGTAGGTACATGCAACATTCGTGCGTGTTGTGGGCGAGCGGGCGGTAGTTTTTTGTCGCGCGTTTTGGGAGACTCGTAGAAAAAGTTAAAAGTTCGCATAATCTCTCTCTCTGTATAACACCTTGTGATCTCTCCCGACACATCTGCATGTATCTCTGATGCACTAATTAGTTCGCTTCGGAGTGTGACTCACTCGACTGCGAGTAAGTAGGTACTGTATATCTGCACAAGTTTCAGTGTTAGCGGAAGTTGAATCATTTGTTCTATTGCTAGTTATATTTAATTCTCGTCGCCAATGATGTATATTTGAGCTCCAAAATTAAAACAGAACATGTGGTACTATGCAGCACTAAACTGGGTTTCTTCCCCATAACCTAGATGGCTGGCCGTCAATTTCTGCCACGAACTGTGGGAATGTGGAACAATTTACCACATCTCATTCAAGAAATGAGCGTATTCGTTTAAGGCCGGCGACGATTCCAGCGTTGTGAATGTCTATGGCGTCCACCTCTGCTCCTGGAGACGCGCCACGTGTCCAGCCCATCTCCAATTTAATCCTATATCCGTATACATACTTTACTCACTATAGTAACAACTACATACGTACATACATACATATCGCCACGCCTGTCGAGGTAGGCAGAGACCACAGATCCCCATCTGTTAGGATCTCGGCATACTTCCTGTGCTTCCTCCAAACTCATTATTCTCTTCATACAAGCCCGCCTTGTACTCTTGACCTAGCTTTTCTTTTAAACTTCAGCAATTTGATCAAGGTATGTTTTCCGTGGTCTGCCTCTACAGACCCCCTAAGCATCCCTTTTTCAACTTTTGTCACAACACTTCTTCTATTCTACATCGCTCTCTTATATCTTCATTTCTTATTCTATCATTCAAAGTTACACCACACATACTTCTTAAAGTAAATATGTGTAATAGTAACTAAATACCCCTATAAAAGTACGTTAAAATATTCTTCTATATTTTATCTATAATCATATATCATATAAATAATCTGTGTTCTCGCATCAAGCGAAAACGATGCAATATAATTTTTTTTAAATTACAATAAACGTAAAAACGAAAACCAAAATTATAGATTATATTGTTGTTTACGCGCCAAAAAATTCGATAGTGAATTGCAAAAATGCGCAAACTCTTTTCATAATTCTCGGTTGAATTACATTCTGAGTACGATACGAATTGTTGACGTCTACTGTCCAGAAGACTGAAGATATAAAAGAGCGATGTGGAGTAAAAGAAGGTCTCGTGACAAAAGTTGAGAAAGGGATGCTTTGATGGTTTGGGCACATAGAGAGGATGGATGAAAGACGACTGACAAAAATATACGTTGCGAATGTGGATGGAAGGGTCGGTAGGGGATGACCAAGGAAAACATAT
The DNA here is from genome assembly GCA_031353405.1 of Baronia brevicornis. Taxonomy (NCBI): domain Eukaryota; kingdom Metazoa; phylum Arthropoda; class Insecta; order Lepidoptera; family Papilionidae; genus Baronia; species Baronia brevicornis. The sequence goes on from JASFAT010001752.1 coordinate 486,819, forward strand.
CTTGACCAAATTGCTGAAGTTTTTAAGATCAGGTCAAGATGCAAGCCCGCCGGTTAAGGGTAAACCGGCGGGCTAGCATGAGGAGAGTAATGATGTGGAGGAAGCAAGGAAAATGGAAATCTGTGGTCTCTGCCCACCTCTACGGGAGACAGGCGTGACGATATGTATATATGTATGTACTGTCCAGTTTGAGGTATTTGAACGAATTACGCTTGTTATAACTTCATTTTTATGGAACTGTACCGAAAAAAGCTATCAAAATACAACTAACAATAATGACATATATATATATATATATATATATATATATATATATATATATATATATATATATATATATATAATGTATTAAAAAACAATATAACGTACAGACTCGAAACGTGAAGGTATATTTTCAGTAATTAATGTTTTGAAGTTTATGGCCGAGATAATAAAATTTATTTAAGTTTCGTTGAAAATTTGCAAAAATTTGACATGCCAGTTTGTATATTAAAAATGCCTGCTCATCACACCAAATTCTTTGACCAATCTTTCACAGTAAGGCTGTTCGGTTATGGAATTTGTTGCCGCTGGAGATGAAATAAGCGAAGTCTCTTCCAATTTTCAAAAGCTTGTCAAAAATCATTATCTTTGTAATATATATAAAAAATGTACATGTATGTATGTATATGTGTGTGTGTATATATATACGTGTGTATGTATGTATATACTTATATATTTGATTATGCCTATTATCTTTGTTTATAAATATTAATATTTTTTTATTTTTCATTTCTATCGTTATAACGATAATGTAGCACCAACCTACATTAAATTATCTTTTTAACATTGTGTCCATCCTACGGTTGCCTGGAAGCAATCGCTATTAGCGATACGACCATTTGTATATAAATTTATATAAACCGCGTATAACTTTGTAATAACGAATATATCTATATATTAACATTTCTATCTATTATTAATTATGCATCGGATAAAACAAATAGATCAGTGCAATATAAACTATTGATTAATTATATGTCATTCATAAAAAAACCGTTTCTAAATATGTATACCTATAAGAAATGAAAACGCCTGGTAGATAATAATGGCAAAACAAATATATAATAATATATCTCTACAATGGTGGTATCATTGTAAAGATATATTACAACTACATGAATTAATATGTGTTCTGCCTATAAGTTCACATTATCTTTATACATCATATATCTATAACTGTATAAGTGAACCTTTAATTTATAACAATACAAATAATTAAAACCTTTGTAAGTAATTTATTGTCAAATTATGTATATTATATATATATATATATATATATATATATATATATATATATATATATATATATATCTGTATATATATATATATATATATATATATATATATATATACAACTATAAAATTATAATTTTGTAGTTGCCCATGACTCGCCCTGGGTATCGATGGAGCAATGCAGTGTTTGCCGAACTGTGCGAGTTTCGGGGAGGCAACTGGCGAGAGGCAGGCATGAAGTGATGATAAATGGAGTCAGGCGTTACTTTGCGGAAATCCATTACTATGTGGACAGTCAAAAGTTTTACTTAGCTAAGATTCGCGACAAGCAAACAGCAACAGAAAATTAATAATGTGTGCTTTCCTGCTGGATGAAGTGGATTTACCATCCATTAGTCGCTTTTCGCCCTCATGGCAATCAGGACGTGACGGGTGGCGAACCACGTCGCCGTCATTTTTGCAACAAATTAGGTTTATTAAAATTCTAGTAGTTAGTATATTAACATTTGGAGTTTATATATAAGGAGAATTGTTCTCTATGTACATAGGTCCCGAAAATGAACGCGACGGTTCCTAATTCCGATGGCTCGGTCAGCGCGGCCGTCGACGATTAATGAGGATACCGGAAAGGTACGGACAGAGATAATTCATTTCTATATCTATCTTACAAAGTAGAAGATAACCCCGGACGCGGGGCCGGCGGAAGATAAACTAGGAGAATGTGACGCGGAGACAATTTTATTTGTGCGACGAGAGCGCTAAGGCGACTGGATCGCCGGCGAGAGGTTCCAATAACCGTGGAAGCGATTCGGATGAAAATCAAAGCATCCCCACTACCACTAGTGGGTTGAGCGGAAGGGCTGCGACTAATTTACAACTCATCTACATAATGCGGCGAGATTAAACCCTGGCCAGGGCTGTCACTCGCCTATGTATCGAGTATTAAGTTCATATTTGTGATATTGAAGTAATTGACCTAAATCTATTTCATTATCAACTCGAGAGTGGAAACATTTTTTTAATTTTTGTCTGCTTGTTTGTTCAAGTTAATATTTAAAACAATATTGATGAAGGAGAAGAAGCACACTTGGACATAGAAAAATATATTTTATCATAAAAATAGTACTAAAAACCCTATATAAAACAGTGTAGATATAGATTGTACTGAATGATAATCATAAAATCAGTAAAAAAGATACCCTTAACATGTGAGCTTGTACGAAAAGAGTGATGAGTTTGGATGAAGCAAAGAAAGTGTGCCGAGATCTTAGGAGATGGAGATCTGTGGTCTCTATCTACCTTTACTGGAAACAGGCGTGATGATTTGTATATATGTTATTGATTATAAGTCTCGTATTTTACTTTATATTGGAACAGAGTGCTTAACAAAGAGTGGACATCGTACAGTATGAAGACGTGAACGAATCGGTAGAGCGCGGGTGTGCATTCCACCGGTCAACCCTAGCCCGGGGACACTTTCCCATGCGTCTGGTGCAGTCTTATCGGCCGGCGCCTGCATTAGCGGCTCGCGGGCTGTGGCGGGCGCTCTCCCCTCCCCGCCCCCCGCCGGCGCGAGAGCCTGGCGCCGCCGCTCTTAAGCCGCGACAACGTTTCCAATGCTTTTTTTTTGTCAGCTCTCGATGTAGAAGGTAATTAATTAGAGCGCGGGCCCCTCTGTGGGAAACGGCTATCCCATTTAGGATTTCGCGATCTCGCCCTCCACTACAATAGCCGTAACACAGCGCGTCCGACGACAGAGTCGATATACACTGCTCCGCGTCAATCCGCACGATAACCCCACCGCTCATACAAACTGCAATGTATACCAACACAACACGTTTGACGATTGTGATGGATCGTCGCAAGCTAAATGTCATGTTATCTCGTAATCTGGAATACGAATCGCAAATTACGTTTGACAAATTAACGTTTACACTGATTGATTGCTGGGTGCGGGAGGAGGCCGGCGCGCGCTACGTCAACTCAGCGAGAAATGTACTTTCAACTTTTAAAATACATGCAATTATAAAGCGATGACTAGAAGATTTTGTTACAATTGTTGATTAGCAAAAAATGATAGAACAAACGCATATCTAATGTTAGTTGTATATGTTATATGATCATTTTTATTCTTTAGTTCATATGCATTAACAAATATTATTATTGTACACGTCATATTGCTTTTTTAATTAAAATGGCATTAAAATCGTTTCCTTCTTTTTATTTATGTATTATGTATAGTTTCATGTTTTCTTGTATATTTTAGCTCTCTAGTACTTTTGTGAAAGTTACCACGGTGTGAGATTTTTACTGACTTGATACTGGCTAGAAGACATTGATAATCAAATAATTAAATTGAACATACAATATTTTTAGTATTATTTATATGTTCACATAAACATATATTAAAACGTCAATACTCCTCTTAAAAAAGATATGTAATTGAACGAATATAGTAAAACTATATTCGTCCAGTCACAATTTTTTAAGAAGACTAACAACGTTTTAATATTATTAGAAGTCTTGTGTAAACATACTACAACGTTAACAGTGCTTGTGTAAACATACTATAAAGTTAACAGTGCTTATGTAAACATACTATAAAGTTAACAATGCTGGTGTTAACATACTACAAAGTTAACAGTGCTTGTGTTAACATACTACAAAGTTAACAGTGCTTGTGTTAACATACTACAAAGTTAACAGTGCTGTGTTAACATAGTACAAAGTTAACAGTGCTGTGTTAAGATACTACAAAATTAACAGAGCTTGTGTAAACATATAAAAAGTTAACAGTGCTTGTGTTAACATACTACAAAGTTAACAGGGCTTGTGTAAACATACTACAAAGTTAACAGTGCTTGTGTCAACATACTATAAAGTTAATAATTCTTGTGTGCCGTTATATTGTTTATTTTATTCATTCAATCATTCTGCAGTCCTCTCCTCCGTATGTAAAATCTCACAAGCCTCCGTGCCCATTACGCATAAAAATAAATGGAAAGTTATTTCTTCAAATGTTTGTACGAGCTAACCACGAAGTCGATTAGATGAAATCGCAATTAAATAGAATGCATTAATGTCATTGAGTGCATACTTTGAAGTGGTGGCTAACCGCATCTCGGACATGCGGCTACGTACGAGCCGTATAAAAAACGCATTAAAATTTTACACCTTTTAAATACGTTCATTATTCAGTTTTTATATACGAGCACGTATTCCCACGAGGCTGTGTAGATATATTTTAGTGCAAACTAAACCTTGAAATAAATATAGGATGACCGGTAGCAGGATTAGGTTTACAAACAAATATAATAAAAAAATCTACAAACGTAATAAATAAAATCCAATATATTTTACGGAAAAGAAAAGTGCGTTATATTTCTTGTTTAATTATTTCGTCTAAGCGTTGATCATGACGTCGGGCACACTCATGGATCCACCCACAGTATTCTGTGCCATTCGCTGAAGTAGTCACGTCGGGATGCCGTTAACCTCGCGGGCGATATTTCTTTTTAGTACTAAGATGGTCGTCGTGCTTGTTTGATAGATTTACTTTTGAGGTACCCCCGAGGTACCACCACAAAAAAGTCTATAGGGGTGAAATTCGGTGACCTGGGTGGACTAGGGATATTGCCGAAAAAAGTAATTAATTTGTTTAGGAATAAATCACGAAAAAGACCCATGGTCTCCCTAGTAGTGTGAGGCGTAACGTCATTTATTAAAACCTTGTGTTTGAAGTGAAGACAGGATGTTCTTTCAGTATTGGCAGAAAATAATCAGTAAGCATTCGCTGATTATTCGACCTATAACCTAATTCTGTCCCCGAACACCCTATATTTACTTATGGCAGTTTTGTGTATAGGCGCATGACTTAGATAGATATATTATTCATTGTACACCAAAAGCTATTTTACTGATGAGCAAGAACTATTTTATGACACTTATTAGATTAAAATTATTTTCTTTTTTATTTTGTTTATTTGTATTTTATAATATTATTAAGGTTTTATATTTAGCTATTGTAAAAAAGGTGTCACGGATAAAGTTGTTTCTATTTTTATAATTGCTAATTTGTGTTATAAATGAAAGGTACACATCTGTAAATATAATGCAATAGAAGACTTTTGAAGTCGTTATCTGTCGATAGATCAAATTTAATGGCTGTGTCCTTCCTTCCTGTATACGCTACATTCAAACTAGAGGGCCGAATTAAAAAATAAAAAGTTACCCTTGTAACACAACTGATTATTCCGTCTGCCGGCATTCGGCCTTTAACCAATTTTTAAGTAATTGCTTAATTTAATAAAAAACTTTTGAAATCCACATAATTTATAACACTTTATAGTTATAAAAATATTTATGGATACTAAAATATTTTTTAATATCACATATTTGTCAGATTTAAAAAAGAATTAAAATGTTAAAATACAATAAATATTATTTTATTCTAATCGTTTAACGTTAAGTCTTGCATCGTCATAGTGACATAAGAAAGTAATGCATAGACAAGATAGACGAAATAATATTTTATAAATAATTAATATTGATTGAAGCTTACTTCGTCAGGCATAAAATAAATACGTCTTTATATTTTTATAAAAAAATAAAAAAGGACTCGCCGACGTCCAGATTAATCTTACGAAGACTTTTCCCGCCAACATATATAAGTGACCTCGTGTTTTTATTTAATTTTCATAATCTTATGTTGTTATCAGTTATATCGTTTAATAGTGTTGGCGTATTATACAACATAGTTCAATTAAAGCATATAAGTGAAGTGGTTTGAAATAAATGCGTGTATCGTGACTTTTTAAGTTGACTGAACAAGTTCATAGAAGAATTTGGTAGAATAGCCACCATTTTATCAAGATGTAACGTGATAAGCTGACTGAAAATCTATGGGTTCGCGTCAGCAACATTTCAAGAGATTCGATATTATTGTATTTTTCTTGACACTGGCTTAATAGTTATAACTAACTAAGCGTACTAAATTTTCGTGGCCTTAATATTGTTTGTCTAAGTACACTGAGTACGAAGAAAAAAATTAGCCGTTTCACTTTCGTAGGAGTAATTAGGATACGCATCCAGGCATTACTTGTCCCCGTTGTATTATAATACAGAATTAAGTACGAGTATAAGCAGTGGGTTGTCCGGCTGGAAGGACAATCGGGCCCTACAAGCCGGCCGCTAAGCTTCCACACCTCAAAGCACTGCCGCCGCCATTAGCGGCCGCGACACAGGATTTCAATTTGGATTTGAATGTTATTACGCGAACGGCGACGGCCGCCGGCACGTCGGGGACCAACGCTCGCTCGCTCCTCCCGCGACTCCACATAAAGTGTTCACGAACGAAAATTATTTAAACTTTTGCCATGTAGAAGATTGTAACTGATCATCACAAAGCAAAGACGCGGACAACAGACTCAGAGAAGGAAGTCTTAGATTTGATAGTAATAAACTTGTATAAAAATACATGTGGGCATCTCTATATGACGGATGCAAGCTAGTAGTAGCTGGACTCAGATCGCCAATGACAAGCTGTGAGACTCTATTTTAAACATGTTTAACATGTGTCATTTAGAGCGTTTTTGCTTTTTGCGATTATGATATAGACGGACTATACAACTCATATAAAATCTGATATTCATATAACATATTATCATTACGAACAGCGATACATGTTACATAAAACGGTCTAGTGAGTCAAAAACTAAATATATCCACTCCAACCGGACTTGTGAACGCCAACAAAAGGCAAAATGGTTAAACAAAACAACACATTGTTCTAGAAAGACCAGTTTATAATATAAAATTTTAATTATCGTTCTAAGTTAATATGCTTTATATAGGAAAAGTATGGTCCCCGTCAGACGTGTAACGATAGATAAAATCAAACCCATGGACTCAAAAATTTAAACAGAAAGGCAGTCCGTGTCTCATAATCGTCTCCTTTTTCTTTGATGGCAATTAGCTATAACTATTATGCCAGTTTCAAGTGAAATATAATAACAAATATCTTCAAATGTAAATTAAGCTTGTCACATTACGTCTTGATAAAATGGTGGCCATTCTATCAAAACTTGCATGGACTTTAGCAGTCAAGTTAAACAGACAAAATACACGCATTTGTTTCATTTCATTTATCAAATTTTATTGAGTAATAAACAATATAACTGATAATAACATGAGATTATAAAAATGAAAACAAAAACCACAACGTCACTGATGTAACTTGGCGGGAAAAGTCATTTCATAATCATTTGTCCTTTGTTTATTTTTTGAAGTGAAAACTTCTATAGCCGCGTTACACGACTCTGGGTAGGAAAAAATATATGGGTTCGCGTCAAAAACATGCTAATGCTTAAGGTTTATTAATAAATGTTAATATTATTATTTATTTTTTTATTATTTATATATTATCTTTTTTATTAATATAATATTTATAATTAGTTTCAAATTTCAATATATAGTTTTAAATTTTCATTCTGTCGATAGTCATCATGACTACCTATTTTTTTTTTTTTTGCATTGGTACAGTGCAATATTGTACATACAGCCAGCGAGACTCGACGGCGAAGCTAAGTTGATTTGCATACAATATACATAACTCAAACTGGAATAGGAAATAGTGTCAACACGTGAAATTGTTAACGCAAAAATTATAAAGCGCACAGATAAGATAACATGCTGTTGTAGAAATTGCTCACAGATAAGATAGCGGCGTGCACTACGCTGTCTGTGAGGATGACTGGCTGCATGTATGATGCATGACTGTTTTCCCGAGTCGGATGGCTTAGGAATCGTTACACTGAGTGTACCTCGCACTGATCTTCTCTTGAACATCAATTAAAAATGACTTGTACAATTTGATCTAAAATAAAACAATGGTCATTTAAAATAAGACTAATATATGGATGGCTAATAGATAGCAATATTTATAATACTAAGGTCTTTTTTGCTTTTAAGGATTGATCGAATGTATGTAATAGATAAATCAATTATAATTTTAATGATAGATAAATCAATTATAATTTATGAATAGTTATGTATTTAGATCTCTATGTATCTAATAATTGTACGCCTTAAGTGGCAATTTGAAAGTTGATAAAAGCTGTTTAAAAACTTCATTTTTTAAACGGCTTTTTTTCATTTTGTCATATAAATATATATATATATATATATATATATATATATATATATATATATATATATATATATATATATATATATATATATATATATATATATATATATATATATATATATATATATATATATATATATATATATATATATATGAGAGAGAGAGAGAGAGAGAGCTGGCAGTGGTAGTAAGCCAAGCTTCTTGAACACTGGCTAGCACGATTCCTGTGGTTGGAGACCGTAAATTGCCCTAATACATTTTTTGTGCTACAAACGCCCTATTTTGGTGAGAGCTATTTCCCCACATTAATAATCCATAGCGCAACATGATATACGCACGATGATATGCAAAAAATGCCGAAGTGGGAAATCTAATTTTATATATCATAATACTCTTCGGGGAGAAAAGTATTTGTAGCAAAACTGTTTATGTGTCTTAAATGGAAAATATAAATAGTGATACAGTACAATTATAGTTAAAGTGGTAGATAGTATAGATTCATAGTTATATACACACATGTACATTTGAATAGTGGATAGATTTATAATAGACCGTATATTGTGTTGTTTATAGATTCATTGTGTCGTTTATAGATTTCTCATCGGTACGGGAAGCGAAGCGAAGTTCCCGCACACTCATGAAAATCATAGAGAACCATGACCACTTCGTTCGTTAAAAACACAAGATGGGAACCTTTCACTTTTAGCTCGGACGCAAAGTCCGGCGCCGTCCGTTCTTAGTCGTAAAGGCTCTACACATTAACGGAGCGTGTAGGCGACAAAAGCTTTTGTTTTTTTTTTATTTTCATTCGTTTTTTTCTCACTCAAATGAGTTGAATTAGGAGGCGCCGGGTGATATCTGTTACACTACCAAAGTTCGGACGGGGTCCGGCGGGAGTCCGGGCGGCGGCCCTTCGCGTAACGACCCTTACAAATGTGTCGCCGGAGCGAAGCCGAGATGTGCGCGATAACGCGATAAATGGCGGCCGAGCTCATTAGCGCTAGTGCGGGGACGGGCGCCGCCGTAGCGACGAGCTGTTTACAGCGCTCTAACGGCGTTTTCTACAACTTCATTACGCTATTTGATTGTGGACACATGAACAATCTAATACATGATGTTACTTTTGTGTTAAATATGTTCGAATCAAACTAGAAACAAATAATAAAAGTGGCTGTGAAATTCCAAGGAAATGTATACACACAAGCACATACACACAAGCACACACACACAGGTGTATCTTAAAATAATAGAATAAGCAATGAAGATATAAGGGAGCGATGTGAAGTGTAAAAAGGTATCGTGACAAAAGTTGAGAAGGGGATGCTTAGATGATTGGTGTACATAGAGACGATGGATTAAGACGATTGGCAAAATAAATTTACGTTGCGAATGTGGATGGAAGGGTCGGTAGGGGAAGACAACAGAAAACATACCTTGACCAAATTACTGAAGTTTTTAAGAAAAACCAGGTCAAGAGTACCCTTAACCGACGGGCTTTTGTGAGATGAGTGATGAGTATGGAGGAAGCAAGGAAAGTATGCCGAGATCGTAGCAGATAGAGATCTGTTGTCTCTGCCTACTCCTACGGGAGACAGGCGTGACGATATGTATGTATCTACATCACATCTACAAAGAGAAAGATGCGTACACATACGCGCGTTTACTCATACACAAACACTAATATAACATATGTATATAATATATTCTGTGCAATTTTTTTTGGCCAAACTATATTATAATGATTTGTTAATATTCAGTTACTAACAGGGCTGTTGAAGTGCCAAACAGATAAATAATTGAATCGCTTTTACTCATCGACGTTTTTGATCCTTGTAATTGGACAAAAGAGGCGGTGGTTAAAAGAAGGTTATCGTAGCGCTACCGGTTTCGATAGCGCGATGTAATTATAGCGCTCTCCGCAACGGCTAACAGTTTAGCGGCAGTTATAAATAATGAGCGCTGCGAGACGTTGTTGTGACGTCACTAAATGGCCGCTCCACGCCGGCCGGCCGGCCGCGCCTACCTCACGTTAATAATTCAAATTATTATAACTCCCCGTCGGCGAGACACAGCGGGATCGAGTTGCGATGTGTTCTCGTACCTTTCGCACCTGTTTTTTGAGTGGCGCGAGTGAAAAGGATGGCCATTGTTGGACATTAATATCGGAGAAACACGACGAACGGAGTGTATTAACACGTCATATTAGCGCGGACACGACAGCTCGGGCAACGGCATTCCCGGTGTCCGGACCGGAGACGTTAGGGATGTGGGTCGCGGGGTGGTGGGGGGGTGCACAATTAGCAGAGCTCGTCATGGCCGTAGTAGAGACGTGATATGTTCTCTCATTGTTGCACGGCACATGCATGCTTGTTTCTCTACAAAACACACTGAATAAGGTTGATATCGTCATTACATTCACTATCACATACGTCGAGAGAGCATTGTGCAATACATTTGTTTGAGTACTATAGCATAATTTTCAAAAGCAAAGAGTTTTCTGTTACTAGAATTATAGTAAAACTAAGATGTATATTATAAATTAATTTCTTGCCTTTGTACTGTTTATTTTCAGCTGTGGACAAGACAAAATTACTTCATTCTGCTATAAAGTTAAATTTAGTTTATGTACCTAACTATATATTGTGGTCTACACTTTAAGAATTCCGTTTGTGAAATCTACTTGGATATGCATGAAATAGAAATAGAAAAATAAACTTTATTTATGAGACCTTTTTATTACAACAACTAAATAAACCTTAATAATTTACAAATAAAATCGTTCTATTGGAACACCTGGCGCTAGTTTTCAGCAAGAACCAACGCGGTCAGATCGCGGACCACCTGGAACCTGAACAAGAAACTAGCAAAACACAAGTTGCTGAGTAATATTTTTAATAACAACATTGTTATAATGTGTCTGGTATTTTTATATTAATTTTTATTGTGTATGTTTTAAGAACAAAAAACCAATGAATATGGATTCTTTGCATATAAATAAATATGATTTGTAAACGCTATAGCTTTATGCTATAGCGTTTACTATATACTATAACTAATCTCTATTCTCAATCGGCCTTCAAACCAAGCAAATCCGAAGAAATCCAGACGAATGAAATTTTAACATATATTCTTATATTAAGAATACGTTTATTTATGTCTGAACCACGAACTGAATCGCCTGATAGGCAATGAATACATTGTTCGATTTTGCAAGGCGCAAGGGCAGGACATGTTCAGAGAATGGCTGATTGTAGACCATCTTTCAGAGTGGCAGAGCCACGCTGCAGACGAATACTTTGTCAAGAATGGCATATTATTTGTCTATAGCATGAATGGGCCGGCTCGCCTGAGGAAGTACCACACTCCCCGGCGAAAAACTGCTATCTGAGTGGTACCTTCGCTACCGCGCTTCGTTGAGTAAGCGGTTGAGTTTCGGTGGCCCATCTCCCTCCCATAATGATATTTCCTTAAAATCCAAAAATTATTAAAGGTGAAAAATACTAACAACTACCACAATATAAATTTACTTGTATCTTTTTATAGGATTGGAAGGCAAACGAGCAGACGTGTCACCTGATGGAAAGCAATCAACGTCGTCCATATACATCCGCTGTACCATAGACATTGCAGGAGCGTTGCCGGCCTTTAAGAAACTTGTAGGCTTGTTTTATTAATCCAATATAGTATCCTATCATTAATAATGGTGCGTGGAAAAAAGCTTTTGGTAAAACACACTGTACTAAGTAATAATGATACAATACTATCTCTCATAGTGTAACAACATAAAAAATATATCGACAGAATTGTTATAAACGTGAATATAAAAGTCACCAATGTCGCTAGCACCTTTAATTATTTAAAAGCTGGTGTGACACAGCGCTCGTGACGTAACCTCCGAGCCGGAAGAACACCTGTCCCGCACTCCAGCTCCACATTCGAATCCCACGCGTCGTTTGCGTCGCTAGTATTTGATTGCGGTCCGAGAACGCGTCGAGACACGCGTTTAGAAACTTTGGATGTTTCTGCAAACTATTTTTGTCTCAAATAATACACAGAATGTACAAATAAATAAACAGAGTGAAAAGTGTCAGTATCAACTTTGTGAATCGATGCTTTATTAAAAACAAGACACATAAAAAAAAATTAAAGTCAATTCCTACTCATATATCCTGCTAAATATCTTGAATAAGAAAACTTTTTACTTCTATATAAAGCTAAAATAATTTAATTACTAAATTGAACAGTCTGTATTAACATTTTAACAGTTTTATTTGCACTTGAATGGATGTACAAAAAGTATTGTATAAACTATTGAAAATTTGAACAAGATATATAAAATACGGTTGTGTGGAAGAAATCGCTATTAGCGATAAGACCGCCATTTGTATATAAATATTACAATCAATAATTGTATAACTTTGTTTTTGGTGTACAATAAAGAATATATCTATCTATCTATAAATAAATAAATATATATAGGGAGAGTGGGGAGTAATACGGGGCATTTGAAAAAATATTTTTATTATAAGTCTTAATCTTACTTAAGTATAAGTCTTAAGTGAAGGAGTAATGGAGTTTAAACACTTCATGCTTGTTCAAGGGGGTTTAGTGGGGGTGTGTGTAGGTGTATACATACATATATTTAGCCCGGTGCGGGTTTATTTGTTTATTTTCCCGCAGTAGCTCTCAGAAGGTCTAGCTTTCGTTCCCGTCGGCACAACGTTGGAAAGAAAAACACTTGTTTTCTTAAAACATTTTTCAATATATATATATATATATATATATATATATATATATATATATATATATATATATATATATATATATATATATATATTAAACGGTGTCCATTTTAGAAATTCTATTAGTATTCATTTTAAAAATTCTGAGACAGTTAAATGGGTATATGATTGACCAATTGGCTTGGTGGCGGCCCTCTGCCCGCGGAGTCAATGGTCGCGGGTTCGATCCCCGCATCGAAATAAATATATGTATGGACTACAAATATATTATTAAATACAAGTATTCCGAGTCTGGTAACTTGGCCAATCCGCATTGGAGAAGCGTGGTGGGTTAAAATCCGTTCCTCCAGAAATGGTGGGGCCCGTGCTTAGCAGTGGGACATATATGGGCTGTTAAAAAAAAAGATTTCAGAGTTTGTAAAATTCGAAAGCCTATCAATGAGAAATATCTTATAATATAATATATTCACGCCTGATACAATCACGTCACGCAGGCGTGACGATATGTTTGTATGAACAATAACACCGTCCAGTCTACAGTCCATCGGTCTCGACCGTCGTCGATTATACCGAAAGCTTGATAAGTGTACTTTCACATCGGCCCGGGAATTCATCAGCGGATCGATTTAATTGTGGCGGATGGGGGGGACGTGGGGGGCGCGCGCGGCATGCGGGGCGCGGGTAGGGGCGAGGGGGCGACGGCGGAACACGGAAAGGCTTTCGAGGCGTCGTTTGAGGAGCCCTTGCCGCCGCGCGAGACACACTTGCCGGGTCGCGGCGCTCATAACGGCCTGGCCTTACTCCATTCTATACCACTTCAATAAATATTAATTAATATTATATAAAACTGCATTACCATTGACTGACTGACTTACTTATTGTACAACAAAATTTGAAAAACGGCAATAGGTAAGGGGTATATATGTTCCAAGAAAATATTCTGTTGAGGCTTGAGGCGCAAAAATTGTATCCAAACCTTGAAAATCTGAACCTGACAAACAGTTGCTAGACACCCCGCAGGAACCGTAACACCTACTGAGGTCGAATACGTCCAAAAAATGGAGACAAGTGCAAATAAAAATTGCAAATTCAAAGTGGCGGAAAACAAGATAGCCGCCATACAAATCTAATTTCGTCATTTATAGGCCGATTTTGCTAAAATTTGCCCTGAAAAGCTAGTTATTACATACAGCTGGAGTATATACATAGATAAATATATTCTTGATTGTACAACAAAATCAAAGTTATACAATAATTGATTATAATATTGTTTATATACAAAGAGCTGTCTTATCGCTAATAGCGACGTCTTCCAGACAACCGTTGAAAACAAAAATAATATTATATATTAGTATAGTAAATTTAACATATATATATTTATAAATAGATACGTTATCAAATCGTGCCAATTGTAATATTTTATTCATTCATTTTTCGCTTCACGAATTCCGTATCTAAAAATATTCAAACAAATATGTTTTTGCCCAGAATATACAAATCTTACAAACTTTATACTGGTTAATTATACTGGCAATTAAAACTTCTTATACTTTACTACAAAAAAATTGTTTTAGAACAATTTTATAGCCTTCAAAGCTTCGAAAATCACTATTTAAATGAAAACGAGAAACATATCCAGCAGATATTACATGATGGTTGCTTGACCCTTCAAGCCAACAAGATATTAATATGATTAAAGTAAAAATATTTTCCCGGGATAAAAATATCTCATTTTACGTTCAATTTTCCTACCTGCACCTGTCTCAAATGTTACTTTATTACAAAGAATTAATGGCGGTAGTTTGGTACGTTTTTCAAAGAGCTAACAACACTACCAAATTCATAGGTTGACGGCTAGTAGAAAACTCAATAGTAAGGAAAACTTTGGTAAATCAATACAAATGATTATGTGTCGAAAATTGAAAACGCGAGGCGTGAAGCCGAACATTGGGCTAGGTGTGCCCTTTGACACTTGTTACCTTCAGCCCAACCTATAAGACATAGAAACCTTCAGAAAACAAGCCTTCAGCAAGGCCGACAACTCTTCCGTATTACCTATGGTTACCGTAATAGGTAGCGTTCGTGGCTTCCCAACAAGCGACACGCTCGCTCGTTTCTCCTTCTATATCATAAAAAAAAGGTGGCGCTTTCAGGGGAGGCCTTAAAATTTTAATAAAAATAATTTTATGGTGTATCTTTGGTCCTATGTTGGAAAATGAGTGTACAATAAAGCCGAACGTCATCAAAACCATTAAGATTGGATGTTGGCTGAGCACATGGTACGGATGGACGAGACTAGAGTACCTAAACGCCTACTCGAAGGCAAACAAGATGGTCGTAGAAGCCGCGGAACGCCCAGGCTCAGGTGGCTAGATGGAGTCGATGACGACTTAAAGGCAATCGGTGTGAGGGGCTGGAGGGAAAAAGCTAAACGAAGATCCTACTGGAAAACTTTACTGAACCAGGCTAAGGCCCACACGCAGCTGTAATGCCTTGATGAAAAATTTTCGAGGGAGGCTTGTCTGTAGCAGTGGACAGCCGCAGTCTGTATAATTGATTGGTGAGCTTGGCGTAAAATTCGGAAAAAGCTATAAAAATAAATATGTTTCTTATAATGTTTCGGCTCGTACACACTCGTCGCAGCAAGTGTGTCGCGTTGTTTATCGTCCCACCAGCGCAGGCGCAGGCGCCGGCGCCTGGCCCGCGCCGCGCCTGACTGCCCCCTCAATGCACCGGCGACACCTTCCTACCGCTTTATAATGTTGACCTTATCCGTACCCTTACCACAGCTGGCCCTTCATTGTAACTATTGCATTTCGGACAATGTCACATACATTGTTCGAAATATACATAGATACTTGTTTAGGTTCGCAAAGGTTCTGCCAATAATACTCCAGCGTGACAACAATTCGGAAGGCGTGCAAATGGAAAGTAAACCATGTCTTCAGTCATATTTCATCGAAGACGCGATCAGCCTATACTCTAATATTAATTACAACAATATACAGTAAAACAAGTAATATAAAAATAAAAATTCTAAAGTCAATTCCTACTTAGGTCTATAATGAAAAAATTTATAATATACAATCGATATAAATATGTATAGGGTAGTTATTGCTCCCATATAAAACTAAAATTTATTAATTAATATTTTAAAAACTTTATTATCGTCAAGTACCATCCACTACAAGTTTAAAAAATATATATTAGAACATGATATATAAACATATAATATATAGAGAGAGTGTGAATTTATAGTAGGAGAATGTCTCTCTGTGGTGTCGAAAAAGACGTGCTTATTGATTGAATATTATTAATTTTTAAGACAAGAATTAAATAGGTACATGTTATTTGATGGTTTTCTTTATGGCTGAATGTCTTGTCCATTCCCTACATGTACAAATACGTTTATAGACACAGCGTGTTTTTTATTCTGATTACTGTTGATGGAATGATTTTGTCCGCCTTTTGAATTTTTCAACAAAATTTTAGTTACAAAGTACTCGGACAATGTAAGGATAATTTTAACTTAATTTGTTGATGATTTTTTAATATGTTCAAATTGAATTATAAAAGGTGTATTATAATCGAGTCAGGCGTTACTTTGCGGAAATTATATGGAGTCAGAACGTTTACTAAGCTAAGATCCGCGACAAGCAAGCAAGAACAGAATAATAATAATGTCTGTTTTCTACTGGAAAAATTGGATTTACGGGGAACTCAAAACTTCAAAATCTTAATGAAAACACGGTCGTTAGCAACTCTCCACTTTCCAACTAACAACAATAACAAACACACACCACTACTTTAAGTCACTTTAATACCTGCTATAATAAAAAAAAAAAAAAAAACTTTAATTGTGCTATTATAAAAGTTTATGCGCACTGGGCTAGTGATAGTCTGGATCGAATGTCACCATAGTCAAATTAATTAATTATGAATAAATATAAAAAGATTGAATGGGTTTATGAACTCAGGAAGTGAACTGACTTGTTGACCAAAGTCTTACTGTCAACTAAGCATTATAAGTTTATGCACATGCTGGGGATTAAAACTAAACTAAAATCTTTTTGTTTAGAACCTTACGTATTATATATTTAAAGTAAGTAAGTAGCCAAGTTGTCGTTCTGCTTAATTTTTCTTTAGTTAAATTATTGAATTTTTTAATTTTATGAAATAGAAAATCTAGAATAAAGGAGGCTTCGCCACGGCAACATCATATTGCATCCAATATAGGCAGGATTTATATTTTTCAATTTTATTTTTAATTTGAGAACCTCGTCATTCGCCACCCTTTGAGTCTAGCTAATAGCAAGCATCCGTCTATATGTCCATATTTCAAACGCTTCTATAGGTTTTCTGAGATCTTTAAACGTCAAAGCCTCAAATGCGTATAGAAGAACGGGCTAAGTGTAACAGTGGAGCATTCTAATGCGCAAGGAAAGTTTGAGTTTGCGATGACAAAGAACACGTTTCATCTTGTTGGAAGAGCTACGAGCAATTTCAATTTAATTCAAAGAGAAATGTTGGATTTCAAAATAAATATATAAATGTCAGTTGATCTCGAAGTTATCATGTTTTAATAAATATATGGTTTACATTTGTAAAAATTATACTGATTTACTTGTTATCTTGATAATAAGAATTTTATTGTTTTATTTATAGTAAAAAGAATATAATTATATTTATATTAAAACGAATTTAGTATAAAATCAGTGTATAGAACAGAGAATTTTCGAACACTAAAAAAAATCATGTCATTTAAATATTTTATATTTGGATGAAGGTTTATGAGCTAATGTCAAAATACATTTTGACAACGCCAATCTTTACACGAACTTATGAAACAAAAACATGGCAAGACTTTTCCCGCCAACTTACATCAGTGACGTTGTGTTTTTATTTCATGTTCATAATCTTATATTATTATCAGTTATATTGTTTAATTGTGGTGGCGTATTATACAATATAGTTCACTTAACGATGGTTTGTGCTGTTTTCAAATATTCCATAAGTGTAAACTATGTATCACCACTAACAAGAATGAACTAATCAAATTTCAAGGAACTTAAAACAGATTTATAAAACAATATAAGTGGAGAGGCGATTTATTCTTGAGCAGGACGTTTATGTTATGTCTTCGACAAGTGTTATGTCTACGGAGGGCGGAGAAATGCAAGATCAGCTCAGACTTAGATGACACACGATTACGCGTGGGGCCCAGCCTCCGGTAACAAGAGTTTTGATGTTTGTGACTAATTGCATGAGAGCTTTTTATATAATATTGGGTTGTCATATAAGTTCGTTCGGCTTTTTAACATTTATTCAGGGACTTTTCCCGCCAACTTACATCAGTGACGTTGTAATTTTAGTTCATTTTTATAATCTTATATTATTGTCAGTTATATTGGTTAATTATGGTTGCGTATTACACAATGTACTTCGATTAAGGTGTATAAGTGAAGTGATATGAAATAAATGCATGTTTTTTTTTAAGTTGCCTGTAAAAGTCCATAGAAGGTTATGGTATAATAGCCATCATTTTATCAAGACGTAACGTGACAAGTTGACTAATTTCAAAAGATTTGACATAATAGTTATACCTAATTGCTATCAAAGAAAGGAAAAAAAAAACATTTATTCAAAGCAAACAAAAACATACATTCTAAAATAAAAGCTTTTATTATTAACTATATTGTCCATTATTTTGTATCACTGGCCCAACTTTCAGGCAGACATAATGCCATCTCTTCAGAAGGCTTCGTCTTTGCTCTCGAAAAATCTCTCAAGATGAACTTTTATGTCGTCCAAAGATGCGAATTCTTTTCCGTTAAGATATTTTTGTAGTGAAGCGGAATAAATGGTAGTCGGATTATGATTAATAAAAGCCTGTTTAATGTTAATTAAAGTATATTTAATTGCAAAATAATTAGTAGACAGTAGTGAGCGGCGCCGGACTCAATGGCCGACTGACTGTTTACATTGTGGATAGTCAGAAGTTTTTACTTAACTAAGATCCGCAACAAGCAAAACAATAACAGAAAATTAATAATGTGTGTTTTTTGTGCTGGATGAAGTGGATTTATTTGGAAGTTAAACCAAAAACCTACCGAAAATCGGCCATCAATTCTCCACCCACCAACCACTATACACAACACCAAAACACACATTACCACCTTTCCATCTCGTAAACGACACGTGTTTCGCCCCAACATGAGGCATCTTCAGGTGTAGTAGACTCTACGGTAAGACAACCGAAAAGTGTGATGGATTTTCGCAAAGTAACGCCTAACTCCATTAATA
This sequence comes from Baronia brevicornis, assembly GCA_031353405.1. Classification (NCBI taxonomy): domain Eukaryota; kingdom Metazoa; phylum Arthropoda; class Insecta; order Lepidoptera; family Papilionidae; genus Baronia; species Baronia brevicornis. The sequence continues at coordinate 506,286 of JASFAT010001752.1, forward strand.
ACGTTTACATTGTGACGTATTGACAAGACTGCTCACAAGACTTCGCATTCCCTTGACATGGTGCGATGTCCGGGCTTCATGGAGAATGAAGTAGAATATCCCATGAAAACCTTACTAACTTCTGTATGGTGGTTACAGAATACGAACGAACTTATGTGTTAAAGGTAAACAAATCTACTAAATCCATGCTGTATTGAAAATTAAAAGTAATATCCGCTGGTATGTGCACTTGATTTATTTTGTACAGTTCCATGAACAGTGCATCAGTCAAGGAACCATTCAACAATTAGTATAAAACGAAACAAAAATTCCGGAAGTAGTCGAGTACAGTCGTCGGCGAAGAAAACCCGCATTGCAGCCCTTATTGACTTGTTGGGTCAGCGTTTATGGCTAATTAGGCACAAGCCACCAGAGCATGGCACCCGCAGCGCGCCCCGGCCGTTAGGGTGGCATTTTATAAAATAAGATTATAGGGAAAAATAAAATGTAACAAGTAATGTAAAAAAATTAAAATCAATTCCTACTTTTTCCAGCGATCTACACGATTCCCCACTGACGGTATTTATTCCTAAATTTATATCCTTTTTTTTATGGGATAGGAAGGCAAACGAGCAGGCGTGTCACCTGATGGAAAGCAATCAACGCCGCTCATAGACTTCCGCAGCGCTATAGGCAGTGCGAAAGCGTTTCCAACCTTTAAGGAAAGTGTCATTATGGGAGTGAGAATGGGATGGGGAGTGATGGAGGGAGGGGGTAGGGTGTTGGGCTTCCGGAACTCAGCCGCTCACTGTACGAAGTGCGGGAATTAAGCTACTACTCAGACGCCGGTTTTCTGCGGGAGTGTGGTACTTCCCCGGGCGAGTCGGCCCATTCACGCTACAGACAAATATTATGCCATTCTTGACAAAGTATTCGTCTGCAGCGTGGCTCTACTACTATTAAAATATCCAGCTAAATATCTTATATAAAAGACATTATTTTCTCCCATATAAAACTGAAATTAATTAATTGAATGAAATAAATGAATTGATATTTGAAAAAAAACTATAATAACATCAAGTGTCATCAATTATAAGTTTAAAAATGTATTTGAAGTTAAGTTGATGAAAAAAAAGTATTTTATTAACGATTGAAATATATCATCATCGTACGAATTGAAAAATAAAGTACAATACGGTGAAAAATAAAGTATAATTAATGTAATTTTGGGTGAAATGGCATTTTTTACGACTAGCTGGAAGAGTGGAAAGTTCACCAGTTGCGGACGGCGGATCAACAAGGACTTAGTGAATGAGACTCCGAAAATTTCAAGCCGGGAACCCCCTTCAAATCGATATGCGCAATTATTCACTTTTGCAGTAAAACGATGGGTAACGATATTTTTAAACGTTATTCTTCTAGATCGACAATCAATCCCAGAATCGACAAGTGTAAGACAAGCAGATTGGCGATATCAAAAGTAATAAATAAATAAAACACAATGATTTGCGCACACAGAGTTGCTTAAATTTTCTAGAAGACAACGTCTCGGCTACGCGGACCGGTCACCGAACACCAAGGTGTCCACGCGACCACAGCCCACTGCCGGGGCGGTCATTAATCAGCACGAGACACTGATAAGCCGAGCGGATATGATGCCAATCAATTATTGGCCAAAAGTAAATGTGGGCATCGCCCGAGCCGATGTGCCGATAACGTGGCGGCTAGGGCTGCTACCGTTTTGGACAAGACAGCACACGATGTGTGTACTATAACACGATGTCTATAGTACACGATATCTGTAGTACACGATGTCTATAGTACACGATGTCTATAGTACACGATGTCTATAGTACACGATGTGTATAGTACACGATATCTATAGTACACGATGTGTATAGTACACGATGTCTATAGTACACGATGTGTATAGTAAAATAATAGAAGTCTATAAGAGAAGTAAAGGGTCGTAGACTCTATTCCCGTATTAAGATAAATATTTTTAAAGTCTACATATATTTATTCTGAATCTAGTTGTTGGTGGTAGTCATTCGCTTTTATAATGGTGACTAAAACCAAACAAAAAAAGATCATACGGAAGCCTCCAGTAGATGAGTCCATGGAGGCGAGTGTTTACCCGAAAGAAACGAAACAGGATGACTTTATTTATATTTTTATTATTATTTATTACTTTATGATTAACTTAAGTAAGCTTTGCTGAAATCAAAAAAATACACATAGCTTAAAAAACAAAATAAAAAGAAGATAAGGAACAATTATTTTATACTATATTGATAATTCATTAAATATTGTAATTTAAACAAATAACTAGTATTGTATCAATGCGTAAAAGTTTCTGTCGGTTGGTAACCCTAGCGAGTGTGTTCTGACCAGTAATGACGATTTCCGTTACCCGCCGCAATGTAAACCTTTATCTGACGCGTGATTAAGTGCAATATTAGTTCCATTGAGGGCGTCACTTCGCAACTCTCTCCTTTTTTATTAGAACCACTCAATGCATGCGATCTGTTTCGATTTGATCAACGAGCCGGGGTGATTCGTCGGTACGGGATAAACGGCCGCCTCTAATTTCTAAACATACAAATGGATCGCGTTTCTCAATTCGTGTTTGACGTCGTACACTGAGACTTGTTTGTCTTAAGTGTACAATTTGTTCTCCTGCATATCGTGGGACGGCTAATTATAATATTTATGCGTAGCATACCTAGCCATGTATTGTTTGATTTTTATACATCAATAAATATTTTATGTACCTACTTTTTAGTAGGTACATAAAATATTTCTCTTTCTATCTGTAACACTGCTTGTACAATTGGTATTGGAACACTTAGTAGGAGCTTTGATAAAATCTGTCCTTTTTTTGGTAATCGGCCGCTGTCCTCCAACCCTTCCTTGTATCCAGGGCCGGCAAATTTTTACAAACAAGTCCATTTACAGATGCTATTATGGTTACAATGAGAATGTGTACAACATGCCTCATGGCGGAGATCTCATTCACGAGGTCGATGTATTTTATTTGCTTTTCTTTTTCCGCTTATATAAGATTCTCGTCAGGTGGAACACTATCATCGCCTTGCGTGTAGCTTTAATTACATTATTACTAGGGTTATTAATCCTTCGTGGCGGGATAAACCTAGTACACGAAGCATTATGCATACAAGGAAAGAAACCTTCACAACATCCTAGCCGTGCTTTTTAAATTTAACCCACTTAACTAAATCTAACTTGCACAAAAGGGCATCCAAATATTTACCAACAAGTCCATTCACAGAGACCACTATGGGTATAATGACATTTGAATCAACGTGTCACATGGCGGAAATCTCATACGCGAGCTCTATGTATTTTATTTGTTTATCTTTTTCCGCTTTGATATTTTCTCGTATAGATTTATTATTATTCTCTTTTATTTACATAATTTTCTCTTAATAACAATATTATTAATATAAAAAAAATCTATAAAAATAATATTATCATTAGGGTTATTAATCCTTCGTGGCGGGATAAACCAAGCACACGAAGGATTATGCTTCCAAGGAAAGGAACCTCCTCACGATCCTAGCCGTGCACAATATGGCTGCTTTTTGAATTTTGAATTTAACCCACTTACCTAAACCTAACTTGGACAGATGGGCGTCCAAATTTTTACAGATAAGTCCATTCACAGAGACCACTATGGGTACAATGACAGTTGAATCAACGTGCCACATGTCGGAAACCTCATGCGCGAGGTCTATGTATTTTATTTGTTTATCTTTTTCCGCTTTAATGAGATTCTCGTCATGCGGAACACTAATATCAACTATCATTGCCTCGCGTGTAGTTCGATCCACTATCACAATATCAGGCTTATTGGCAACAATGTGCCGGTCCGTGGTAATGGATCGATCCCAGTATATTGTTGCACGACTGTTTTCGAGAACTGACTTTGGATCGTATTTATAATAAGGCACCTCCTGCTCGCATAGGTTGTATTTAATGGCAAGCTGCTGATGCACAATTCTGGCTACTTGATTATGTCTGTGCAAATACTCCCCGTTTGATAGCTGGGAACAACCGGAAATAACATGGCTCAGTGACTCTCCCGGGTGGTGGCACGCTCGGCATATATCAGCCGTGCCGTCTCTCATGATGTATTTCCGGTAGTTATTGGTTTTTATAACTTCGTCTTGTATTGCACAGACAAAACCCTCGGTTTCACCGAAGAGATTACCGAATTGTAACCAATGTACTGAAGCTGGTTTGTCTACATCAGCACTAGCTAGAACTCGGCGAAAACGGCCATGCAACTGCTTGCCACTCCATACACCAACGCGATCTGCATTGCTCATTACAGGAGGTGGTTGCCAGTTCTCTGCTGCCATATTAAGCGGGGTTAACGATTTGTCGCTGATGACTACGTCGCGGTGAAGCCAGGATGATTCTTTTTTATTTAGAAAGTAGCATCTGAGGTTGTATACTTCACGATTATGGATATTTTTAATGCTGAGCAGGCCTCGGCCCCCTTCTTTTCGTGGAAGATACAATCTCATGATAGATGAACGAGGATGGTGTAATCTATCCGTAGTCATCAGCGTACGTACACGTCTGTCCAAGGTTTCTAATTCAGTTTGAGTCCATTTTAAAATACCAAAAGTATACGTAAGGATTGGTATCACCCATGCATTGAATGCTCTAATTTAATTACCTCCTGATTATTATCATTATTATCATCGACTAATCTGTGTACTTCTTTAAAAAAATTGGAGGAAGTCACTAACGACAGAAGTGAAAACTTAACTCTGTATTTTGAAATTTCAAACTAATTGTAATATTAAATGCTGCTATTATTGCAGCATGTTGCTGACGCGAATCACAAAACTTTATCCATCCATGAAGCGTCTAACGCACACACAATCGAGTATATACAATGTGTTGGCGTGATGCGTGTACGTAGGCAGCTGCGCGCGCATTGTGTTTAAAGTATGTCTATAACTATAGATAGATATACCTTAAGTATAAGCATGTTGCTAACGCGAACCCGTTAATTTTTTCCCTACCCAGAGTCGTGTAACGCGGCTATAGAAGTTTTCACTTCAAACACGAGCCGCGACACATAAGTATTTAGAAATATTAGAGTGATTTTTTCCGCCGCGTGAGTGGTACAGGTGGAATTAATTTAAAATGAAATGGACCATCGGTATATGTAGTTAATGAGGTGCGAGGTTCGCCCGGTGCGCCGCTCATTAACGATGCAATAAATTAACAAATAGAGGCAACGGAGGTGAATGATAAACAAATGTCGTCCGCTCCGCGCTGTGACGCGACCCAACGGGGACCCACCTGTACTGGACTGATCGTATCCAGTGTTCCCAACTCTCAAAAGTTTTTCTCCCTAAAGCTCCAACCAAAAACCCCTAAAATCCCTACAATTACTGCGAGATTCCCCTAAAAAAAACATTATTATAAATAAATATTATTAATAAAATGAAAAATTAAATATTATGACATAATCATTTATAAATAATTAATTAATAATCAAATACCAAATTCAATTATTTAAATAATTAATAAATAATCAAATTAATAATAAATTAAAAATAATAAATATCATTCAGCAATATTTTTTAATATTCTTTATTCATAAATTATCTAATACTTCAAATTGACAAAAATAAATGTCATTGGCTAGATTTAGTTAATCCCGGGCCTAAAACATCTCATCTTTATTTGTTTGATTTTTTAATCTAAAAAAGAGATTATTCGAAGTTGAAAAAAAAAATCCCTAAAAATATAATACCCCTAAAAATCCCATTCGACTTTTAAAACCCCTAAATTTGGGGGAAAAACCCCTAAGTTGGTAACCCTGATCTTATCGAGATATGTTCCCCGTGTCCGGAATGCGTCCGGAGGAAGACGTTGCGACAATCGTATCCAACTAAAACTGTTCTGCTCGTTTTTGTTTTAGTCGATTTGCGCACGCAATTACGAGAATCGATGTAAGATGGCCGCCTCGTCATGGCATGAATCGATAGCGTTTAACAATTCGCTGCAAGACATGTGTGTATTGATGTCAATGATTTTTTTTGGGTTGCCTGTGCCGCATTTAAATTATAATTGCAGAGAGGATGTCGATACAAAGTACATCGTATGATTCGTGACGCCTGACCCAAATGTATGAGGTCGAAAACGTAAACTGCAACTAAGTAGTCATTATACCTTAAATATATATACGAAGACGTCCGGTTTAAGTTAGTGTTGATTTATATCTCATCTGGTTAACACTCGCCTTTTACTAGCATACTACGCCATATCCAATAGCTCCACAGTCATTTTTTTTCACAGCCTTTATGTATCCTACTGCTGAGCACAGGCCTCTCCATTTCTGGTGGAACGGACGTTAACCCACCACGCTTAACTAGACTCGGAATAAATATCTGTAGGCCAGACATATATTTATTTCAAAATGCAGGGATCGAACCCGCGAAGCATTGAATCCGTGACTGAGCCAATCGGTCGTCGATTAGCTCAGTCCCCAGTTATATTAAAACATTATTGATATTGCAACTCCTTATTTATGTGACATTAATTTTACATCAAGTTTTTGGTCCTTCGAGCCGGATTTTTTGGAATGGTATAAAAAACTGTGTAATAGTTATGGTAAGCTAAGTTCAGTTAGTTAAGTTGTTAAAAGTTCTTTTCAAAAGCTTAAAAGCCTCTTTCGACAATTTCTATTAAACCTATACTAAAATATTTTTGGATATGGTTCTCTTACACGCCAAATAGATTTAATTAACACACTTCATATAACAGACGGGGTATCGATTGTACAGATAGACATCTTGCACTATGTGTGTGTGTGTGTGTGTGTGTGTGTGTGTGTGTGTTGTCTAGCATTGAACGGCGACAGTGGGAATCGAACATTATTTATGCAAATATATTTATATTTTTAAATATTAATTACATTTAAAGTGTTTCGCTCATTCAGCACTTATCACATATCCGATGCGTTGTTTGCGACACATAATTAAATGTAATGGGGGGGGAGGGTGTCACACACGTCTCTAACAATCAGGCGACCATAATCCTCCGCCAAAGTGTTCGAACATCGCATTAACATTCCACCACATCATACATATACGTATTTGTAACATTTCTCGTCGACTACCAGATATAAGCGGTCCGAATTGGAACGACGCACACAGACAGACCATACACACGGACACACACACGCACACAAGCAACACGCGGCCATCCATTTAGCGTTGCCAAATATACTAAGGTCCGAATATAAGAATTGCAATCACATCTTGTATCACTAACCCTGTACCTATGTTAAGAAAGGACTGATGATAGTGTGACCATCCTGCAGCAACGCGGAAAGCAGCTTAACCGAGCCATGATATATGAGTAGAAGTACATTATTCCGACTACTGGGATATTATGAATAAATTCTACCCTCTTTGGATAGGCTTAAGTCCAGATATAAAAAGGTGATCGGCTGACAAAGTTTCTACACTGCCTATAGCACTGCGGATGTTTGTGGGCGGCGTTGACTGGTTTCCATCAGATGAAGCCTGCTCGTTTGCCTTCTTACCTCATAAAAAAAGGAATATTCAACTTCATTCTTCAATTTATAAATGTTTACTGTAAGACACGACCTTTCCCAATGTGGGATCGCCTCGCCGATCACGCTTGGCGGCTCCAAGGATATATTACTTATTTACTCGTAATTCGTCATGCGTCATCATTTTGCAGTTTGTTGTGTAGCAGAATTTTTTATACTTCGAATCGGAATTAAAAACAATTTATATAATTAAGTTATTATAATTATGCGGTAATGAATTATTAATTAAAAATCTTCACGGTATTTATATGTCTAATTTAAACACAAACGCATCGTGTCAGCGTTGGTGCGAAATTATTCTTTAATACATAAAGATAAAGTGGCTTTTCCAATCTAACGTGGAGTTTGTTACACGTACTAATTACTAATAGTCAAATCTATCAATATTATTATTTATTATAATTTATTTATTATTAAATGTCACCTTCGAAAATATTTCTTGTCAAAAATGTTATAAATTTCACACGTTTATATATGTTTTTAATAAGTCAAGTGTTTATATTAATTTATTAAATGAATTCTTCCAAAAAAGTTTTGCATTAGAATACACGTGACAAACAAATTATATTACAGTTTTGAATGAGATCATTCTTAACAAATACAAGAGACACATATATGAGATATTGGCGAACATATAGATCATGAATTTTTTTATGGGATAGGAAGGCAAACGAGCAGGCGTGTTATTTGACGGAAAGCAACCAACGCGGACCGAAGTATTGTAAAATTTCAAAATATAGTTTTAGGTTTTGATTTCTGTCGGCAGTCCTCATGACTGCCTCCGATATTTTCTTAATTAATCTAAAATTAATTAATTAAATTTAATTAATGAATTAAAACAATTGAACATAACATTATTTAAAAAAAAGGCTACATGAATGGCTGCTAATAGGTGGAATATTCATAATATTAGGGCTTTTTTTACTTTAAAAAATCGACGAAATATATGTAATAGATAAACAAAAGTGATATATAAATGTAATAATAAATTATAATTTTATGACAGTTTAATTATGTATTTAGATCTGTAATTGTTTAAGTTATTTTTAATAGTATGTAATAATTAATGAAATTTGTACGCCATAAGTGGCAATGTGATGGAGCTTTTATACGTCTTTTTTCATCTTGTTACTATATAATATAATATTAATAATTCTTTATTTGCAATGCCAGGTTTATGTAAATAAAGAATTATTATTATTATATTTAAAAAAAACTGTTTTAAAATCTAAAGTGTCATCCACTAGAAGAGCATTCATAGAGCATTGTGGTCATAGCTAATGAGTTAATTGTGTTATTATTTAATTAGCGACGGTATCGTTGCAGGTAGGTGTCGTAATGAGTACCGTCCGCCGGGTACCGTCGGGCGAGTACCGTCGGGACGTGTTAACATGTTAATTTAGTGAATTGCGACGACGGTGTCGCCCATTGTGTAGTGCTCGTCGCGGCCGTGTTCTATTCGAGTCCGGTGAGAAACACGCTTCCGCGTCGTTGTTTTTGTTCCGTTATTTTTTTAACATTTAATTTATTTTGTATACGCTAACGAGTGTCGTGCGCGTTAGGGTGCGAGCACGGTAATGGTAGATACGCGTATATAGTTATCGCACAAAAACCTTCTCATAAATGATAACCTACCATCAGAGCCTAAAAAACTTTTAAGATTTCTGAAAAATAATGTATCTGATCCCTCAAAAACAGTCAGTTTGAACGCTTGGTGGCAGAGCTGTGCGACGCAAATCATTCCACGCAGTATTTTTTTGCGATCCGAATATGCGATTAAAAAAAATTTTTGCGTTGTTCAGTTGTCACCTATGACTCGTCGAAAAAGTTACCGGTCACTGTAAGGAATGCTATGCGAAATATTCTACAAGATAATTCAACATTTGAACCCATCAATTCCGGCTAATATGTGTTATATATAAAAAAATATACATAATTACACTTGTTTCCCAAAGGGGTAGACAGGGACTACAGATCCCCATATATTGCGCATATAATTAGTCAATTAATTAGTTGTTATAAAAAAAATTAAAACCAATTCATACTTTTATATCCTGCTAAATATTTTACATAAGAGAAAAAAAATTCTCCCAAATAAAACAGAAACTAATAAATTAAATTTAATTAATGAAGTAATATTTGAAAAACTGTATTAACATTAAGTGACATCCACTACAAGTTTAAAAAAATGTATTTGACTTCGAGTGGATGAGTCAAAGATATTATTTTTATTAACGATTAAAAAAAACAAGATATATAAATACATATATATCAAGATATATAAATAAATATATATCAAGATATATAAATAAATCTCGACATGTAAGAGAGAGTGTGAACTAAGATCTCCAACTGGTAGCGGGCGGCTGAGTGTAGCCCCACGCACCCGCGCTCGCGTCCGCGTCCGTTAAGGGCGTCACTGCGGCCTCCGTTTTAAATTAATTACTTCTTTAATTGTATTTTTATTTTAATGACGATCGTTGTTGTTCCGAGTGTTAGTTGGCATGCGGGCTGAGCCGCTCACAGCGAGCTGTTGTTGTTGTAAGGCCGCGGGTTCGTCGGGCGCCGATAGAGACGCTGGCGGTGAAAGTCACTCGCGGGAACATTAATTATCCGACACGTACACGTACACGTATACGTATGTACACGTATCACGGAATTAATGTTAGTTCGCGATTCGTGTGCTCGTGTTAAATTGTCCACATATCCAAACAGACAGAGTATGAATGTTAAATGTTTTTTGGTTAACAAAGTAATAAACCCTGAATTGAATTATGATTTTTTATGGTATAGGAAGGCAAACGAGCAGGCGTGTCACCTGATGGAAAGCAATCAACGCCACCCACAGACATCCGCAGTGCTTAAAGAAAAGTGTCATTATGGAGGGAAGCGGAGGTGGGAGGGTAGAACTCCGGAACTCAGCCGCTCACCGTACGAAGCGCGGTAGCCTAGCTACCAGTCAGGCGCCGGTTTTCTGCGGGAGTGTTGTACTTCCCCGAGCGAGCCGGCCCGTTCATGCTACAGACAAATATTATGCCATTGTCGACAAAGTATTTGTCTACAGCGTGGCTCTGCCACTATCATAATGATCCGGATATGCAATAATGTTTTTTTGACATCCGTGTCATTTACAATGTATTTAAGAGTAACTCAGGAGTTTGCTATTTTGTTCTTATATTACATTCTTTATTCGCTTCATATGAGTAATGATTTGTTTAACGAAATATTGTAACACACAATACATTCAGTATACGCCCGAATCTTTAATGCAGACATTGTTGTAGTGTTCGCACTCACACGCGAATGTGTGTCTATGTAGTACAAAAACGTGTGTATGTGTGCGTCAAATTAAATATTGTGTAATATTTTACAAAACTATTGCAGAGTTATTTCATTCATTTGGTTACCAGCCACGACCAGGCACCGCGTTTTTGTACCACAACGTCACTGAACTCACGGCAATTTAAAGCAAAAAGTTAGATGCATTTTCATTGGGATATGGCGAGGCAAACGTACCAACTTGACTAGAATTCAATCCGACAAATGATCTCCGACATGACTGAATACTATTATTTCAAAAATTTACCGAAACCAAAGGTGACATGGCTCTCGAAACATGAGAAACACTCTGATCATCTAAAGAAAACGATCACCCATTAGCCTAGAGTCGCTCAGAGATTTTTCGAGAGAGCTATGCTCGGAGTTTCTCTGGTAGATATAATTCGCAATATAATCGAAGAAATCCATCAGAGAACCAAAGGCAACCGATATAGTCTTCCGAATAAGGGAACTGAAGTGGCTATGGACTGGTCACATTTGTCACGAGTCACGAGTCTTTCGTCAACTGCTGGAGCAGACGAGTGCTGGAGTGGAGACCGCGTCTCGGCAATCGTAATGTGGGCCGGCCTCTGGCTAGATGGTGCAACGATCTGGGCAGGGCAGCTGGCAGAAACTAGATGGCGTGAAGCCGAAGATCGGGCTAGGTGGCGCTTTTTGGTCTAGGTCTACGTCAGACAGTGGACTGCCGCGGGCTGTTTATGATCACCTATCCACAAACTGGGCGGGTTTAATATTTAATTTCCTTTTTCGTTACAAATTTGACTTTGTAAACAATGAATTTCGTGTTTGAAACAATAACATTTTATATTAATGCTAGTAGTACAACTGGATAGCGAGGATGCATGAAAGACGATTGATATAAGAAATTAAAAAATTAAAAATTAAAAAACGTTGCGGATGTGGATGGAAGAGTCGGTAGGGGAAAACAAAGGAGAACATACGTTGATCAAAATACTGTCAAATTTATTACTGCCAAAATTAGTAAAGTTGTCAAATAAGATCAGGTCAAAAGTACCCTTAATCGGCAAGTTTGTATGAAGAGAGTGATGAGTGTGGATGAAGCAAAGAAAGTGTGCTGAGATCGTAGCAGATGCAGGTCTGTGCGGTCCTACGAGGAACAGGCGTGATTATATGTATTGTATGTATGTACGTATAATCGGTATTTTGCTTCATCGTTTGGAAACTGGTTGTGAATCTCATTACACCTGGATTGTCCGAGCCATGGAGGCGACGCACGCACTCGCTTGTTCCACGTGACAGCTGTCAATGTCACTGTATCTCAATCAACATATAACCATATTAATACACCCACGGGAAACACATCTGACATGCTGGAATCTCGCTCGGTGTAAGATCGTTACGAACTATCTATATATATATATAAAAATCAATTGCTGTTCGTTAATCTCGCTAAAACTCGAGAACGGCTGGACCGATTTGGCTAATTTTGGTTTTGAATTATTTTTGGAAGTTTAAAAGGTTAGTAAATATGACAAAAATATTAAGAACATATTAAAAGCAACAATTTCGTTTTCCCTTAAAAACTATCCCAACCTGTCAAATATTTGATGTTCGTCCCGTCGTTCAGAAATCAATTAAATTTAAAAGTCGTTCAGAAATTAAATTAAATTCTCACTTTTGATTTTTTTTGATTTGATTGAGTTTTTTTTTTAATTTTTTTCATGATTACGATTTCTTTTTGTTCCTGTTAAGTTTTGACCACATTTTTTACTAAAGTTGAAACATTCTGCAATTATCGTTCAGCTTTTTTATTTATTGATTCTGAGGCGGTACGAAGTTTGCCGGGTCAGCTAGTTATTCTAATAATAATAGACAATTTGGAATTTTTTAATGTCAACATCACAGCAGTTTTTTACACAAAATTTTAAATCAATATATTTTTTATTAGATGTACAAATAGAAATTTTTTTACAATAGCTAAAATTGAAACATTTATAATATTATAATATATAAATAAACAAAAAATAAAAGAAAATAATTTCAATTAATTAAGTGTCATAAAATGGTTCTTGTTGAGCAAAGCTTCCGCAATGAGAGCACTGCGGATGTCTATGGGCCGCGTTAATTGCATTCCATCAGGTGACACGCCCGCTCGTTTGCCTTCCTCTCCCGTAAAAAAACAGTTTACTGCGGTCATATGTTAGCGAGCCAAATAACATAAGAGGCCAGACATTTATTGCTTTTAATAATGGAAAAGGTGGGCAAACGAGAAAACGGGACACTTAATAGTAAGCAATCATTATCGCCCATGGATATCTATAATTTATATATTTTCTTTATGTGATAGATAGCCATAAAAATATGAATGATGAGTTTTAAAATTTTTTTTGTAATTTACAAATAAAAGATTTTCAATGTTACCAATTATTCACAATATGTACCATGCAATAAGAAACATCACCGCACCGCCTATGGTCTGACCATGGTTTATATGTGAGGCCACTCTCACAAATTGGCAATCTGTTCCCTGCGGGTAGTGGAGTCGCGTGCCTGCGCGATGACGTGGGGGTTGGCTAATTTCTTTGTTAACATAAAAGTGTCCCATAAAGAGGACACGTCAGATAGTGGAGGATAAATAGCCGAGTGGCTTTTTGAGCGAAAGGGTCCGACGGTGGAATGCCATTAGCGCGGGGCACGCGCCGGGCCCTTGCGCAAGCCCCGCTCGGCAAAAAGTGACACATTGTCCCCAACAGAGTTATTGAGCCGTTCGGGACAGGGGCGGTCGGCGGCTAATTGTCCGCCGGAAAGGGACGGAGCGATGCGAGCGGGGGTGCGAGCGAGAGGGACCGGCGAGCGCCTCAATAATCCCACTATAAATAACCCGACTCCTAATGCGCAGGCGCCACGCTTTTTTTCGTCGAGCTCAACTATCCCGACATGATACTTGCCTAATGGACGAGAAATGATAGCGCGGAACGGATTTGAGCTCGCTAATGCGCGGACAATTTTGATGATGAGATGTGGCCCTGGGGTGATAGCTAATGCTACCCAATTCACTTATTTTTTTTTTTGTAAAAGAAGTGGATAAATATAATTTTTATATGTGGACAGTTAGATATTTCACTTAGCTAAAATCCGCGACTAGCTAACAAAAACAAAAACTTAATAAAGTGTGTTTTATACTGGAAGAAGTGGATTTACGAGGAACTTAAACTAAATCTTATCGAAAAACGGCCGTCAGCAACTTTCCACCCACCAACCACTATGAATAACACCAAACACACACACCACCACAGGTACATGCCACCCGTTTCGCCTTTTCTTTCACGATTTCTGTCTTTGTTTGCTTGTCGAGGATCTGAGCTAAGTAAAAGTTCTTACTGTCCACATAGTAATGGATTTCCGCAAAGTAACGCCTGACTACATTAATCATAATTTTTATAATTACGTAAATTCTTGAGCACTTTGCCCCGTATTTATTTCTATACAAGATATTTAAATGATTTTGAAAATATTCCTTAGCCTACAGGTGTTTCAAACATTTTTTAGTGTAGAAAGTCATATTAGCGTACCTATTATTGTTAACGGAATTTAAAAAACTCCATCGGTAAAAATAACAACCTGGCGTCTCACAATGCATTTATCTAATCGACTCACTGATAAGTCACCAGCGATGCCGTATTGTATCACATCGTTCACATATACGTACAATTTGCTTGCAATGCTCATTTTTTTATGGGATAGAAAGGTAAACGAGCGGGCGTGTCACCTGATGGAAAACAATCAGCGCCGGCCATAGACATCCGCAATGCCATAGGCAGTGCGGAAGTGTTGCCGACGTTTAAGTAAAGTTCATTAAGGGAGGGGGACGGAGCTTATGGAGGGAGGTTGGGCTTCCGGAACTCAGCCGCTCATCGCACGAAGCGGTAGCTAAGCTACCACTCAGACGCCGGTTTTCTGAGGAAGTGTGGTACTTCCCCGGGCGAGCCGGCCCAATTATGCTACAAACAAATAATATTCCATTCTTGACAAAGTATTCTTCTGCAGCGTGGCTCTACCACTTAATGATAATGTCATTCAAACGCGTCACTTGGATAACTTTGCTGTAGGCGACTTACGGTTGAAATCATGTTATTTATATTTGTAGTGCACATATCGTGGCGTAACCATAGTGATATATGCATTTAAAATTAAATAATTCACTTGTCCTAAACTCATAATGTTTGACAGTATACAAAGCCAAAATTTTTTTTATATATATTCACGCCTATCCCCCGCAGTTGGCAGAGACCACAGAGTTCCATTCGCTACCATTGATCGCAGCGAAACAGCTCTCCATTACTAGAAGCCAAATAATCGCTTTTATCTGTTTGTTTATATGTAAAGACGTTTATTATGTTATAGTATCAAGAGTTGTATGTCGCGGTATAGGGCCGGCCCGAGCCCCGAGGCGCCGCAGGTCTCTCGCTAAGTGCGAAATATCTCGGGGTGCCGGGCGCGGGGCGCGGGGCGCTCTCCATAGCTTTTTGTGTGGTTTATGAGTACTTCACGCGAGGATGAAACTTCAGATAAAAATTCAGTTGAACCCGAGCCGCCGATCGACGATTCCGCATCACGATACGTTTTATTTCGCATGAACGAATGATACCTTTGTCAGAGACAAAAAAGACAGTAAAAAGTTAAGTTAAAAAGTGAGTAAATCGCACAATAGTTTGCTAAATAAAAGAAAGAAAAAGCATGTTTTCACTGTTTGCTGATACTATTGTAGAATATATTGAACGCATTCCTGTATTTTTATATACATACATACAAACATACATACATGCATACACACGTAAATCTTTAATAGTTATATAATAAATGTTGCATTATATTTTATTAAAATTAAATTATTTTCTTGGAATTTCGGTTACATAATTTATTGTTCATACAGAAAATATACAAACTAAAATTTAATTTCTGCGTGAATAACTTTATAGGGAACAAAATCGAATATCGTTTTCCAATACGGAATCTTAAAGAGATAGAGTGACGCTGACCAGGTCCAATTCGTTTTATATTATATCCTTCACTCTGTACATTCGAGGGATGCTCAGATAGTTTGGGCACAGAGACGATAGATGAAAGACGACTGGCAAAAGAAATTACGTTACGAATGTGGATGGAAGAGTCGGTAGGGGAAGGCCACGCAAAACATACCTTGATCAAAATGCTGAAGTTTTTAAGAAAGGTCAGGTCAAGAGTAACCTAGACCGGCGGGCTTGCATGAGGAGAATAATAAGTGTGGAGGAAGCAAGGAAAGTATGCCGAGATCGTAGCAGATGGAGATCTATGGTTTCTGCGTAGCCTTACGGTAAACAGGTGTGTGAGGCGTGGCGTCATTTTATTGAAATGCAGGCATGTGAGCGAAATGAAGCCAAGATGTTTTCTCAATATTGGCAGAAAATACTCAGGAAGCATGCGTTTGCTGATTATGAGACCTATAACCCAATTCAGTCACCAAACCCTCTATACGAACTAACTCTGTCTAACTAAGAAATAATCTTCTTTGATGAATATCCATTGGTATAGTGTCGTGGAAATTAATTTTTGACATTCCACCGTGATTCAATATCATGATTGTGAATATAATTTGAGTATTTTGACTAGAATTAATAGGTTTTGAGCAAAAGTTTATGTTCTTTCGTGATTTTTTTAGATATGGGTTGTTTGTATGTGGGTTATCGGTGGGTCCGATCAGATACCGGATCAGTGAGACGAGAGTGCGGAAGGAGGCTGCTGGCGGGCGAGGCGAGACGCGATGTCGTTGCGATAAGCGCGGCCGGAACTGAACCCGCTCGCAGGTAGGCTGTGCCCGCGCACTTTCGCACTGGACGTACGGCGTGACTCATTGCGCACAACACTCGTTTCACTGATCCGTATCGACTTACTTTTCTACAATGATGGACTGGTTGATTATCTTGGATAGGAAGGCAAACGAGCAGGCGTGTGACCTGATGGAAAGCAATCAACGCCGCCCATAAATACCCGCAGTGCATAAACATTTCTGGTCTTTAAGGAAAGTGTCATTGTTGGAGGGGGAATAAGGAAAAGGGGAGCGGGGTTGGGTCAAAAACCATTTAAGTAGTGCAAAAATCTATTACAAAAGTGCTTGAATGAGGGATCGAGACTCACGGGGTCGTTTATACAACGTATATGGTACACATGCAGAGCACTAGACAAGTGTCCATGTAGTGATCACGCTAAACCTAAACCTACAAACCTACACCTCTGCCTTTGGGCTGGCAACGTTTCTGCAATGCCTCCCCACCTCCATAATGACACTTTCCTATTATGGCACTGTGGATGTCTATTCGGCATCCCATCGGGTGATACGCCAGCTCATTTGCCTTCCTATCCCATCAAAAGAAGCCTTTATACGATAGAAAATATAAAATAATGAATATTGATTAATTAGTATCGTTAGATGATTTCGATAGAAAAATTGTTTCAGGTCGTTTTTACGCCGTATAATGCTTTCAAATGTTACAACCGCGTGCGTTACATCATACAACAGTTTGTATACTAATCATAAAACTAGCAATAGCTCAGGCTCGACCTCACGATCTGAACGTCCTGAGTTCGCATCCTCTACTGGACTATCGACGTGAACCATATCCTAGCACAAGCGTTATCTTAGTTCTAGTAATATTAAACACATTGTTGGACTTTTCCCGCCAAATTACATCAGTGTCGTTGTGTTTTTATTTCATTTTTATAATCTTATATTATTATCAGTTATATTGTTTAATTGTGGTGGCGTATTATACAATACAGTTCGATTAAGACGTATAAGTGAAGTGATGTGAAATAAATGCATGTATCGTGACTTTTTAAGTTGACTGAAAAAGTCCATAGAAAATTTGATAGAGTAGCCACCATTTTATCAAGACGTAACGTGATAAACTGACTGGTAATATTTCAAGAGATTTGATGTTATCGTATTTATTTCACACTGGTATAATAGTTATAACTAATTGCCATAAAAAAATTAATTGCTAGGGTTCTTTAAAAAAATGGATAGAGACTATTAAATATATATAGAGAATATATATAGAGACTAATAAAGAGATAATATTGCTTCAAAGAGGATAAGAAGATTATTGGAACCACTTGCGTCTTCCAACTTTTCACAATCTTCATTGCCTAGTGATACTGCCGAGGAAACTGACAAACAAACCTTACAGTCAACAACGTTAGTTAAAACGAAACGAAAATTGGTACATACCAAAAGTAAACTGACCCAATTGACAGAGTCAGGGTCCACTTTACGGAAATCCATTACAAAGATGGACTGTCGATCTTTGTTTGCTAAGATTCGCGAACCCAAATACAAAAATGATATTGAGAATAGATGTGTGTGTGTGTGTGTATATACTTATATGTGTATGTATATACTTATATATACTTTATGGGTATTATCTTTGATTTTTAATATTTTTTGTTTCTTTTCTATCATCATAAGGGTATGTATCACCAATCTACATCAAATTATCTTTTTAACATTGTGTCCATCCTACTACGGTTGTCTGGAAGAAATCGCTATTAGCGATAAGACGCCATTTGTATATAAACAATATTACGATCATTTATCTATGTATAACACTATATATCCCTAGTGAAAAATAGAATTTATTTGAGGTTGTCAGCGTTTGAAGTGATGTAAGATTTGCTGACGGCTGTTTCTCGGTAAGAATTACACTTGTAATTCCGTGTACAATTCATCGCAAACGCACAATATGATTTATCCGATTTGTGTTTGCGGATATTAACCAAGTACCAAATATAATTGGTTTATATCGTCCATCTTTTCAAACTTACCCAGGTTGATATTTCGTCGGATAGCTAATGACCACAGTTATATATATTTCTCGTTGAAATAGAACAAATAGAAAGAAAACTTCATTCATGACACTTATTTTTTACAATAAATAAAATAACAACACCTTAATAATATTATAATATACAATAAACAAAACAAAAAAAAACATATAATAACTTCAATCTAACAAGTGTCATTGAATGGTTTTTGCTCAGCGTATGCCGGAGCGTTCTATTGGAGCACCTGGCGCTGGTTTTCAGCGAGAACCAACGTGGTCAGATCGCAGTCGGTCATTGCAGCCGTCTTTCTGCTTAAAATCAGACAATGAACTGGGCATCATTGTATACGAATATTTCCGTGATGACTGTTTACGTGTGTGTCCAGCCACCGCGTGGGGCGAGGTGGTCGGTGGTCGGCAGTCTGTGGTCGGTGATGGCTGCGGCGCCAGACGCAGGTACCCGGGCCGCGTGACGTCATCGCCATTGCGTCACTTCCAGCGAAGCCTGCCTACCGGGCCTTCCACCATTGTGTGGTCATGACAATAAACATACTAACTACAGACAATAAATATGTAATATAAAAAAATTAAGTCAGTTCCTACTTAGCTCAACAATGAGATATATGTTTTGTAGCTTTATTATTAAATTATCTGACATATCTGGCTAAATATCTTGTATAAAAGTTTTTCTGCTATATAAAACTATAATAAAATTTAATTAGTGAATTATCATTTGATAAAAACTTATTAACATCAAGTATCATCCACTACAAGTTTAAAAAAATGTATTTGAACTCGAGTGGATCAAAAATAAAGTATTTTACTAACGATTATAAATTTAAACAACATATATAAATAAATACAAACATATAGGGATTAATAGTAGGACATAAAGAGGAAACTAATAGTAGGAATTGAAACATCGTTTCACTCTTTGTTCATTCTGACGTCACTGAGCATTTGCGTTGCACTTTCGTTTCCTACTTTACAATGATATTTATAATCGTTTTTTTATGGTATAGGAAGGCAAATGAGCAGGCGTGTCACCATGGAATGGATGGAAAGCAATCAACGCCGCCCATAGACATCCGCAGCGCCATAGGCAGTGCGGAAGCGTTGCCGACCTCTAAGGAATGTGTCATTATGGGAGTAAGAATGGGAGGGAGAGGAGGAGGGTGTTAGGCCTCCGGAACTCGGCCGCTCACCGTACGAAGTGCGGTAGCTAAGCTACCACTCAGACGCCGGTTTTCTACGGGAGTGTGGTGCTTCCCTGCGCGAACCAGCCCATTCATGCTACAGACAAATATAATGCTATTCTTGACAAAGTAATCGTCTGCAACGTGGCTCTACCACTATAGATCTTACTAGTTTTCCACACGTTATTAATATTGTATATTCGAATTCTTTTACTACTGTGTAGTTGTATCTATTGCAAAATAAATAAAAGAATAGAAATATAGTTTAATGGACTAACAACGACTAATGAAGAGACGTTTCGGTACGAGACAGGCGTGATGGTATGTATTATTGTTATGAATATGTGTGTGTGTGTGTGTGTGAATTTGAATGAATATTTGTTTACGCTGTCGACTAAATATCAGCGTCCGAAATTGTCGTACATAATTTCATATCTTATCGCAAATCCGACGATCATAGTTTTATTGATCGTAATAATGTATATTAGCATACGCTTGTGTAGATTATATACGCGCCCGCTAACGTACCCGCTGCCGGATGTTGAAGTCGTGAGGTAATAAAATTAATTAGCGTTAATAACCGAGTGAACTGCAAGGTAAACTAACACAGTTAGACAAAATATATTGTAAGCGTTCCCGCGGTGCGCAGCGATACACTTGCGTTCGCAGGCTCCGAGTTCTTTTTTAACAACCCATATATGTCCTGCTGAGCACGGGACTCTCCATTACTGGAGGAACGGACCTCAGCACGCTTATCCAATGCAGATTGGTGGGGTTACCAGACTCGAAATAAATATTTATAATCCATACACATTAATAGCGACTAATGGAGAGCCGTTTCGCTTCTCGCCTTCGTGAGGCGTTTTAATACACGTCGCCGTCATTTTCAACAAATTAGGTATATTAAATTCGTCTTTAGTGAATTCCACGAGCCGCAAGGGAGGATGGAGTTCAGCCCCAGCAGAGCCCTGCATGCTGAGGTATGGCACCATAGTACCCGGGGCAGCCAAATCCCGGGACGGTCGGCACGCTTGCGACTAATTCGCCCTTAGTCACGCATCTATTGGCATGGCAGACCGTGGATTGGTGGAGAGGAAAGGAAAGGATAGAGAAGAAAAGAAAGGGCAGGAAAAGAAATGCGGGATAGGGGGGTTCCCGGACTCGGAATAAATATTTATAAATCCATATATATTTTCGATTTCGAACGGGGTTCGAACCCGCAACCGTTAAATCCGCGGGCGGAGGGCCCCGTCACTGAGCCAATTGGCTCACGAGTGGTGTGTTGTTATCCGTCAGTTGGTTGGCGGCGATCGTAAATCACCGCCACAGCTCCAAAATCCATTTTCGGACGAATTTCCACATTTTTATGGCACCGCTCGTTATTAATTTAAGCATCTCTTTAAGTTTTATCGCTTTTTAAGCGCTCAAATCTTTACGAGCGGCGGGAAATTGAGTTGTGCTCATGTGGCGGACGACGGAATCGAACCGGCGACCAGCCCGCAGGTTAACGACCGGACAATATCGCCTACATACACATATGTGGTAAAAAATTTCGTTTAAGAAATGAGGTGAAATGTTAGACGATTAAAGAACAAACATTTGGGCAAAACTTTTCAGGTTTTGTTAAAGAAATCTAGCTATTTATATTACAAACATAATGATAATTTTTATTTATTACTATACATCATCATGTAAGAGGTAACTAATGATTATTTATTATTATATATCATCATGTGAGGAATGAAAATGCTAGAGTAAAAGGATTCCAAGTTTTGCTTCGATTTGAAAAAATCGTAGATCTGACACCGGCAGCCAGTAGCAAGCAGTAATATGCAGCAGCAATTCAATTATATATTCAGAAGATAATAAACAAATTGAGTTCAAATATCAAAAATTAATTTAGTGTCTGAAATAAATTTTAGTTTCAGCCGGGATCTTCACTCAGAACCCTCGGTCTGGGAGTCAGGTATTATAAACCGCTGCGCTAACCAGTCGTTGTATTTATCTATAATATTTTAAAGGCATACGATGGAAAACTACGCCTGCAGCGTGAATGGTGCCAGGAAGTGATGTTACTGCTCTGTAAAAAGTATGTAGATATGTTTTCTGCTTAATAATTACCTTACTTTTCCTGCTTTTTGCTGCTAGATATTCAGAACGCTTTATTTGGTTATTACTGGTTACGAATATTTAGAAATAGATTGAGGCGAAGTGAAACAAATACGTTTCAGTATCATTTCGAAAACAAATATATTTTTTAATTGAATATTAAGCATATCAAGGTTGCGGCAAAGCGAGAGGAACAAGCAATACATACACATATTGTATACATACAGGCTCTCTGTCAATCAAAGTGTGCTTTATATTAGTTTGTGCGCATTACATACGTGTTTATATATGTATATTTCGTTTCCTGTTCAGAGTAGTCACGTGATGCAAGTCTTCGTGCTCTTGTTTCAAAACAATCTCCCTTATAAAGATTTGATTATGTCTACAATATTACTACGGCCCTGGTGCTCGTCACAAATTATATGCTAACCGTTTTATGTGGACGTCGTCCACATAACAAGGTTAACTGAGACGTTTACAGTGAGTTAAACTCATTTAAAAAGGTTAAAAGGTGGTTTTAAGTAAACCTGATAATTGTTTCAACAGAAAGTTATTGTATGTGTGCATATGTACGTATTGACAAAAAAAATTTCACTCCTGTCT
Source organism: Baronia brevicornis (assembly GCA_031353405.1). NCBI lineage: Eukaryota > Metazoa > Arthropoda > Insecta > Lepidoptera > Papilionidae > Baronia > Baronia brevicornis. The sequence goes on from JASFAT010001752.1 coordinate 528,959, forward strand.
CCTTGACAAGCTCAAAGTCGCTCAGAGGGCTATGGCAAGGGCTATGCTCGGAGTTTCTTTCGCCGGAGAAACAGAAACACCGACGTAGCTCTTCAAGGCAATGGGCTGAACACAATTGCTGGAGTGGAGACTGCGACTCGGCAAACGTAGTGTGAGACGCCCCCTGCTAGATGGTGCGACGATCTGCGCAAGGCGGCTGGCAGAGACTGGATGCGTGTAGCCGAAGATCGGGCTAGGTGGCGCGCCTTGAATGAGGCCTATGTCCAGCAGTGGACTGCCGCGGGCTGATATTGATATATGTTTCTTATATTATTTTTTTGCAGCCTATATATATACATCCATTTCTCTCTTTGCTTCATACACACTCATCAGTGTCTTCATACAATCTCAACGGTTGAAGTTGCTTTTGAACTGGCCTTTCTTAAGATCCATACACATCTCACATTTTGTTATGGAATAAGAAGGCAAACGAGCAAGCGTGTCAGCTGATGGAACGCAATCAACGCGGCCCATAGACATCCGCAGTGCAGAAGCGTTGCCGGCTTTTAAGGACTGTTTAAGCTTGTTTTCGAAGGTTCCAATGTCCTATTGGTTCGTAAACACCGCTGAGGATAGCTGGTACCACAGAGTAGTGGTGCGTAGAAAGAAATTTCGGAAGAAATGCATTATACTTTTGGGTAACAAACCTCCTCATTTCTATAATAATGGGCAGCAACCTACCTCGCTTATTCAAGATATTAGTGGCGAACCCAGACTTCAAATCAATATATATGTCTGTGTATATATATATATATATATATATATATATATATATATATATATATATATATATATATATATATATATATATATATGTATCACAATCGTTTAATTTTATACACATGGATTTTCCAAATAGACAATAAAGGTAATGCAGTAGGTTTTACATTTTATATTCAAGTTTTAATACAATTATTATATGGATAGATATATTCATACAACTCTCATATTCTATATATCACAAGCCTTAGGTGATAAATTATTTTTTTTTAAAAATTTACGTAGTATCATACACCCACGTTATATAAATAAACTCCAGTGCAAAGTGTAATGCTTCTAGAAACTAACTATTTAAAAATTATCTGCCATTCACTTCAGAATTTCGTAATAAAGTAGATAAGAAAATGAGGGTAACTCTATGTACATACAAATATATATGCAAATGTACAATAGTTTTTTATATATTTTGCGTTGTTTTTCTTTGAAACACGGAACACACAGTGTATAGATGTTCTTTTGTACACATGATAATATTGCATTATACTACGTTTTTTGCATGTAAATATTGCAGAAGAACTTCGATACGCGGTGGCGGTAACTTGATCGTTGGCGGAATGACGTGTGACAAATTAAATGTGATTTGTTGTGTCGATAAACGAAGAATTTGAATATGCCTCACGTTGCGTAATATATTAATATTATATTTAAATAATTCATTGGTCCACAGATGAATTTTTTTAAAATATGACGATATTTTTACAGTCTAAAATACACTGTAACCGACATACCCAGTAGCTATAAAATGCAATATGTTAATTATTATATTGAAAATATTATAATGTTTTGTGTTTTAGAATATTAATAAAAATTATATAAAACTTTTTTCAACTTACAACTTACATCCGTGACGTTGTGTTTTTATTTCATGTTCATAATCTTATATTATTATCAGTTATATTGTTTAATTGTGGTGGTGTATTATACAATATAGTTCGATTAAGGCGCATATACATCGAACTATATCATGCAATATAGTTCGATGTGACTTTTTAAGTTGACTGAAAAAGTCCATAGAAGGTTTTGGTAGAATAGCTACCATTTTATCAAGACGTAACGTGATAAACTGACTTGTTACATTTCAAGTAATTTGATTTTATTATATTTTACTTGACACTACTATGACTATTATATTTATAACTAAATACCATCAAAGAACAGAAAAAGATAGTTTATAGTACATTGAAGTCTCCTACCGCTCCATAAGTAAACATACTAAACCATTTATTAAAAATTATTGATTTAAACCATTTCTTTAATGGTTAGCAAGAATTCTAGTAATATATAAAATATATTAGTCTTCTTCTATTAATAAAATAAGACAATAATAACCACAGTTGACTTAGACGCGCACACTACGTGTCTGTATATAGATTATTTTTATAGAACAAAAGTATAATAACAATTATTAAGTCTACTTAATCTACTATATTTAAATTCTAGTAACTTAATCGCAAAATGTTTTGAAGTATTATCGCTAAGAGCGATTTCGTTAAGATAGATGCAGGCAGTGCGATTATTAAATACAGGTTACGCGTATCAAAAACACGACGTTCGTGTCTATTTGGTGTAGGACGCAGACAAAATGCACAGAAAACTCACAGAAATCCCTTCGCTGCTCGGCTTGGTGAAGGTTTGGCTCACGGCGAATAGTCACAAGTGGTATCAAGTTGTTTGTTTGGTTAACACTACACACTGCACTCAAGTGGACCGGTGGGAAGCGATCACCGCACGTACTGCTGGTGCGAAGCGCGCGGGGACACTGCGGCGGCGACGGCACGAGGGGCGGGCGGCCGGCAGGGCGGTGGCGGGGGCGGTGACAGGGCGGAGTCGGAAACCCGCTTTTCCACGGAGCGGCGGTGGCGGGGGGGAGGTGGGCGGAGATTTACGGCCGGGGGCCGGTTGCGGGGCCTAATGGAATTGCGCGCGGGCCCGCGCAGCCCCGGGGCCGTAATTAATTGTCGGCTCGCCTCACCGCCGGCGCGGAGCGGCGTGGAGTTAATTACCGAGCTAGATACCCAGGTTCGGCTCCGACCCTACAAGTCCAAGTGATCTCGACTGAACATACGATATAAGCCTAACAAATAGAAACGCCTCAAAGGCCGGCAACGCATTTGCAATGGTACTACGGTGTTGCAGATGTCTGTAGACGCGTTGATTGCTTGCTAACAGGCGGTGCGCTTGCTTGTCTGCCTCCCTATTCCATAAATTTTAAAATAAAGCATGCTCATTACCTTCTTTCTTGTGTTGAAAGTTCTTTGGGAAATCTATGGCTCAAAAATAAATTAAAAACAAATAAATTATAGAAATAGAAAAACTTTCTTCATGACACCTATTTTTACAGTAGTTAAAGTTAAAACCTTAACAATATTATAATATACAAATAAACAAAACAAAAAGAAAATAATTTTAATCTAGCAAGTGTCATAAAATGGTTCTTGTTACTTCCTTTAACGCTAAAACCCAAAGAAAGTCTGTCTGTGTCTGTCTGCGAAGGGGTGATCCCCCTGATGATGAGATTTTGACTTTCTTATACAAGGAAGTTCATCCTCGAGACAATATTTCCTCTACTTCCTTTGTAACACTTTTGTTGCGTAGTCCATTTGTAAATAGCTTTGACAGTGTCATTCATTTTTCGAAGTGTTCCGTGCTAAATTAGGTATAATACAGTAAATTTTGGTAAACTAAATCATCTTAATTTTCTATCTCTCTGAGTCCTAAGTCCACCTGGTGGGGCACCGGGCAGACACGAGTCTCCTCTATTTTAATCTGTCGAAGGCCGTACGCTTCACTTCGCTCCAGGATAGGCTCGTCTCTTGCACTTCGGCCATCATAGTACGCCGTCTCTTAATTAATGATTGTAATTTATCATAATATAAGACCTAACGTCCATAAACTATCATATTAAAATTGTATTATTTACCTAGAATTGTAATACCTAAATGCAATATGTTTCAAATAAAATAAAATTAAATTCTTTTAATTAAACTAATCAATTAAAGCGGCTCTGTTTGTATATATTACTAAGAAATATACATGTAGAACATAAATTGATAGCGACATAAATAAGATGAAACAGAACAAAACAGACTTGAAAGATATTTTTATTTCGATTTAGGTGAGATCGTGGGTGAAGGTCGTCTCTTTGCGTATATATATTATTATATATTTCATTTGTTAACTGCCATTTTTTAATTTCAGGCTGGATGCTATGTTGCCCAAAAAGTCAGCTTTGCAACACGAAAAGACACAGTCCTACAGTCCTACAGGCCACTGGAATCTCAGTGATATGTATCAAATTCTTAATATTTATATTCCAATTATTATTTGAGAAAGGGAGAAATGCTTAAATAGTTTGGGCATATATAGAGGATGGATGAAAGACGACTGGCAAAAGAAATTTACTTTGCGAATGTGGATGGAGGGGTCGATAGGGGAAGATCACGGAAAACATATCTTGACCAAATACCCTTAACCGGCGAGCTTGCATGAGGAAGGTAATAAGTGTGGAGCTTCCTCCAAGGAAGTATGCCGAGATCGTAGGAGATGTAGATCTGTGGTCTCCGCCTACCGCTACCGGAGACAGGCGTGATGATATGTATGTATGTATATTCTAATAACAGTGTATTGTAGTAGTACATCTATTATGCTTATTTAAAATAACTTGAGATTTAATGTTATCGTATTTTACTTGACACAGGCATAATAGTTGTAACTAATTGCCATCAAATAAAAGAGAAGAAAATAGCAGTAAAGAATAACTCAGTAAAAATTATTTTATTGACAAGATAATAAAATTTAATATCAAATTGAAGGTCATAAATTTTATTAGGTCAAAACAATTTCCTCTCTTGCACCCGTCCACCCATCTGCGCAGATCTTTGAGGTCCTTTATCAAAGCCATTAAAAATAAATTCTGCTAATTAATACATGCATCAAATGCCTCCGATCCACTCAATATAACATATTTATTTTATGGTTAATATAAATCTGGGTAATATGAGTTAACTGTGGAAAAAAATTATATTTAAAACTTATATTTCATATAAAAGGTACTTTAATAAAATATGCTGTCACGCCTGTCTCCCGTAGGGGTAGGCAGAGACCACAGATCCCCATCTGCTACGATCTCGGCATACTTTCTTTGCTTCCTCTACATTCATTACTCTCCTCATGCAAGCCCGCCGGTTAAGGATACTCTAGACTTGGTCTTTCTTAAAAACTTCGACAATTTGGTCAAGGTATGTTTTCACATTCGCAGCGTAATTTTCTTTTGCCAGTCATCTTTCATCCATCCTCTATCTAAACATACAAACAATGAAACTACAATGAAATTAAATATATAAAAACAAATATATGAATCTTTGAAAGGTTCTGATTGGCCACATATTTATAATTATATGCTAGACATCCAACAGATAAGGCTGTGTCTTGTGTGTAAGAAAACCTTAAGAGTTTTATCAATAAAAGTAGATACCGCCACAGAGGTGGTATTATACCACACTATTTATTTTCGTGGGATTCGTGTGAGTTTGGGCGTAAATCCTAGCGGTCGAACGATACCATTTAGCTGTGTAACAGCAGTGAATCTGCAATCCGCGGATTATAATAACACTTCTCATTTGTGTGGGATGCCGATGTCTGGCAATGCGCTAATATAATTGTATTGATAATTTTAGTATCAGAGTGGAAGAGCCAGGCTGCAGACGAATACTTTGTCAAGAATGGCATAATATTTGTCTGTAGCATGAATGGGCCGGCTCGCCCGGGGAAGTACCACACTCCCGCAGAAAACCGGCGTCTGAGTCGTAGCTTAGCTACCGCGCTTCATCCGGTCCTATCCACTTTCCTTCCCATAATGACCTGTCGTTAAAGGCCTGCAACGCTTCCGCACTGCCTATGGCACTGCGGATCTTTATGGACGGCACCGCTCTGTGGAGACAGCTACTTTTAGCGTTTTGTTTCAGAAACACTATGATATAGGAGCCTTCAGAAAACAAGCCCACTTTTACCGCAAAGGGCGGCAACGCAATTGCAATGCCCATGGTGTATCTGCAGATGTCTATGGGTGGCTTCTATTGCTTTCGATCAGGCATAAAAAAATTAAATGTGTAGCGAAGGTAGCGATGCCATAATGCTAAACCGTACGAAATGCATAACCAATGTAAAACGTGTCGATACACTGTGTTTAACGTCACATTGGGGAACATCGAACAACTGTTTGTATTTATCTTAATGTGTCCAGCAGTCTCAAATCGGCAGTAAAACCGACTCGCTGAAGCAAGGACGCATCCGTGCCCACGCCGTCGTCATGGCAACGTCAAACAACACATACATAACTGTGTGTCTGTCATCACTGAATAATCGCCATTCTCCAAATATAATCTATTATCTATTATATATATATAAAAATCAATTGCTGTTCGTTAGTCTCGCTAAAATTCGAAAACGGCTGGATTGATTTGGCTAATTTTGTGAGTAAATATAATAAAAATATTAGGAATATAGTAAAAGCAACAATTTTGTTTTCCCTTAGAAACTATCCCTACCTGTCAAATATTTAATTTTCATCCCGTCATTCAGAAATCAATTAAATTTAAAAATCGTTCAGAAATCAAATTAAATTCAAGTGATGTTTTTTTTCCATTTTTGTATTGATTACGATTTCTTTTAGTTTCTGTTAAGTTTTGACCACATTTTTTACTAAAGTTGAAACATTCTGCAATTATCGTTCAGCTTTTTTATTTATTGATTCTGAGGCGGTACGAAGTTTGCCGGGTCAGCTAGTTTATAAATAAAATCTAGTTCATAAATTAAATTCAGTTTTATTAGCTGTTGTTAAATTTCGGTAACAATTTGAAAGGACTTCCTCGACAAGATAGAGGATTTTATATTACTACCTATTTTGTCCCATGGGAAATGTAGAAATCAGGTAAATTATATATGTATAATTTGGATTAATAGAGTCAGGCGTTACTTTGTGGAAGACTCTACGGTAGACAATCGTTAAGACACTTAACGGTTGTATTCCGTAGAGTCTACTATACCTGATGATGCCTCGTGTTGAGGCGAAACACGTGTCGTTTACAATGTGGAAGAGTGGTAATGTGTGTGTTTGGTTGATAGTGGTTGGGATGTGGAAAGTTGCTGACGGCCGTTTTTTTGGTAAGATTTAGTTTAAGTTCCCCGTAAATCCACTTCTTCCAGTAGAAAACACACATCATTGTTTTTCTGTTTTTGTTTGCTTGTCGCGGATTGTACACATATGTATATGTATAAGTGAAATAAAAATGTAATATTATTCCTTAATTCCATCAAACCAATGGTTGACTAGTAGACACAGCCTCACAGGATTAAGCCAGCTAGCCATAAATGTACATCATGCATAAATTTATAAATATGGACTTAAAGATATGGCGGTTAGTAAAAATAAAGAATTTATTAAGTTAGTATCAAAACTATTGAAATTTTATAATAAACGATAATGGCTTTATATGGTGTTTGCATCACAACACGAGTTGTGAAACCTCATAAACTATTTATTACAATGCCGAAATATAAATGAAGTAATAAGAAAATTATGCCAAGGGCTGTACTCAAAATATTAATTGTTGTGACGAGTTGTTTCATCTCCTCCCAGCCGCAAAGTTCCACCATCAGATTTCGCGCCACAGAAATAGGTTCCATGCCTGTCCACCATCGTACGATTTAGTCGCAATTTCCTACCACCGATAAATGTGTAATCATCCAATTACTATGGTCCGCGATCTGACCACTTCCGTTCTGGTTGAAAACCAGCGCCAGGTTATCCAATAGAACGCCTGGCGTATACTGACCAAGAACCATTTTATGACACTTTTTAGTTTAAAATTATATTCTTTTGGTTTTGTTTATTTTTACATTATAATATTATTAAGGTTTAAATTTTAGCTATTGTAAAAAAAAATTGTCATAAATAAAGTTTTTTCTATTCTATTCTTTATTTTCTGTTTGTTTTCTGGCTCAAGGTTTGTAGATTCGATTTCACATTAGAATAAATGTTTCTACCGCCTCCAGATGATTTCAAGTTTAAGCGTTTGTTGTTGATATACATATGTGTTTGTAAAGGTACCCAAGTAACAGAGAGGAATGTTTTAAAAACAATGGAAAAGATTTAAAATATATTTTTCTAATAGCGTTAAAGAATTTCGTCAGTTCATGTTTTAAAAATTACATTAACAATTAACCTGCAATTCGAACTAAACAGATACTAATACTTTGAGATACTTGAACTCTTTTGTGATATTTGTCTTTACCTTGTATTGTATAAGCAGTTTATAGTTAAGCTCATTATCTGCGCATACATAGCTCGGTGCGTGGGAACCGGCGTTGAGTTAGCGGACGAGAACGCGCAATGTACGGCCACGGGAACAACACGTCACCACTACTGTGAATCGCCTGCTCTAATTGCCTTCCGGGAACGACGTACTAATGACCGCTTGTCTTTCTCAAGCCCTGCATTACAAGTCCTTAATACTCTGTGGGAATCACTGATCACAATTTGCTTTTGTTCAAATTTTATTAAATTGTAGAAAAAAAATGTTATTATAGGATATCGACGACCAATTGAACATATATTCGTTGTGAAATAAAAAATTACTATGTAAACAGTAAGAATTTTTACTTAGGTAAGATCCGCGACAAGTCCTTGTCGCAGATCTTAGCTAAGTAAGAATTCTGACTGTCCACATGAATAACAAATCACCCAATTTTCTCATTTCATTTTAATTTTTATATAATTAAAGGTAGAAAATAGCATTCTTATTGAATATTCGCAAGATTTAATCCCCATTTGTGCTTGCCATGCGCTTTTTAAAAAAGTAACAATGACTACTGAGTCATATACTCACAGACTTACTGAAGTCTATACGTCGATTAATGGAGTCAGGCGTTACTTTGCGGAAATCGATTATTATGTGAACAGTCAGAATTCTTACTTAGCTAAGATCCGCGATAAGTAAACAAAAACAGAAAAATAATAATGTGTGTTTTTTATTGGAGGAAATGGATTTACAGGGAACTAAATCTTACTGGAAAACGGCCGTCAGCAACACTCTACCTCCCAACCCCTGTCAACAACACGACACGTATTTTACTTCAACATGAAGCATCATCAGGTGTAATAGACTCTACGGAAGACAACCGTTAATGTAATTTTACGGCTACTTAAACAAAAGAAAAAAACACATTATTTTTCTGTTTTTGTTTGCTTGTCGCGGATCTTACCTAAGTAAGAATTCTGACTGTCCACATATCTATATATCGTACGTAAGAGCGTATCTTCCATTTCGTTAGTTTACTATTGATGTGAACTATTGAAAATATTAGATTTCCTAGCTCAAGCATTATATCTTGGCTATTGGCATTATATAAGCTTAATGGAATGGTGAATGAGAATTCTAAAATACTTAAAAATAAGTCTTCTTAGAAACAAAAAATATTTCATTCACGACGACATGCATCCAGTCAGGGCCCACCTGGACCATTCAGGTGCCCCGGGCGAGTCATTAATTTTGCGAACTTTATTATATAATAATATGTATAATGAAAAATTAATTTTAATGTAGGTAAGTCCCATGTAGTTGTTAAATTTAATACTACTGTAATCAATTGCTCAAATTGCTTACAGCAACGAGTCTTAAAGTATTGTTTATCACTCGACTGAACACGAAAAAACTAATGAACAACAAATATAAACAAACAGATAAAACTATATTTTTATGTGGACAGTAAAAAGTTTATTTTTCTTTTTTATTTTATATTTTTTTATTTATTTTTTCGCTTATTTTTACATTACATATTTAGACATATTTAAAAATCCAATATTTTTACACAGTGAATATTTTTAGGTTACCGTTTATGCATTACAAACATTTTATTTTTTGTTGTTGTTTAATCTCGTAAAATTATTGTTGTTAAATTGATATCTGATAAACTAAAGGTTGATTATTATTAACTTAAATCGGTTAGTTATAATAATACAAGACAATTAATTTCCCTTGAGTATCCATAACTCTCCCATCTTCCTCTAAATATTGTTCTCAATTTTAAACCTTTTAGATAAGCGTTAGCATATGTAGAGGCCTTATGACCTAAGATCGTGGGCGGCCGCTACGATTTCTCCCCAAAAGCCAGTGCTGTATATAGTTTCATCCGCACCATCTGGACGATTGGCGATCAAGTACGGTTCATTATTCCAGAAACTTCTTTCCACGCATGGCCACCCTGTAAAACCAGCTACCTCCAGCAGTGTTTTCGAACCGATAATGACATTGGAACCTTCAAAAAAAGTCTACACATTTTTTAAAGGCCGACAACGCTTCTGCAATGCCTATGGCACTGCGGATCTGTAAGGGGGCCTCGATTGGGGGCCTACCATCGGGTGACATGCCTGCCTCAACCTAGTGACGTTTGCAATCCTATCCCACAAAAAAGTCTACTGTGGTCATATGTCAGCGATCCAAATAACATATAAGGTCAGACTTTTATTGCTTTCTATTATAGAGAAGATCTGCAAAGTGGACTACCTGATGGTACACAATCACCATCGCACATAGACATGTATAAAACGAGGAGTGCTGCGTTTCTACTTTTGGGACTGATACTGGAAGAGGAAGGTAAAGGAAAGGTGCGGGGTTGATTCCCGGCTGTAAGCCTTCGCTTAACGAACCGCAAAATTAAAGCTACTTATCGGACACTTATCTTCCTTGAGAGTATGTTTATCCTGAAAGCGCATCTATTCGTGCCACAAGTCGTCCTTCATTTGAATATTCCTGCTGACCCTGATGTCTAGATGCAAATAGTCAAAGGCTACAACCACGTCGCGCAAAAAAACCACGTCGCTGTATTTTTAACACTTTAAGTTTATTAAAATTCGTTATAATGAATCCTTTTGTTTATATTAATTAATAATGGCCTAAAATGTAAACAGGGGCATCCCCGGCTCTTCGTTATAACTGACAAAAACACCTATACGGTGCCTAAAGGAGACAGGACAGCTCAATGACCAAGAGTAATATTTTTCAGATCGAGAACCAATCTCCAAACTCAAAATCGACACTGTAAATACAAAAATGAATACCTTACAGCTACGACTAACAAACACACATTCTCTGATTAATACTCTTTTTTTTTTATAAACAGTAAAACAGCACCAAATTTTCTAAACAAACATTTTTTCCCACCCCTAGTCCGTTACACCCCTGTAACATATATTAGTAATGGAACGCATTAGGGCATCGACGCACGGGTGGCGGGGGGCAGGCAGTGCGAGAGGGACGGAGCGCTCCGAGGGGGACCTGGTGACCAATGTCCATTAGCTCTGCTTGTAATAAATATTCATTAAGGCACGGACGGCACAGAGCAAAAAGTGGTGCGTGCCTCAAGTCCGCGCGGCGCTGTGCCGCGGGTACGCGTGTGCACGAACCCTTATGAAAAATTACGGGCTCGGGTAGCGGATTCGAAGAAAAACGTCGCAGGTGACTTATTTTACGTTCGCGATCACCTAATTATATGCAATTCTGGTGAATTTATCACCGAAAACATTTAACCAGAACCTTGGGTTTGAGCGAAATAAGAATGTAACTTTATATTTATTTATATTTTTATTGTGTTTATTTATCACACACTCTATAGAAACTCATATCAAGAAAAACATATTATACCATTAAGTACTTAACTCATCGCTAATGGGACCTCAGAGCGCCACCAGCCGGCCCTGCCTGTCTGATGATGATCTTATCACCGGGGCTTCAACACTGTGGAGCAGCCTACGTTAGCGAGCTATTGTCATCCTCAATTCGTAACTTGTACGCTTTAGTTTTTAAAATAAAAAGGACAAGCGTCATAGGATGTTTGGTAGATTTGAAACATTGACGAGGGCTCGGTCTCTACCGCATGCTCACAGCCACATGTAGGTGACCCTATATAGAGTTGAGTGGAATGGAGCGTAGCCTGAATCGAGACAACGTCTCGGACTACGATTCCACTTCCATATCGCGCGATAAGTTGTTTCGCATCAAAAAAAAGGAAGACTAGCAATGTATTTAATATTACTAGAATTCTTGTTAACCATTCCAACTAAGCTGATAACGCTTGTGCTAGGATATGGTTCACATCAATAGTTCAGTGGAGGATGCGAATTGAGGAAGTAATCAGATCCTAAGGCTGAAGCTTATCGACCATATATATATATATATATATATATATATATATATATATATATATATATATATATATATATATATATATATATATATATATATATATGCTTGCTAGTCTTGTAATAAAATGTAAATAATAAATAAACTCTTTGAATCAAACTGCTATCATTTAGTCCATACCGAAATCTCTCATAGCCCTTTCAAACTTTTCTTTAGAACGCTCCATTATTACAGACAGTCCATTCATCTATACGGATGTAAGGCTTGAACATTTCAATATCATCATCATCATCGTCATCAAGGCATTAGAGCGCGGCCCACCCTTAACGTGGTCTAGTAAATTTTTCCAGTCGTCCTCGAATCCATCCAGCCATCTGAGCTTAGGCCTTCCGCGGCTTCTACGACCATATGATTTGCCGTCGAGTGGGCGTTTGGGTACTGTAGCCTCGTCCATCCGTACCACGTGCCCAGCCCAACGAAGGCGTCCCAACGATGGTTTCGATGACGTTGGCTCATTGTACAACTCATATAGCTCGTGGTTGTAAAGAGCACGCCATCGCTCATATTCCAACACAGGACCGAAGACACGTATGTACGCATTAAACATTTCAATATGACCTCAAAAAACAGTTGAAATATAAGTTCATATGTAGACGGATTCTCGCTATTAGCCGGACTCAGAAAGTGGCCAATGGCGAGGTTCTCCGAGTGTATAATATTCAGATGTGTCTGTCGAGATCACAATAAAAAACTGCTGCTACGGTGCTACCTAATTTTATTTGGATTTGTACAAGCAGACCATAAACCTTACACAATCGCGTCACCGCGATACATACACAGTTGTAGTGAGCGGCTGAGACATCTATATTCTGTATTTGCATACGTCAATAGCATAAACATCAACAAGTCAAGCAGAAACGCGAGCTTTTGTAGACCATCAAAGTAAAAAAAGTTGTTTAAATGAGTAACATCATGGGACATGACAGCTACAAATTGTTGCAACTGGTCGTGATGGGAAAAATAGCGAACAAAAGGCGGGTTAGTGACTTTTGACTACGCAATATCCAGGAATGGACAGGACAGGAAAAAGGAGTGGACAGGAATAGCAGATATTTCCAGCTGCTGCATCTGGCTAAGGAGAAGGATAGTTTTGCTAAATTAGCTGCTAATCGTCTAGCTTTGTTAAATACCTTAACAAGGACACAAACTTGAGTTTTAAGTAAAGGATTAAAATCAAATATATTTGAGTTCTTGGATTTTTAATAAGACCGCGCTATCTGATTGTCTTGTCAAGATATTTGATATTATGCCAAGTAAAATAATATCAAGTATTTTCAAATGTAAATTCAGCTCGTTAGAACACGTCTTGATACAATGATACCCGTCCTACCAAAGCTTGCGCGCACTTTTGCGGTCGATTTGCAAAACACACAATACATGCATTTATTTCATTTCACTTCGCTTCTAAACCTCAATCAAACTGTATTGAGAATACGACACCACAATTAAACTATATAACTGATATTAACGTGTGCTATTTCTTCTCAAATACATTAATAAAGATTTTAAAAAAATACTTTTAATTATACTGACGGAATCTTTTAGTTGCGGCAGCTAGGATCTTTTAGTTGCGGTAGATTTAAATATGTCCGGGCAACATTTAATCGTTTTTATGTCATTGTTATGTTATTATGATCTAACTACATTGTTTTCTCTAAAAAACCAGAGCCAGGTGCTCTTGTAGAGCGCTTGGCTTAGACTGAGTAAGAACCATTTTGTGGCACATCTTAGGTTATTTTTTTTTGTATTTTCTTCTATATGTTATATTTAATTTTCCAAGCATTTAAGTTCTTGTAAAAAAGGTGTGTCACAAAAGTTTTTCTATTCTACTCTTCTAAATTCTAGATTCGCGACGTGGTTCGCCACCCGTCACGTCTTGATTCCCACGAGGAGGAGAAACGACTAACAGAGAGCCGTTTCGTGACAAATCATTTTAAATAAATATATTGATTTATTACTTAATTTATGGTTCACAATTTTGGTCATAGTGGCTTCCACATAAAAGGTAGATATATGCCTTCGCGGACTTTTATTTAGAACTATTCAAGGCAAACAATTCTACGGTACATCATCTTTGTGTAACTCCAATGGTTTAGGTAGCGTACGCCAAGATAGCTCTCAGAGGCCAGATTTTTTTCCGACTTCATTGACATGTATCGTTATATTAAGACCAAAAAAATTACATAAAATCATTACAAATTGTGGCCTATATGTTATTCCGATGTATAACTGTAAAGTTGCATCCAAACCCGTCCAGTAGTTTTTTCGTGAAAGAGTAACAAACATACATACTCACAAACTTTCAGTTTATAATGTTAGTACGAAGTACGATGTACAAAATTTATTTAATCTCACTTTTTGTTAATATATAAAAGAATACAACAAAACCATCAAAATTAAACTGAAAAGTGCATCTTTTTTTTGCCCTCGTTATCGCAAACGTTTTTGAAGTGTCCGTGTAGGTAGGTACTACCGTTTGAATTTTAACCACATTGTTCCACGCCAATTCCTAACTGTTGTTAGTATTCAAAAGGGCAACGAGGAACAATGTTTAAGGAGCTGTGGGCGAAAGTGAGGTTCCCATTACTAGGGGCGGAGGTGTATACGAGAGATATACACAGAGCATACTGTACGAGGTATGGATATTTTTATGGGATAGGAAGGCAAACGAGCAGTCGTGTCACCTGATGGAGATCAACCAACGCCGCCCATAGATATCCGCAACGCCATAGGCAGTGCGGAAGCGTTGCCGACCTTAAAGGAAAGTGAAATTATGGGAGTGGGAGTGGGAGGGTGTTGGGCCTCCGGGACTCAGACCGCTCACCGTACGAAGCGCGGTAGCTAAGCTACCACTCAGACGCCGGTTTTCTGCGGCGATAGAACACGATCGGCCCACATCAATAGATATCGTTGTACACGGATTATGAGTGTCGACCTCTTGTTTCTGTTCAAACAGCAAACAATAAGCTCTCACAATAACGAGATTAGCGGCATTGTCCCTCGCTGCACCCCGGCCCGCTGGCCCGGGTGACTTCTCACGGTGCAAACCCTTCCGTGAACTGCTGACTTCGCGACCGAAGGCCTAATCGCTTTACTTGGAATAATGGTTTAAAATCCTATTGTTTAGCAGATAATGAGTTAATTAGTTCAGAAATGCATACGGTGAATTTGCAGTGACACTGAGTGTACATACATACACATATATATATATATATATATATATATATACATATATATATATATATATATATATATATATATATATATATATATATATATAAACATAAATCAATTGCTGTCCGTTACTCTCGCTAAAACTCGAGAACGGCTGACGGATGGCTAATTTTGGTTTTGAATAATTTTTGGAAGTCCAGAGAATGTTTAAATGGTGCGTAAATATGAAAAAAATATTACGAATACAGTAAAAGCAACAATATCGTTTTCCCTTAGAAACTATACTTACCTCTTAGATATTTGATGTTCGTCCCGCCGTTCAGAAATCAATTAAATTTAAAAGTCGTTCAGAAATCAAATTAAATTCAAAACTGAAGTTTTTTTTATTGATAACGATTTATTTTTGTTCCTGTTAAATTTTAACTACATTTTTTACTAATGTTGAAACATTCTGCAATTATCGTTCACCTTTTTATTTATTGATTATGTGGCGGCACGAAGTTTGCCGGGTCAACTAGTTATATAATATAATAGAATGCGCAAAATGAATGACTCGCCCGGGGCGCCTGGTTGGTTATGTATGTATGAAAGCCAATAGAGATAATGAAGAAATAGAACGGATTCAACACCGAATAGACCTGTAATAAAGCTGTTATAGATCTTCATTCGGTGTTTTACCCAAATTTTGTCTTTCTGCAACAGTCTATTTCTCAATAGCAACAGCAAGAACTCCTGTCGGTAAATGTGTGAAAAAATTTCCCTAGAAGCACCACAGTTATCTTAAACAGTAAAAATGGCGTGCTGCCGTGCCGCGCGCAATTAAAACTAATACACGAGTACATTGGGGGGTACAACCTGACGTGCACTTAGTGCGTGCCATTAAATTAGGGGAGGTACCGGCCGGGAGTGGTGGGGTGAGTTGACAGCACTCCACCACCTGCCGCTAACTGTATGTACCACTAGCGGCTTCAAAGGTCTGTCTGTATGTTAAGACGAAGTGACATTTTGCAGTTATTTTAATTATGTATACCGGAGACTGGCGTTAAAAATCATTTATTTTGAAATGTAAATTCAGCTTGTCACAACACGTCTTGATAAAATGATACCCATCCTATCAAAACTTGTGCGGATTTTTGCTGTTAAATCGAAAAGAAGTGATGTAAGCATGTGTATAATATATATATATATATATATATATATATATATATATATATATATATATATATATATATATATATATATATATATATATATATATATATATATATATATATTAGGTGTACAAATAAGTTTCCGCAGTTTTTTATAAAAAATTAGGAATTTATTGTAAAGGAAAAGTACATTACGTTTTATTCAAAGTATTTTCCATCATTTGCCACTACTTTTCCCCATCTTTCTGGCAACATTCGGATACCCCGTCGAAAAAACTCTTCATCTTTTGACGCTATCCACAAATCTACCCAAGTTTTGGTGTCTTCATATGATGTGAAGCGCTGCTCAGACAGACCATGTGCCATCGACCGGAACAGGTGATAATCAGAAGGGGCTAAGTCTGGTGAATACGGCGGGTGGGGTAAAACTTCCCAGTTGAGTGTTTCCAAGTATGTTTTTACCGGCGCCGCAACATGTGGACGAGCATTATCGTGTAAAAGAATAATTTTGTCGTGTCTGGAGTAGTAATGGGCGCGTTTTTCCTTAAGTGCCCGACTCAATCTCATCAATTGTGTTCGGTAGAGAGCTCCAGTAATGGTTTCGCTTGGTTTCAGCAATTCATAATACACGACACCAAGCTGATCCCACCAAATACACAGCATGAGTTTTTTTCCATGAATATTCGGCTTAGCTGTCGATGTTGATGGTTCGCCGGGCTTAACCCATGACTTTCTCTTTTTTGGATTATCGTAGTGAATCCATTTTTCGTCACCAGTGACTATACGATGCAAAAAACTCTTTTTTTTATTCCTGGCAAGCAGCATTTCACTCATGCATAATCGGCGTTCAACGTCTCTCGGCTTTAGTTCATATGGAACCCAATTTCCTTGTTTTTGAATCATTCCTAACGATTTTAAACGATGTGAAATTGCTTGTTGAGTCACTTGTAGAGTAAGTGCAAGTTCTTTTTGCGTTTGGGACGAATCTTCCTCCAATAGTACTTCTAATTCCATGTCTTCGTACACTTTCGGCCTTCCACTGCGTTCTTTGTCTTTAACGTCAAACTCACCGTTCTTAAACTTTTGAAACCATTCCTGACAACTTCTCTCACTTAAAGCAGCTTCACCATATGCTTCTAGAAGCAATCGATGCGCCTCAGCTGCAGATTTTTTCACATTAAAGAAGTAAATCAAAAGTTCCCGCAAATGATGCTTATTCGGAATAAAACTTGACATTTTTGCACGAAAAAAATTACGTGATGCTGATACGGAATCACTAGTACTTTAAGGTTATGGTGTTGCCAGATGACTAAACTTGGGATATTACGTTTTACATCTGACAATTTCTCCATAACCTTCTGGTGGGGCCATCTTTTGACAAACCGCGGAAACTTATTTGTACACCTAATATATATATATTTCTGGAAAAAAAGTAGGAATTGCTTTGCCACTGACTGTATTCATTCCTAAATTTATATCCTGTTAAATATCTTATATAAGAGAAATGTTTTACTACCATATAAAACTAAAATTAATTAATTAAATTTAATTATTGAATTAATATTTGAAAAAACTGTAATAACATCGAGATATCATCCACTACAAGTTTAAAATAAATTGTATTTAAACTTGAGTGGATGAATAAAAAGTATTTTATTAACGATTGAGAATTTGATCAAAACTTCCTCGGACAGAACCCCGCCGCCATATTTGGTATAAACGAGCGGTTATTTATAAGTGCAGAGCGAGATCTGCACGCGGCACACGGGATGCATAAATAACGCGGACCTGCCCGCTAATTGATCCTGCAGTTGAGTGCCTCGGGTTCGAAATATGGCTCGAAAACGTGTGCTTGGAGGATTACATCGTCTTAACGTAACGAAGTAAAAGAAGGTGTCGTGACAAAAGTTGAGAAAGGGATGCTTAGATGGTTTGGGCACATGGAGAGGATGGATGAAAGACGACTGGCAAAAGAAATTTATTACTCGTCAGTAGGGAAAGACCAAGGAAAACATACCTTGACTAAATAGCCGTAGTATTTAAGAAAGTATATGGACAGTCAAAAGTTTTACTTAGCTAAGATCCGCGTCAAGCAATACAATAACAGAAAATTAATAATGTGTGTTTTTCCGTTGAGTTAAGTGGTCTCTGCCATTCATCATCATCATCTTAAATTTATTTTTTACACAACAACTCGGTTCTCTGTTGAGATACGAAAATTTTACTGAAATAATTTTTTGTCGCTTTTCTTACGATCTACAATTAAAGTCCTTTACATTTTTTACCTATAGTTCATCGTTATTGAACGATCGAAAAGCATTAAATTTTCGGTAGTGAAAAATATTATTTTCTTTCTTCTCATGATAAATATCGAGAAAATATCTATTGTCAAACTTGTAGAGCGTGTTCAGACCTACAATTTGGTTTTTATATTTTTGACAAAAATTACGGCCTCTAGCGCCCAATATATATTGGCAATATAAACTATATAGCAAAAGAAATTTGCGAATGTGAATAGAAGGGTCGGTAGGGGAAGACCACGGAAAGCATACCTTGACCAAATTGCTGAAGTTTTTAAGAAAGGCCAGGCCAAGAGTACCCTTAACCGGCGGACATGCATGAGGAGAATAATGGGTGTGGAGGAAGCAAGGGAATTATGCCGAGATCGTAGCAGATGGAGATCTGTGGTCTCTACCTACCCATACGGGAGACAGGCGTGACGGTATGTATGTATGTAAACTATACATATAGGTATATTTTGATGTGACGTCTGCCTGAAGCTATACTACTGAAATAATCAGTGATCCGTTCTTATAACGTCTTTGTACAAAAACATTGGATAGAGGTGTACGTAAACCAAGTATGTCATTTACGTCGATGAGAGTTTTATATTTGTGGCGTTTGATGCGAAAATATTGGGCTTACGGGGGCCAGGGTCGACAAAATTTTAGCAGCAGCATATCACTGCTCACTTTTGTGATCTAAGGGCAACCATTAATTTGGTCCACGATAATATTTTAAAGTAACGAGCTAATCATGTCTGCAGAGGTAGAGTTTAGTGCTTTTATTAGGTATAATTTATTTCATGTTTTTACAATATACCTCTATATAATAAGCGTTTATCTATTTTAGACTGTAATGAAGTGATCATAATTATATAATAAATCATAAATATAGTTATATTTGTTTTTTATAACACAATACAATTAAGAATAATTGGTTGAGACATTCTGCATAAACAGAGTAAAGAACTTTTCGATTCATTTATATCATGTTTTAAAATTGCAACATGAATTTTAATCTATTTTAGACTATAAAGAAATTATTATTTTTGTAATTTGATATTTATTTTTATATAACGATTAAGAATAACCGGTTAATTTAATAAGCATCTAGGTGTACCTACAATAACACTAAACTGTTCCAAACAGAAATAAAGATATCACAGTTCTGTCAAAATTGATGGAAATACATAATTAAGATTCATCTTAACGTTTCCTTGCATGTTCATCTTTAACAGTTCTATCAAGCATTTGGGAAACTTGACGGGTATGGCGAAGAGCACTAGCACGAATCTAGTCGCCCGCAGTAAGAGAGTCAGTGCCAAGTTAAATACACCGCTTTATTTCCATTTCCGGGCTGATAATTTATTCGAGTCATTTGAAAAGAACACTTTTCGGTTTCTATTGTAATCACGGACGTCCGCGCGAAGGCTTCGCCGGAGCTTTCTTGTCACGCCACACTTCCAATGCTCATTAGATGTAACTATCGTGAATGCAACGAAGGAAGAAGGTTGTAGCTTCTTGACAAATGATATAAAAAGGAAATATAAGTTTGATCCTGATTTGTGATATGCACAATACCAAATGACGGTGACAGGATACAAAACAAGCCCACACATTTCTTGGAGGTCGTTTCTGTACTGACTATGGCACTATGACTATGGCGTTGATTGCTTTCCATCTGTGAAACGCCTGCTTGTCTGTCTTCCTATCCCATATAAAAAACATCCACACG
The DNA here is from genome assembly GCA_031353405.1 of Baronia brevicornis. Lineage (NCBI taxonomy): Eukaryota > Metazoa > Arthropoda > Insecta > Lepidoptera > Papilionidae > Baronia > Baronia brevicornis. The sequence goes on from JASFAT010001752.1 coordinate 549,378, forward strand.
TAAAATAAATTGTAATCTGTGGTGGATAGTCATTGGTAAAAAACAGTTGCTTTATTTAAAAGTAGACGAACGTGAAGGTTTGTCAAATAGCCACCTCCACGCGTAGGACAGATGAATTTTAATATGTGATAGAAATGATTCACGTCCAGATTCCCACGAGGGCGAGAAGTGACTAATGGAGAGCCGTTTCGCTGCGATGAATGGTAGCGGATGGAGCTCTGTGGTATTTGCCAACCCCTGCGGGGGATAGGCGTGAAGATATATAAAAAATAATGAATGTCTATCTGGTCAACTAGCACTATTTTAAAAGTGTAACACATGCTAGCTGTTATAACTGACTAGTATAATGAGAACTCCACAGATTCAACGTTCCGTATCAATGGTGTACTAAAAAATATTTACAATTAAAGAAAGAAGTTAAGAAAGGTACATGGAGTCGCTTGGAGGACTCGTCCCGACCTGGGTCGGTGGGGTCGTCCTCGAATAGCTGGACCGTGCCCGTACATCGATAGCGTCGTGTCGGACATGTGTACCGCGCACACGACGAGATCCGATTAGATAACCGGGCTATTCCCGCGCCCGGGGCCGGCGCATCTGCATAATCACGGACACACACACACACACACAAAGAGACTCGCGATGATAATGGAAAGATTGTACGCTCCTGCATGATTAATCTAAGCTTGATTAATGGAGTCAGGCGTTACTTTGCGGAAATCCATCACTATGTGGACAGTCAGAACCTTTACCTAGCTATGATCCGCGACAAGCAAAACAATAACGGACAATTAATAATGTGTGTTTTCCTGCTGGATGAAGTGGATTTATTTGGAACTTAAACTAAAACATACGGAAAAATATTCAACTGAATATGCCTCGTGTGGGGCGGAACACGTGTCGTTTGTAAGGTGTAAAAGTGGTAGTGTGTGTTTGGTTTTGTGTACAGTGGTTGGTGGGTGAAGAGTTGCTATAAATCCACTTCATCTACATAGCATCCTTGTACATATGTATTATGGTATACAAATTTTAAAGATACCTTAACTAATGCTAAATATAAGTCTCATATATATATAGGATGTTTTAACATACATACATATCGTCACGCCTGTCTCCTGTAGAGGTAGGCAGAGACTTGCTTTACTGCCTCCTCACTCATTATTTGTCTCATGCTATCCCACCGGTTAAAGGTACTCTTGACCTGGCCTTTCTTAAAAACTTCAGCAATGTGTCATATCTTTATAATATACGGTAGGTTATAATATTATATATATAGGGTGATCCAGTGGCAGAATTAGGTAATGGGTCGCATAATTGAAAGTAAACGCTTGTTGAACGTCCCCAGATACGGGCAATCGCCCAGTTCGGGGTCCACGTGACACGCTGGCTTGTTCCAAGTCTTACGCTCTACAATCAACCAACAGCCCGCGGCAGCCCACAGCTGAACATGCACGGCACAACAGCCTCTCCTAAGAAGTGCCACCTAGCCCGATCTTCGGCTTCACGCATCCAGTTTCTATCCTGCGCACATCGTCACACTATCTAGCCTATCCAGACGATAGTTCTCTGACGGATCTCTCGATGCCGACCTCCGATTCTAATTAATTACTTTCTTTCAATATCAGCCCGCGGCAGTCCACTGCTGGACATAGGCCTCACCCAAGGCGCGCCACCTAGCCCGATCTTCGGCTACACGCATCCAGTCTCTGCCAGCCGCCTTGCGCAGATCGTCGCTCCATCTAGCAGGAGGGCGTCCCACACTACGTTTGCCGAGTCGCGGTCTCCACTCCAGCACTCGTCTACTCCAACGATTGTCGGTTCTTCGACAAACGTGTCCAGCCCATTGCCACTTACTTACTAATTACTTTCTTTATGTGATTGGAAGGCAAATAAGCAAGCGTGTTATCCGATGGAAAGCAATCAACGCCGCCCCTAAACACCCGCAGTGCCATAGGCAGTGCACAATCATCACTGTGAGAGGGGGATGAGGCCCTCCCTCATGTGTGTGGTACTTTCCAAGGCGAAGCAACCTATTCATGCTACAGACAAATATTGTAATGCGCCATTTAAGACAAAGTATTCGTCTGCAGCGTGGCTCTGCCACTCTGAAAAATTCTACGCCCTAATTTGATTGTAGCATTACAGATCCGAAACGGTTACAATGGAAGAAATTAAATGTTAGGTTATTTTTTTAAAAATATAATGACTGAAATAAAAATGGGGGCAGTTCGTTTATAGTTATATGCCTACTGAGTTACACTAAATCGCCGCTGTAATTATCCCGGGGCGGGTATTCGCTGGGTGGCATAAAAGGGTTAACTTATAATTTAGTCCCCTCGGGTTTTCCCGAACCCTTTATGTATACACTCGTTCATATACATTAAGGAGCCACCCTTCACTGTGTTCCGTAGCGGCTACGAGGGTGTGCGCTGCGAATAAATCAAGCTTCCTGGAACCGCTTGACGATCGTCTCATGCAGACAGTGAAACGTGTCGTAGAACAATATCCAACAATTTAATTATTGACTGCATCTACAATCAAGTTGCTTATAAACCAACGAAGAACATCAACTGATTACCATATAACTGAAATTTCAAAAAACAAGTACTATGAAAAAAATTTAAGTCAATTCTTACTTAGTTAAGCGAAGACAAATTTTATTTTACTTACTTTTTATTAAATTATTACAATTATTATAAATATATATAGAGAAATTATTTTCTCCCGTATAAAACTAAAATTAATTAATTAAATTAATCCAATGAATTAATATTTGACAAAACTGTATTAATATCAAGTCTCATCCACAACAAATTTAAAAAATGTATTGGAGTTTGAGTAGTAGGCGTGAATATATAAAAATAAAAAAATAGTTTGAATTTTTTTTTATTTTTTTATATTTATATATTCACGCCTATCCCCCGCAGGGGTTGGCAGAGACCACAGAGCTCCATCCGCTACCTGCATCGCAGCGAAACGGCTCTCCATTGGTCGCTTTTCGCCCTCGTGAGAATCAGGACGTGACGGGTGGCGAACCACGTCGCCGTCATTTTTCAACAAATTAGGTATATTAAATTCGTCGTAGTGAATCCCACGAGCTGCAAGGGAGGATGGAGATCAGCCCCAGCAGAGCCCTGCATCCTGAGGTAAGGCACCATAGTACCCGGGGAGCCCGATACCGGGACGGTCGGCACGCTTGCGACTAAGCTCGCCCTTAGCCATGCATCCTTTGGCACGGCAGACCGTGGTTTGGCGGAGAGGAAGGAATAGGTTAGAGAAGAAAGGAAAGGGCAGGAACGGAAAATACGGATTGGGGGAGTTACCAGAATATTTATAAATCCATATAAATATTTATTCCGATGCGGAAATCGATCGCGCGACCATTGACTCCGTGGGCGGAGAGCCGCGCCACTGTTCCAATCGGTCGTCGTCGGAAAATTCTAACAAAATATATAAATATTGTATATAGGGAGAATGTAAACTAACAGTAGGAATTGAAAAAGAACAATAAAGAATATTCATTACTAATTTTATATCTGACAAGGTACTTAGATGATTAATGGAGTCAGGCGTTACTTTGCGCAAATCCATTACTGCGTGGACAGTCAGAACTTTGACTTAGCAAAGATCCGCGACAACCAAACAAAAATAGAAAAATAATAATGTGTATTTTTTACTGAAAGAAGTGGATTTTCGGGGAACCTAAATTAAACCTTACCGAAAAAACGGCCGTCAGCAACTCTCCACCTCCCGACCACTATACACAACACCAACACACACCACCACTCTTCCACAATGTACACGATATGTGTTTCGCCCCAACACCACAATTAAACAATATAACTGATAATAATATAAGATTATGAAAATGAAATAAAAACACAACGTCACGGATGTAAGTTGGTAGGAAAAAGTCATTTATTAGTTATCGTCTACGTAAAATTATTATTTTTTATGGTATAGGAAGGCAAACGAGCGGGCTTGTCACCTGATGGAAAGCAATCAACGCCGCCCATAGACTTCCGCAGCCTCATAGGCATTACAGAAACGTAAAGGCTTGTCTTTTGAAGGTTCCAATGTCGTATCAGTTCGAAAATACTGCTGTAGGTAGCCGATTCTACAGAGTGGTGGAGCGTGGAAAAAATTTTGGAAGAAGCGCACTGTACTGGATCGCTACTTATCCAGATGGTAGGGATGGAATTTTTCCTTGTGAGGATATTATCGACTATTCGTAATTTATCACTAGTTGTATGAATCAGCATTATTTGTTGTTCATGTGTCAGATTTCGATACGCATAATAAACTACTAGAGCAAGGGCATCCTTCACCTCGGTTATCATATCATTGGAGATACATGGGGATTGCAATCCCACAAAACGGGATCACACATTCCCGCGGGATCCAGCTGCTTTTATTTATCTTCGGGATTCCGCACTTTCAAAGCGTGAATCCGTAGTTTAAATTTGATTTTATAACAATTTTAATGATGCGGGATCCCGCGCGGAATTGAGTAATTCCGCATATCAATCTCATGGGATTGACTGAGCTGCGGGATTGCAATCTCTAGAGATAAATTCAGTTATAGTAAACACTTTCTTTCTACTTGAGGCATTTGGTGGGTTAGGTAATAAATAGAATAGAATAGAAAAACTATATTTTTTATATGTTACCCTTTTCTTTACAATAAGTAAAATTAAAACCTAAATAATATTGCATTATACAAATAAACGAAACAAAAAGAAAATAATTTTAAATGTAAAAAGTGTCACAGAATGGTTCTCGCTCAGCGTATGCCAGGCGCTCTATTGAGGCGCCATACGCTGGGTTTTTTTATGGGATAGCAAGGCAAACGAGCAGGCGTGTCACCTGATGGAAAGCAATCAACGCCGCCCATATACGTCCGCAGCGCCACAGGCAGTGTTGAAGCGTCGCCGGCCTTTAAGGAAAGGTCATTATGGGAGGAGGGGTGATGGTCCACCGGAACTTAATTGCTCATCGGACGAAGCGCAGTAGCTAAGCTACCACCCAGATGCCGGTTTTTGCGAGAGTTTGGTACTTCCCCGGGCGAGCCGGCCCATTCATGCTACAGACAAATATTATGCCATTCTTGACAAAGTATTCGTCTGCAGTGTGGCTTTACCGCTATAAATTAACTAACTTTTGTATAAAATGGTGTACTTGAACTGTCGTATTTTTAATTTTCCTGTGTATGTATCATAGTAGCAGAAACGTGGCCTACCCTTGAGAAGTATGTCGGCTTTTTCTTTATAGATTCTAACGTCGGAGTGATGGGTTCGAAAATACCGCTGGTGGTAGCTCGGCATACAATACCACCCGCATTTCCTTCAGCACTCGTCTACTACAACAGATGTCGGCTGTTAGATTGATAGATATATTCTATATTGTACACCAAAAACAAAGTTACACAATTATTGATTGTGATATTGTTTATATACAAATGGCGGTCTTATCGCTAACAGCGATTATCGCTTATCGCTTATCACTAAAAGATAATTTGTTGTAGGTTGGTGATACGTTATCGTTATGATGATAGTAAAGAAATAATAGCCATAAGCAAATATATAAATATATATATATATAAATACATGTTTATATATACATATTATATATTTATAAAATTTAAAATAGCTAAAATTAAAATTCTTATAATATACAAATAAACAAAACATAACGAAAGTAATTTTAATCTAACAAGTGTCATAAAATGGTTCTTGCTCAGCATATGTCAGGCGTTCTATTGGAGCACCTGGTGCTGGTTTTGAGCATCAGCTGGTTTTTGCTAACATCCGCGAAAATAAATTAGTATCGTGAACATATTAAATAAAATTAAAGGGGACGGGAGGTAAGTGGGTGAGGGGGGAGAAATAAACAATCAATTTATAAATATCAACGCTGGCTCGCTCTCAGAAACTGTATCGGAAGTATATTAGTTTATCAAATCTTTTGAATGTACTTTTTATTTGAATTGATAAAAGAATTTCATATATGGACAGTCAAAAGTTTTACCTAGCTAAGATCCGCGACAAGCGAAACAATAGTGGTTGGTGGGTGGAGAGTTGATGGCCGATTTTCGGTAAGTTTTTGGTTTAAGTTCCAAATAAATCCACTGAACCCAACGGAAAAACACACATTATTAATTTTCTGTTATTGTTTCGCTTGTCGCGGATCTTAGCTAAGTAAAACTTTTGACTGTCCATATAGTGATGGATTTCCGCAAAATAACGCCTGACTCCATTAATAAAAGAATTTCAGTTTCTTTTGTCCAAGCTTCAGGAGCCATTCTAATATAAAAATGGACAGTCAAACTTATTTTGACTAAGATCCTGTCAAAGTCAGTTTGATTGCTCATCTTTGTAATGGATTTCCGTAAAGTAACTCCTGCCTGCATGGATTATATAATTTGTACGTAGTTCATAGCTGTACAAGATCATAGGCCTGTTATATCTCTTAATTGCTTGGTCAAACGACCTTTTGTCCTTATTTAGTTTACAGAGATTTGGTCCTCAACCCTGGACCCAAGTGTCAGAGTCCAGGATCACGATAGCTACACACCCCGAATTTTAAATTTAATTTCAGAAAAAAATCATTCATGAAACCAAAGTAGGTATCGTCGTACGAATGATTTTGTTTTTTATAACAATCGTTTGACTCAGTGAATAACTACTTAGACATCTGTGTTAACGGTTGAAGGTTCAAATCCGACACAAAATTTAAATTCGTTTTATATTTATAACATAAATTTTATTGTAGAGTTCAAACTAAGTAGGTTAAAATTAAAATAAGCAAACATTAAAAAGTTTGAATAACAAATTTAGAGACATTATGGCAACAATTGTGGACACTGACGGCCCGTCTCCTCGACAAGCTCAAAGTCGTTTAGAGGGCTATGCTCGGAGTTTCTCTGGTGGATAGAATTCGAGAACCAGAGTCACAGATATGGTTCTTCAAATTAGCAGACTGAAGAGGCAATGGCCTAGACACGTTTGTCGGGGTACTATCGTTAAAGTAGACGAGTGCTGGAGTGGAGAGTGCGTCTCAGCAAACGTAGTGTGAGACGCCCCCTGCTAGATGGAGCGACGATCTGCGCAAGGAGGCTGGCAGAGACTGGATGCGTGTAGCCGAAGATCGGGCTAGGTGGCGCGCGTGTGAGGACTATGTCCAGCAGTGGACTGCCGCGGGCTGATATTGATGGCCACAATTTCGTGTAACCTGTGAATCATTTGTCAAACAGTCTCAAAAAAGGAGTTTGAAAGTGGTTTATTTCTTTATTTTCTGTAAAAAATGTGTTTGACACTACGGCGGAATGTTTCGTGGCTTACGAGGCGGAGTTGTTGGGCCGGCTCTCACCGGTGATTGTGTACCTTGGTGAACGTCTCTACGATTACATTTCGTGCTCTTTTATTTCAACTTAGCTATGTAGTTATTATAGTTAATTGTGATTAATGGAGTCAGGCGTTACTTTGCGGAAATCCATTACTATGTGGACAGTCAGAACTTTTACTTAGCTAAGATCCGATACAGTGTCATCCACTTCATCCAGCAGGAAAACACACATTATTCATTTTCTATTGTTGTTTGCTTGTCGCGGATCTTAGCTAAGTAAAAGTTTTAACAATCCACTTTGTTAATTGTGTATTTTGAAAATTTTTCGAGGGCAATTTTGAATTAGCCGATTGTTTATTTGGGGTGTTGGTGATGATGGACGAAGGCGGGTACTCTCAGTCCGCGACCTGCGGCCGGGCAGCTGGCACGCGGTCGGAAGGGTCCGCCGGGCTAGGTAATGGGTATACTTTAATAAATCGGCGGCGGCTCGATAAGGCGGCCGGCAGCGCTTTGAGGCGCCTCCACTATTTCATGCAACGATAACGAGGGCCCGAGGGCCGGGGGCCGCGCGCCGGAATGTTGTTCGCTTTTGTTTTGGGCGCGCGGTGCGGCGCCGGCGCCGGCCGCATTAGTGCGCCCGCGACCCGCCCGCCCTCCCCCCCCCCCTCGCGCACCGCACCGCGACAACGCTTACACATTAGCCCTTCGCGTGCCACCCCCCCGCGATGTAAAGCAGCAAGCGCCTCACCGACCCACTCCAAACAACACTTTAATGTCTCCACATAAAACACACTTTGGTAACTAAACTTGTTACAAATAGGATCTCATCTCTTTGACTAAAAAAGAGCGCACTCGCGCCAAACAATCCTATCTCAGGACGTTGTCAGGCGAGTTTGGTTTTTAAAATTTAAGCTTTAGATACAATTCAGGCTGCGGCGACGTGGTCGCTGACGACCCCTGGCCCGAGCGACCCTCCCGCCCACTTATCGACGACACAATTTAGTTGATACGCGTGTCCGTGTAATATATCAATTGTGCGCGGGGGGCGGCGGGGGTCTCCAGACAGTCCACTCGCCCAGCCGGTATGCAACCTTATCTTCAGGTCCTGGCTAGACGGCTCCAGAATTACGCTCCAAAGAAATACGAGTCTACAAGTTTCGGAAGAAAAGGATCTCTTCGGGAAGTCAATCCGTCGATGCTGTATGAAGCACCAGTGATGGGTCCACTTCACCGGTGCACCGCGGATGTTGCCCTCACTGGCAGGGTCACTGCCGCTGCGGTCGACGACGGTACAACTCTAATATTCCAAGGGACGCGATTTGGAACTGACATCAATAATGACTTGTAAACATATGTGTTTTGGGCAAGCGTTGTGGGGTAACGTACGTACCTCCAGAAATGGAGAGGCCGGTTCTCAGCAGTATATATATATATATATATATATATATATATATATATATATATATATATATATATATATATATATATATATATATATATATATATATATATATATATATATATATATATATATATATATATATATATATATATATATATATATATACTCAAAGGTGACTGACATAGTGATCTATCAACGCACAGCCCAAACCACTGGACGGATCGGGCTGAAATTTGCAGGCATGTAGCATGCAGGTAGATGCTATGACGTAAGCATCCGCTAAGAAAGGATATTGATCAATTCTACCCCCAAGGGGATAAAAGTTTGTATGAAACTTTGTCAATTTTAAACCGATCGGGCTGAGACTTTGCATGCATAAAGCTACTATGACGTAGGCAACTCCTAAGAAAGGATTTTGATAAATTCCACCCCTAAGGGGATAAAATATGAGATGAAAGTTTGTATAAATCTTCTTAGATTATCGACTCATTGAACTGAAATTAAAGATTGGAGCTACTATGATGAAGACATCCGCTTAAATATCTGTAATTATACCACGAATCCCATTAATACCTAATGATATCCCGTTCGAATTTAAACGATTACAGTTTCCCGTAAAAGTCTGCTTTGCCATGACAATAAACAAGTCTCAGGGGCAAACTCTCAAATTTGCGGGCATTGACTTGAGAGAACATTGCTTCTCAAATGGACAGTTTTATATCGCTTGCTCACGAGTAAGTTCACCCAATAGCTTGATAGTTTTAGCGCCTAATGACAGATTAGTTAAGAATATTGTGTACAAAGAAGTTTTGTAGGCCCTAATTTTTTAACACGCTAAACAAAAGTAAAGCCGCAAAAACTATACTTAATTAATAATAATACTTCTTAACGCGAGCGAAACCGCGGGCAAAACTTAGTGTCCCATATATGGCCTATTAAAATAAAATATATATATATATATATATATATATATATATATATATATATATATATATATATATATATATATATATATATATATATATATATATATATATATATATATATATACATATATATACATTTGAAAACAATAAAACAATGTTATAAAAGTTTTTATTCATTAAAACATTGAAATAAAAATGTAATGCGTATAACAATCTGTCAAAGGACTATATAATTAATTTAAATTTTTATTGTTTTGGCTGTGGGTGATTGTTATTGTATTGAACAATATTTAGACAGTGATTATGTAAATGATGTTATGGTTATTTCATAGGAGCGTGAGGAAGGTTATTATTCTATTGGACTTCTGTTCACTGAGACAGCTCGTGGCTTGTGTTGGTTGTGTCGATGGCGACAAGTAACGCCATCTAGCGGTGAGGTTGTGACTACGCCGCGGGCCGCGGACAGACACACATTCCAAGCTTTCGAGGCCTGCGCATTATACAATAATAAGCATGCAGATACATAGATGTCTTTCATTCAATTAAGCGACTCGGATACGTAAGGGTAAAGATAATATTCATAATTATAGCCGCTAACAATATAATTAAAAATCGAGAGTTCCCTAAACCTATCGACAGAAACCATTTTTCCCACACAAGCACTATGAAGGTTAACAAGACCTCCGCTAATGTATAATAACTATACTTAACTATACCATTATGTTGCTAAACTTTTTTTTAAATATTGTTTTTAAAAAGTATCACTAGATAAAAGTATCAATAGACGAAAACACATCAAATTGTATACATTTTTTGTACGATGTATAATTTATTTCGAAGGGTATGGGGTGGTTCGCCTTTTTATAGTAGAACAAGCTAACGAGCATGCGGCACCTGCACCTGGTGGTCAGTGATCACCTCTGCCATACATCCGCAACGCCGGAGGCATCTTAAATGCGTTGCCGGACTTTTGTGAATACATTCTCTGATCTCTTGAATGTCCCTATATCATATTTACTTGGAAACACCACCTTGTCTTGGCAGGCCTGCAAGTTGCAACAAAATGTGTTCCGTGTACCGCACTGGTGATCTGATTGGTGATCATTTCGTACATCTCGATTTTTGTTATAAAACATCACAAATTATGACCTGTCGTTGACGATGAAGGAAGAAGGGAGTGTAGACGTGAGGCACACCGCGGGGCGTTTGGACTCCGGCTTTCAATTATCACCGAAAGCTCAGGTACAGTCGGCGTTCAAATCGTTGATGGAGTCAGGTGATACTTTGCGTAAATCCATTATAAAGAATATAATATCGTGTGTTTGCACAGCTGTGTAACACAATGTAATTCTCATCGAAAAACGTTCGTCTGCACTATGCACATAGTGCACATGTACCTACAGTTACAATAGGATTTTTTTTTATGTAATTTGTTTTTGATGTCTGTGTTTAATGTATAATGTAAGCCAGTATTGTTTGTGGCAGCACTCAGTTGTTTTGATATTTCATATTTGATATTTAGTGTGATATCATCTGAAACTCTAAGATTAGAACTCCGAGGACAAACTCAACAGGAGAATTGACATGATCTTTAAAAGGGATTAAAATCTAAACATTCAATAAATCGAACAAAATAGTAATGGATGCATGTCTTTTGCCATCCATCACATTATGATAGCCGAAACTATAATATACGATACGATAACAAAACCTGACAAAATTGGCCGTGTCAGCGCGCTGTATACGCGTAATACCAACCAATATAAGTTATTTCATAAAATTATATAATATAAAAATTATTATAATCTTATCAAACCATCACACTACACATCACTATTATTATGTTAACACATTATACGAACTGCTAACGCCATCTGTTGGACGCATTATAAAATTTGTTATAGCAAAATATACCTAAACTTTTTATCTTATATAAATACCGAATTACATTAACTTACCTATTTAATAGAATATAACGTATAAAAGATATGTCTTTTATACGTTATATTCTATTAAATCTGCTTTCAAGCTGTTTATTTTATAAATAGGTAGATAAGGAAGCAGATAAGATCACCAGCTTGTTCGATACAAAGCAATGGTCAAAAACATTTAGAATTGTTAGGATATTGTAATATATATTTATATAGTTCGGGTCAGGGGATCCAATGGGTTTTTTTTTTCAATTTACTACACAAGATATCAAAAACTATCAGTTTTTCGCTAATCTGTCTAACTGCTCTAAACTTGCTTGCGACAAAACAGGTATGAAACAGTCCAAAAAAAATAATGGCCTCTAACAAAATTAATTTAAAATAAAATATGTATTTTTTTTAATTTGTAGAAATATGCTTTTATTCGTGTTATTTAAAAATAAATATTATAATTATAATTTAATGAAATGATTTTTTTATACAGCTCATATATGTCCCACTGCTGAACATGCTTCAACCCAACCCCTCCATTTCTGAAGAAACGGACGTTGACCCACCACGCTTTTCCAATGCGGATTGACGGGGTTATCAGACTCGGAATAAGTATTTGTAATCCATACATATATGTATTCCGATGCGGGGATCGAACCCGCGACCATTGAATCATTAAGAAGTTTCAATTGAAGATTCATAACATATAATGTTTATAAAACTATCTTACTGTATGTATATATTTTTTAAATGTATGCTATTAAAACCAAATATTTTATTTATAATTTTAATAGAATTTTTTTATATAATGTACGTTAACGCCATCTATAAAACATGTTGTAAACTACGTCGTATTATGCATTAATTAATAACAGTATGGTGAGTTGGTGCGCGAAATATATCCCAAATGCTATGCTTTCCGTTTTTAAATGCACAAAATATGCGCAAAATAACACGTTAACATATAAATAGTGATTTACAATAATAATTTTGTTTTCTACACATAGCAAATATATCGTTTGCTCCAAATAAATTTATGATATTAGCGCCATCTATACTGTATAAACAAAACTATTTACTAGATTACACCGAAAGATGACACCACTGTTGTTTTTTTTCAACGTAAAGAATTTATGTTTTTATTTAAATTGTTAGTTATATCACGTAATTAGACATGCTGTTATCTGTAATCAGTACAGTTGAATGTGAAGCGGCCACGGCTTAATCGATAAGGGAAATATTTGCGATCTAGCGTCGTGTGTTCGTTTTTATCAGTGACCTATTGATGTGAGTCCATAGGTCGTTATTTTCACAGTTCACTTGCCTTTCTCTAGTGGGGTTTGTAAATAGAAACAGTTTTGTACAAATATCCTTCTGCTAAAAGTTTAAACTTTCATTTTTTATAAATAAAAATTATAAAGATTTCGTAATCATTACAATGTTATAACACGTGGTAAAGTAATCACCACTAGCCATAAATATCTGTAACATCAAGGCCAATGTACTCGTACATGCGTTGCCTAACTTAGATTTAGATGTAAATAATATGAGGGGAAGGTAGGTTAAAGAGGGGGAAAGGATTTCGAACAATCACAGCACGATACGTGGTAATATGTGGAAACAAAAATGCTGCTATTGGACGCTGATATATTGTGAGGGAGCGACGTCACTGCGGTCGAGGGGATCCACTTTATTTTAAATGAAACACGCACGAAATGGCAACTGCTTTGTATTGTCATTTGTATTATGTAAACATACATATACATATATACATGTCCTTGGACACTGACGCACACAACCATTCGTTTATACATACATGCACACACACAATATCTTAAAAAACTATAGTATAAATATATTAATAAATTCGTTACACGTTGTCTTTGACATCTACTTTGGCAGGAGCCTTCACCAGCTTACACACTTACAGCTACTCTGGATTTGTCTATTTTAAATGCTACTTAATTTACACTTATTCTATATTGTGTGTTATAAACAGACGGACAAGCGCTACATCAAAAACTTACACAGACGAGCGCACCTTTGCACGAGCGCACATTGAGCAGGGTTTCCCGTGTACCCCCGGACGCGTGAGACTTCATTTTGAGGATTACACGAGATAACGATCTCCGAGCGTCACATGACTCTTAAGATAAGCGATATAAATAATATTTCATATTGATACAAAGCAGACAAGACGTGGAATTAATATTTGTGATGATTCTAATAGCTTCGCTCACACAAACGATGTCTGCTAAAGGTCGCCGCATGGTCCTGGCAAACTTGGCGAATAGTTCGCGTAAATTGGAATCCGTCGCTATTGTACCGTTATGTACATATATACGAGTATACACGCTCCACCGATGCCGATAAAGTGCTCAATACATTAATCTTTATCGTCCTCTCTCCGTCCTGTATGTACATAATCTCTTTATAAATATATCGAGGCAAAAAGCGAAAACGCTATTAATGACACATGTCAAAAATTGTTACATTTTCGGATCAGAACAAATACTGCGTCAAATGATCTGAATCTCACAGCTCTACGACAAATGGAAAAATTTGTAAATCGTTGAAAATGACAGTTTTTGAGTGATCATATACAATTTCTTCAAAAATCTTAACACATTGAAGACGGGAGACGGGAATTCCCCTCTTTTAGTTTTCAACTGTAGGCGACGGATGTCGGAAATTCACGTACTTTGGCATCTGATGCAATACTGTGTAATTAATTGCAAGTAAAGACAACTTAAAGACATGAAAAAAATGATAGAGACATATTTCAGCGCAGACCGTCACCAATGTGTTAAAAGATTTTGTGCTCTGGTGGTAAGTTATATTTTTCAGTTTACTACTTTTTTTGTTTTTTGCGGAGATATATTTGACAATAGCGCCTCAGTGGCAACTAAACTACATATACCTATATATTAATGTTAATAATACACAGCAACCCGAAAGTAACAACGCACCAAACATCCGCATCCACTGCGGGACGACGAGCCCTTTCAGTCCCAGCTCCCAACAGTTGACACACTTCGCGGCACACTTCTTCTTTGGTAGACACACACACACGACAGATTGTTCAAAATAATTCTGTAGATACAACAAAACCGATATATTTATACACATTATTTAAAAAACTTCATGATAGTTACTAGATTTATAACGACAAATGTACATCAAAAATCCTCCACCTTCAGTCTCATTCCCTGGTTTAAATATGGTCCCTGGTTTGAAATAAAGACACGCCTTCTACCTCTGTAAATTACGTTGCTAATGTTGGGTCTTTCGACTCATGCTGAATGGTCAGTTTTCTGAAGCAGAGACGAGCGGCGTGCCATCGCTGCAGGTGGCTAGGGTGGTTAGGGCGGGCGGTAGTGGGCGACAGACACAGGCACGCGCTCTACCGCTGGTAACCTGCGAACATACGTAACATCTCGTCTTTTTCCCTTTGTGCTGAAACCTAGAGCGAATGCATCAGGTACCACCCCTAACCACATACTATATATATATATATATATATATATATATATATATATATATATATATATATATATATATATATATATATATATATATATATATATATATATATATATATATATATATATATATATATATATATATATATATATATATATATATATATATATATATATATATATATATATATATATATATATATATATATATATATATATATATATATATATATATATATATATATATATATATATATATATATATATATATATATATATATATATATATATATATATATATATATATATATATATATATATATATATATATATATATATTAAGAGAACATCTTCCCTTCATTTTACGCACATGCTTTCAATAAGATGGATCTCACACGGCTAGAGAAACGACAAAGCTTCATGTTGATACAGATTTTTCAAATTTTAATTAATTAATTTTAGTAGTATGTGGCAGAAAAAAAGTTCTGTCATACGTAGCAGGATATAAACTTAGGAATAAACACTGATCGTGGCGAGGCGTGTACGTTGCTGGAAAAAGTAGGAATTGACTTTAATATTGTTTTTTATATGATTTATGTTTGAAAACCTATATATTTTACTAGATATCCTGTACATACATTTAACTAGTGAGGGTGTGCATCTGTAACGAGGGTGGGAATAGAGTCCTGTTTCATTTCCATGCAGCTCCCGGGCGGGGACGATGACTCTCATATTAGCAAACAGTGGCGCAGCGTGAGTTTCGCCCGGCGCAGGCGCAGGCGCGGGCGCGGGCGCGGGCGTGGGCGCAGGCGCAGGCCTTGAGATAAGGCGCGTAAGGCGCGAGCAAACAACCGCTCACAGCGACACCACTCCCAGCGGTCCGTTTGTTGCTGCCGCCTGTAACCACTTACACACCACTCCGGCACTCGCTGTCCAAACATGTTGTAATTACACGCGTGCGTTCGTACGTGGGTGCGTGGCTTAGCGCTCGTGGAGAGCGGGAGACGTTAGTGCGTGGTGCGTGGTGCGGGGTGCGGGGTGCGGGGTGCGGGGTGCGTGGGGAGTGGGGAGGGGGGAGGGGGGGGACAGCAACTGACTTACAAGCGGGAACAACAAACGCCCATCGGGTCGCTGCGAAGTGAATTACAGAAACGAATGCATTCGCATTCAATTCAACTTCAATTACTTTATATAACCAACTGTTTGTTCCATTTCCCCAATAAGGAGTTTTGTTTTTTTTTTAGGATAAGTAGGCAAATGATATATGACAATAGGCA
This sequence comes from Baronia brevicornis, assembly GCA_031353405.1. Taxonomy (NCBI): domain Eukaryota; kingdom Metazoa; phylum Arthropoda; class Insecta; order Lepidoptera; family Papilionidae; genus Baronia; species Baronia brevicornis. The sequence continues at coordinate 565,728 of JASFAT010001752.1, forward strand.
GACGTGTCGACTGATGGAAAGCAATCAACGCTGTCGCGGAAGCGTTGCCGGCCTTTGAGAAATGTGTACGCTTGGTTATTGAAGGTACCGATGTCGTATGGGGGCCGAGCTTGTTTCACAGAATAGCGCCACGTGGAAAGAAGTTTCGAGAAAAACGCACCGTACTGGAGCGCCAATCATGCAGATGGCGGGAATTAAAATTGAATTATTTCGAACAATCGCAACAAATAGGTATGATTTGTACAAGCGAACATGCAAAAGCAACAGCAAAAATAACAGGAGAAGGAAAAAAGAGAATAAACAGTGAAAGGAAGTAGTGAGTGAGAACTCATTTAACATCATAGACAGAAGGTATAAAGTACATGGATTGATCATCAAGGCCATTGATCTCTATAGAAGTAGTCCATAGCAAATGAAAGGAGGTTGTTGTCAAATGGAAGTGTCGAGCTTGCAGTGTAAGGAGGCGCGCGGCGCGGTGGTTAGGGCAGGCGGGGCGGTACTCACGCGTCGTGGGGCAGCCGCGGGGCGGGCAGCAGCAGCAGCGGCGCGGCCTCCACGCCCGCGTACAGCGGCGGCAGCGCCTTGTGCGCGCCCTCCGCTGCGGACACACACACGTTAGCGTGCTCCGGCCGACACCCCGACTCCCACACACCCCACCCAACACACACCCTCCCCATGACTCCCACAATGACCGTAGTATCCGCGCTACCTACCCGACAGTCCGCCGCCGGGCCGGCCCACTCCGTGCCCGCCGCCCATGCTCTTGGGCTTGCGCTTCCGCGTCTGGATGCCGTCCTTCTTCATGCTGAGCGGCCGGTTGACCTGCAAACACGCGCGCGCGATCAACACACGTCCAGCGGCGAGGGAACTCCCCGGCAATCTGCCGGCGCACGCGCGCGCTCCTATCATCCTTCAAACAAGCGTATCTACCCACGAGGAGATAATTGATAAAAGATTATTTATCTCATTATGAATATTTGTGGCCGCGATGATAATTCTCTATCAGTCGGCAGCCCCGGCCGCGCTTTATCTCGCGAGATTAGATGAGACACCCTGTGTTTTGATTTTTTCACACGGACCCGGTGTTTGCCGAGGAGTTCCCTGATAACCGTGACTGCACGAGCTCCGATTAGATACCTGGCGGGCTCTCCGGCGGCGCTGGCGGCGCTGGCGGCGCTGGCGGCGCGCAATCGCTGCACAATCGCCGCCCGCGCCGCGACACGCCGCCGCTATCTACTGCCGCCCGCGCCACCGGCCGCTCGCGCCCACTGCGCCGATGGCTTGAGACCTTATCTCCGTCCATTCATGCGGCCGGTGTATCGGCTCACAACGAGCGGCGAACGCCGGGCGGCTGATCAACGTGTTCGTCACGTGTATTGAACTAGTGAAGTAAGGGGCCTCACGTTGTGCAGCTTGAAGTAGAGGCCGCACGCGTTGCACACGGGCTCGCCGTTGTTGTTCCGCCGCCACAGCGTGGTGTTGGAGGTGCGGCAGTTGGCGCACGTGACGCCCACCCGCCGGTTGCCGTTGGTGGGCTGTGGACACGCGTCAACCGTGAACACTGTGGAACGCCGTAAGCTCCAGTCGTGACCGCGCGGCGAACACGCCACAATACGTACCAGAGCCTGCTGCGGCTTCGCCTTCTGGCCCTTGAGCGGGGGCCGGTTGACGCCGTTGATGCGCGTGTAGAGGCCGCACGCGTTGCACAGGTAGTGGCCGGTGCCGTCGCGGCGCCACAGCGGCGTCGTGGCGGCGGCGCAGTTGACGCACTCCTTCACCTCGCCCATGCCGCCCATGCCGCCCATGCCTGCCGACACAACCACCCCCCGCTGCTACACAAGCTCACCATTTATGATAACATCAATAACGCAACGAGCTCTCACTGGGATCGAAGCCGTCGTCGATGGGCAACAGGTTGTGAGTGGGCCACGCCTGCGTCTGGGCCGCGTACCCCTCGACCAGCAGCCCGCCCTCGTACCCCGACACCGGCACGTACTCCACGCCGCCGCCCTGCCCCAGGTAGTGCTCCCCTCCCACTTTGTACTGGACCGTGTTGCCGTGCGTGTACAGAGTCACCTGTTGTAATATATGTACACACGTGTATATGTAGCAATTACAATATTTAATTATAAAAATTCGACAATGAAAGATGAATACTATATTGAACGAATGTGCAATTTTGCAAAAGCCCCGGTGCTTCGCTGGGTTCGCCGTGCATCATTTGGGCATTTGTCGTGTGGTCACCAACATTTGTCGTGTGGTCATCAAGTGCGGCCACCTCGCGGTGGGGATCAATGCGGCGGCTGTGACAGCGGCAATCAGTGAATGGGCAGCAGAGGTAACATGTGGGATAAACACCAAACCGCGATCCCCAATTTAATTAATAACGATAACATATTTTACCTGCTGCGAGTTGGGACTTGGCGGGGCCTCGTAGACGGCCTGCGACTGCGGCACCACGGAGCCGTACACCAGGTGCGCGCCGCGGGAGCCCAGCGACGAGGAGGAGAGGGTGGGGTCGCTGCGGTACAGCAGCTGGCCCGGCGGCGAGTCGTCGCGGGCGGGCGCTCCTCCGCCGTATAGCGTCAGCAGCTCCTTTCCGCCCCCGGCCCCGCCCCCGGCCCCGGCCCCGCCGCCGTACGCGCCGTACGCCGCGCCGCCCGCCGCGTACTGCGGGCTCTGACCGGCATACGCGTAGCCGCCCGCCACCGACGTCACCGGCTGCAGGCTCGCGTACGTGGTGGGCCGTGGGTCGGGGTCCGCGCGCGCCTCGTACTTCACCTGCTGGTACGCGACCCCCACCGCCTGCTGGTCGTTCAGAGACGTCGTCTGGATCATCTCGAGCGTGGTGGCCGGCGTTTGTTCGCTGAGGGTGTACTGCCGCGCGTCGCCGGCGACCGTACCGTCGCTGTATTGCTGCAGTTGCTCCTTGTCCTTGTGCGCGAGGAAGGCGTCGTGAGCGTGTTCGTCCGGGTCGCCGTCCTGCGCCACGATGACGTGGTGCGGCGCGCCGTAACGCAGCGCCAGCCCGCGGCCGTAGGCTGGGCGGGCGGGAGCTCGCGCGTACTGCGGGGCGGGCGCGAGGGCGGCGGCGGAGCGGCGGTCGGCGGGCGGCGCGCGGTACGGCTCGTGCTTGAAAGCGAGGTAGCGCGCCGTCTCCGCCTCGGCGAGCCGCAGTCGCTCCTCGTCGTAGTGGTGCGCGCGCCCCGCGCCCTCCTCCAGCTTGGGCGCGTACTGCAGCGCTTCCTCCAGTGGCGCCGGCGGCGGCGGCGGTTCCGGCGGCTCGTCCTTGACGCCGTCGTCGGCCGGGTGCACGGCGTCGGCGATGTGCCCGCTCGTAGTGATTGTGCGCAGCGCGCGCCGCGACGTGATCACCGAGTGCGGCTCTCCGCCCGCCTCACCCGCGTCCCCCGGGGGCGCCGACTCCCCCGTGGGAACTTCGCCACCTGTGCGCTCCTCGTTCTTCACCAGCTGTAGTGCTTCGCCTTCGTCACCGCCCGTTAAGCTCATGGCTCCCGCTCGGTTGTCCTCATCGAGCTGCTCATCGCCGGGGCGACTCAGCGTGCCCACGTTCTCCATTGTGATGCTGCAAAGAATTTCATTATTTTACTCTGGAGCTGCTTTAAAATAGGCGCGGGATCTTCCGGCGCGGTTTGAAGCGATGGCAAAACAAATACAAGTGTGGTTCAGAGCGGAAGTAATGCAAACAAGTCGGCGCCAGCGTCGGCTCCGCGCTTGTGTACTGCAGTTCGTGTCGCTTGCGTTCTGAGAGGATTGTTAGAAACCTCGCAGCCCTTCGTGCGAGCCGCTTAAACGATGGTTTTGGAAGGTGACTAGCGCCCGCCGGCTCACGTATCGCATTGTAACAATGGGAAACTACTGTTGTACACGGGGACCGTACTCGCTGTTTGCCCGGCGCGGCGCGGCGCAGCGCTGTGCAAACAGCGAGCTGGCTGCGGGAACGTGTGCTCTTTGCCCTCGCGTTAGAGCACTTTTGGGTTCACGACATAAGATATGTGTCGCGCCAGACAAGAACGAACTCAGACGCGGTGCAGTAAGTCACAGAACTAAACGCCGTCGCACCGCCGCGCCGGTCCGCGGCAGTGTTTGCTCGGCACGCCGATCCCGCGATAACCACACCGGGCCCTACGGCTCGCGATAACGACGCTGTTACTAGAAACATGTGAAGCGAGCGCGGCTGCGGTGCGGATGCGGTGCGACTGCGCGGCCGAGCCCTCTCTGTCGGCGCGGGCGCGATGTGGTCTTCGAGCGGACAATATTCTACGCGCTACGATAGCATTAAGGCAATAGTTCCAGAAACTATACTATAATTGTAGAAAATATCACGCATCTACAAGGAAACCCATTTAAGCGAGGAACTGTAAAAACAAGAGTTTTTTCGCTCTACCCTCGCTGCGTGACGTCGTGGTGCCCTGGGTCGCAGGTGCCGCACGCCCACGCAAATCACTGGACAAACATGCGTCGACCGCTAACTAAGATATGTTAATCGATTGACACAACATGAGAGATTTTATTTTATTATATAACAAAATATTTTCAAAGTAAATTTCAAACTCAAATTATATTTTTCCAACATTGAAATTACCATATGAGACGAGTTTGATTGAAGAGGTCATTAGCTGTTTAATATCAGAAAGTAAACAAAGAGTGAGTGGTCCAATAACTGCTAGCCTGCGCGGACGCAGCAGACGGAGAGGCACTTTCAGAAGAAGAACATGATTAACCAACTCCATATGCGTATTAAAAACAACTGTAATTCAATTTTTGATATTTGATAAATAAGGATTTCGTGAAAAGAGTAAAAGACACAAAAGTGTACCTACACTAAAATGTAGAGATGTTTAAAGTCAAATGAGAAAGATAACATGTGATTTATTTATGATAAATGTTTAAAATTAATTAATTAAACTGTTACGATTTATTTTATGTTACTTCGTGTAGGTTTCAAATTGCTTTCAATCGTTTTGCTAAATGGTCTATATGCATACATACATACATACATACATATCGTCACGTCTGTTTCCCGTAGGGGTAGGCAGAGACAGCAGATTCCCATCTGCTACGATCTCGGCGCATATTTTCCTTGCTGCCTTCACACTAAAGTTAAGGGTACTTTGTACTTGGCCTTTCTTAATAACTTTGCGAATGTGGATGGAAGGGTCGGTAGAAGAAGACCACGGAAAACATACCTTGACCAAATTGCTGAAATCTGTATGTGAATATAGTTTATAATTTTTTTAACACAGCGTCATTATGTGTTATTTCATTTAAAGATGATAAACACAAACTTGGATATTAGTGTGGTGAACAATTTGATATGTTGGCGACAGAGTGCGGGGCGTGTGAATGAGGGGCTTTGGACAAATAAGGAACCCATAAATTAAATTTGTGGCGGGACGGGTGATCCCGTGTGAGGCGCTATGGTACACAGTCGTTATAAAACTTGATTGCTTTAAAATATTCTCACGTGGTTTGTAAAAATTAGAGTAGGTTTTTGAAAAAAAAAGTTTTTTAACCCTTCTTTGCATGATTTTTTCTTTATTGGTGAAATGAATCGAGGTGATGTAATTCATGTTCAAAATTTAAGGAAAAATGGTTCAAAAAATCTTAGTAAACATTTATAGTATAAATTTAGCAAAAAACAATATGATGGAAATTTTCATCATCATCAAAGCAAAATGTCATGCAAAGTTAGATCATTAGCTAGATCATTAGCTTAGTACTAAATAGAAATAAAAGAGGATATCATTGGATATTTTTTGTTCTTTAAGATAATTATTATAACAAAACGATTACTATTTTTACTACAAGAAATTGTAAAATATAATAAAACAAAATCATACGTCTATTGCAACTACGACAGACAGCGGAATGACAACTTCAAGCTCGTTTTACTGACAGTGACACTTGCTTATTTTTGACAGCTATGTTTTTGTTTGTGCAATGGACATTAAAAAGGTACATAGAGAAGATACGACCAACCTAAAGTGAAAAGGAAATTTCCACCAGTATGCAAAGAAGGGTTAAATTAAATTTTCAGACACGCTAACAAACATTGTACGAAACAAAATGAACTGTGACCGACGAAGAAATTGTGTCTGACGCTAAAGTTGCGGCTTATACACGTGACAATTGTAGCCGGGACAAGCCTGTGAATGTGTCGACATTATAAAGAGACGTGGATAAGCCGAGCAAGCAAGAAACCACCGCAGCGCGAGAGATACCTGCAAGCCTAAGGATGCGGATGCGTTGTTTACCTTCGCTAGCTTCCAAATATCCGTGCGAAGTTTAAGAACAAAGTGAATAATAATACTCAGAAATTGGCTTTTTGGGAGGGTATAGTACTTTCTTGTACTTCGTTCTTTGGATTGGGGACGTATTTTCTAACCACGTTTTATCGCCGTTACCGTGGAGAGTGTTTCTAGGAATTGTTTAGAATAATTCCCGTCGCTGAACTCCATTGCCGCACAACTCGCTGAATGGGAAAAGTTTCATCCCCACCATCTGGATGAGTGGTGATCCAGTACGGTGGATTTTTCGTGAAACTTAATTCCACTCACCACCTCGCTATGCAACCAGAATACGACATAAGAATCGTCAAAAAACAAGCCTACTCATACCTTAAAGGCCGCCAACGCATTTGTGATAAGTACTGTAGTGATACATTCATAAATGTATCACTAATGCATTAAAACCTTTTATATTATATTACATTGTTTTGATATCCGTAATATTCAAATTTAAAATGAAAAAATTAATTGTTATAAAACAAAAAGTATTAGTTCGACTGACGTCTTTTTAAATAAACATGTCACCCGTCCGGCACAAGAATATATATATATAAAATGTGCATTGAAAAGTGTTAATAAAATATAATATAATAAAGTATAAATATGAATATGATATAAATGTACAATGAAATGCAAGAATAAATTAATATCGTTTTTATAGATTTTTATGAAGACCCCTAAAGATCCTGGGTGTCGCCGTAAGCAGAACGGCGGGCACGTTGTAGTACTTCGATTTACTTTGTGATTTACGAACCGTTCCCACTGGCCTCCCCTGGCCTCCCCTGGCCAACGCTGGCCGGCTGGGTGTCGGTCGCTACGGATGTGTCAGCGCGCGCTATCGGCGACACCTACTTTAATCTAAAAATATTTCTTACACTGATAAGTCCCGTCATGAAACTGTCACACACACACACCTGTAACAAGGTGAGTAATAGCACGACATGTCCCAGTGTGGGACACTCCGTTGCTACGGGACTTTGCATTGCCTTCGTTTTTTGCTGAAGTAAGTATAACACAGTGTACCTACCGACAGTGACCACGAATGTTCAGTTCTAAAACAATATTTTAAACGATCGGAGTTGACTGAAACCCTATGCGATACGCATCCAACCAATAAATTACAAGTTGTCGTTTATTTACATAAAACGCAAACAAAAGCAGAAAAACAATAATTTGTGTTTTCTACTGAAAACAGATTCTTAAATGAACTTAGTTAAATGAACTTAGTTTCCGTAGAGTCCACTATAACTGATGATACCTTATGTCGAGGTGTACATTGTGGAAAAGTGTTGGTGTGTGTTTGCTATTGTTGATAGTGATTGGGAGGGTGATAGGGAGCTGCTGACGGCCGTTTTTTCAGTAAGGTTTAGTTTTAGTTCCCCGTCAATCCACTTCTTCCAGTAGAAAACATACATTATTATTTATCTGTTTTTGTTTTCTTGTCGCGAATCTTCGCTAAGTAAAAGTTCTGACTGTCCACATAGTAATGGACTTCCGCAAAGTAACGCCTGACTCCATTAATCATCCCCCTGCGCCGCCAACATTGCGCAAATCACCGGACGTAAGCGCTGCTCGCCATGGAGCACATCTCTTCTGACACTTGACAGGCGTGAAGTTGTTTTTAGCGTTCGAACGAGTGCCTTATCTTTACAATGTATTTCGCTTGTCACCGTCATAATACCTATTTTTGTTGTAATAAATTGTAAAAACAAATTTTTCAAATATGTTGTAACAATATCTGTAAATATTCCGATTTCTGCAACCGTCTATTGTAATCTAAAAAGTCTTAATACAAATATCGACATTTTCTTTATTATATGTGGAAGGGTGTAATTCTCAAGCCCGCAATTCAAACACTGAAGACCACGACACTGCACTTGTCAATGTAATGGATGCTGGACCGGATCCCCAATAATAATAATAAAAGTCTTTATTTTCTTAACTTATTTTACGACTATTTTAAATAAATTGGAAAAAATTATAATTAAATAATATATTTTAACTATTTTTGTTAAGGTCCTTTGGGTAGAGGCATCCTCCAAAACTTTCCAATCCTTCTTGTTCAACGCTCGAACTGCCCACCTGTCTCTGGGACGGCCTCGGCCTCGTCTGCCGCGTGGACCTGCCCATTCGGTTACTAGTTTGGTCCATCTTTGATCCTTAGCGTGAGCTACGTGGCCAGCCCACTTCCATCAATTATCTTTCTTATGAGATGTTCAAATTTGCAAATATGCCACAGACGCGTCGAGCGAATTTCGACGTTTCGTTTGCAACGACAATGGTTCCGGCGGCTGTCACACGGCCTCCGGTGACTCACTGATCACCACCTGAGTCACGCACCCACGTAGCCACGTATCGGTCGGTGTAAATGTTTTCGCAAAATTCCTTTCAACTCTTTTCTTGGTATTATTTTTTTATAGAAGACTTAAATATATTTCGATTTTACTAGAATTCTTGTCAATCGTTCCCACTAAACTAATACCCAATGCTGGTTCTAAGAAAATATGTTTCAACAATAGATTCGAACTCGCGACTTCATATCGTTAGTGTAGTTGTCACTAATTGAGCTAGTGCTACTTAAGTATTATAAGGAGCGAATTTTATGTCAAATGTTAAAATAATATATTTTTTTATTTTATGAAATAGGAGGGCAAACGAGCAAGCGTGTCGCTACATCATGGAAGGCAATAAACGCCGACCATAGACATCCGCGACACCATAAGTAATACGGATGCGTTGCCGTCCTCTAAGGTTGGTGTAGGCTTGTTTTTTGAAAGTTTCAATGTCGTATCAGTTCGAAAGTATCGCTAAAGGTAGAGCTGGTTTCACAGGATTGCTGTGAGTACAATTGCAAATAAGATACATATATATAGATAATAGATAATAATTTTTTTTGTGGCGAGTTGTGCTGTAGTGGATTTCAGTGGCAGGAATTTATCCGAAAAATTTCTCGGAACAGTCCGCATGGTAACATGCTAGAGAATCAAGCATTTAACTCGAATTAAAAAACAAGAATATACCTTGTCGAATAACCGTTCGTATGTATAAACATTCACATCAATAATCAATCAATGTATATATGTACTCGTACATACATACATACATACATAGAGTGACGCAAGCGCGCGTGCGTCGATCACCTATTTCAGCGTTTCACCGACAGTTGCGGTTGTTACATTTTGAAATGTGAAATTGTTACGGCACCAGGTACCTGGCGGTGCTGGGCGTTGCACACGGCTTGCCCAACGTACTCCGCGCTCCGTGCTCTACCGCTGTACGGATGCAGTCACACGCGGTGATCGCGCACCCTTATGAACATTTCTACCTAACAAAGTAAAGGCTGCATGAACATACAGTAGATAAATCTGTACGTGGCAACCTTTATACACAAGCGAGGTGCGCTAATACAGATTAATTCTTCTCCCCAATTCACAGTGGATGTCCTGTGTCTAGTGTTCAGCGTTGGGACATATATGGGCTATTAAAGAAATTGGAGCAAGCTATATGGCCCGTTTCTGCAGTGCATCAGGTATGTTCGTTAAAGCCCGCACAAGTGCAGAAGCGTTGCCGGTTGCTTTAAGACAAATGTAGACTTGTTTTTTGAAGGTTCCAACGTCGTATCGGTTTGGAAACACCCCTGGAAGTAGCTGGTTCCACAAGGCAGTGATGTGCGGAAAGAAATTTCTTGAAATACACACGCGGTACTGGATCGCCACTAATCCAGATGGTGGGGATAAAACTTTGAAACTAAAATAGGTATATGTATGTATGTACTCGTTTTGGGCAGAAGCGTTTGTTCCAAACTCAAACCATTTCCATATAAGTTGAGAAAAAATCGTTAATCCATAATCTATTATTCGTGTAGCTAAAATAATGGACATGAATGTACATGATTTGAAAGATAGAGGAAGACAAAAGAAAGTCGGTGGAGAGTGTATAGCGCAGAAAATAAGTGAACGTATATCAACATACATATCGTCACGCCTATCTCCCGTAGGGGTAGGCAGAGTTCACAGATCTCCATCTGCCACGATCTCGGCATACTTCTCTTGCTTCCTCCACACTCATTATATCCCACACACATAAAAATTTAAAACAACGACTACAACGACTAGCGCGTAGAACGTGTTCAAATTCACGCACCTGAGACGCCTGAATTTGACAAAGAACGCATGGTGGAAACAAGTAAAATAAAATAAAATTTTTAAAATAAAATCTTTTTTTGTTGGTCCATAGTAGGAATTGTATAAATAAAAACCCTAATATACTCCTTTACAAAAAAACAGGCACCTTACAGTCATGGGCTTTTATATGGATAATATTAATATTTTCAGCTTAGATAACTAGAAATTTCTGTTTTCATCTTTAGATTTTTTTAACACTAATCCTAGAATCGGTGATTTGTTTAATAAAAATAACAATAATTCTTTATTTCCATAATGTGAGGTGTAACGAGATGAACAAAAGACGTTTTTTTAGTCAATGTAAACAGAAATCCGTGTGAAAATGTTTGTATTTTTATTGTAAAAAAAAACATTAAAAAATGGCATGTAATCGTCTTAGCATGCTTTCCACCAGGCTTTTGATGGTGTCCTGTGAAATTTATTCCCAGTCAACCAAGATCACACGTTTAAGCTCCCTGAAGTTTTGTGGAGATGGTTGGACAGATCGTACTCGCTGTTTTAGGAGGCTCCCGTTTTTTGCAAAACAGTGTTTAAATAATAATAAAAAATTTAATTTATAATTATATAAAAACTTTTGTTCTTTAGAATAGGTAGCCCAATAATACAATAGGTATATCTTCAACCAATGAAATAACGCAAATTCATTCAATGTAATGTAATTGCGGATCCACGGGCTCGTGTGACGGGTGAGCTTAAAAAAGAATCACAAAAGAAGAGAACAAACAACTGCGAAATTTCTTTCGCCGTTTCTTTACCTTTCAGAAGAACCTCATTGCGAAAATGTGGTAAAGAATTAAAAGTTTTAGCCCACTGGTATTTTATAAATGACATAAAATTATTTGAAACGATACCTATTGTAGCCGTGAAACGCTCGGCTGGTATACCATTTCTTGTCAACGTATAGATAGTTGTTAGATTGAGTATGGGGGTGTCTTTCTCCGTTTAGAGGAAGCCCATTGCGACACAGAGGTAGAAGCTTGATCGTTGACAGATTAACATTACACAAATGATATTTCTTACATGGAAGAGATAAAGAATTTTCATTTGAATATCTTTTTTATAGTAATAACTGAGTAATTATCTTAGATAGAGACATGTATCGGTATTACTATGTGTTTGTATACACAGCGAAATGTCACACTGTATTGTAATCTTATAAAATTTTATCAGGTTTATATTTTGAATGTGAAAGATTACCCGCCGTGTTGTTTATCCTTGGCAGTCGTAGTGACACTTCAAAAGTATGTGCCTGCTGCAGTCCACTTCGATGAGAAAATTGTGAGTTGATTCTATCGAGACATAGGACGGTGCCACTGTGCAAGATAATAATGAATATAAACACCATGTTTATTACGTTATGATTGGCTTACCGTCTCGTGTCGTGTGTTGTGGTGGTGCGGGGTGGCTCACGCGCACACCATCACCGGGGCGCCCCCGGCAGACGGCTGCTGACGCTGACGCTGCAGCGAGGGTGCGGCCGCGATTCCCTCGCGAGGCTCAGCGAATGCGGCACGAGAGTATTTTCTTTATAATTTCACTTAAATTACAATCCGCAGTTGGTGGTAGTGCAGGGCGTGGGGTTGTTATGGGTATATACGATGATCCCACGTGTCGTGTCGAGTGAGGTCGGGCACACGGCGCACGCTCTGTCGCGGCGCACTAGCGTACGGTCGCGCGGTGTGACGCTTGAAAAGGTAGAGAGGTGTTGGAGTGGTGCGCTAGGCGGTCGGGGCGCGGGGCGGAAGGCGCCGGGCGGGGCCGCCCGCCCGCCATTGGTCGCCGCCGCCGCGCCGCGGGCGGCGGTGGTGGGGGTGGGGGGGCAGGGCGCGCCGCGACGATGCCCGGCCGCGCGCTCCCGGCTGCGCCCGTGACGTGCTCCACTTCCACGACAACAACCTCCACCGTCCCATCCATCCACGTCAAACACCACGAACCTACTTCTCGATCGGGAAACGCACGCCATTCCGATTTATTAAACGATCGAATATTATATTTGTTGTGTGTGTGTGTGTGTGTGTGTCAGTCACACGACGAGTCGATGTTTTCCCTACTTGTAGTAGTGTATATGATAAATTATATAAATAAATAAATAATAAAATAAATAAAAAAAATATTTATGGCCAAAAATCTTACAATTTGAAATATGTAACGAACAATCAAAAATAACAAATTTCCAGTAAAAGGCAATGGCTCAGCAATATTCTGTCGGAGACTAAAGTCTCAGAGAGCGCTGGTTTTCAGTCGTTCCTTACTCTTCAAGATGGAGAAGAGAGATGAGGGCCATATTGTTGCTTTAATGAACAACAGTAAAAAAGCAACTATAATTTAACTTACATTTAAATTGAAATGAATTAAGTATTAAATTATGTTAGTACAAATTATAGTAAATTTAACTAACACTGATTGAAATAAACCTTAAGTTTTAGCTCTCAATAAAACACTTACATTTTCACCGCATTTTCAATAAAACACTCCTCCTTATAGGATAAGGACGAGTGCTTTAATTGAGAATGCGGTGGCAGACTCAGGTTGCCTGCTCAATGAGTGGAGGTTGTGACCGAGCCCTCGCCCACTCCCACCGGCGTGTACCGTTTGTTACTCATTATGTAAGGGTTTAATGTGTATTCATGTACATTGCTGCGGTGGGAAATAGATCAATCTGTCTATATACTTATCTTATTATTTATAATATATAATCCGGTTTGTTTCAGTCTACACAACAACCTGTCATTAGTAGGGACAACGACAAGCCACTGCAACAGTGCACCGGTCCCGTATGGACAAGCTGACCCACTTGGTGATGGCATATTATTAAATTAAGAGAAATGAGTGTCTGGTCCACTCGCGCTGCCACGGAACCCTCACGGAACGGCACTCGCGGAACATCGAGAGAATGAGACGAATGCAGAGTGGCAGGAGTAGAAATATTTTAGATTTATTATAATCTTGTTGCCAAGTTTAAAAATTATTTAACATTTTATTGTACATATATTACGTAACATAATATATAACAAATCACAAAAGTGGCTTATAACTATATATTTAGAAAGAAATAGAAAGAACTTTATTTATGACACATTTTTTTACAATAACTAAAACTAAAACCTTAATAATATTATAATATATAAATAAACAAAACAAAATAAATCTAACAAGTGTCATAAAATGGTTCTTGCTCAGCATACGCCAGGCGTTCTATTGGAGCACCTGTTTCTGGTTTTCGGTAAGAACCAAATAGGAGACACCGTATAATGTATTCTGTTTCATTCTTTCGCAGGCTAAATCCTATTTGTCTCTGTTTAGTGTCGCTTTTTCGTTCGAGTTTTACATCACAACGGTGATGAAAAGTTTTCACCTCAAATATAAATATTACACCACGGCGTCCATGGAGCGCAAACGGGATGTGAGCGACGCACTATCTCCCCCCGGTAGATCCCGCCGCGCAGGATCCAGCTGATCAGTCGCCGTCATCAGATAAGAATATTTGTTCAACTATAAAACAGTTTGATATAATGGTAGCCAAAAGCAAAATTTGAAACAGAAAGTCTAGCACTTTCTATGTATCATCGTGACCCACTTCCAGTGAGACGTTTCAGGAAGTACATAGGTGCAGAGTAAAGGAACTCGAGATGAGATGCGGGAGTGACACCCTCGCGGTAGAAACTCCACAAGGGTAACTTTAACAATACTACCAGTTTGGAGTCTGTCGGGTTTCGGTGAATGTCGAAAGCCCAATCCTTCTGTCTTTCCTTATACGCTTCCACGCTTTCTGTACTCGTTATCTTCTTCAGTGGCCCCAATGTTACATATGTTTATATGTGGCAGTGATTTCTTTCCATCAGATAACCCAGTTACTCCTTCACAAACTCTTCCATATGAAAACCTAAACAAATATTTGTGATAGTGTGGGAATCGAAGCCGCGACTGCGGCCGGCACACGAGGCAGGCGGGCAGGCGGGCGGGCGGGTCGCTGGAGCACATCTATTTAGGACGCGGTGCGTGGAGTGCTATATTTTTCCAATCTCTTATCTAATCTGATAACGTATTAGGAAACAGACAAACACTCGTTGGTTGCGCACATTCCGTTCGTTTTTCTTTCTGCTTCTCGACCGAACTAAAACACGGTGTTTTAAATATCGACGTGAGCCGCAGTGGTTCGGCGAGTGTACGATTGCTTGCAGTCGTATGGCACGCTAGCAAGTCGAGTTCGATTCTTACATTAGGTTTTTCCAAACCTCGTCACTGAAGAAGAAATTCAGGGTCGTGTGTAGCGTACCAATTGAAATTACACACAATTACACTACATATATTTCCATACTGTGCATTGATTTGTTCCTAATTGTGGGACAAACATTTTTTTAAAAATTTACGTGGTATACTTTATATGGTACATCCGGTCTTCTGTGCCAAGAGTCAGAAATTCATTTAACAAACCAAAAACGGATTGTAGCGCCTTAAATGTAATTTGTGATGCACGTGTGTAATAAATAAAGTCGTTACCAACCCTCATTTATCTAATAGAATAAACTTTCCGACACAAGTTCGTTGTATTACATAGAGGAGGGTTCGGATGAGGGACAGCGCACTCCCTAGGCGTGGCAACGGCCGGCCTCACTGGATGGACGTCGCACACGACCTCTTGAGTGCCCCCCACTGACTGACAACAACTGGCTCCAATTACAACCCTACGCGTTGACATTTGAAGGAGCAGGTTCGCTGTGAAAGCTGTGTGAGAGCTGCTGGTTTTGGTGTGGAACCAATCACCGGAGTGGGGACACACCGACACATCGACACGCACATATGTACGCAATCTCAATATGTGCACCTGTTGAAATTTTATCTCGGAGTGATGATTATGTTGTCGGGTGGCAATTTTCCTTTCAATCGCTTCCTCAAAATATAATCTCCATCCCCCTCACACTATTAACAGCTCGATGTATAGGATTGTTACAAGTTTGATCGTAATTATTTATTTATTTTTCTATCATTCAAGACTTATATTACAATAAATATATACTTATTTTTATTATATAGTTGTTGGAAAATTATCTTCACAGTCCGAACGAAGGTCGTTTTCTCTGAGCAAACCATATCCAATGTTCATCGACGTGAGGTGACTAAGACGTTTCTGTTCCATAACTCATTTCTATGACGTTTTAATGTTGAGAAAGGACGCTATCACCCAGCGGTGAGCGTTTTGCCGATCCTTATTTCTTCGAATCCCAGTTCATATAGAACTTTTATCTATTTAATATTAAATTGAAGATTGTTTGGCAAAATTTGAGAGATTTAGGTAGGATTGGATGTGTTACTGTACATGTGTGATGCCATACATTTGTTGCGTTTCTAACGTTGGCTACATGCACCCACGGTCGGATCTCTCAGCCTGATGCACCGACTGCTTGATTTGCTAACAGTAACAATAATTTAATTAGATTGGGTATTCACTGTACGGAGCCTGTAGCATTTGCTACCTTCGCTACGTGGCTACTCCGCCACTGGTCCAAGTGCTGGCACACCAAGCGACGTTGTTGGAAACGGCCTCAGATATGTACAGGCGGCCACCAGAAATCGATAATCCGGATTGATCCGTGGGCTTACGGCGCGCGCTCGACGGACACAATTATTATATTTTTACAATCGATACCTACACACGTCAACAATAAAAAGTGTCGATAAGCCGACGACGCCGGCCCAGCTCGGTATCTTATCCGCGCAGGCTTACCCCGGACATCGATCATCGCTCTAATTAGCGCGATACAAGTAATCACCGATCGCGGATCTCGGACCCCCGGACCCCCGGAGGAACTGATCGACTCTCGCCTTCAACACCATCGCGTCCGCATCTCCATCGACACTGCTGGTGACTAGCGCACATCCTTCACACTACGGCGACACTTTGTTGCCGTCCGAGACTGAAGAATATTCTTGTAACACACAAGAAAGCAAATACGTAGTAAACTGGAAAATAAAAAGGTACAAACAAAGCCGAAAAATTATTAAGATTTTTGAAAAAAAAATGTATTTGATCACGCAAAAACAGTCAGATTTTTCGTAGAACCGTGAGACTCGGCCCATTCGACGCAGTATTTTCTGCGACGCGCTTTCACGTCAATATATTGCTATGATATGTAGATTGTGTCACAAAATCTTTTTATGGGATACGAAGGCAAACGAGCTGACGTGTCAATTGATGGAAAGCGATCAACACAGCCCACAGACATCCGCAGTGCTATAGGCATCGCGGGGCCGGTCTTTGTGTAAGGTGTCGGCTTGTCTGTTGAAGATTCCAATGTCGTATCATGTCAGAAACACCGCTGAATATACTTATAATGATAGCTGGTTCCATAGGGTGGTAGTGCGTGGTAAGAAGCCTTAGCAAAAACGCACCGTACTGGATCGCGATTCATCCAGTCAGTGGGCATGACATTTTAATTGCGGTGAGTTGCTAGGAATAACAGCGGCTGGAATTATTCCAATTTCTCGGATCACTCCCCATGGCATGGCAACCAAGAGATCTATTAAATCACATGGAAGTTCCTTTCAACGAGGCATAATCTACAAATGTAATTACAACATAGAAATGTAGTGTAGTTTAGATTACTTTTATGTCGTTTTTTAGTAGTAGGCATGTAGTTGCTGACAAATAAGACTTAGACTGCGTGCCGGAGCCCTGCAGGTTACGTACTACGCAGGACGACATCGACGATAAATCATCTATGGAGAGAATTCCTCTGTCATTAAGTCGATAGAAAGAACGCAAAATATTAGAATGAGGAGCAGGCCTCTCGTCGTGGTCGCTATCGAAACAATAACCTTATATGTAGGTACATACGTAATACTTTATAACGGCAATACAATTGCCCTAATATTGAACGCATTGTACAAAGTATAGTCCCGCTTTATTTGTCTAACCGTTTATTGTGGCTGTAAAACGCGACGTCGGCGCGTTGGCGTCGGCGTCGGAGGGCAGGCAGCGCGTGTACCTACCTACACACACGTTTATGTAACAAGTTGTTACAATATATCATCACAGTCGCAGTACCGATTGCTCGAGTCGACAGTTGACAACCCTATCTTCTATCTAGTTCAGACTTCTCACTTGTCACTGTCACGTGATAGGTGTTTCATCGTCAATCATAAACAGCCTGCGGCAGTCCACTGCTGGACATATTTCTCCTCCAAGAAGCGCCACCTAGCCCGATCTTCGGCTCCACGCATCCAGTTACTGCCAGCCGCGCTGCGCAGATCGTCGCACCATCTAACCGACGGAGCGTCGCACACTACGTTTACCGAGCCGCGGTCTCCACTCCAGCACTCGTCTGCTCCAACGTAAAGCAATCAACGCCGCCCATATACATCACATCTGCGACATCACAGGTATTACAGATACGTTGCTGGTTTTTAAGATATGTGTAGGCTTGTTTTTTTTAATGTATCAATGTCGTATTAATTTGGAAATACCGCTGAAGAGGTCTGGTTCCAGATGGTGGTGTTGCGTGGCGAAAAGTAAGCAAATGGTATGGGTGATATTGCGTCAAATCCCGCGCACCGCATGATGATATCGACGTAAATCTAACCGATTCGGCTGCCCGTTCCTTAAAAACCCCATCACTATCGGCTGCGCAACATATAAATGCCTTTAGTACATCCATAAAGATTCAGGTACACGCATTCTCTTATCCTCTCACGTGCTTCTTCTCTCCTAAATCTTCCGTCATCTTTCCTTTCGATAATATTGTAAAATAATTAGTTTGCAGTCTCTGCGCGGCACAATTAAGGTGCATACATACCTGTTCAAATTATAGCCAGAGATTTGTATATTTAAAAAAAATAGCTTCGACCTAATTTGAACCTAAATACTTAGTTCCATAATTCAGAAGTCAAGTACTGTAATCACTGAGTTAATTGATTGTCTTTTGCCTCTTACTACATACACATACCGGCTCTCGGGTTTCGTGAGAGGTTTCAATGACTATGTGTTTCAGTTTCGGTGTGATCGCCGGTACGTGCGTGTGCTGGGTGGGTGTTAGATAACTATTTATTTTTGTGTTTATTTTTCTCATTTTTTCGGAGGACTTAGAAACGTAGTTTTGAGAATCGGTAATTTATTCTGTTTAAATTTATAATAAAGTATGGTTTACCATCAAAAGCATTTGTGTGGCAATTGATCTTACACTATCTCCTGTTACCTATAGGATACATTATCGGGATAATAATCATGTCGGCCGCCTCAATATCCTCGAATAAAATTTGACGCAATCAGAACGTCAACATGGAGCGACCACACCGCAGAATACTTTGGGATTTCTATAAACAACAATCATTGTACCTTTCAGCCATTATCGGGTCATTGTAATCGCCTTAAATTTGTAATTTGGGAGATTCGATCGGCAGATTACACAACTGTAGCGATAAACACGACACAGCGTTGGTTAATCGATGGGACCGTGGCGAGGGGCCGGTGTTCCATCTATATCGCATGTCAGCTATATCGCCAGCGATCCGACAATTTATATAAACCTAAAACAATCCCGTTCATAGGAAATCGATGGAATAATTCACTATTACCGTATACCGTAGCCATGCCCCCTCCTCCCACCACGCCCTGAGTCCCGGTATTTCTGACAGAACTGCTTCTGCCGGGGCTCTTCCGACACCTGGCTTGCTCCGCTAGGCCTGGTTCGCTACCCCCTATACCCTCGCGATGCTTCTCCGATGATTCCTACCATTAGAAACCACCGTCCTTCTTGAGTTCGTTTGATGAGCACTGGGAGCCATAATCTCCGCCCCGGACACACTGTTAATACCTTGTACCTATGCTCATAGTTCACAAAGTGTTCGGAAATCTGATGGCAAGAACAAAACTTTAAAAGATATTATTTTAACTTTGAAACATATCGCTCCCGGCCAATTCATATGTTTGTTAGCATGTGACCGATGCCAAGGTCTCTGCTTGCGCAGCCACTTGCAGGATGGGAGATGAGTGTGCAGTCAAAAGAGCGTACTTAGAAATACCGCCCGGACTGTCGCCTTGGGCACTGTGGCGCGCTAGCCGTACTGCTTACAAACACGGGATCTTTAGGAAGTTAAATTCTTCCAAATGAATATATTTATTATTTTATTCAGGCATAGTAGACTCTATGGAAGACAACCGAAAAGACATAAATCCACTTCATCTAGCAGGAGAACACATATTATTAATTTTCTGTTATTGTTTTGCTTGTCGCGGATTTTAGCTAAGTAAAACTTTTGACTGTCCACATAATAAAAAAGATTTTAGTATATTCAAATAAAGAATTATATTACATTAGTGACACATTTATCATCGTATCACTACTCTACTTTAGTGTATAAAGTACTGTACACTACACTACCGACGAAGCGACGCAGTGATCGCTAACCTGAGCGGGCAGGCGATTGGCGAGAGACAGTGCATCATCGCAACCACTGGTGGGTTCTCGTATCGAAGGCCAAGGCACACCTTGGCTCGATATACCAGCAACGTTAATAAGTTCATGTGTTAAATGTATATACAACGTGACAGCGCGCAGCACCGTGTAGCCTGCGTGTAGGAGTGACTGCCGAGTCGTTGCATTGTATAACCTAACATAATAACCGAGTCGATTTCAACTGAATTCATTTGATACTGGTGTAACAAAAAAATCTCCAAGAACTATCATTTTTACTCCGGACCTACCTACTCTAGACCAAAATTACAAATAATTATTTTTACAAAATTACATATAGATTTGATTTATAATATCAATTTTATACTTCCATTAATATCAGGGTGAAATAACTGAGGTCACGAAGTAGATAAAGTCCGTAATAGGTGCTACATTACAAGTGGCCACTGAGAATACGCAATGTTACATACATACTTACCTATCATTTTCTACTGCTTACTATTTGATGAATTTTTTCAAAAGAAAAGGTGATTTAAGACTGAGAATTAAAATTAGGATATTATATTATAATAAAAATGAATGAGCAAGCGTGTCACCTGATGGAAAACAATTAACGTCGCCATAGACATCCGCAGCGCCACAGGCAGTGCGGATGCGTTGCCGACCTTAAAGAAATGTGTTGACTTGTTTTCGAAGGTTCCAATGCCGCATCGGCTCGGAAACGGCTGGAGGTAGCTGGTTCTACAGAATAATGGTGCGTGGAAAGAAGTTTCAGGAAAAACGCACCGTACTGGATGCCCATTCGTCCAAATGGTGAGAACGAAACTTTTCCCTGTGGCTAATTGTCAGTTGGAAGTGATTCAATCGGAGTTACGGACACCGCGAGCCAACTTTACACTTGAGGTGTCTGTAAGGAATGCCAACCGCCGTGTCCTAGTTTGGGGCCTCCCTGCCAATGTCCCCGTGTCTGTGACGTGTATGTTGTATACGAAAATGTGTCGACCCTTGTGCTCCGTGTCCGCGGCTGTGAACCGAAATGTTGTTTGTTGGCGGTGCGGCCGCGCGGCTGATGCTTATCTGCGGGCGCGCGATAACGCCCCACCGTCACGCACACACGCACACACACAAACACACAAGCACACACATACTTGTTTACTATACTATTAACCTGCGTTTATTTAACACTGGGGTGGCTGGGTGGCTGGGTCGCGTATCATACCCAAAAAGCATCGTCCACACACATATAATCTAACAATTATCTTTCACTAGCAGCCAGAGAACAGTCGTGCTTTGGTGTCACACTCTTACCATGCACAGTGCTCCGAAGAGTCCCGTTCGCTAAATTCCACCGCCGCGCAACTCGCCACAAAAATGTCGCCATCTGGATGTGTGGCAATCCGGTACGGTGCGTTTTTCCCATACCTGCATTCCACGCACCACCACTCTATCAAACCAACCCACCACCCACCTTCAGAGGTATTTCTGACCCGATACGACGTTGAAACCTTCAGAAAAAGCCTACTTACAGATGAGCAGATGTGTATGGGGGGCGTTGATTACTTTCCATCGGGTGACACGCCTGCTGTTTTACCACCCTATCCGATAAAAAGAAACGTTGACACACACCACCAGCAGTTCCTTGAAGCTCAGCTCGTTCTACAGAAGGAGATTCTTCTGAGAGATCGACATCTTCTGAGATTCACAAATGATGTTACAACAAGTGATTATACTCCCCTATATACCTTTATTTCGTAAATTCAGGGGGAACGGACTAAATATGTAGGAGTAATTAAGATAAAATATATATTAATCCTGATGCAAAAATTGGGCCCGCAAGCACTGACTCCGGAAGCGGTACTGCGTCACCGACTCACCGACGAGTAGATCGCTTATGTAACATAAGCACATAACAGTTTTTAATATTGTTTATTTCAATGGCTGTTGGTAATTGTATTATGTACTAACGTTCTGTTTGGAGAGTTGTGTTGTAAGCCGAGTTAATGCGGTGCGTTCGCTGGTTGCGTCACCCCATCTCCGTGCTGGCGTGCGGGGGAGGTGGGGGGCAAGGGGGGGGAGCCTCCAGTGCGACACGCACACACAGACAAACACACACTTTCAGTTAAGTTATACAGTCTATAAATATGTTTAAAAAAGTACAAAAATCTAATTTTAAGTATACAAACAGAAACTTGTTCTATTGATTGCGATAAATTTATTACTTGAGTTGTTTTTAGTTTTAATGTATCTATATCTATGAATTATGTGTATATGTGTGAAATCAGCGCTAGGTGCTTCAATAAAACGTCTGGCATATGCTGAGCAAGAACCATTTTATGAGATTACTGATGTGATCAGTGACCGATCGAATGAATGAGCGGTGAAGTGAAACGTTGAAATTAAACGCGCGATGTTTTCAAGAATGGTATTTAACGTAATTGATGCCGCATTGTAGCAATACTGTACACTGCAGGTAGATGCTCTATGGCTGACACACGCCACGAGCACGTGTGTGTGTGTGTGTGTGTGTGTGTACAAGGAGTGCGCGGCGAGGCGGGCGGTGAGGCGGGAGGCGTGCGCGCGCGCGTGTGTGTGTACATATATGTATGTGTCCGTGTATCATTGTTGCGTTATCGCCGAGCATCTATCTACCGCTCGCCCACCCCCCCAGCCCGCCGCCCCGCACCGCCGGAGGGCCGCCACCGCGCACTCACCGTGGAGTGGCTAGCAAATCGGCCTCGCCGCCCTCCCTCACGTACGCGCACAGAACGCTAAGCGACCGCAAACGTCGTCAGCGCCGCACGAGCGCACACCGTCACAGGGTGTGGAACTTATTCTGCTTAGCTTTGTCTGGAACATTGAGGAGTGATGGCTGACGAATGAGTTTAATTTTGCGACCTATCTGTAATGCGATCCATTTATTGTACAAAAATTATTCTCATTAGAATGAAAGTTATATCATAATCAGTAGCACATCAACTAAAATATTTATATTACATGTACAGTAAGACAAAAAAAATGCTAATTACCAAGTGAGCACGTGACTGCAGAGATCCTTTCTCCCTCTCCCATTGCTTCCTTATTCCTTTCTATTATATGCCACTTTCTCTCCCGTTACCCTTTTACTCTAAGGAAGGCGACGCGTCTGTCTGCAGTGCCCCCCCTGTTACTGCAGATGTCTAAGGGCGGCGGTGACAGGCAACCAACAGGTTACCCGCTTACTCGTCTGCCTAAAACCTAACCAAATTCCAAAAGTAATATTTTACCTAGATCGAGATTGCCCAAGACGTTCTTTTGATTGCTTTTTCATTTCATTTAGATTAAAATATTGTAGCAATACTGTATTATTACTGTATTATATTTTTATATTTATGTAGCAATATTATGTTTATAATGATACAATTTCTTTCAATTTTAACCGGCATATAGCTGTACATATATCTGTACTGAAACAGTCTTAAAATTTTAGGAAACCGTCTTATAGAATTCTCCCGCCAACTGATATCAGTAACGTTGTGTTTTATTCCATCTTCATAATCTTATATTATTATCAGTTATATTGTTTAATTGTGGTGGGATATTAAAAAATATAGTTCGATTCAGGCGTATTAGTGAAGTGATGCAAAATAAATACGTGTTTCACGACTTTTTAAGTTGATTGAAAAAGTCCATAGAAGTTTTTGAAAGAGTAGCCACTTTTTTATCAAGACGTAATGCGATAAGCTGATTAGTTATATTTCAAGTGATTTGATGTTATCGTATTTTACCTGAAACTGGCACAATAGTTGTAACAAATTGCCGTCAAAGAAAAGAGAACTGTATTATTAAACAAAATTTAATGAAATTAAAAAACAGTCAAATCGATTTCGGGCAATCTAGTGTTAATAACAAAGCGTTGCCTAGCAACCGACGACCTGCATGTATTAACAACCATTTTTTAATGTTTATACCACAAACTGCAGAACGTGCTCTTACTGATTATGAAACAAATGTTTTCACCGACAAATATTTAAAGTAAAAACCGTCAAATCGTCTAAAAAAGATTTATAAAGTAGGCAAGAAGATAACCATGTGTGTTGTGAGAATGATTGCCAACCATTTTTTGGAAAGACAGTCTAAAATAGGGAGAATATTTTACTTACCTGAATATAGGGGTGTCAAGTACAAAGAAACAAAATTTTATAATTATCGTATTAAAACAATATTATCACAGATGTGTGAGTGATTCGTGTGTGATGAGCTGTAATGATCATAACAATAATTGTTGTAATATATTTATTACGTGACGTGTGATAACAGAGACAATGATTCAAGATTTGTCGCAGATACCTGCGTGGGTTGTGAAAACCCTAAAACGGTCTGTTTACATCTATCCGTTCTTTTAGGTATTTGGCCGTGGCGTAGGTATAATTTCATAAAATAAATATGTCTTATATCAATTTAAGGTATAGTTCGGAAAACATTTAGTATTTTTCTTTTTTTTATGGGATACGAAGGCAAACGAGCAGGCGTGTCACCGGATAAAGAACAACGAACGTCGTCCGTAGACATCCGCAGTGCAATTGACAGTGCAGAACCGTTGCCGGCCTTTAAGGAAAGTGTCACACGAGCGGAAGGTGGGGTTGGGACTCCGGAACTCAAACGCTTACCGTAAGAAGCACGGTAGCTAAGCTACCACTCAGACGACGGTTTTATGCGCGAGTGTGGTACTTTCCCGGGCAAGTCGGTCCATTCATGCCACAGACAAATAATATGCCATTATCGACAAAGTATTCGTCTGCAGCGTGGTATTAATACTAGTAAAACTGATATGTTTGTGTTTTGTATGTGTGGTACTGCCGGTGGTCGGTCGTACACTATCAGCAACCCAGCACCTCCTCCAGCATCACATCAACAGATATAAATAATATTTGCGTGTTCATTGCACCTATGTACGTGCGTGCGTGTGTGCGCGTGTGTGCGTGTCTGTTGAAGGAGACGCTTGTACAAATGTTTATTTTCATCTCAAACCATTGTTATTACGCGCACACGCACAAGCACACGCACACGCACAGTACGAGTTCCACCATGTGTATAACGCTATGTTACATTGTTTGACTTGATTTTCGAGTGATAACAATTCCATAACTGTAGTATTGTATTTAGATTGTGTAAACATACTAAATATGGATAGATACCTAATTCTGTTTAGCGTGTGTGTGTGTGTGTGTTGTTTTTGTCGCGATTATGTCGCGATTGCGTCGAGGCCTGCGGCGAGAGATGCTGGACCCGACACCGTCCTCTCACTCGCCGCCACCCAGAGATGCTGATATTTTAAGCTTCATTCGTGTCCGAAGGAATGTGATGTTTCCATAGCGCCACACGCGCAGGGTGTGTGGCAGGCGGCGTGCAAACCGTCGTCAAATATTTGTGAGTGTCACGAGTCGGTGTGTTTGGTGTGACGCGCGCCGACTTCCGGACTCTCGTCCGGTTCGCTCCGTTTCCGTTTGTTGAACGACGTCTCTGTCGGAGCCCGGCGACGCGGTGCGGCGTGGCGCCGGGAGACCACGGCCGGGGTGTCTAAATATGGTCAGCGTGGCACTTGTGGTCGGTGACCTCACGTTACGGTTCCCCTGAGTGGCGGTGCGGGGACGGCGGGAGGCGGGGGGTGGGGGGAGGGTGCACTGACCCGCCGCGGCATGCCTCAGATACGCAAAACGTTATCTCGTTTATCTTAACTAGGCGTTAATGTGTAACCGGCTGGTTATCTCACAGTTTTGATAATCGTATCTAACAGATACAGTATCTAGGCGAGTGGAGTGTGGAGTGTGCTGGCGGCTGTGGGGCGCAGTGCTCGCGGCCCGCCGCCGGAGCGCGCTGCGTCCCGCGCCCGGTGGTCGCCGTCGCTTGTCACCGTCCGGCCGACGGGCGTTGTGCTACTGTTGCTTGGTGCCAGTGCCGTGTTGTGTGAGCGTGTGGTGGTGCACGTGGCACAGTGCGTCTGTCACACACTTGTGTGTGTGTGTGTGTGTGGTGTGTGCGGGGTGTGCGGGGTGTGGGGGGCGCGGTCCGATAGCGCGGACACATCGACGCGTTATTGATGGGCGCAGTCGGCCTCGCTGCGATCTTATCACTTGTTTTTTTCGTCGATCGCTTTCCGTGGAAAGCGCGGCGCGGCGCGGCGAGGGGCGTGGGGCGCGGGTCACGTGACAGCAGCTGATAAGCGGCCATGTTGTTAAGGCCGCCCGCTGCCCCCCCCCTCCCCTCACCCCCGCACCCCGCTTGGTTTAATCACGCGCCGCGGACGTGAGCAGCACTCGAAACCCTCCACAGACAGTGCGTACGGCGACACCTCCACGAGTGTCAACCGCTCACACTCTGTATACATGCCTACACACACACACACACACACACACACACATGTAAGCGCCTCAAGTGCGTCAATACACGCAGAAGGCGACCCCAGTTAAGTTTTATCAAAAAAGAAAATGACAATTGAGCAGTTTCAATATCACTTACGATATTGACATAGAATCCACCAATTCTCTCAGAAATATATTTATATCGAAAGTAAAATAACAAAGTTTCAGTTTAAGGAGATTCGAACCGACACTGACAAGTGTGGTAGAGGCGCTATTTACTGAGCCAGGTGATTGACACAATGTAATACAAACGAACGGTGAGGACATTTTGTCGTCAGTTCAGACTGCGACTCGCCACCACCACGACTGAGCCGCGTTGGTAACGAATCGTGTGCACAAGTGCTAGCGACACACACACACACACACACAAACAGACATACAGGTACCACGACCGCGATGTGTTCCCAACAGTGAAATACGTGTAGGTTGCTCGATGGCAGAGTCAGGTTTCACCAATCGTAAATAATAAAAAAATATAGAGAACATAATATAATATATAAATAAAATTCAATAAATTTTACAAAACTGAAACTTTTGTTAAATGCGGATTTTATTTTGTAACAAATATATTTCGTCGAAATGTAGACCGCCACGTCGGGACACTCGGCATCTGGCCGCCGTTGTTTACAAAGAATTTACTTTTGAGGTACCCCCACAGAAAACCTGGGTGACCAGGGAGTATCGCAGAAACGGCTTATTAATATATTAGGCAAGAAATCAAGAAGGATTAGATTAGAAGCATCACGGTCTTTCCAGGAGAGAGTGACGTTATTCTTTTATTTAGAAATAGAAATGAAAAAACTTTATTCATGACACCTTTTTTTACAACAGGTAAAATAAAAAACTTAATAATATTATATTATAATATACAAATAAACAAAACGAAAATAATTTAAACCTAACAAGTGTCACGTAATGGTTCTCGCTCAGCGTATACAGCGCCAGGCGTTCTATTGGAGCACCTAACGTATAACGTCATACTGGAACCGTGTGCGTAACGTGGAGGCAGGGTGTTGGTTCGGTACTGGCAGAACGTGATCAGCGAGCATGCGAGTATACACAAGTTAAATCAGCGCCCGGAGCCCTCGTAGACGCAATGAAAGACAAAACAATTTCAAATGTTAATTTATTCAAAGTGTACTTTCCATCGCTTACACATACAATATATTTACACCGAGATCGCCTCGCCGGGCTACGCATTTGTCAACATTGTATATATAGGTAAAATAATTATAATAATATAACAATATGCATTCTTATGTAACTATACGCGCACTCTCCGCCGGTGCCGGTGCCGGCGCCGACGCGCTTGTGGCTAATTCGGGTTCAACGCGGAGAGGTTCAGATCTACGAGCGGGGGGCGCCCCGCCGCGGCCATCACTGCGACGCTGCCACCACTGTACGAGGAGTCTCCATCACTCGTCTCTGGTCCGAGATCAACTCACCAACGAAATGACAACCGCGACACCAACCACAACCACGCGAGTTTTAAATTGTCTTGTTTTGATCTTCTGATAAACTTATTACAATACTCCAGTTGCCATTACATTTGGAAGTCAATGTTACGAGATCCGCGACATCGAGGCGAGATTGTGATGTGTGCCTTATCACACACTTGGGCACCACATTAGGAAACAAATAATTTTAAGGATGCATTAAAAGAACGCACAAAAAAAGTGCAGAAGGCCTATCCTGGAGCGTACGGCTTCTGACAGGTCGAGATGGGGAAACGTCGTGTCTACCCCAAGTCCCAATAAGGGGACTTAGGACTCAGAGAAAGATTAAAGAACGTAAAGTATATGATGGCTTCCTCGTATAAACCGGAACTATATCGGAAGCCGCGGTCGCGGGGCTGCGTTGGTACGCGGCGACGCACGAGTTCATTAAATGTTTGTGAGACCAAAGACGTCGTGATGTTGTCCTTAAACAAAATGATATGGTGACCGCGCCGCTGACAGCGTTCGCTGGTGGTGGTGTTGGGGGTGAGCTACCGTGGGTCGGCGGCCGCGGTGGGTGCCCCCCGAATCCGCCACGCGACGTCACTCCTGGCCGAATCCGTTAGAAAGATCAACTAGCGCGACGCTCCATCCCGTCGCTCCGTGTCACGCGCCGTGCGGTTGGAGCCTCGCGTTCCACGGTTGAATGATGACGGTGACGCCTTTAACATTTACTTTGAGTTCTCCCCAGAGAACGAAAGAGGCCTGTGATGCCGTGGATTGTCGAGGGGAGCAACTAAGCTTCAACCTTCCCCCCTTCCGCCGGCGCGTGTAACAGCGACAGTTGCGGCAGAAGATGTTTGGCGTGAATGTTCTCATACCGATGTACCCACTTTGCAACTGGTGCTTCCAACAAGCTCACGTGACGTGTCGAGTGTGAGTCCGGTCGGAGCGTAGCAGCGATGACAATTGAAATAAATCGTTTTATCGCGGATTTTAAAGACCAAAGGGCAATTACTGCAGCCAATTACATTCGAATGGCTACCATTTTATAAACACACACACACGCACACGCACACACACACACACACACACACAGTAGTGCCACGTACACACGTCGCACCTCACACATAACACATAACATCAACATATTTCATTCACTGCGTGTGTGTGTGTGTGTGTTTGTGTGAAGCGAACGAGCGTAACTCCTCAGTCTGTTCGGTCACGAGGCGCTACACTTTCCTAATTCGACAAATTCGGAGCGACCGACGCCGTTGACCAGGGCGTGACCAGGGCGTGACGAGGAAGTGACGAGGACGTGACCAGGACGTGACCAGGACGTGACGCGCACGTGGCGCGCACTACACTATACCTAAATACACACTAGGAACAATTCAAATGTACAAATTCGAGGAATGCGTTCGAAGTCATGGATTGAACTACGACTAACAACTAAATATATATTTATGTAAATAATATCAATAGAAATTTGTTATCAGTTACGGGACAGCCTCACATTAGCTAATATTTGGATAACGACTACCTAGGTATGTAGGAAGGCGGCCTCCGGGGGCCGATATTTGGTAACAGCTGATGCATCTCCGCGGCGCCATCGCCCGCGGCTCGCGCCGCTAGCTATAACACCTCAACGTCATCACTTAAACTTATATTATGTCAAAATTAAAAAGTAAACACGCGGCCGCTTGTACTCGACGAGGGATAACACTATTTATTATGAACGAGCGAGAGACGGTGGTGGACGAAGGTGACCGTGGTGGTAGTGTGAGGGGGGTCAGTGGCGCTCAGCTGGCGGCCCGCTCGGACGCCTCGCCGCGCCGGTACTCCGCCTCGTCGTAGAGCGCGCCGGGGCTCGCGTGCGCCGCGTGCGTGCCGTGGGTGCCGTGGATGGAGTGCACGACGTGCGCGTGTGCATGCGCGTGCGCGTGCGCGGGCGGCGGATCCTCCACTTTGACTGCGTGCTGCACGTAGTAACCGAGCGTCAGCGGCGACCGCCCCTCCACGCCGCCCACGCCGCCCACAGCCGAACTGTTGTCCACTGCAATCATACACATCACTTCAACACCCAGTAGATTGACGTTAAAAGACTTTGACAGGACCGGCACCGACCACCCATAAACGTTTGGTAGACCCTGGACACATGTCGATGCCAAAACACGAAAACGTATGAAATCGCATAACGAAAACACTAACAGAACACTGAAAAACAGCGGTAGAGCTGTGAGACTCGGACCCTTTGATGCAGTATTATTTTCCGAGTTTAAATTGCATTAAAACAATAAAACCGAAACCTTGTAAGTTAGATTTCTGTTATTTACAAGGTTTCGGTTGTTTTGCATCGATGTAACAATCCCACGATGATTATTCCTCCATATGAATTCCCAATTCCCCTCTGTACAAGACGTTGAGTTGAGTCTCCCGCGAGCGCCGCAGCGACCTCGTCACGTATGGATCCGCATTTATTTACTTCCTAGAACTGTAACAGCGCACGTTCTAATCACCTTTGAGTGTAACTATTATACTTAAGTCAATTGTTGTTAATGAATTCCACGAGCTGGTTGGTTCGTGTCTGGTGTGCAAGCGTCGATGATTTTTAATAAATCAAATAAAACTAAGTAGATGTACTAATCGGTTAGGCGTTGCACTCGCGAACAAAAACCGAAATCAATTTCCGGTTCGAACCCGACACAGTTTACGAGAGATGTTCAATGCGCTTCGGTAAGCAGCGAGGTCATGTGTCCGTTTAATTAGTTCATCATCATCATCAGCAGCCTGCGGCAGTCCACTGCTGGACATAGGCCTCCCCCATGGAGCGTCACCTAGCACGATCTTCGGCTACACGCATCCAGTTTCTGCCAGCCGCCCTGCGCAGATCGTAGCACCATCTAGCGTTTAATTAGTTGCTGGGAAGTAATTGTCAGAGTTTACATAGTGGTCGAGGAGAAAGGAAATGGAGCGACACAATCACCGACTGGTACCCGAGGACCCTGAAGAGGAGATGCAAAAGCCAATACGAAAGATATATTTAAGAAAATTCTAGATAAGGAGAACCAGGGATAGGAGTCAATGGAAAAAGTTGAAAGAGTCCTTTGTCATTAGACAAACAGATGACAAGGATGACGATGTATAACATTATGTTAGTATATAATATATAATATTTATCTGAATAAAGGATTATATTATTATTAGTAATTGTTAAAATTTGAAGAGCAGTGATGTGAGTGGTTGGAATCTCACGGTGACTATGAAAGAATAAATGTTACAAAAGGAATAACCAGCCAACGCCGTGGGTGGGAGTAGACGGACATCGAGGGTCGTGCGCCGTGGCCATCGTCGATTAGCAGAAGATGCAGGGGAGATTGAGATGAGGGGATTTCATCATCATGATCAACACAGCCCTAAACCTTCCACTGCTGCACTCGAGCCTCACTCAACACGAGGGTGATACCATAATCGTTCAACGCCGGGCGGTCCCAGGTTGACACGCAGGTAAACGTCGTTGTACATTTTCCGCTCCCGTACTAATGTACGGCATCAACGAGAAGATATAGGATGGTTATACACTATTCCGAAAACTATACAGCGAGGTACATAGCGACACTAGCGTAAGGGAACTGGCACTTGTTCCCTTACGCTAGTTCTAAGTCCATTGCTGTCATCGGATTGAACTAATACTCACATAGATTCTCTAGCTTGACGGCGGGAGCCATCGAGTGCGTGGCGTGCGCGCTATGCGCGGCGTGCGCGGCGTGCGTGACGTGCGCGGCGTGCGCGGTGTGCGTGTGCGAGTTGTTCTTACTGAGACTTCTCTCTGCTTTCAAACTGTTCTTCGGCTTCCGCTTTCTCGTCTGAAAGTGCACAGACACACACACACATTATGTGCTGAAACTAACAACAAATAATTGTAATTCATAAACACGGTGCTCATGGTCACAATCTGTGCGGCGAGTCGAGGTGGGTTGGAAATGTATTCGGTGTGTCATGACTAACATCTGCCGCGACACAAGCATATGGCACGCTAGTCACCCGACGTACAAGGCGCGCGCGTGCGTGAGCCGCGTCGGCGCCGGCGCCGGGGCGAGGCCGGGCGATCGCCACTCACTCATACACACACACACACAGACACACACACCCACTATCAATCCGGGTCAGCACCAACCGACAGTGTCAACTACCATCTGCAACAGGATTATACTTTGTTTCGCTCTCTAATAACAAAGTTTTTTAATAAAAAAAGTAAACGTACTTATACTTTATTTCAGAACGAAACTGTCAGAAATAATTTAACGACAATACAATACGCAGGTGTGCAAATTAGGTTTTTGAAATATTTTGTTAATTACAAAGACTGATGGCCTGAAATTTTTGGCCGGAAGTGTACATTGTGATAAAGGATTGAGAATATTTTAAAAATGATAACTTATGAATATGTACAAAAAACTCCAAAAATATGTTTTAAAACAAAATTTTGTACTTTATTTCTCGCACAAAAAGTTGGTAACCCTACATCAGTACTGTCGATGCAATAAGTGTTTGTTACATTACTTGTACTCACGTATCTCACGGCGCCGTGTGAGAGTACGATACACAGGTCCAACAATCTATGTGTATAATATTGTATATTGTTGAATATTTAAATGTTGTTGTTCTTGGTTTGTTACATCAACATCATCATCATCATCATCAGCGGCAGTGGCCCGCAGCAATCCGCCGCTGTTCACACACACCCAATACGCTGGGAATCAGCGACCGCAAACATAACCATCTCGCTCCAGCAAAATTGCCACCTGTATCTACGTATTTCAACTGTCCAGTAGCCAATGCCTCGTGACAAGGGCGAGGCGGACGGTTGGTGCGAGATGTGATTTAGTGTAACACTGTCGCTGGGCGGGGAGGTAAGTGGTAGGCAGTGTGGTTGTGGTGGTGGTGGTGGGGCGGACGCACCTGTATCGCGTCCTTCTTCATGGCGAGCGGGCGGTTGATGTTGTGCAGCTTGTAGTAGAGGCCGCACGCGTTGCAGACGGTCTCGCCGTGTGAGTTGCGCCGCCACAGCGACGTCGCCTTCGTGTTGCAGTTGCTGCACGACATGCCCGGCCGCTTGGTGCCCATCTGCGCACACACCGCACATACACACACACAGTTAGCTAGCCGTCGACTCACCGCCGGCCGCGTCGGCGCGCAACGCACACCAACGCGCACACACACACACACATTAATTTATAAATACCCATTGGAAACACATGCACGCCTCGATTCCTTGTCAAAAGGAGATATGTTCAAATATTAGAAATCTATTTTATGTACTCAAGTTGTTAGTCTGTTATCTACAACGCTAGTTGTTTCCAGTGGGCGCTGCGCACGCGCCGGGTCGCGGACGGGCTGTCGCGCTGCGAACGTTTCAGGTGCAAACTTAAAGCGAACATCGAATTTCATTCGGTTCCCTCATCTCCGCTGTATTTCCATGTCTTTATTGTTTTCAATAAACGGCATCGGACTCCCGCCTCAATCAACGTTTATTATTTATTTATTACGTTTTAATAGATGTCGTTAGAAACTGATTAAGTTTGCCCGGTACTTTACAATAATTACACCGCGACATTATGAACTGGTTAAATGATGGACTCATTACAGGGATACCGTTAACAGGCTTAAACAAATAACTGATACGTATTCACTTGCGGAGTGCTACACGGTGCTCTTGTAACGACAACGACAGCGGGTGACAGCCCCTCGACACGACCCGCTGTGCTGCGACAAACAACACGTACGGTCGCGACGCGCGCGGCGTGCGGCTGTTGTTGTCAACGCGGTCTTTACTCACGAAATTGTTTTGTATTGTTATAGTAATCTGTGATCGAATCTATGACTTGACATTTGACATCCAGACTGAACTTATAGTAGTGAAGTAATATAGGCAATTCTATAGTCCATTACATAACTACCGGATCGCAAAATGGCAATCCGGTAATTTTGTAATAATACATTATAAACATTAATATTAATAATAATATCTTACATGATAATTCAATTATTTTTATTGGACATTTTAAATTCTATCTAAGACTATTATATTGAAATCACAATTTGAATGTAAGCAGCGTGCGTGGCGACATTGGCTGTGGTTGCACAGGGTGTCCGGTCGCAGAATTAGGTTTGTTAGCTTTAACAATTACTTTCAAACAAAGAATATTTGACTGTGATCATTAGATCACAGTCAAATATTCTTTGTTTGAAAGTAATTGTTAAAGCTAACAAACCTAATACATATAGATCCGACACCCTCTATGAAGTCGATCAAACATAAATTTCATGAACAAAGACCCCGGCCCGGCACACACACGACGTGATTGAATCGAAGCGTTAGCAACCATGCGGCTTGCGACCGACACTAGGGCGGAGAGGCCGTTGCGGGAGATGTTAAAACTATACAACTGTACACTTATGTGTGCGTGGGTATTGGTCATAAGTGTCGCCGACCAGGGTGCGTGGGTCGCAGACCAGACCGGCGTGCCGAGCGTGGGCTTCACCCGCCTGCTCGCTCGCCGCGGGAACGGGCTCTTCGCCCTCCTCGGTCGCAAACGTTCGCAACCGCACGGTGGCGGGGCGCGGCGGGGCATGCTGTTAGTGGTGGTGAGGCGGCGTACAACAACATCACAATAACATTCGACAGAGTGGGGTTAGCACGGGACAAGCGATGAGTGTTAGCGGCGGGTGGGGACGAGGACGAGGGGAGGTCGGGTGGGGACGACGGGTGAGAGTGGAGTGGAGTGGTGGTTGGGGGTGGTGTGGGACGGCACAGGGCGGCGGGGCGCACGTACCCCTTTCTTCTGTTTGTAGTCTGTGGGGGAGGTGGAGGCTGCGAGCGGCGCGGGCGCTGCGAGCGGGCCGTGCGCGTGCGCGTGCGCGTGCGGCGCCACGCTATAGCCCTGGAGGAGGATGCCCTTGTAGAAATCCGCGCCCGGCGGGGCCCCCTCCGCGGCCACTGTAACAACACACGAGTGTCATGGGAGTAACGCTCGGGCGCGGATGTCTCGCGGGCGGGGGGTGCGGGTGGCGGTGGTGGGTGGTGTGCGAGCGGTGGCGAGGGTGGTGGCGGTGGTTAGTGGTGGTGGTGTGTGTCGCGTTGGTTGCGTACGTCGGGCGCGGCGACGGGCGCGGTGGGGGGCGCGGCGTGCCGCTGACGTACCGGCCGCCGCGGCTGCTTCAGCGGGCGGTTCATGCCGTTCATCTTGTTGTAGAGGCCGCACGCGTTGCACAGGTAGTGGCCGGTGCCGTCGCGGCGCCACAGCGGCGTGTGGATGGCGCCGCAGTTGACGCACTCCCGCCCCTCCGTGAACAGCTCGGCCACCTCGACTGCGCAACGCACGGACCCGTCACAACACAACACGACACGACACGTCAAGTCACGACACGACACGACACACGGACGTGTGGATATCGCGAACGGACCCGCCTCGCCCGCGGACTTCTGCGCCTCCGAGCCGCGCTCATCACTTGGGCACATCATCATCATCACATATAACATTCGAAAATATTATCACCTACGTATATATAACATATAGTTTGAAAATGTACCTACATTATGTGTGACAGACAGCATGGACCTACATTGCAAAATTTTCTTATTGAATTTAACGACTACAATTAGCAGATCTGTGTTAGGTGCGAGTGTCTCCCTGAATGGTGGTGGAGTGGTGGCGCGGTGTGGCGCGGTCGGCCAACGGTCACCACACGGTGCTCTGTGTACCTATCTCACGTGTACCTCTCTCTACTGTTCCATCAGTGTTATTCAAAAATATCAATGGTACCCATAATAAACCAGTAGGTTAGTGCGCTGATCGACCAAACACACACACACACACACACACACATACAAAAATTCAGGATCATGGGTTCTGCTGTAAGGTAAAAGAAATGTACAATTCCGTGTGGCCGCGTGTCTTTTACAGCGTGAGTGCGAAGACAACGGCGGTCGACCTTGGCCGTGGCCGTGGCGGGGGCGGGGGCGGGGGCGCGGAGTGCTGAGTGCGCGTCCGCAGCCACGTGCGCGCGCGCGCACCGGGAAGTGTCCGAAGACGGCGAGCACGCGCGCGCACGTGACCCCGCCCCGAGCTCACGTGCGCGCGCGTGCTCCGAACAAAGACGCTCGGCACCGACCGCTCCCACACTCCCACGCAGCCCGACCACACCGACCCAAGGAATGTATAGTAGGTCGTTGAATAACTAATATATGATACGTCTCAGACGCACCTCGCTCTTGTCGCCGTGTAACGAATAAAATGGACGCTATTTTTAAAAAGTGGAGCAAGATCGGCATATCAGTAGTTATGTCATAGCTGAAAAACTGTAAATTGACCGCAAAACAATTTTGACCCATTTGAAAAAAGGTGAGCATACAAAAACGCTCGATATTTGAGTGACACACGAGCTCACTGAAAGAAATCTAACGAACCGTGTACGCATATGCCAATCTTTATTAAGACCTAATGAAACCGGTTTTGAAGAAATTAATAACTGGCGTTGAAACGTAGATCACATACGACTACACAGTGAGAAAAAGATCGGCCAGGCTTCAGAAATTAAAAGAGTTTGACTAGCAGGTGTTAATCCACTCCAATCCACATGGCATCCGCCATACAGCCCTCACCTTGCGAGATCAGATATCCACCTATTTCGGTTTCTGTAGAATTCTTTAGGCAGTGTCAGATTAACATTTTTTTGATCTATGGTCCCAAAATATTTGCAGCAGGCAGTGATATGACAACGGTATCATGTCGGTGTCACATATACAATATGTAAATCAATTAATATGTTTATGTCCTGGAAAATAGGTATCAATATCAATATCAGCCCACGGCAGTCCACTGCTGGACATAGGCCATATTCAAGGCGCGCCACCTAGCCCGATATTCGGCTGCACGCGTCCAGTCTCTACCAGCCGCCTTGCGCAGATCCTCGCTTCATCTAGCAGGGGGCGTCTCATAATACGTGTCCCCAGTCGTGGTTTCCACGACGGATTGTCGGTTCTCTGACAATCGTGTCCAGCCCATTGCCACTTCTTTCTGTAAACTTGAAGTGCTACGACATAGCATAGCCCTCTCCATAGCACTCTGAACAACTTTGAGCTTGTCAAGGAGACGGACCGTCAGTGTCCACGTTTCGGCACCGTAAGATAGTACGGGCAGGACGCACTGGATGAAAACTTTTGTCTTCAGGCTTTGTAGTATGGGCGACGAGAAGACATGACTGTGTGGAGAAAATAGGTATATGCATTATGCACTCCCAGGGTCCTAGTGTTCAAGAACATGTTTACAGATAGACTTACAGGTATCTCTCATGTAGTTTAAGATTTTACGTTTACTCGTATACAAATTCCCTGGGGGTTGCGGGGGGGGGGGGTGCTAGGGGTACAGTGGCACGGCACCAGCGCTCGGGCCGCGTGGCCGCGACCGGTTCGGGTCACGTCAACGCACCGAACGGAACCGCCGGTGATCCGCCGGCGCCGGCGCGGGGAGCGGGGGGCGGGGGGCGGCTCATTGTTGCAAACATATTTGCATGCATAATTTACATGCAACGGTAACAGAATTCAGTAAAAAGAGAACCGCTATGCAAAGTACGGCTTGATGGCGCGGATAAAACACCAGCTGTTGAGTGACCACCACCCTGTGGTACCAGCCCTTCTTCTTCTTCTTATCTCAAAATCCGACGAAGCATTCGCAACGCCTATGGTGATGCAGAAGTCTATGAGCTGCGTTGATTGCTTTATATCGGACGATACGATTGCTTCCCTATCACATAAAATGACGTGGGGGGGGGGTCTGCTGCACCACCATCCACCGTCCTACTACTCAGTTGCACATACCGCATACGCAAACAATAATGTTTACATCATTACACTTCTGTGTAAATCTGTAGCCTATCTGACCAGCAAGTCAACAAGTTCACGTCAGTATGAATAGTTGTCGACCAAGAGTTCGAAAAAGAAACACGCAAAGCGCCTCGCGGGTGCTGCGTGCGGCGTGCGGCGTGCGGCGTGCGGTGCTACAGCTCTGTGCTTGCTCTCAGCAATGATCGTAGATAATCATTTTATTGTAACGAAACACGATACAGCCGCGAGGGCATCTGGTCGTCGGAACATCACCGTCGCCGCCGTCCGCCGTCCGCCACTCCCTGTGTGTGTGTGTGTGTGTGTGTGTGTGCGCGCGCGTGTGTGTAGGCGCTCAGGTTACATCGCTCTGGCAACATTTCGATGCACGCGGTGCTAATGGCGGTGAGGTTTTTGATAACATCTCACTCTCGTTAACGTTTCACATGATCTGAATTTAATAACGCATCAAATTGATCATGTCTGACAAACATACACACACACACACAAACGTTTTAGTGTTAAATTGTCGTATAAACGCGGCCAGGTCAACGGGACGTGCTTCCCAAACGTCACGTCATTTGGCACCGATAGCTCAAGAAGTATTTAACAGAATTACGAGTAGCCACGAGTTTATGAACGATGTTGCATGATGGGAGGGAGGGCAAGAAGGAAGTATCAAAAGGGGAAGGGTGGGGCGTCCAGCTGTTATCCCTCATGGGTCAAAGCGCTGACATCTACACAGTGGTTGGTTCCCAGCAAGAGTCCGTACGAGCCGGCGCATACACACACACACACACACACATGCAAACCAAACAGTAACGAGGAAAATAGTTGAAATTAAGTGTTCATTTCATTCCAATATCGAGCCGGGTCGTTTGCTTGCAGGGCCGGCGGCGAAACAAGTTCAAACAAATGCGGTGTTTGACGTGCAAATGAACCAAGTTTGTGTTTGTTCCAGTTTTAGGTCTAGTGTGTGTGTGTGTGTGTGTGTGTGTGTGGTGCGCCGGGTGGGTGTTTGCACGCCGGGGGTGGGGGGACGGAGGAGGGGGGTGGAGTGATGTCGCGGCGCCGGACGCGGCACGTGCCTTATCCGGCCCATAAACGGAATGCGATTCTAACGTGCTTAAAAGGAACCGGTCCGTTTGGACGGGTGACGGGCGATTTGAGTTTTTGTCGCGCCCTATGCAAACCTCCGCGCCGAGCAAACAGACCCGCGGCCGTGCGGGGCACACGGGCGCGCGGACGTGGTGCGGCTGGGGTCGGGGGGGGGGGTGTTAGGGGCAACCACGTTCAACCGCCAACCTCGCGTGGGGACACGAGACTCCGGCTGTAGTTGTGTGACCACCGCACAAAGGCGAAACAATCGCGAACCGATGGCCGCCGCCGTGACGGCAACGCTGCCCCACTTTGGGCGAACCTTTTAAACTTGCTAGAAGGTGCCCCCCTTCTTTTTACGTTGCTACCTTGCACTATAAGAAATAGAATGTGCCCCAACACAGAACGTGAACACACGCGAACCGCTCAAGGCCATCACAACACTGAACTGTGCCCGGCCCGACGAGATGGTGGCGCTGATGGCCGGCGTCGCGTGGAACGGACTACTTGTTATCGCTTAATTTCAAACTATGTATGTGTACGTGTAGTGTGCGCGAGCGCTGTTGTTCACAGAAGCCGTTGGCGCGGTGACGTCACAGGAAGTCGGGCCGCAGCGACAACTCTTGTTATCACTAATGACACGTTTTGTTTTTACACGACGCACCGCCCCGCACCGCCCCGCAGCGCCCCGTGTCTGTCGGGCCGTGTGCGCCAGTGGCTCAGTGGTTGGGAGGTCGGGGCTCGGTAAATCGCGACGACTGTTTGGATGTTCGGTCTTCCGTTCCGATGCCGGTCGTGTTTGTTCGTGTAATTCGCACGGTTTGTTGTCGCGCCGCGCACACACACACACACACACACACACACACGCACACGTGTCGCCGCGGTCGTTTGCTCCCCAGTTAGCGCGGCGATACTGAGAGGAGTTTAAACAATAGCAGTTTGAACATGTTGTTTGAAAATCAAATGAAACTATTCCGTATTATTTATTCGCTTGACTGTTGGTGGCGGCTGTGTTTGTATGATACAGGTAAAGGAGAACCTCGTTTATGATTTTACATCGACGTTTACCAACAATATTTTAAAAAATCAATATTTTATTTATTAATATTGTAAATAAAAATAAAAGAAATTGTAGTGGTAGAGCCACGCTGCAGACGAATACTTTGTCCAAAATGGCATATTATTTGTCTGTAGCATGAATGGGCCGGCTCGCACGGGGAAGTACCACACTCCCGCAGAAAACCGGCGTCTGAGTGGTAGCTTAGCTATCGTGCTTCGTTCGGTGAGCGGTTGAGTTCCAGAGGCCTAATCTGCCTCTCCTCCCATAATGAGTGTCATTATGCCTTAAAGGCCAGCAACGTTTCTGCATTGCAGATGTTTATAGGCGGCGTTGATTGCTCTCCATCAGGTGACACGCCTGCTCGTTTGCCTTCCTATCCCATAAAAAAGAAATAATATCTTTAAATGTCGCTTCTCTTAACAGGTAAAAATATTTGTTATGTAAATGTAGATAAGATTTGATAAAAAAATTAAATCTCTTTTCAGAGCAACACATCAAAGCGTTTTATTTCAGTTACGAATACAAAAATAATATCATTATATACCTACATATTAATATCAGCTATTAGTTTAAGTGTTTGTATCAAATTTTGCGACGATTTTTTTAACTACTTCTACTAACCCGATTTTTATAAAACTTAGCACACTCATTAGGCTCTTAAGAATATACCGCTATGAAAATTGCAAATTAGCAGTGTGGATGTGCTGTGAGGTGGACAGTGGATGTCTTCTACCGTTACCAGCGACCCCATCTAGTTTGGGCTCACACGATTGGTTTTAGTGAGCCCCAACCAAATGTTACCAAATGTTAAACTAAATAAACATTAAACTGGAAAATAAAAGTAGGTAAAAAAACTTTTAATTTAAAAGATTAAAATAAAAAAACGAGTGTATAATTAATTCGCATCGTTACGCGCCATTCGTTTTCGTGAGTGCGTTAATGAAACCATTTAAATAAATAGGTTTGTTACCTTCTTTAATTTTAAATCATCTGCACTTATACTAGAGAAAAACTGTAGGGATTATATGATGATATTTATGGAAGGGTGGCAAACGAGTGAGCGGGTCACTCGACGATGGTCATCCCTACCACCCATGGATTCTCAGCACGATGTTAAGTTGGCACTGCAGATGCGTTGCCCACCTATATGCAAGATATGCATAATGGCAGAAGAGGCAAGTTATAGACGTAAGAAAAGTGTGCGATGGACAAGCAAAGGAATGAGACGGTTTCAAGAGTGCTACAAGTACTGGTGGTGCGAAGACCAACCCCGCCTCCGTGCAGGCAGGGGGCAGCGACGCGCGCGGACGAGCGAGGCACCTAAACGTACGCGGGCGTCGGCGCGATAGTGAACCAGTTATTCTTGTTTAAGAATTCGAGCAACAATTGGGGAGGCGGCTGAGCGCGACGGCGCCTCCAGCGGCGCGCGCGGTGTACACCTACGTGTACCTACGGGTGCGCGTGCGCGTCCGCGTGCGTCGCTGGCGGCATCGACTTCGCCGTTCTATACCTACTCCTTTTAGCGCACCTTCTTTGTGATTCGAAACTTCAAGTTTGTTTTCTTGAGTGGATAACTCAGGGATGTTTTCCACACGACTCACCCATGTGTGCAACATGACAAAAAAAGCGAAAACGCTGTCAAAAATATTTTATTGCATAATCGGATCATAAAAGAATACTGCGTCGAATGTATATTATAATTATGATATATAAAATATTATAATTATAATAATTTGTTTGAGTGTTAGTGCAGATTAAAAAAATAGGTACTCGTTGTGCATTGGAAAAATCGATGAATTTGAAATAGCTGAATGTAGGTACACACGTACGTATACATCGATCGGTCGGTCGCGAGGTGCGCTCGGGTTCTTTTAAGAGATCACACGTCGCGAACAAACAGAATGTGAGAAAAAATTAAAATGAGACACAAGAGCATCCGTTATCTGACTCTCGATCGGAGTGTGATAACGAACGCTCCAGCCGAGAGTGTCGCGCTGACAGACGAGGCCGCGCGCCCTCAAGTGTCTCGGGGCGAGGCGATCCATGGTTCAATGTGACACAACACACACGATGCCGACACGAGGCGCGGGGGGGAGGGGGGGGGGCGACGCTATGGAAAAACACAATACATGGCAATCTGATCGGTTAACCCATTACATATCGCCACCGCTGGTTTGTGTGGGACGGGCTTTGCCGTGTTATGCGGAAGGCATCTCTCGTAGTCGTGAAGACTCGCGGACCTGTCGGACAGTCGGAGTCCACGCATCGAGGCGATCGCCACCGGACGACAGAACAGACGCGATGTTTTATATTAAGATAGAACAGACTTAGAACACACCAACAAACTACGTGTTCGTTGTAAATTTACTTGAAGTATTCGCAGCCCGCGGCGCCGTTATCGACACTACGACGACACCGAAACCATCCAATCTCTCACATTTCCTCATCGACACGTTGATGATGAATGAATCAACTGATAGTTTGACGTACACACATTATGTCTGTATGTGTGACGTACCATTCGCTCCGCGGTGACTGAGACTCGCTGCGACGGTTTCCCTCCGCGCAGAGGGGCGGTGTGCTAATATTTCACCGTGCACAGCGGCGAGACCGCCTTCTGCACCAATCACACACATATCATCTGTCACACATACACACTCACACACACGCACACACCTACTGTTCTGTTCATTACACCATTGTATCCGCACATAACAACAACAGTTTACAGTTAGTTCTTCAATATATAGATGCCAGTTTTAAATTTAGTGTTTTTGTCGTCGATAAGATTCTTTCAAATTAACTTTGTGGTCAGCTGTCGCGGCGGCGGGGAGCTCGTTTGGATCATTTGACGGCTCGGTGTAGACGTGGCGGCGGTGGTCGCGTGGTGCTCGGACGAAGGCCCGACACTCGGGCCGGGGTGACGCGGCCGAGCGGCGAGCGTGACTCAGTGCACCGACGCACGCGATACTGACGCTTATTGTGTGAGGAGTAAAGAGCAGAGTCGTGACGCAACAGAGAGCAAGCCTGTTACGGAGCAGTATTGTTGTGAGGAGACTGTAACTCTAACGCAACCAACGTTGGCGTTGGCGCTGGCGCGAGTTTGTCGAATGATGTGCCCAAGTGTTGTCTGCGCACTCCAATGTGTCGTGTTCCACATTCAAACACAACGAGTATCACTTACATTTGCTGCAATACGGTGGGGGGTGTACACACAAACATAAACACATACAATGATCAAAACATTTCAATGAGAGCAAGTTGGAACACACACCCACCCACACACACACACACACACACACACACACACACACACACACACACACCCACACACACGAATACATCGAATGCACACACAACGAATACACATACCTGTGTGTGTGTGCACTTTCAAACAATAAAAACATTTAACGTGTCTGTAAGTCTACACGAAATGAAGCAACGGCTGAGGCCCACCGCAAATTTTGATTTAATTCAATCAGATAATTTTCAAGAAGTGATAATGCTCTAACGGCCTCGTCTGTTATGTGATTTTGTTTAATGCTATATGATTGTATAAATACATTTGTAAGAACTACACATGGACACGTGGACACGTGTCGATGGACGACGTGGTCGCCAATCCGCCTGCGCAGCGTGGCGACTGCGCGCACATCCTATCAACTAGGATCCCGCCACGCCCAACCCACGCAGTGTAGTGAACTGTCTGAGACCATTAAACGTATGCAGGCACATAGATAAGGTTACACTAAAATATATATCAAATGTTACAGAGAAAATTGAGTGATTAAATTACTTATCGATTTCGTCAGCACCGACGGCCCCCGTGCGGCGCGGGGGGCGGGGGACGGGAGCCACTTCACCGCCAGTCTTGCTGTCGATGTCACCCAATATGGCTCACCGCAGTACGATGGTTGTGGTTACAGACAAAGTCAACTCCCGAAGTCAATATTT
Organism: Baronia brevicornis; assembly: GCA_031353405.1. Classification (NCBI taxonomy): domain Eukaryota; kingdom Metazoa; phylum Arthropoda; class Insecta; order Lepidoptera; family Papilionidae; genus Baronia; species Baronia brevicornis. Next base: position 609,462 of record JASFAT010001752.1, read on the forward strand.
TAAATTGCTGCGTTGCTTAGCTATATAACATCGTGTAAAACTTTTGTAACGAATTACTCGATAGAATTGACTTCATGTTGCTACAACTGATCGAGACAACTAGTGCTAGTGACACGTGCATTACGCGGGAGTGGTGGTGGTGGTGAAGGGTAAACAAAGTCGGTACTCACTGGCGCTGAGGCTGGCGGCGGCGGACAGCGGCGGCCGGCGGCTGCCGTCCAGCGACCACACCTCCTGCAACACACGCGCACACCACCGTCAGGGTTGTTCACCATTACACAGCCACGTCTTGCGCGCAGCAACAACTAATCAAGCCACCAATCAAAACATTCGCCACTTGTCCAAACAACACCGTAGCTTTGAATGGTTTCCTTTATTTTAAAAACGCGGGAGCGGGAGACGCGGCCCGCCAGAACCGCTACACCGCGGTGTCGGTGTTCTTTTGCGTTTGGGTGAGCGGGCTCATCAGTCATGCTTCGCACGCTCTTGTGTGGCAGTGAGGAGGCTTACTGTTGGTATTCCCAGCCGCTCGTCTATATGATGCCACCATGTGCCTACCTGGTGCGTGTAGCTGGTGGTGAGCGGTGTGGGGGTGTAGGCGGAGGGTGAGGGGCGCGCGGCCGCGAACCCGCCGCCGAAGCGCGCGCTGAACGCGGGCAGCGCCCCCCCTGCCCCGCCGCCGCCGCCCCCCGCGCCCCCGGCCGCCTCGCTCTCCGCAGCCTCGTACTCCTCCAGCACGCCGGCGCAGGGGTAGCTGGGCGAGCCGTCTGCTGCAACACATACACACTGTGAACTCCATCACCACCTCTGCCACCGCCACCGTCTCTATCCAGTCTCCCACTCTATAGGTGGGGGCGTTACAAACAATTTCCGGAACATACAGCTCTTTGATCCGCAACTGGAGTGACGAGCCTTTTACGCCTGATGTGTGACAATGATTTTAAAGCCAGGCGTAAGTGGGCCGCCACTCGTGATAGACCCTAGAGCTGACATCCGCTGGCACCGGCGCGCACGCGGGGGCAGGAGAGAGGTGACAGACGCGGACAAACAGCCGGTAGGACATCGTGATACACACGTGACTCCGTAGTCTCTCCACCAATACCCATTTGGACTACCGACTCCTAACTGCAGTTGTATTTTGTGTAATTCGTGTGCCGTGAGTAAATTTTCAACTCGAGGACATTTTATGATGGGTTTGAGTAAATACTTACGTATGATGCTGTGGTCTGACGTATCCGTGTCCTGACGTAAACGGGACACGGGTCACTTTGACGTGTTGACATTGAGATCACCGTGCAGGAGTGTAAGGTTTGTGGATGGATAGGTGAGGGTGCAGTGGTTGTGGTAGTATCGGTGGTGGTGGTGGGGGGGGGGGAGCGTACCGTCAACGTCGTCCCCGCGTGCGGCGGCGCGATCGCTGTCGTGGTGGTGGTGGTGATGGTGTTGTGGTCGGTGCGAAGGGTACGTACCGGCGCCGGGGCTCCATATCTGCGGCTGCGCGAGCTCCGCGCCGCTGAAGTACGGCGAGCCGCCCGGGTAGCCGCAGCGCGAGTACACCGCCCCGCCCGCCCCGACCGCCCCGCCCGCCCTGCACACACAATGTAAGATATTATAATAAAAACACTTTTATACGTAGCACCTTGAAAAGTGTCGGTGTAAATGCGGAAGGCTCGCAGGTTGCAGTGCCTCCCGCACTGCACTCCTGGTCCACGGGTGGGTTGGCTGCAAATTCCTGTCCGCGTAAAACTTACGAGAGCTAAGATACGGTGTACTGCGTGACTGAACATGTCTGTGTAGTGTGTATTTGAGTATATACTGAACGTCAACTGTACGAATGGATAGGAGTCTCGTACAGTCAGAAGAGAAGATGTGCTGGGGATTCACAGGCGCATGTGCCTTCCCCAGCTTCGCACTGGTCTCTGTGACCGATCTTAATTTAGTGGCGTAATATACAGCATAGTTTGTCACCTGAGAACTTCCGTTACGTGGCGCCCATTCATACACCATGCAGTCACACACGCACGCACGCACACACACACACACACACAGCCGCACAAGCAGCGCCCGCCGCGTCGCTCCTCCCCCCCCCCCCCGCGACCGCCGCCGGGCGCGCGCGGTGTACTGTTACACATCTCATCCGATCCCGCTCCGTTGGTAGGGACGTCCACATATCGCCTAAGACACAATCAGCCGTTCTGCTAGTTCCATACCTAGATACAGTGCATTGTCACTGTAGTAATGGAGTGTCCGCGACGGTAGTCTCCGGCACCACGTACGCGGACCGTGGACTTATCGCGACCTTCACCGACATTCATTACGTCATGTACCATGTGGTATTCCCCTCGGCTACTCCGGAACTCTGCCCCATTCGTACAGTCTACAGTGGCTCCTGCGAGAACTTTTAATAAAAATGTTCGATTTCGATAGGATTTGATAGTGTGACGCATGCCTCTAATGTTGGCTAGTAAAAACAAAAAAGTATTTGAATGGACAGGCGGCGCCGGCTGGTTTTGATATTTATTCTGATCCGTATCCGCAGAAACATCTGCAACCAATTGCTTGTCGTAATACATTCACAGCCTGTGACGCCGCCGGCCGGTTTGAGCATGTGGTGGCTTAGAACCATGCCCGCAGGTCCTCGGACACAGGAATCAAATCGTTAGACCGGCAGGAACTGCGACAGTAATATTTACTGTTCAGTGAGCAACCTGCAGGCTGGTGCGGCTGCCATCCCGGCGGTAAGTGGGGCGCGCGGCTAATAGCTCGGAACGTCGAGGAAGTGCGCTTTATCGCTGTCGCACTCCCCACCCCCCCCACCCCCGCCCCACGCCGCCGCGACCTCCTCACGGCGCCGCGCGCTAGTGATGTGAATAGTGCGGCGCGGCACAATGTCGGTCGCGTACAAATCGCGTCGGCGGTGGGGCCGGCGGGGCGGTACGTGGCGCGTCAGCACCTGCAACGAACGCCCTCCACACCGCGCTGCAATGTGACGTCAACTCGCGACAGTACAAAAGGATTCCCAAATACTTACTTTTGCTATACTACGCTTTGTACATATCGTGTACGCGTACATACATATCGCGTACATATCGTGTTATTCGACTTCGACGTTATTCGACAACTAAATGTAACCACGCCGCGTGCCCCGTCTGCCCCGCCCGCTCCACTAGCGCCGCAACAATGAAAACGAGCAGTCCTACCTCCACACCACTAATTGCCCGCAGTATATTTACTTAGTGAGTAAACACGCTGCACACAAGCCGAGCGCGGCGTGCGCGCGCGTGTTGTATGTTGTATGTTATCACGCGCACACGTACAACTGTTGCCACTAATGTGAACTATATGTAAACAAGGATACTGTGTCTCCGTCGAGTCTCTAGTCGTATAGCGTCGTAAAGCGAAATCCGTTTTCGGAACCGCTTCTAATCATTGCGTGGCACACGGGACACGAGCGCGGCGACCGTCCCCGCACGAGCGGGTGTGCGGTTGAGTGGGTGCGGTACCGCTCCACCGGACGGTGACTGAACCAGAACACCGATCACCACTTTGGGCGGCCCGCAGCGGCGGCAGCAACCCGCATGGTGACACGTGCGCGCAAGTCCCACGGGACCCGCGCCCCGACCCGCCCCGCACCGCGCCCCGCGCTTCCGCTCGTTAGCGTCAACGCGGTCCCCGTCACTCGCCGGGCCGGGCGGCCGGGGATCCTGTGCAAACAAGCGGCCCAGCAAACAGCGGGAACTAATTTGGTAACGAGCCGAGGCCCGAGGCCCGAGGGCCCTCGAGACGTGTTAAACGCCGCGTTAGGCCGCTCCGACGCAAACAACGGCCGCAAACAGTGTAGCGCCTCACCTCCGCCGTCACCCCGACAGGGGTGGCGACTGATGTTTGAAAATATTTTATTATTTTAAAAATAGTTTTAATGCCGCGATTTTAAGGATTTAATTGTATTTCAAAATTCATTCACTAACATTTTCAGGTTTTCAACGGGACCTGCAGAACAAATATTATATTGAGCCAGATATAAAACAACATAAATAACAAAACTCTATCTTAGAAGAGAAAAAGGAGAGCCTTATCGAAACCGTTCGAGTAGCGTTCGCGCGGCGCTGATACGAACACAACTCGTGATATGCAAACGTCGAAACGGCGGCGCACGGCCGTCCGCGGACTCACACTCACTCACTCCACGCGTGGTGAAGGTGGCCTTGTTTCCCTTAGTTACGCCGTGCGCACCCCCCACCTCTCCCCCAACATGCTGTTTGTATGAAAGTAAATGTTTAATTTTACAAAATTAGAACATATAAAGTACGAAAAAATAGTATCGGTCGGCAGCCCTGCGTCACGAGTGTTGGTTTCAAATACAACTTTGTTCTAACATTTGTTAGCTTATACACAAAAAACAAAGTGAGTTTGTAAACCATTGCGCGCGCGCACACACACGCACACACACACGAGCGCGCGTGCACACAAGGGCAGTACTCTCTGAAAATTTATGCAAGTCAACGCGCGAAGTGATTGAACGCAATCGGTCTACATATATAGGTGTATGTGTAGGTGTAGGTACATCATTTATGTGTACATATAGATAGGTACATAGATATATAAACTATTCGTTGTTACGTCTCCGGAGCATATCTGACAAGATTGTTAAACAAGCTAACACCTTCGACTGTAACACACACACACACACACACACCTACACCGACCCACCGCCTAAATGTTAATAACAAGTTCAGAAGGAATTACCCGCTGTCATATTTATGAAGTGTATGAACGGACTGGGAATAAATAGTGTGAAGTGGGAAGATTGGCCTCCGCGAAGGGAGAGGGCCTACGACAGACCCAAAGTTGGAAGAGGTTCAGCCATATCTAGACGACGCGAAGTCGAGAGGAGACTCCAAAAGTCCCTAGGGTCAACGGTACCAAAGACAGGGGGGCTGTCGCCTTCTGAGTTACCGTCTGTGCAGTGGGGTTTTGGTCCCCTAGGCTGGTCTCCACACCCCGCAAACACGCGTTGCGTAGGGTCTGGGTGTCCCCGTTTGGTGTTGAAATTTTTATATTAGGTTGGGGCAAAAGTATTTTCGTATTTTGAGTGTATTATTAGTAATCAAACCACTTTGGCTGCACTGAATGTAACTGGTAAAAAGGTAACATGTGACATTCTTAAGATGTAATTATTAAAAAAAACTAGTTCCCGCCATTTTTCAATTGTTTTTCAAGCAAGCAAAATGAACGTATGGGACGAAGAAATTCGGTACATTTTAATGTTTTATTACAAAAAAGGTAAAAATGCAACGAAAATATTTGAACTTGAGTGGATATATAAAATGTATTTTATTAACGATTGCAAATTTGAACAAGATACATATAAATATATTATATATAGGGAGAGTTTGAACTAATTGTAGAAATTGAAAATTGGAAAGTTGATACAACACAACAGAGAAATAAAATGTATTGTGTAGCGTGCAATGGACGGTCACAGTGCAGATTTTTTTTAAAATGAAAATGTTCTTGTTTTTGTGAAACTATTTGACTATTTCATTAAGTCATTATCACATTTTATTATTTGAGACTGACTTTAGCTTGAAACACAATCGTGTTGTGATGGGTTTTTATTTGTTTGTTTGTTTGTTTGGGTGCAGTTTGGTCGCGTCGGCCGTCATTTGTTTTAAATATTGATTAAATACAAAATTGCTTTTTTTTATTGTTTAACCTCAGCAGTAAACACTACAGCAAAAAAGTATTTTTGATTAAAAATAATGCTTTATTAGTTAGTGTTTGTGTACCTATGTATGTGTGTTCAAACTGGAATTTCACACATGCAGCACATAAATACATTCTCAGCGTGCGCAATAGACGACAGTCAACCAAAACACACCACGTGTTGTGAGTAAATTGCATGAAGTCACCTGAAGGAGAGTGAGAATGTGTCGAGTATAAAAAACGCAGCGCGCACGGCGGCGGCACGGATGAGTCGAGGGCACAGCGAGTCAAACACACGACCCACTTACAAATTGTACACACCGCGACCAACCGACCAGTGGAGTCACGCGTAGCTAACAACTTGTAGTGATGTGGACGATACGCGCGGTGACGGGCGGTCGTCCGGCCCGGCCTGAGCCGCCGTCGCCACCGAGCGACACTGCGCGATGGACCGTCGGTGGCTGGCCTGCCTGCGGCGCCGCTCGCAGCCGCGTTATCTGCGGCGATAAGCGCGATGCCGTCGCCATGGCAACGCCCCCCCCCCCGCCGCCGCCGGCGCGTACGGTCGGCCCCGCAGTGACTGCCGCAGCGCGCTGGTGGTTCTCAACTATGAAATGAAGCCCGCACCGACGAACCGGTCAGGTCCGCGCATCCCGTACGATCACACAAGCGGTTCATTTCGCCCGGTTCCACTTTGGATACACATCAATAATCATTCTTCGCGTGCGGAGACGGCGGCACACAGGACGACCAGTTGAACCACCGCCGTCGTCGTACCGATAGACCAGCAGACAACCATTTACGCAAACTTTAACCCGTTATATTTTTTTAATTTTCACATTGCGTTGACTAACGCTAAACTCCAACCAAAATTCCAACTCACAAACACACATATGTATATATATATGTATGTCGCAATTTGCACCCAGAGTGGGCTCACGGCGGTCGGGGGGCGTGAGGCGCGGGGAGCGCGCGTTGCGAGTTAATTGTAGTAAAACGCGGAAAATTCCAGCCGCCTCGCCCCGCGCGCCTCGCGCCCACCGCGCGCCCGTCGACACGCGAGTATTTGTCGCGACGCAGCGAACACGCTCGCCGTTCGTTTGTCAAAACCTGGAGAGCCTTTCTCCAGCGTAACGAAACTAGGTGAAGTAGTTAAAATTAGAGTCGCCGACTACTGCCAGGATCACGCGTCGGCCGCCCAAGTGATCGGGCCGACGGGCGGGCGCGCCTTTCCGCGTCTCGATCACGCGGTTGTTGTCTCCACCGCTGCTGTGTCGGGGATATGTCGCAAAATAGTGCGCAAACTATTTGCGATATTACAATATAATTCAATATTGTGTGCCATACACTTCGTGTGTGTGAGTGTATCCCGGTCGCTGCTGACGCGGCATGCGACGTGTTAGACACACACACACACACATAGACACACACACACATACAGACACAGACACCGGGAGGCGTGTGAAATATACACGGGTACCACTGTCGGGATGCAAACGTAGATATAAATGATGGAACATACTCTGTGATTACAAGCATGGAATACACATCTGTATATATTCTGTTTAGCATTTCTATCTGGACCAAGTGTTTGTGTGTGTGTGTGTGTGTGTTTTAATACACGAGGGTGTGTGTGAGGCGTGTGACGCGGCGTGGTGTCGCGCCGGGCCATGGTGCACCGTTACTGGGTCAAGTGTCGGTTGCAGGAAGCAGGCAGCGCGTTCGCGGAAACCTGCGCCACCACACGCGTGCGTCGCCGACACACACACACACACACGCGCGCGCGCGCTCGCTATTGTTGTAACGCCACGGCACGCCGCGCAACGCGACGGTTAATCGATTACAGCGCCGTAAAGCGAGCCGTGCGTGCGTGCGTGCGTGTGTGTCGCGGCACCGCAGCGCGGCCGCCGCGGCCGCCGTACTCACGCGACCATCAACTAACACACACACATACCACGAATTCTTATAATCTTACCACATAATATAGAAATAACATATAAACAGAAGCTTTGAATATTTGCCACAGGGGGCACGGGCGAGCGCGTCGCCTGATAGGACATGTTAACACCGACCGTAGACCACCGCGACCCCCGCGACACCGCAAGCGATGAAGAAACGTTGTCGGCCTTTAACAAACACGTATAAACAAAGATAGTTAGCTTATTTTCGGATACCATTGACAGGATATTGAGAGGGGGCCGTGCCTAGCGCTGACTCGGAGCCGGGGCCGCTGTGAACGCGAGCGGTCTCTCGCCGTAGTTCCGCAGTGTGGGTGTATAGGTACTACAATGAGTTAGTACATCGACATGCGGCGATAAGGCAGCCGAGGGCCACTAATTGCGTGCGAGTGAGCCAGCCGCGCCATTAACCTAAAACGCGTCGCGCCCGCGCCCCCGCCGCGCCCGCGCCCCCCTCGCGTTACACATTCCTGTGCTGACTAAGTCGGCTACTCTCTTAACTTGGGTAAGTATTTCGGTGATTATTCGTGTAAGATCAGACGTGAGGTGACGATGAAGTGCTTCCACTGCGACGAAGGGATGCAGGACTCCGCAACGCACACGCCCGCCGTGTGCCCAGCTTGGAAATCGGGGCGGCGAGTCCTGATCAGCCGGATCGGGGAATTTTTGCCTGCCAGCAGTCGTATCGGCAATGCTGAGCGGGGATACGGCTTGGAGGGCCGTAGCCACCTTCTGCGAGACCATAATAGCCTAGAAGGAGGAAGGAGACGACGCCAGCGTCATTCTCATGTACCACCACATCACGGCCCTCCAGCAGTTGGTGTTCCCCCACCGTAAGCGGGACCTTTGAAGTTATGGGCACTCGGAGGGTGGGAGTTCTAAGTTGCTTATCAATTGGCCTCGAGGAGGACCGTTTCTAAACATTTTCTTCGTCTGTGTGTATGTGTTCGTTTGTCCAAGCTAACGTCGGACAAGCCGTAGAAAAACATTTTTTTAGAAGTTTCATGAAAAAAGAATACTTTGTGAGGAATCGAATCGACGTTGCTTTTAACGTTTTCATTAAATACCTACAGCGCGAACGTTTTTGACCAACTCGAGGGACGACTACTGATAGCGATCTCGGCTCTCTTAAACGTATTCCACTTCAAATACATCAAATATTTAAACTTGAATGTGTTCTGTCAAATGACTTATTTATATTCAATTAGTGAGTTATTTGTGAGCAAACAGTTAATTATTTTACGTTGTAATTTCCACAAAATTGTAATTTTGTGGAAATTACAACAATAATATAAATTACAATTCATAAATATGATTTGAATAGCCGGCTGGCTGTGAGCCGGCGCTGAAGCCGCGCCGCGACCGAAACGTTTAACGTTGCTGTACCGCCGGGCCGCCCCTCACACCGTCTACTGCACTCGCGCACAAACATCTTCAACTTTATGTAAAACATACAAACTCATAAATGACTCCTTAGCGCACACATTAACTACTAAAGTATAATAAAGGAATACAATCATAAGAGATACTGCAATCGGCCTTGGTGGACCGTTTGAACAGTGATGAATAGTTAGATCGGAAGAAATAATTTATTTACAGCGGAAATGAATTGTGTTGTATAGTAAAGAATATACTTGTCATTCACCGCAAAATGTGTGTGTGCTACTGAGTCGCAAACCATTATGAACTACTGATGGAATCTAGAGTAGACACCTTTACAAGGCGAATCATAGAACTGAGAAGACGGCATCGTGATAGATTTTTGTAACCGTGTACACTGCGTGACTGAATGCAAATAATATCCCCCGCTCGGTGTGAGTGGAGGACGGCACGTGTGCGTGTGTGCGTGTGTGCGCGTGAAGCGGAACGGTCGGCAACGAGCCTACACATACCTAAAAAGCCGGCAACGCTTCCGCGACTCCTGCGGTGTCGCGGTTATCCATGGGCGGCGTTGATTGCTTTCCATCAGGCGACACGCTTGCTCGTTTGCCCTCCTATCCCATAAAAAAAAAACTTGTGTTCGACCACTGTTTTCAGCGCCCGACAACGCGCCGTACAATGAACCAGCAGCACACACACCGCCGTACAACGGTGTTGTCGGTTATTTGTTAAGACGAGGGTCACAGGTTCGATGCCACGTGTCGCATCACCGACCTGTGGACGTGAACCACTCTCACTACCACCTACATATATTATTTACTTGAAGCGGTTGTGAGGGCAAAGGTGAAAGAAGCGTGTGGCCAAGTGGTGGTGGCGTGCAGGCAGCCGTCACCACCGGCGACATCGCTGCGACGTGCGAGGCCGATTCGATTCGCACGACGACCGGACTCCGCACTCTACCTACTACTCTAGTGTTGGTAACACTATACTATTCTATGCCCCTGTATGGAGTTAAACGTTTTAATTTTTAACCATCAGTGGGTACGTGAGGGTTTGGAGTGAGACAGTGCAGTCACTCGAGTGCAGTGTTCACTGGGATGACTATACCGACACGTATGCACTCTGTGTGTGTGTGTGTGACGCACACGGTCTGACACACACACACCGTCGGCAGCAGTGGGTGCTCGCTGCGCACGGACATAGCGATCGGCTCCTAGTAACAATAGGCTTCGTTACATACATAACTACTATTCACTAGGTAGTTTACACAAGCCCTAGTAATCCCATGTTGTAACGCGCGCACGATCGTAATGTACAGTAAACACGCCACGTTGATTACCATGCACAATAACAAAGCTTACCACTCGCAGTGCTCACCCGGGACGCCACGTGTTGTTGGTATTGGCGTTGCCGCCATGTGCGAATGACAACATAAACACTCAGGTTCCGGACAAATAGCTAAATGCTATCTATGTTGAACATTACGCTATCGAGGCCCTCGACTGTGTATCGTCGCGTGGACTCTCGCACCAACGCTCCGTCATATCGCATCCGTTAACTTTTTTTTCACGTTGGGAAATCCGTTACGGATACCCGGATACCCCGATGCCCTGGGGAGGTCGGCAGGGTTACGTCGGCCTCCAGCATTCACTGACTAACTGCCTCATGGTAGCGAGCCTGGCACTCATTAGTTGCTTGATGTCGCACTCGCGAGCTACACCAAAGTGAGAGTGATCCATAAACTGATATATTTGATCAACGACACGCGGTGACTCCTGCAGCTAGGTGGTACATAAATACATTTTGATATATTTCGTCAAAGAACTAAAATTGCAAACCAAAAATGGGGATGTATTTTAAGTGAAACTAAACATATAACTGATACGATTGTTTTTGTTCCGTCATTTTTCATCTAATGGCTCGCGTCAATAGTCGATAGAATCGAACCCACTATGCATGGTAGCGACTGTGCGAGCCGTGAGATGTCTCTTGTAGTCAAGCACACGCACGTACGTTGCACAACAAAAACAACGGATCCGATATAAACGAGGCGTTACAATGGAAGTCACAGACACAGCGAACACAAAGCCACGCAACCGAGTGCGCGCGGCGCGGCCGCGGCACGTAGCGCGCGCGCCGGCGGCGGCCCGGGCACGTCCGCGCGCCGCCGGCACGTCCGCGCCGCGCGCAACCACCGCCCCGCCCCGCACCGCACCACGCCAACCGTCACATCACCACCGTGTCCCAACACCCGGCCAGTGCACCGGCGACAGGGGACAGATTAGTGCGAGCGCATCTTCGAATGAGCCAGAATTTTAACGAACAATGTATGCATTCATTCAAGCCCACTGTACGTGTGAGTAGATAACGCTATCGCCACAGAGATAGCATCCGCATAGAGACGTCGCCATGACAACCCATCTCAAATACAACAACATCACAACAGACGGACCATAATAAGCACCACCACTCGATATAATGGGCCGCTAGTTTCGATAATTTGTTCTGAATACAAGAAATCACCATTTTTCATTTAAACTTCAGCTGAATAAGGAAATAGAGTAACACAAAGCATTTACAAAAATATAATAAGAATATAAATAAACACATTAACAAAAACAACCATAATACAAGAAATATCGCTAAATGGTTAAAAACGATGACCAATTGCAGGGTCAGCGATACCGGATTCAATTCCCACGCCCACGTATGACTTATAAACGTTAGATTTTTCATTTATATTCCGCTGGAGGTCGCCCCGCCCATCTACCACAGACGCGCCTAATGGGTAACTCCCATTCCCCTAAGAAGACTATGCCCTATACCCAGCAATGGACCATATGTACATGGGCGTTCATAAAAATGTCTAAATTTATAAAAACGTTTACAAGTTGTAACGGCTGGTGTGACCAGGAGTTTGAGTTTTTCAAAATGAAATAATATAATTATACAAAAAAAATCATTTTTTTTATGTGTGTGTTACACAACGACAATATACATGGTACTACAATTGTTTAAAGAGTTTCACGTCTTGTTGTACGAGGAAACTGATTATGTCGACACCGACCACGTGACCGACCACACAACCGAACGAGAAAACCGTTTTGCGTCGATCGTCATTTCAAATCAGACCGTTCACAACAAATCGTTCTGTTTCATTCTGTCATCAATCGGTGAGCCAAGAAGATATCGATCGAGTACCGACGCAACACGTATGTAGTGATTGCATCTCATAGTACCGAAAACTGTTTAGTTATACGTTGTGTTTGCCGACTACGGCCGGAGGCAGGCCAGCGAATGCTGTGCTCGCAGGTACTCGTGTGGCCGATGTTCATACGAGACTGTTTAGGTCAGGGCAGGACTTCCGTCCGCGCGCGTCGTCTCTCTCTCTCTCTCTCTCTCTCTTGTGTTCACACTACAATGCGATTAGGTTGTATGAGTTATAAAAGAATCTGATATTTTCATAAAAAACTTATCGAGTAACTGGAGCATATAAATAAAGGACATTTAAAAGTATGCATTTGCCCTACTACAAGAGATGATGGCAGTTGGCGAAATTGAGCATCTGATAGTCCAACCCAATGTAATCGGAGATACTAAGGCTCACCGACTTCGTTGGCTGGCCACGCTGAGAGGATGGGGTCCTGTCGGGCGCCCCAGGTATCACTGAAGAGACATGGTGAAGAATGAATTGCGCAAACGTTAAATCTGCAATTGACAGGAAGTGGCGCAGGACAGGGCAGAAAACCGGCGTCTGAGTGGTAGCTTGTCTACCGCGCTTCGTGCGGTGAGCGGTCTGAGTTCCGGAGGCCCAACACCCTCCCCTTCCCACTCCCACTCCCATAATTTCACTTTCCTTTAAGGTCGGCAACGCTTCCGCACTGCCTATGGCGTTGCGGATGTCTACGGGCGGCGTTGGTTGCTTTCCATCAGGTGACACGCCTGCCCGTTTGCCTGCCTATGCCATAAAAAAAGGGCACGGTGGCGTATGATCTGTTCGGAGGCCAAGATCTATTTTGGGTTGCTGCGCCAACAAAGTTGGTTTTTGTAAGTCACATTCATTTTGTTATTATTACTATTGTATTATAAATGTTCTCGTTGTAAACACATACCGTTTAGCCGAACCTACTACACTAATGAGTAATTTGTTTTCAACTTAATTTGCTAAGTGGAGTATAACTACGAGTGTGTCCATTAATACTTCTCTTAATGCCTCTATTAATGAGAAGACACTGTGTTCTTGTTCTTGGAACTTAGTAAAATATTTCAGTGAGTATACAATGAAGTAACAGAAAGAATACTACTCAATGTAAAATGGAGACCAAATAGGTCTCCATTTTACTAAATGCATAGTGATCGCATTGAAAGTATTCAGAAGAAACTGCTCTTAAGCTGATACGTTGTGTTATAGAAGTCACGAAAATCGTACACTAACATTATATGGACACAGATTGCGAAAATACAATACGCATTCACTAAAATCGCGTCGTGATCGCCATGATATGATTTACTTATATAAAACAATCCACTCGCATATTGACTCTCGAAACTGCTCTCTCTTTTAAATTTTAACACCTGCATCAGAACACGAAATCCCCATAAAATATTTAGTATTAAATCTTATCTAAACAATATATCCCATTACAATCCCATGGTACGCGTTTGTCGCCTATACAATGATATATCTATTGACCACGGTACACAAGCGTTCGATGTTTTCAATATCAAAATACATCAACTAAAGCGATCGCTCCGTGATATCTCACAAAATTATTGTTATACTTCTTTTTTATATTTCTTATTTTATTAAATTTAATTTTATCTGTTCAATTTTATAGTGTTTCATTATTACATAAGTAACCCTGTTGTTAAAATGTAGCCATGCTGTGCGCGAACATAAACAGTCGTTAACTTTACATTATATTGCGTTCTTTAAGATTGTAATTTGTTTTTGCGCCTAATAAATGAACAAATAATAAAATCAGTAGGGAAGTGGTCAGGGTCCGGCGGCGAGTGGCCGCTGGATGCCCAGTAGCGCTTAACTCACTGCACACACACACACACACACACACATACAGAGAGGGAGAGAGAGAGAGCGTAATATTGACAGTAACGCAGGCCAAACAACAACCCAATTACTACAAGTACTAATGGAGTGCAAACACCAGCCGTGTATGTCGGACAACGCGAGCTGCGACCACCCGCCGCCCCGCCGCCCCGCCGCCCCTATTACATACATTCGATCGATCTATAACATACATTCGATCGATCTATAACATACATTCGATCGATCTATAACATACATTCGATCGATCTATAACATACATTCGATCGATCTTTAAAAGCAAAAAAGTTCTTAATATTATAAATATTGCCATTTATTAGCCGTTCATATAGACTTATTTTAAATAATCTTGTGTTCAATTGTTGTAGATGTATGTATTATATGTACGAGGTATATTGTTGTAGATGCGTGTACACACGAACAGACAGCCATTGATATATTTACTCAGTGTGGGGTGATCATCCGGCACTAATCTTTGGGATACTCGCCGGTGACGACCAGCGTTATCATTAGCTGTTTTAAATAGTTCTTTATGCCTCCACACACAAACACACACACACACACACACACACACACACACATATATATATATATATATATATATATATATATATATATATATATATATATATATATATATATATATATATATATATATATATATATATATATATATATAAAGAGAGAGAGAGAGCTGGCAGTGGTAGGCCAAGCTTCCTGAACACTGGCTGGCACGACTCCTGTGGTTGGAGACCGTAAATTGCCCTAATACATTTTTTTGTGCTACAAATGTGGGGAAATAGCTCTCACCAAAATAGGGCGTATTTTGGTGAGAGCTATTTCCCCACATTACTAATCCATAGCGCAATATTGACGCAACGAACGCATGATAGCACATAAGAGAAGTTTTTGTGGCAGTTGTTGTTTTGTGGCTTGCCTAAGGGCAGACACATACTTGTTTACTCTGACAGATGTATCATTTATGTGTGATTTCCAGTTTGTCTTCGTCAATAGTTACTCCTAAATATCTTAGGTAACTGGTTTTATTTTAGGTATATTTAGCTTAATGTTATATTTACCGCTATTGCATTTAATGAATTGTATGCACTTATACAGATTTACTTGGATTACTTTGTAATCTATTACAGTCAAGCCATCGTAATTTATCTATTGTTTTATTTATATCGTGCCCGTGGTCATTGTGTTATATTTTTTGTTCGACGTCACAATAATTGAAATATCATTTATGATTAGTAATATACAGGCGTTCCTAGTTTCATCTGATTTCGTGATAACAACTCGTTGTAGTGTATTGCTGAGGTAGGAGGATATGCCCTGTAGTGTGGGTCTCCTAATTACAACTTTTTCTAATTTTTGTAGTAAAATATTATGTGGAACCAGGTCAAACGTTTCAGATAAGTCGAGAAATAAGTCAGAAAGTGGTTATTAATATTCGATACTATTGTTTCACAAGAGAAAAAGTAGCCCGTGTCGTCGGATTACCTTTTGAAAGCCGTATTGTTCATATATATTTACATATGTTATATTTATTGCTGAAATCCACAAGTCGCTTGTGGTATCAGTGTTATGGGGCGACAATTAGAAACGTCGTGTTTCTCTCCTCTTTTAAATGTAATATAATATAAAATCGATAGCTTCAATGTCTCTGGACAAGTTCCGCATGAGAATGAGAGATCAATTAAATATGATAAAATTTCGATTATGTCGTCAACACATTTCTACAACTAGTTTTTTTTAATAACATAAACTCCTTTCTAACTTCATGTTCAGACGTAGGTTTAAGAAACATCGAAGTGAGATTGGAATTATTACTAAAGAATGTTTAGCTTATCATGTGTGATGTAGGTATCATGTATAATATAGTTTAATTTATAATGTATAATCTCACGTTGTAATCGGTTATATTGTATAGTTCTGTGTGTAGTGGCGTATTACTCAATATACATATTTTAATTAGACAAGTAGAATGATATGAAATAAATGCGTGTATGCGGGAGTCGTGTGTTTAACTCAATTGTGCTCTCGAGACGCACCGTGGGCGGCTGAGTTTAGTTGTTATTATTTTTGTTAACTCGCCACCGCCACAACAGTTGTAGCTAATTGTCGTCACAGAATAATAAATATATGAACGTATTTGTGTTGTGTTAATGATCGGAACCGTACTGTGTCCCGTTACTGGCACACATTAGCGGGCACACAGTGTAATGCGTTCGTTCCACGAAGCTGTGGACGTTGTCAACAAGTTAGTGGTTTTGTGAAGTAATCGTCGTCGACGCTCGCCCCCTAACGAGGTCCGCGCCGACGAGCCCGACGCGGGCGAACGCCGCGGCGCTGCGTTATCGGGCGGGCGGCCGGGGGCTCGATGCTCGGGTTTCAATCGGAGATCTCGTGGCGATAGCGGCGACGCGGATGCTGTGCGTCGCACCTTATCGCACTGATTGCGGTTCGCGGCGTTTGTTTATATCGCACGCTAGCGGTGGACGAGGCGGGTCCACGTGCCCGCGACGCCGCACCGAGCGCACCCACCCCATACTGTTACACTACACTGATTGTTGTGTCCGTCCGTGGTCTAAAACCGATGTCAGCGCGCGTCGTTTGGTTTGGTTAAGTACGTATCATTCCACACGCCGATATGTTTTTGTTTCCAGTCCAGGGAGGCCTCGGTGCTGGTGTTTCAACGCCCTACGATCACATGTGTACCCGTGTGTGTCAGTGTGCGTGTGTGGTGGTGTGGTGGTGCGTGCGGCGGTCACTCACCCGTCGTGGTCGTGCGCGTAGGGCGCGGCGTAGGCGTCGTAGTGCAGCGCGCGCAGATCGTCGCGCCGCGGCGGCTGGTGCTGCTGCTGCTGCGGGTGGTGTGGGTGGTGCGCGTCGCGGCGCAGGAACCCGCCGTCGGTGTCGGCGTACTGCTGCATGTCGCGCGCGTGTGCCGCCGCCGCCGCCGGCCGCAGCTCCTGGTAGCTGCGCGAGTCCGGAGACTCCGCCTCGCCGTCTGCACACGAGCGCTCATTGGTCACCGGCCGCGCGCACGTGGGGAGGGGAGGGAGGGATCGGGGCGGCGCCGGCGTCGTCGCGACCTCTCCCTCCCGCGCGCGTCCTCGCGGCCCGCCGGGACGGCGAGCGCTGACTGACCTTTGAGACAGTTGTTGTTGTTGACCTCCGCGATGATCGCGTCCAGCTCGAAGGTCTCGGCGCGGTGCCAGCCGGGCCACGCGTCGTGCAGCATGCTCTTCACTGTGTACGTACCGCGGCGTCGGCGCGACGCACTGCGAGATATATGTGCTCTCCCCGCGACGGTCGAGCGGACACTGACTTGGTGAGGCGAGGCTCTGCGCCCGCGGCGCGTGCCGCCCGGGCTGCGGGGACGGCGGGAGCGCGGGGGCGCGGGGGCGGTGGGACGGGGGGGGGGCGACGGGCCGCGTCCAAATTGAATTCTTTTATTTTTGTCGACGACCAATGGGCTCCCGACGTCCGTCCACGGGACCCACTCCCCGCTCCTCACACGCGGGTACAGCCCCATCGCTGCACCACGCACCACGCACCGCGACCGACCCGCCACCACCAGACTCCGCCACTCGTCTATCCCGAAAACACCAATAATATCGACAACATCATTTAGACCAGGGCTGTACAGAGCGCTGCCCGCGCGGGCCGCACGTCGCGTATTTTTAAATTGTGGTGGAACACAAGAAAATAAACTCCTTTTGTAAAGTTATATTTGGTATTCCTCTTTATAGTTTGTTACTTAAAGTCATCCCAAATTATTAATGTTATATTCACTCGCATAAAGTCCATTAATAGTTGGAGAATGTTTTATCTCTTTGCCTACCCACTAACGATTGAAACTGAAAATACAAAAACTGATTACCCATGGAAGGAAGGAAGGAAGAGGGAATAGGTACGTGACCCCCACACACCCAGACAGACCTTCACAGACTAATCAGAAATTACAATGTATTTATCTAAAGTAAGCGATCTTTACCAAAACTAATTATGGTTCAATGAGAGACGGTGATTTGTATAAAATATTTATATTGCTCTCACCGTTGCTGCATGTTTGTTTACATATCGATGCCATCGCAGGAGACACGTTGGAGTAAAGAAGATCTAATAAACACATCGGTGCAGCACTTTATCTTGGAAACTGATAATATTTGTTTCTGCAATACTTTAGTTCACATGTAGTTATTTACACTGACATGTACTGCGGATTGGTCAGCCCTGGTATATCCAGCACCCATACATACAAAAGACTACACAAACTGAAAGAAACCAACAATCTTTCAAAAACTGACAAGGATGTAATCTATGTGTGTGTTACTGTCGTGTCCTCGCGTCACATTCTACGCACTCTTCTTTCCTACCAAACTGCTGGTACAATTGAATGAAGGAGACTTCGAAGCGGGCACTCCGTCCCCCGTGTGGGTGGGTGGACACGGTGCTTGTCGTGTGTTGCACCACTGACAGTCCTCAGCTCATGTTTTATTTTATCACATAGTTGGAGGGCGCACGTGGGGAGGGTGGTGGCGCGAGGGTCGCGGGGGGCGAGGGATGGTATTGCGGTGACAGTTGAGGGTGCACCGTAAATCAGGGCCGCGATCAGCGCGCATGTCACTTTAACAAGTTTTCCGCGAAGCGCACATAAACCCGTCGAGAGCGCGCGCGCGCATGTGGCGACGCACACGAGCGGCGACCTCGCTCCCCGGAACCTATTAAACGGGGGGGGGGGGGTGCAGCGCCCGCGGCCGGTGCGCGAGCCCCGGGACGCCCCGCGGCGCCGCGCACCCAGTGATTTACGACCCCGGCCGCCGCTCATTGTGAGTCGGTCGGTCGCTGGCTAAGCCTTTCCCGGGTTCACTTCCCGGGGCGACATGTGTCGCTGAGCGCTCTGTTTGGATCGCCGAAGTCAAAACATTTATCCGTCTGTCAGTCGGTGCGAGTGCAGTTTTTGCGTCGCGGTGCGCGGGCGGTGGTGCGGGCGGGCGCGCGCGGGCGTGTTTTTTGCCCGCCGCCATCCACCGGGACTCCATCGGATCGCATCATGTTTGAGTGTTAATGACAAAAATAAACAAGTTTAGTTCTGTTTACATTTAACGAGGGCCCGAGATTAACTGTTCCCGAACGACGCGACTCGCACCTTTTTTTGTACGTCACCGATTAACCCACACACACACACACACACACTACGTCGTCATTCTCGTGTGTGTGTGTGTGTACAATGGGACTAGATAACATACTGTATATTGAATAAATGAATGAGAACCAAATGTCCCCGTGTGCATGTTGGTTGGTACACGTGGAATGCGTTAATTTGTTGTTGCATCACAAGTATTGTTGTGACGTAAACATGTTGGGAGCGTGGACGTGCGGCGGCTCGCGGCGTCCGACTCTCTCGGAGCGTTTGAATCTCATCCCGGCTGCGGTCCAATGTCTCGCTGACCGACTGTCTGACTGTCTGACTGTGCGTCAGGGTAACACTACGACAAAGCCGTTAACGACAACAATTATCTATTATTGTTTATTATTTCGAGGCGGTTGTAAGACGCAAGCGTCGTGTGTACATTCGGAGGTGGCAGCGATGCGGGGCACTTCCGGGAGGTGGTGGTGGGGGGGGGGTGAGGAGGGGGCGCAGGTACGCGTGACGTCACGCCGCCGGGAACCGACCTCACATACTCGGACCCACAACACAATAGGGGGCATTACTCACCCGCGACCATGGCGACCTTTTATCTGCACAGCCGTCGTGCAAAAGATTACGCGCTTCCGACGGTCGCTGACGGTCGGTGACTTGCGCCCGTGGAATGCGCAGCAGGGCGCATACCTGCACCCCGCCCCGCACCCCCGCCACCAGCGGCCAGGTCACCGCGCACCACGCTGACCCTATTGTAAAGATACCATTACACCAAATGATTCATAGAAGTAGTGCTCACTCCTCCACTTCGCCCGCACACACACACGCACACATCCGCCACAGCGCAGAACACAGGCACACGTTACGAGAGAAGGTTCGCTAATGTCAAGTTTCGAATTTATTTTATTAAATATATTCAAAACTTCTATTTTAAACCTATTTGTTAATGGAGTCAGGGAGAGAGATAGAGAGAGAAGGAAAGTGTGTGTATATGTTTGTCTGTGTGTGTATATTATATAAGAATCAGGGCAATAAGGGGATAAAGGGCGTACAACAGCGACTGCGATCGCAGATTGTCGTGTCCACAGAAACACTAACGTCACTCAAACCTTTTTAATGAAACCCTAACACTGACCGGCTGACTGACTGGCTGACTGACACCGCACCGCACCGCAGCTAGCAGCGTAAAGTTTCACTCGGGACCTCCAGATTAACGTAGATAAACAAAAATAAATGATGTTTTTAAACGATGCCCAACTGGTTTACGACGTAGACAACGGACGTGACGTACTGCAGTGGCTGCATCACGCTGTACCCACACGACCGCCTCTGCAATGTCTCTATACAATTTCGGAGAAGCCACGTAGCTAGAGTAGCAAATTCCGATTGAATTGTTGTTACTGTTAGCAAATCTAGCAGTCGCCGCGTCACGCTGAGAGATCGGACCGTGGGTGCATGTAGCCAACGTTACAAACGCAACAAATGTATAGCATCACACATGTACAGTCAGTTAAACCTTCAATCCTACCTAAATCTCTCAAATTTTGCCAAACAATCTTCAATTTAATATTAAATAGATAAAATTCAATATCAATTGGGATTCGAAGAAATAAGGATCGGCAAGACGCTCACGGCTGGGTGATAGCGTCCTTTCTCAACATTAAAACGTCATAGAAGTGAGTTATGGAACACGGCGGAACAGAAACAACTTAGTCACCTCACGTTGATGAACATTGGATATGGTTTGCTCAGAGAAATCGACGTAGATGGAATTATTTATAAATTTGCCAAAATTAAATTAAATTCAGAAAAGTTTGTGTGTAAGGGTTTTGTTTTATTTAATACCATAAACTTGAATCTAAAGCGAACCAGGGAACCTTTAGTAGAATTTGCTCCAGGCCCCGCGATGCTCCAGTCCTAATCCGGCATTGTCTCTAGACACTAAACTGCCTAATGTGGGTAAATAACTTTCCCGGGTCCCGGGATTGATTCTCGTATCGTTATAAATATTTGTACGGCGTGCGATTGTTTGTTCCGAGTCTAGGGGTCGCTTGTAACTCGTGTGCTCGTGTGCTTGTGTGTGTGCTTGTGACGATGCCTGCGGCTCGAGGATGTGATTGTCGTCGTGCGCCTTAATTATATAGAGAATTATATCAGATCTATCCAACGTCAGCGCGATGCGCGGCAACAGCTGGGGGACAAGTATTCCGTTCGTATCTCCTCGTCTGTTTGTTCCACTCACCGTGCAGTTAATGATACGCAAACAATATTTTATAAAAAAATAATCGCACAGAGGAACAGGAAACGCTCTATAAGCCGAAAGCACCGCGAGCGGAGCGTCGGGTCAGCGCGACGTGTCCCGCCCGCCGCCCGAGCGCCTACGTTGTTGTACATCTAGCGTGCGGGTTCGTTTCGAATGAACTAAACGAATATCGTCACGCCTGTTTCCCGTAGAGGTAGGCAGAGACCACCGTTCTCCATCTGCTACGATCTCGGTATACTTCCCTTAGCCCGCCGGTTAAGGGCACTCTTGACCTGGCATTTCTTTATAACTTCGACAATTTGGTCAACGTATGTTTTCTGTCGTCTTCCCCTACCGACCGTTTCATCCACATCCGCAACGAAAATTTCTTTTGCTAGTCGTCTTTCATCCACCCTCGCTATATATACTATTGTCTCAAACAATAATTTAATAAGTGTACACACATGGGTGTGTGTGTGTGCGTGTGTGTATGTTAAGCATTCGGAACAAGCAATTAGATAATAGTACCGGGGGCGGTGGGGCGGTGGGGCGGTGGGGCGGCGGGGCGGTGGGGCGGCGGGGCGGTGGGACAGTGGGGCGGCGGGGCGGCGGGGCGGTGGGGCGGTGGGACGGTGGGGCGGCGGGGCGGCGGGGCGACGGAGCGGCGGCCGCTGGACCGGAGTTGTCTAATGCACTGCGGCTGCGGCGGCAATTTTTTTCAGAGTCAGCGGTCGTTGGTTCAATAATCACACTGTAATAGAGTGTGGCTGTCATTGAGAGTATTAATATAATAATATAAGAGTATTCGTTGAGTTTGAACCCAACCGAACCAAATGAACGTAAGGTTGTTCTGTTGTTCGGCGCGTGCGCGTGCGCAGGCTGCGTGACTTGTATCCGTCGGTTACAACGGTACAGTTTCGTTTTGTCTTTCGCTTTATTGTTTTTATTATTTTTAATAGGAATGTCATATTATATTATAAAAGTAATTTTATTGGAGGGGTGGTGCGGAGGCCTACCACTTCCCGCGTTTCCACGGGAATACAACAACACCATTGACAATTACGGATACACTAGGCGAGGTGGGATGTGGACCGAATGAAGAGGATTGCTGTATCTGAAGACAAAATGAGCGTGTGTAATTTGTGAGAAATGGGACGAGAACATTAGCTACAACATGAGCTGGAGGAGCAGCGTCGCCGGTGTGAAGTCTCGGATTGTGTTATTCCCCCCCACCCCCATCCCCCACCTCCGTCTAAGAAAAAATAAAGTCATACCCGATTTCTGATCCCAACAAACATCAAGGTCACGGGTTGATCCAAATTTATAGCACTCTGTTATCTCGGGTGAGACGCGGGGTCACCGCTTCATTCCCGCGACACAGAACGAACTCGCTGCTTAGAAAAAACGTCCGCCCGGCGCGGGGACAGGCCCCCGCCATCGGGAGGTTGGCCGCGCGGTGGGTACCTACTACAGTGGTTCAACAATAACAGTTGTTTAATATCGACCGACTGCTGGGATCGGGACCCTGCGTGCTGCGGACAACAATTCCTAAATCTGTTGGTCTTTCTTGCAGTGTTTGCGTGTTTTAATACAGTTTCAGCTCGCGGCCGTTAACGAGCGGAACGCCGTGTCGTGTTGTGTCGTGTCGTGTTGTTCCGGGGATGCGGGCGGTGCCGCTCGTTGTTTCAACCAAGTGATGCCGGTGCGGGGGGGGGGGTGTGAGCGCGGGGCAAGGGGGTGTTGTGTGTATTTAAACAAATAAAATATTTATATTTGGCGGCGCGGGCCGGAGGTCGCGGCGTTATCAGCGCCGAGCGGTGCCCTCCCCCCGCGCCCACACACCACACCCCCCCGGCCGCCGTCCACGCGCCCCCCATTCAGTCAACTTACAAACAACTAAATTGTAACCATCGGAACATTATCGATATTAAAATGATTTGAAAATTATGAAATCGGACATAAGGGAAATTAGTTATGATCCGCGTTAATAGTGGGTGAAGAGACTAAGATGAGTGCCACCAGCGGTGGATCACGCCACGCACACACGGCGGGAGTCCAGCAGAGTGTCGCAGCAGATCACTATCACACAGTGCACAACATCGCATAATGCCTTATGGCTATACTCTCGTTCAGGGGTTCCCAAACCAGTCGGGATAGGTATACATCGGTGTGATGCTAGGTAGATTAGTTAGGTACAAATATTAAAACAAAACTATGTTAATTAGATGTATTATTATGTATCATCACCGCGGTCAGGGAGTATCTTCACCTAGCCGCCTGCCCGGTAGTTATGGTATTGGTTCACGGGTACGAGACCCCGGCCCCCTGAGCTACTACCGTAACACTCCTCGTCTTCCGTTGCGGTGGTAGGGGAGACTGAGTACGGTTGTAACAGCTCAAATATTATCGAAACTATGCACGGTAGGTGAGGAGTACAAGGTAAGAGGCACACGGGCCAACAGTCTCGACACGATTACCCGTATAACGTCACCTTTCGCGCGGTGCTTACGCTTACAGGGAGGCCTATTGTGTATTATAAAGCAAAAGTATTTTTGATAAATTTCTTTATGCTACAGTTTAAATCTTAATAGTATTATCGTATTTCAAAATGTGCTTAAGTATTCGTTATAGATTAAAGATTACAATATACTTATTGGGTATTTTTTACTAGTTATGCTACCTAGAGTTTTTGACAATATCATATTTAAAAGGGGGGTGGGGACAGTTTTAACACCAATTTTATAAAATATATATATATATCGCAGATGCCGAGGTATACCTAATGTGTTGAAAAACGACGGCGACGTGGTTCGCTACCCGTCACGTCCTGATTCTCACGAGGACGAGAAGCGACTAACAGAAAACCTTTTCGTTGCGATGAATGGTAGCGGATGGAGCCCTGTGGTCTCTGCCAACCCCTGCGGGGGATAGGCGTGAACATATAATGTATAAAAAAAAGACGCCGAGGTAAAGGAAAAAGTAAAACAAAAATTAATAGAATCATCCAAAGAAGAAGACAAATATCATTGCCTTGTTTGCATAGAGACATATCCAAGAAGTGGGTCTTCAAAAACTTGAGTCTTCCCTATCATATCCCTATCACCTGTCTGAATATAATCTATAATCCTGTCTTTCCTTTCTTCTACTCTTTTCTTTTTTCTTTTCTATGCTTTTCCCTTCCTTTCCGCCAATCCGCGCTGCGTCGCTAGAAGCGAGATTAGTTGCAAGCGTGTCGACCGTCCCGGGATCGGACTCTCCCGAGTACTTAAGTGCCTTACCTGAGCATACGGGGCTCTGCTGGGACTGACTTCCATCCTCCCTCGCGGCTCGTGGGATGCACTATGGCGAATTTTAATAAATCTAATTTGTTAAAAAATGACGGCAACGTGATTTGTCACCCGTTGATGTACCACCCACAACACCGTGGCCCGTCACTAGTCACAGGCCGTCCGGGGCGCTCGGCTGCACCACTTTTGTACGACGCGATCGGTAACTGCATATGCCTCGTATACATTACATATTCTTTTCGTTGCTTGGGTTGCGCTGTTCCCTTTTCGAAAAAACCACAACATTATGTACCGAAAATGCTCATTTCTCTCTTCTATTTTACTATATACGAGATAACAAAGTAAGTAGCAAAATTAAACAATTTTCACAC
Organism: Baronia brevicornis; assembly: GCA_031353405.1. Classification (NCBI taxonomy): domain Eukaryota; kingdom Metazoa; phylum Arthropoda; class Insecta; order Lepidoptera; family Papilionidae; genus Baronia; species Baronia brevicornis. The sequence goes on from JASFAT010001752.1 coordinate 634,623, forward strand.
TCAATGTTGCCACAAGTGCACACTACAACTGGCGTTACGAACATATCCTCTCCACCTGAACGAAATTAATGACAACCCAATATTTCTTTTCAAAATCAAAGCACAATGTCTTCTAGGGTAAAAGCCGGATAGTTGCCTCGCAGGAATACATGGCCAGGTTTTTAATACACTATGTTAGGAATATAACTTATATTGTGTTTGCGCTTTACTACAATAAACGGTGACCACCCTCCCCCTCCCCCCGAAGACCTAAGTGCCGCGTAAGCCATCGGAATAGAGGCAAGTGTTTTGTCCGTGCGAGCAAAAATCTTCCGCAGCGAAACTTTGATGGACGTTCTAATTATATTGGTAAGTAAGTTCTATTGAATATTTTTATTACTGATCGTGGTTTTAGTCCACTTTTTGTTTCTTGGCATGCATTAGAGTTTAAATTACATTGTTTATTATGTTTTATTGCTCTAAATAAATTTTATTTATTTTGCAAATAAAAAGGGCAAGTGTCCGCACCAAAAAGGATAGTCCCCTTACTTATTTTCGCGGATAGTTGCCCCTAGAATGACTTAAAATGTTTTAACAAGCATAAATGGATTTTATATTTTTCTTGTATTTTCGAATTTACTGTGACTAACTTGTTGTAAATAAAATAAATATCCATTTAGCTGCTTTATATGTTTATATGTTTATATGTTTATATGTTTATATGTTTATTCTAGATAAGCAACATGCCTCGCAAATAAAAGCGAAAACCAGTCTGTAACTATAAATAGTAACTCAACATCAGCTGGACAGAAGATAACTTAGTACTTGCCTTCGAAGACACTCAAAAGATATTAAAAGTCAAAATACTAATTCAATAGTTACAACGACTTCAACGACTAAAAAAGTTTCAATTCATAATTATTGTGCAGAATGTTTTGAGAATTACAATTTGACTAAATCAACATCAGATTGGATCCAATGTGAGATGTGTCGGATGTGGCTGCAAGAAACATGTAGACACAACATTCTAAAACTGTTGTATGAGATGTGGAAAGGTAGCAACATTAGATTCTGGTAAAAAATAATGTTAATACTAAAGTTGATTGCCAAATTATTGTATTCTTAAGATAAATGCTAATAATATTTGAAAATAACTTTAAGTTTGAATAATATTTTTATGATTTAATCATTAAAACTGAAAACTACTTAATAAAAGATCTCAGTAAATTATAAATACTGTTAAATAAATAATAAAAAATACTTTAATTCATATAAATTTCTTTCTATCCAAAATCAAAATCATACCGAGGTTACTATCCCCGCACGAGGAAAGTATCCCCCGAAGCATTTTCCACGCTAGGCTACTATTCGCCATAGTAGGCAACTATCCCTTTTCTGAGAGGTGAAATAAAACAGTATTACGAAATAGACTATTATAGAAGATAAAAGACCTATGTTTTGAGATACATACTAAATAATTTTCAGCAATTTCATATTTCAAAAAAATAAAGCTTTTCAAAAAGTGGGGCATCTACCCGGCTTTTTCCCGACGCGTTTCTATTTTCCCACTAATTGGTGATTGAGATCCACAGCCATGTCATCGATCCTTCCATTAATAGCGTTATAAGATAAGGTGGAAATTAGTTTTTCCACAGATTCTCCCACCGTAACTTTTTTACTTTTTTTACATTCGTAAATTTAAAATAGAAAGAAATAAATAGTTTTATATAAAAATAAGACTCGATTGACTGACGTCTTTCGAATAACATATCGCCTTTCCGTGCATAAGAAATTAATATTGATAAAGTGCGAATAAAGTATATAATTAATGTAAAATGTACAGGGATTCATTAATAAATTAACTTCACTCGGAAGAGCTTCACTATATCGAAGATAAACCCCCCAGAGATCCCGTGTCGCCGTCTCAGCACGGCTGGCAGGCTATGGTACTGAGGTTTGTTGAGTGAACACTTTTTCGTTGTTGAAAATTATGTAGCTTTCTATAAAAAAAAATCACTTGATTTTTCAACTACAGCAGGGTGAGTGGTGTCGAGATGTCGCTTTAGCTTACTTCGGAGCGTTCGTTACATGATAAAGTTTTTAAACAGAGCATACACTCTCTCTCATTGTTTTCTTTAAATGACGAAGAATGAAAGGACGTAGTCCAAATAGCTATCACGCCTCTCTACTCTCCGCGGCGCACCAGGGCGAGCTCTTGGCACCGAACGAGGAGACGCTTTTCCACAGGGTCACTTCGCTGACGGACGACTTGACTGGTGCTGGTGGTGGTGGTCACGGCACCACACCGGCCACTGTCAGTCTCTGCGAGATCGCGAGATAAACGATGTTCTATGGCAGGTCAAATGCACTCGCCCCCCCTCCCCGCCGACCGGCGGAGCGCGCGGCTGCCGGCACGAGGGGGTTGCAATCACAACTTTTTTCTTTAACTGATATTTTTACTTTCGATATAATGTGTGTGTGTGTGTGCGCGTTTTAGGAACAACTTTACTTCTCCGTGGAAGAAGTAGGAGGAGGTGGCGCTCCTTACATAACTTGTTATTGTTCCGCGGTAACCTTCTCCACACATGACGGGCTGTTATCGGCAGCGTTCGTTCCTCGGGTGGTTGAAGTATAACCTAAACACGTACGCCGGGGTGTAGATATATGTGATGCGGAAGTGGGAATTCATGGCATTGCTGGGAGAAGTCCACTTCCGACGATGGCCTACCTACTGTAAACCGATAATGGTGTACTCGTGGTACTTCTTATTAAAAAATATAAATCGTGTGGCCGCTGCGGTGAGTGTGAGTGCCGCGTGTGCTGCGGCGGCTCGGAGGGCGCGCGGGCCGCGGGGTGGCGCGGGGCGGTGGGTGAGGTGCGGGGGGAGGGGAGCAGAGGTGACGGAGCGGGGTCACCGCGGCCGCAGGCTTATCGCGCTGCCTGCCGCCCCGCGCCCACCCGCGCCCCGCGCCCCGCGCCCACAGCGAGCGGCGTCCACGCAAATGTTTTCACTCTCGTCGGCGGCGAACGTGGCGACAAACATCGTTTAATAGTCCACGTGGACATGTGGTTACGACAGCGACAGCGACAGCCCATGGAGCTGTATCCACTAACTCACCAAAGTTTAAATGTCCATCAGTTGCCGCGGCCACGGGAGCCGGCGGCACACTACCGCTGCCAACGGGGACGCGATGAGTTCTTTCCTCTACGTTCCCTCGCGACACCACCACTAACCGACCAGAGTTAATGAATAGTAGTTGGAGTCGGTGCGCGGTCCGCGGTCGACGCGGCGCGTGGGTGGCGACACCACCGCACGCACTGCGGTGTTCGTTCACACGAGTGAACTCCAACAACGAGAAAAAATACCGAGCAAGCCCTCGCAAGTGATTTTGTAGCGAACGGTGTGACCAGGGCAACCGCGGAGCCGGCGTCGTTATCGGCCCGCGGCGCCCGACGTCCCCCTCGACGGCTCCCAGCACACCCGCCATACCCATCCCGTCCTCGTACTTACTTGGCTCGCTCCGCCGCATCGGAACCGCGCCGCGCCGCGCCGGCCTCGTCGCACCTGCACTCCAACTGCACTCACCGGCGGGTCGGGGCGGGGCGGGCGGCACCACAGCGCCGAGCCCGCGGCGCGGCGAGCTGTCTGCGCGCGCACTGCGCTACTGCGCCGCCGCGCCGACTTTCAGCGATTTCCCTTTATCTAATCGCCAGATGATAAAGCGCTCCAGCGCCGCGTGCCCGCCTCGCCCTCCGCCCCACCCGGCCCCGCGCCGCCCGCCGCGTGTGGGTGACGGACACTGACGTACCTTATTCCGCCGCCGCGGACTGGAGCCACACTCACCGAACTGGTAGTCGCCGTCGCCGCTAGCCATGCCCCGGCGTCCGTGTCGGTGCGCGTGCGCGTGCGCGTGCGCCGAGCGGTGCGCGCGCTGCGGAGGCCGGCGAACGAGTCGCGGCCGAGCGGCCGGCGCGCCGCCGTCGCCACCGCCCCGTCCCCACGCCCAGCGTCAGCGATCCCACTCACAATTGTAACAGGTTCGATTGATTACTTCATGAAATTGTGTAGCATCCACAGTCGACCTCGCCGGCACATCTCTCAGGCAACTTTATTCTGTGCATGTGCGAGTGTTTGCGAGTCGACACGGCGCTGTGACATCCGAGAGGCGAGGCCGGCCGCGGGCCGCAGCCCCCGCTCGGTCGCGATCCGCCACTGCAGCCCGCGCTGGTAACACCGGAACATAATCTTATAACATTCAGCCGACATCTCTCCACGGTGGTTGGTGGTTTGAACATTTGAACATTGAGTCCTCCCAATGACGGAATTAAAAAACAAGATCGTAATGCATGTATCGACGTATGTTGACATTCAAAATGTGTATTGTCATTTTACTGAAACACTAATATTGGACTTACTTAGAGATATTGCAGACGACGAACCACAGAGCGAAAATTATAGAAGCTACCGTGACATGAGAGCCACAATGTTCACACTCGTAGGGGCCGGCCGCCGACCGCCAGCGCTCCAGGTGTTGGCGGCCGCAGCTCCGTGTGAACGGCACCAGGGATCGAGCACCACAGTTTGGACTACAGTTTGTTGTTAACAAATACTTAATAAAGTCTAGTCCTACTTTATATCCCGCTAGATATCCCATACAGGAGAATTTTTTGTCTCCCATATAAAACTAATATACGTAATTAAATATAATAAATGAATTGATATTTGAAAAAGCTGTATTAACATCAAATGTCATCCACTACCAGTTTAAATAAATGTATTTGTACTTGAGTTGACGAAAAAAAAAGTATTTTATTAACGATTAAAAATTCGAACAAGATATGTAAAAAAATTATTGTAGTAGTAGTGGGTTTTGAAAAAAAATACTATGTGTCCCGACAGTCGACGGAGGCAATCCGATGAAGTGGAACGAATTGTAGTCGTTCCCGGTTATTGTTTTGCAAGTTATTGTAAAACCGATTGTTCACTCGGTTTTGCAAGAAAGACTAACGATCACCTCATTAATTAATTATGTATCTAATGACATAAGTATTCCGTATAACTGCTAACGAGTATGCAGTACGCGATGTCGAACGCGAGGCGAACGTAAATAAAAACAACCTTAGTGACGAAACGTTCGCTTCGTGAGCCAAACTGAAGGTCGTGGGTTCGAATAAAGATAATATTTGTGGGGCCTGGTTGTGCGTGTTTATTCTGTTTTTTAGTTTGGATATTTGTCTCTATCACAAAAATATAGTGGCGATCCCTAGTGTGGGACTGTGAGCGGAAAGTGTTCATTATTAGTATTATTTATAAAAAAAAATATTAAGGTAGCGTTAGTTAATAGTCCTGATTCTCACGAGGGCGAGATGCGACCAAAGGAGAGAGCCGTTTTGCTGCGATGAATGGTAGCGGATGGAGCTCTGTGTTCTCTGCCAACCCCTGCGAGGATAGGCATAAAAAGTCGCGTGTAGTACACCCAGTGGATATTAGACCGCGACTTTGCTCTGTGGGACTAATGCTGACGTATTTTATCCGCAAACATAAATATGAGCGCAGATGTAATAAACCTCAAGAGCGGAACGCCATTAACGATTTAAATAACTCACTCGGGTAACTGACGAGCTAGAAAAACGACAGCTATTGTGAGTTTCACACATTCAACGCCATCTGCAGGCGCGCTCCGCGCTCGTTCGTTTCCTGAGTACTCGCTTGTGGTCGACGGGTGGTCAGCTCCTCAACATTATAACAGTTGATTTATCGTCCTTCTTTTGCTCAATTCCATAAGTTTGAAAATATCTAACTCTTCTAGTTGTACGACCTTTAGATTATATTTATAATTATATGCATATGGTGTATGAACATAACAATTATTTTTTAAAAAACGAGCTAAACGAAAAGCTCCACTTAAAAATTAGTTATTTCATTTGTAATAAAACTAAGCATAAGTAGTATCTACAGCTACATCTTTGATGTGAAAGTATAACTATACTGTAACATAATTTAAATAGGCCTTTACAAACACAAACTGTCAAATACTGAAAAGTTTTCCTAAACAACGCCAGATGGCGCTGAAATATTATACAGTGGAGACGAACAATCAAAAATTAGGATAATTAAATGTATGAAGGGAATTTTCCCGCCAATTTTCATGAGTGATGTTGTGTTTTTATTTCAATTCTATAATCTTATATTATTATCAATTATATTGTTTAATTGTGGGGGTGTATTATGCAATATAGTTCGATTAAGACATATAAGTGTAGTAATATGAAATAAATGCGTGTATCGTGACTGACGTGACGTGACTGGAAAAGTTCATACAAGGTTTTAGTAGAATAGCCACCATTTTATCAAGACGTAATGTGATAAGGGGTCTAGTTACATTTCAAGAGATTTGCTATTCTTGTGTTTTATTTGGCAGTGGCATAATAGTTATAACTATGTGTCGTTGAATGAAAACAATGCTGTAATATGTAACCGGCATCGACCGACCCCGCGACTAACTATTAACTAACGCTGTCTTAATATTTTTTAATAAACAATAATAATAATGACGCATCCCGCTCACAGCGTCTGTCACACAAATGTAGTGGCGACCCCTAGTGTGGCCGCTGTATTTATGTGACAGAGACGAATATCCAAACTAAAAAACAGAATAAATACGCACAACCAGGCCCCACAAAATTATCTTTATTCGAACCCACGACTTTCAGTTTGGCTCACGAAGCGAACGTTTCGTAATTAAGGTTGTTTTTATTTACGTTCGCCTCGCGTTCAGCATCGTGACTGTCTGGATATAGTATGTTTTTCAATACTTACTATTAGATATTATATTGTACTCTTCCTATATCTGTTTATTTATTTACATATCTCGTTCAAGTTTTCAATCGTTGATAAAATAACTTTTATTCATCCACTTGAGTTCAAAGATATTTTTTTAAACTTGTAGTGGATGACACTTGACTTTAATACAGCTTTTCCAAATATCAATTCATTAATTACATTTAATTCCTAATATATAGTTTCATATATAGGGTTATAAAAACTTCTCTTGTATAAGCATATAGTATAATATTTAGCGGGATATGAAGTACGACTTGACTTTAAATTGTTTTTATATTATTTGTTGATAACAAACTATATAAACGGCATCTGTTGGCACAATGTAACGCCGCACGGCACACGGCACACTGCATGTGCGGCTCGGTGCGGGAGCGTCGACACGACGACGCACTCTGCACCCAACGTGTTGCCAACGTGGAGGCGCGCTCCCGACGACGTTGGGAAAAGTGTTACGTAATTATTAATAGATGAGCTTGCCGCATTTACTTTGAGAACTTAGTGATAAAATAATTCTTTTATGGGATAGAAGGGCATATGACTTGTCGCCTGGTATTTACAGTCCGTCTGATTCACAAATCCAGAGTCGCCCACAGAGTTATGGTCGGAGTTCAAAATGAAGAAATCCTCCGGTGAACTAAAATAACGGGAGAAGCTCACTGAGCTTATTGCAGTGGCGACGGGCCGGCCTCATTTGTCGAAAACCCTACAGCCGATGAAGTAGAAGTGTAGAGCCCGCATTTTGACAAAGGTAGGGTCGACCCCGGGTCATATGGAGTGACGATCTACTTAGGATTACTAGCATGAATTAGATCTTTGAAGCCAAAGAAGATCTATCTCTAGTAATAAAGATATATCTCTAGTAATAAAGTTTGCTTAACCATACTTCTGTGTAATTAAAAAAAAAGAATAAAAAACTATATTTTTTCTCCTGCTTTTAGGTAGATAGTGAGGAGTTGTTTTAACCATGTTCGTTTGTGAGGAGTTGTCTTCTTTGCCAAGGAGCTCGCCCATTAACGGACTGTCGTGTTGCAACTGAAATGCATTTTCAAATATCAAGAAATATAGTATTGGATTAAATTTTTATATATATTCACGCCTATCCCCCGCAGAGAGCTCCATCCGCTGCCATTCATCGCAGCGAAACGGCTCGTCATTGGTCGCTTTTCGCCCTCGTGAGAATCAGGACGTGACGGGTGGCGAACCACGTCGCCGTCATTTTCGATAAATTAGGTATATTAAATTCGTCTTTAGTGAATCCCACGAGCCGCAAGGGAGGATGGAGGTCAGCCCCAGCAGAGCCCTGCATGCTGAGGTAAGGCACCATAGTCACCGGGGGAGCCCGACCCCGGGACGATCGGCACGCTTACGACTAGGCCCGCCCCTAGCCACGCATCCATTGGCACGGCAGACCATGGATTGGCGGAGAGGAAGGGAAAGGATAGAGAAGAAAGGAAGGGGCAGGAAAGGAAATGGGGATTGGGGGGGTTACCAGACTCGGAATAAACATTTAAAAATCCATATAAATATTTATTCCGATGCGGGAATCGAACCCGCGACCATTGACTCCGTGGGCGGAGGGCCGCGCCACTGAGCCAATCGGTCGTCTCTAAATTTTTACTTTCATTTAAATTCATAATTTTTATTTTCTTCTCTTCTCTTTCTCCTTTTATTTACATCCTTTCGTCCGTTACTTATCTGACAGCCCGGTGGACGCGTTAGCTGGTATCTCGTCTCCTTATAAAACAAAAATATTGTGTGAAGGTACAGCATTCCTTAGCAGGTTAGCAACACTGTGTGTCATAATTACGTCGGCGGCGACAGTTGGCCGCGAACCGGCGTGGGTGCGGGTTGTATATTAAGATAGAAGGATCAGTGAGTGAGCGCAAGCTCGCGCTCTGTTCACGGAGCACGATGCCCGCGGCGCATGCGCAAGACGACCAGCCGCAGACGCAGCCGGCGGTGGTGGTGCGGGACGGAAGGCGCGAGGATCTGCCCGCCGTGCATCGCATGATACACGTGAGCACTGAACACTAGACACTCCGCGCCGACGACGGCCTTGACATCTCGCGAGGTTGCACCAGCTCACGGTAACAGTGGCGGAGCCTCGTGTCGGGTGTCTGGTGTCGTTTGACACACAACATTGATATCGATTATGATTTAATCGTTAGTGGTCCCACTTCATAACAACAGGGGTTTAAATTTGTAAGTGCCGTATTAGCGTGCTGGCCGCTACGAATCAAAATGAAACCTGTGTGCTGTGAGATTTCGAAATGAAACTTTTTTGACGTTGAAACTGTTAGATTCATGAAAAAAATATAAAATTAAACGGTTCGACTTCATTTTTAATTCGAATAAAATTTCTTCCCTGGCATCAATACGAACTGCCTTCACAAACACACACAGTGTGTGTAGTTCAAGTTTATCAAAAGATTACGTAATATAGTAAAAGCTTCGGATAGTGTGCGAGTAAATAAATAAACATAATATATCATGTGGGCCCACCCAGAGGGAGGGGTGGTGCTAGACCAAACCTGGACGTCGGTAACGCCAATTTTGTGAGAACTCATCCATCCGTTCCGGGGAAGTGAATTTTGCTTGCGCGCAATTCACAGCATTTTGCTTTTTGTGCAGGAACTCGCGGCGTACGAGGGAGTGCCGGACGGGCCGCGGCTCAGCGTGCGAGGTGAGAGCGCGCGCGCGCACGCACACGTACACACACATACACCTTGACAATTGGTGATGAATGTTTCCACTGTAAGATAAATCGGTGATGTGCGCAGAGCTGGAGGAGGACGGGTTCGGGAGCGGTGCGCCGTGGTACTTTCTGCTGGTGGCGGAGCGGCGCGGCGGCGAGCCGCTCGGGTACGCGCTGTGCAACCGCGCGTACTCCAGCTGGACGCGGCGCGCGTACTACGTGGAGGACCTGTACGTGCGGGCGGAGGCGCGGCGCGGCGGCGTCGGCGGCGCGCTGCTGCGGGCGCTGTGCGGGCGCGCCGTCGCCGAGGGCGTGACGCGCGTCGACTGGCACGTGCTGGAGGGCAACGCGCCCGCGCTGCGCTTCTACGGGCGGCTCGGGGCGCGCGACCTGCGCCGCAGCGAGGGCCGCGCCGCGCTGCGCCTCGACCGCGCCCGCATCGAGGCGGTGGCGCGCGGGGAGCTGCTGCCGTCGCCGCCGCCGCGCCACCATTGACTGTCACATTAAAACTTTATTTTAGTTTTCGGTGTTTTACTTTTATCTCCATGTTGTTGTCGTCGCGGCGTCACTGGCCAGATGTTCCACATAAAACGCGTGTTGTTGAATCGAACACGTTTGTTGTGACTGATTGCATTGTTGGTCACGTGGTTGTTGTCACTTGTTCAGTGACGATGCGATGCGATGCGATTTGATTGGCACGAGTCGTCACGGGATTTGTGGGTTATGTGATCACATTTAGACTATTGAATTCCTTTGAAATATAGAAAAATGTGGTATTTTTTTGAATTTATACACGTGTTCGGTGTAATGCTGACATCGGTGTTAACACCCGGCCGTCGACCCCATTACAAACTACAATAATTTATATAGTTAATTATCTCATCAGTGCACCTTCGGCGACCATCGCGACCGCATGCTTTCAAACATTCTAACATTTAACATTAACAATTTAACATTGAGGTGAACATTAACATAACAATCTGTGCGCATTTATCCTCGGGAACGATAAAGGGTTTGCTTACGGTAACATCAATATAGAACACAACCCGTCCCCGCCGTACGTACCCCAACACATGGAAACTATTGTTTCGCGGCAAAATTAATAATCCGAACAATTCCTCGGAGCACTCCCCATGGTAAAAACGACAAAAGATACTGAGATGAGACATCCCTTCCCGATGTCAACCCATGTATCATTCTATCATTCAACATAACTATCATTTATTACAATATATTCATAAAAGTAAAGTGTATTAAATGTTTATAAAAAGCTATAGCTCAAATGTGCCACAATAATGTAAATTGTGTGCCTACAAAACAAATATATTTGACATTGTAACACTTTATAAATAGACAAATTTATATATCAATATGTATGTGTGTGAGTTTTTCTTATCGAATTAAAAAACCTTTTAGCACAAACTTAGTATGTATAATGTATATATATATATATATATATATATATATATATATATATATATATATATATATATATATATATATATATATATATATATTTATTTATATATATACATATATAAACATATTTACATATAATATATATACATGTCACGTTTGTATTTGACATGTGCGCGCGGACGGACGGCCGTTCGTAGTTATTTATGATCCAAAAATATGTTTAACAATAATGTGATTGACGCTGCGGTTATTCGCCAGTTTATATGTTTATGATTTGCCAAACACTTTAAAAAATTCTGCAACTTCTTATCAATACAGATGAGAGCGGATTTCGATTGGAAAACGTAACATGTACGCGGTCGACCGTTGTTTTGCGGTTTGTTGTTGTTTCGTGTTGACACTCGCAGTGACTCCGGCAACTGGGAGCGTTACATGACGTTCTCCCTTTACGCGATCGCCGTAAGTTGTCCGACTCCCGGGTGAGTGTAGCGAGCCGCAGCACGCACGCGCGGCCCCGCGTCCCCCCCCCCCCACGGCTACGGCGGCGGCGGCGGCAGTCCGCGCGTCGCGCACACCGCACGCGACTCGCTGCCGCCGCGAGCCGCCGACGTTGCCTTCTTCTTGTCCACACTGGGACAACAACTGCGACAATCAACTGAGAAAACATTTTATGAAACGAACAACTACAACAATATCGTATGTTGGAATTTTTGGCTATTAGCGTCGATTAATAAAGCAATTTTGACTGAAATAAGCATAAATCTAAAAAGTAATAAAAATGTAAATATATCTGTCTACTTACAGGAAACAAACAAACATAACAAGTTGTTATGAAACAATAAAGTGCAACTTTTCATGTTTGTTTCAAGATTGGTGTCCGCATTTTTTGCAAATAGTCAGCCATGCTCTCTCAGTGGATTGTTGTTGTTTGTATGTACATGTGTACGTCTTATATAATGTACGACAATGTTACCTCAACAATATATTATTTTCTTAATACGAATAATAAATATGAGACGGAATTGTCAAATAGTTCACTAGTTTTCGAATTATTGAATTCTAAAACTTGTTATACAAACATTTAAACTTTGCTTGATAATGTATGAATGGAAGTGAATGGCAAACACGATGAGTTTACCCTTGTTGAGCCAATCAAGCTGAAAATATAAATAACTTACACCGTGTCTACATAGTGAGAAAAAAATATTTTCAATATAAACATAACAACGTCAGTACAGGGACACACACGTACAGGTGGGGACCGGTATCGATTCACCGGCCAGCGGGCGCCTCTCTTGATCAGGAGCGGTGAGGCCGAGCGCGTAATCGGTGCGGCGGAGCGCGAGCGGCGCCGGGCATGCGGCGCGCCCCTGTCGCGCGCGTCCCCCGTCCGCCCGCGCTGCTCCTGCTGGCCGCTGCCGCAGCCGGCGTCGCCGTCGCGCCCGCTCCGCCAGGCGCCGCCGTGCTCGTGCTGCACTCCGCGTGCCGCGCCGCCGCGCCGGATATCTTCGATGAGGAAATCTTGCAACGACGGGCGCTTGCCAGCGGCCGGGTCACCTTGTTGCCCAAGTCTTTCCACATCTTGAGTTATAATGGTTTGTTCCATTACATGAGTCATCTACATTCTCTTCTTCAGCATTATCAATGAGATTTATTATTCTATTCTTCTATATAAAGTAAAATATATTCATAGTGCATTAGAACTGTCGGATACTGCCCTACTGACTGAACCGATGAAGTGGACCCTCGGACAACTCAAACATGGAAAGGCCTCAGCCGAGGACCGGGTTACTGCGCGGCTCTTAAAAGCAGGGGATCGCTCCTCGCCAAGAGAGCTCTGTAGGATCTAAAATTTTGTTTGCAGAATGAATGAACTCCTCAGACGCGGAACAAAGCATAGTCGTCTTTTGCCATAAAAAGGGATAAGACTTTCCTCTTAGTTTTCAAGAGTCATTATTAATCGACTAGTGTGAAGACTTCACAACTTCCTACTTCCAGAGTAGGCTGGGCTTCGGGGAGGATTTGTCACCATACACGACCACATTCACACAGTGCGGCAAATTATACTAAGGACAGTAATCAATCCCCTTTATCTAGCTTTTGTGGACTATGTAAAGTTCATTGACTTTATTTTTCTATTAATATTTTTTTATGGCATAAGAAGGCAAACGAGCAGGCGTGTCACCTGATGGAAAGCAACCAACGCCGTCCATAGACATCCGCAGCGCCATAGGCAGTGTGGAAGCGTTGCCGAACTTAAATTGAAAGTGAATTTATGGGAGTGGGAATCGGAGGGGGAGTAGGAGTTGGAAGGGAAGGGGTTTGGGCCTCCGGAACTCAGACCGCTCACCGTACGAAGCGCGGTATAGATACCACTCACAAGCCGGTTTTCTGCGGGATAGTCGTGCAATAAAAATAAAAAGTGTACAATGTGTGCATGGTGGTTGGTGTGGCAGAGACGTGCGCTGGCGAGTGGCGCACGAGTGCGCTCCGTGACGCGCTGTCTGCGCTGGCGGCGGGCCGCGCGCTGCTTGTCGCGGGCAACCCTGCTGCGAACGCGCTTATGGCGCTATGCGCGGCGAGCGCGGCGCTGCACCGGCCGCAGCCTGCAGCGTGCGCCGCGGCCGCCGGACGCGCCGCCGTTGTCGTCGCGCTTTCGCGCTCGCTGCGCTGGCAGCGCGCACTGCTGCCCCCGCCCGCCGGCCGCACCACAGACTGCGCACTGGCGCTGCTCGCAGTGGCGCGTGCGTTGTTGGCCGCTGGCGTCGACGTGCGTCACCACCCACTGACCGCAGCGGCGCACCTCGCTGCACGTCCCCACGGTGATACATTTTTTAAAATCCAATCAACCCGTGTGATATGTATCGTTACATTATTTACAGAGGCTTACATTTTATTTGGAACTTCTAACTACTTGCAATACAAGGGCCATACATAAATTACGTCACCTGTTAAGGAGAGTCTATAACACTCAGGTAAACTAAATAACTATCTTTTGCTAGTATCTACTGCTAGCTTAGTTTTATGTTCAAATATGAGTTTTGGACACGTCCTCCAATCTTCTGTGTTTGCGTTGACATTGTCCACAATTAGATTGGGTGCACTCTTTAACCACGTGTTCTCGTCTCGGGCAGTAGAAACAAATATTACGTTGCTGTACACATTGCTGTCTCTCATTCACATTTAATTTACAAAACATTTGGCGTGAGTACATTTTGTGATCATTATTACAGTATAAGCAATTATGAGACTTGAATAAAGTGGATCCTTATACTTGATAATTTCCAATGTTTGGAATCTAAATTCAAGAAATTCAGCTAAGTTCTTCCAGGAGGGTATTTTATCATTAGTCTCTGTTTTCCGTTCGTACAGTTTGTGTGATTGACTTTGTAATTTTTGGATAATTATATACATACTATATCATCGCAGTGTTGCGTTGGTACATCTATGATTTTTAATGAAATTGAGCATTCTGAGGTGACATCTAACAGGTCTTTGATGGCTTTAGACTCATTCACTATTCTTTTTTGGTTTAATAATTTTCCTAAGTATGATTTTACTACGGTTCTATGGTAAAAATATCATTTGTTTAAAATGTCCCACATTATGTCGTAATTTGATTCTGAAACTTATATTTAACTATATCATTTATATATTAGTATCTGTTTTGACTAAATTTTCTGCTTCCCCAACAAGACTACCTTATAAATGCTGACATTTGTTTACTTCATTAAGGTGGGATTAGTGAAAAAATGATTATTATATTATATGCAATTTAATTGTATTTATAAATGTTTAAAATTAATAATGACGATCTCCACCTCGTCACAGTAATCTCTTTAATTTCAGTGGTAATTGTATGCTCCTCGGAGGAGGAAGACTTGAGCGCGCTGCGCAGCGCGGCCGTCGTGCCAGCCGTGCTGGCGCTGCTGCCGCGCGACGGCGCCGACGGCGCCGACGGCGGCCGACAGTCCGCGAGCGGCGCATCGCGGCGCCACGATGCGAGCAGCACTTCTAGAGCCATTCAGTCTGACACATCGACGCCCGCCGCCGCGAACGCTCTCGACGACGTTGACCAGGCTGCCGACACCCGCCGAGAGCAAGTCATGGCATTTTGGTGGCTTCAAAACTCGGACGGATTCTGTACATTGACACTTAGCGACGAATCGTTGGAGTTCACTCCGTCTGTACCCACCACGGACACCATATATGACAGTATATTCGAAGTCATCGAGAAATACGTTGAATTTGAGGCCACGCGAACTGAAACCGTACGCGGCGCGTACTATCTGTACGAGAGTACAAAGCGCCCTGGAGGCGCTCAAGCCCTGACGCGGGCGGCGACGTTCAGCACCTTCTCGCAGCGCTCCCTAGATGACGTCGGCGACTGGTTGACGGATTTGAATGTGACGAACTCTAGTGGTAGTTTCGTTCACTGGTGCTCAGCACACGGCGAAGAGGAGCAGGGCAACTCGGTTGGCGTGGCAAGCGCCGCCGGCGCTGCGTGCGTTTGCGTCGCGCTAGTGCTAGCGCTGGCGGCGGCCGGGTTCGTGACGATACGCCGTGCGGCGCGCCACCGGCACCGTCGGCCCCGCACCGCCCCCACACTCAACGCGGCGGACTTCGTGTTCCCACCGGAGGAGCCGCGGTGCGTGGGCGAAGGCATGGAAACAATGTTGTCGTGTTGGCTGCAGCAGCTGCACGAGTACGGCGGCCCGGATCCGGATCGACCGGACCTGCTGAAGCGTCCCCCCACCGCCCACCGCCCCTCCGCGCCCTCCTCCACCTGTAGTATCACGCGGCTCGCACCCGACCGGAACACACGCTACAAAGTAAGATCACAATTCGGTATTGTATTAATAATGCACTAGCTCGTCCCTGCGGAGTCGTTCAATTCGAACTCTTTCCCAAGTGACGACTGCCCGTCTAGCACTGCGCCGCGCGTTCACACCCGTAGACATGCCCCGCGCACCTACCAGCCCAGTCTGCTGGAATTTGATTTGGTTGTTACAAATTGTAATCGAGACTATTTAATAGTTTTAAAAAGAGTAGACGCGTGTTACGCGGTGGCGGGAGTAGGAGAGGCCGGTGGTTGCAAGATGCATCCGCATCACATCCCGACTGCCGACTGGGTGATATGGAAGCGATAGGCGGCGGGGGGCGGGCGGAGGGAGTTCAGTGCGATGGTGTGCGGACGGTTGCAGGGCGAGCCGGTGCACGTGACGCCCGTGGCGGCCGCCGGTGCGCTGCAGCTCCGGCGGAAGGCGGTCGACGTGCTGCTCCTCATGCAGAGCTTGCGCCACGAGAACGTGAACCCGTTTATAGGTGAGTACGCACGCACGTATGCACTCGTACACATATTTTATAACATTAACGCAAGTTCGTTTTGTGCCTTCAGCTCGGAAACTCGAGTGAACCAATGGTAGTAGCAGAGTGTGCGTAGTAGTTTCAGGAGTCCCCGGTCTGCGCCACTGTGCCGTCCATTGATGCCTAACGAACAATTTCATAATCGGTATTTTTAGCACTTTTTTTATCAAATCTGGCTAATGCGTTGCTCTACCGATTATATCTACTTCGTGTAAAAAGTTAAAGACTACGTTCAAACATTTTCAGACGTAGGACAATATATTTGGGAAAAGTAGAGGTAATCGACGAAACTTATTAAATTCTGTGATATTATCAAAGCAACGTGTTGTGCGAGCGAGGTGGCTACTGTCGGTACGAGTGGGTGAGTGAGACAGTGGGTGGGTGGGTGTGTCACAGGGTGGGTGGGCGAGCCGCGCGCGGCGCTGGTATTCGCGTGGTGCGGCCGCGGCTCGTTGGAGGACGTGCTGGTGGCGGACGACATCCGGCTGGACTGGACGTTCCGGCTGTCGCTGCTGACGGACCTGGCGCGCGGTATGCGCTACCTGCACGGCTCGCCGCTGCGCGTGCACGGCCGACTCAGCTCGCGCGCGTGCCACGTGGACGCGCGCTGGGTGCTGCGCATCGCTGACTACGGGCTGCCGGCGCTGGCGGACGCGCTGCCGCTGTCGCCGCCGCCCCGCGACGCCAGAGGTCAGTGCTGCTGTTGCGAGCGCGTCACAGCGATGACAGATATTGTTGGCCTCATTTTGTTCAACATCCCTCCCGGTTAGTATGCCTTTCACCGCTCTCCTATCGTTTCACGTTTAATCGACACCGTGTGTGTGGTGGGTGGTGCAGACCTGCTGTGGACGGCGCCGGAGCTGCTGCGGGAGTCGCGCGGCGCGGGGCGCGGCACGCAGCCCGGCGACGTGTTCGCCTTCGCCATCGTGATGCAGGAGGTCATCGTACGCGGCGAGCCCTACTGCATGCTGGCGCTCACGCCGGAGGGTGGGTGTCGCGGGCTGCGCCCGGTGACGACTGTGACCGGTGGCTGAGGACTGACGCGGCGAATGTTGCAGAGATCGTGGAGAAGCTGTGCCGCCCGCCGCCGCTGATCCGGCCGTCCGTGTCGATGGGTGCGGCGCCTCCGGAGGCGGTGAGCGTGATGCGCCAGTGCTGGAGCGAGTCGCCCGACCTGCGCCCTGACTTCCACCGCCTCTACGAGATGTTCCGGCAGATGCACCGCGGCCGGTGCGTGCGGCACCCGCCCCACCCCACCCCACCCCACCGCGCCACTCACCTGTATAATATTTTGCAGCAAAATCAACATCGTCGACTCCATGTTCGAGATGTTGGAGAAGTATAGCAACAACTTGGAGGAACTGATTAAGGAACGGACAGAACAGCTGGACATGGAGAAAAAGAAAACCGAGCAGCTCCTGAACAGGATGCTCCCCAGGTAGGGCGCAGTGTGAGTGAGCTAACCTTTAAAACCCTCCATGGTTTTCGAGGCCCATCGTTACCATAGCTCGATTCACCTAAACGCTTATTTATGGTGATCTGCTTGATATTTAAAAAAAGTAAGTTAGTTCCCTTTGTTACTCGTTTTGAAGAAGCCTGTTAAACGACAAGTAATTTTGCCGGTAATAGTAAGCAATAAATTAAAAACAAAGTTAGAAGCTGCAGCGCGCTGCCCGGACATGGGCTTTCGTCCGGGCAGGGCGTCGCGGGCGGTAGTGAGGCAACGTTGTTTAACTGAAACACCGGGGCGGTTGGTACTTGCGAGGTCGGTGGCGGAGCGGCTGATGCTGGGGTGCCGCGTGGAGCCCGAGGAGTTTGAGGAGGTGTCGATATACTTCAGCGACATCGTGGGCTTCACGGAGCTGGCGGCGCGTTCCACGCCCGTTCAGGTGGTGGACCTGCTCAACGAGCTGTACACGGCGTTCGACGCGGCCATCGAGCAGTACCATGTCTACAAGGTGGAGACGATCGGCGACGCGTACATGGTGGTGGGCGGGCTGCCGGCGCGCACGCGCGACCACGCCGAGAGCGTGGCCACCATGGCGCTGCACCTGCTGCACGTGGCGGGCCGCTTCCGCGTGCGTCACCTGCCGCAGTGGGCGCTGCACGTGCGCAGCGGCGTGCACAGCGGGCCCGTGTGCGCCGCCGTCGTCGGCCTCACCATGCCGCGCTACTGCCTCTTTGGCGACGCCGTCAACACAGCCGCGCGCATGGAGTCCACCGGTAGCGTACCGCTCACCCCGCCGCCCCACCACCCCATCACCACACCACCCCATCACCACACACACACACACACACACACACACACCAACAGCGTCGCTAAAATGTTTCTAGTACTTAAACGATAAGTTAAATACATCATTTGATAAAGCTTTTGAAATGTCTTTATTATAACAGCTTTATTTCCCGCACTTTTTTTTGTTAGGTTTTGCTAGATTTATTTTTCGTACTGTGGTCCCTTTTTGGGTAAAAGCCTTTGGATAAGAGGCTTTTGAAATGTTATAGATGCCTAAATTTAGTATGGAAATAAGCTCTTAAAGCAATAAATCTAGAAAAATCAGTTTTAAGCTATTTTTTTATACATATTTGTTCTCCATCCAGTCGACTGACGGACGACACAGGCTCATTGCTACGTTATGAAGAGCAGCAAACGAGTGACGTCGGGGCGGGCGGGCGGTCGGCTGAATGTACCGCCCTGGCGATCACTGTACACGTCATACTTCTTGCATTAGTTTTGAAACATTAACTGTGAGAGTGTGTGTGTGAGCGAACGATCGGCGCGCAGGGGCGGCTTGGCGAATCCAGGTGTCAGCCGCGACGGCGGAGCGGCTGGCGGCGGCGGGGGGGTACCGGCTGCGGTCGCGCGGCCTGCGCCAGATCAAGGGCAAGGGCGCGATGCACACCTACTGGCTGCTCGGCAAGGACGGCTTCGACAAGCCGCTGCCCACGCCGCCACCGCTCGAGTGAGTCCCACTGCCACCATGGCCACCCCGCCCATCGCGCCCATTTTAACCAATACATTAATTAAAATTAAAATGAATATAATGTATCGATTTAGTAGAATCCAATAAGCAAAATTGCATTTGAATTGAAAAAGCATTTGAAAACAAATTGCGATTCGGATAAAGTTATTGTGTTGACATCTAGCATCTAACCCCTTCCCACCCCCTCGGGCACCCCCACGCGGGGCTGACACGTAGTGCACGGCGTCTGGCGTTTATTATAGTTTCATGACGTGTATCAGTGGTACTGTCCGCTCGCAGCTCGGAGGAGGTCCTGCTCGAGTGGGAGGATGAGGAGGAGAGCGAGCCGCCGCTCCCCGCGCCTCTCGCACTCTCCGCCACCGCCACCGTCCAGCGGCAGGGCTCCGACCTCAGCGCCGCTCTCGACACCCTTGGTCAGTACCCACTGTCCACATATATTTTACCACCTGCAAATAATATTAAACAGCATTGATATAACTCATTATAATCGTACTACAATATTATTTAAATTGCCGCCGCGCCTGCACTACCGTTACGTGTGTCCGCAGCGGCCGAGCGCGCGCGCTGGCACCGCTCCGGCGCCGCGTCCGCCGACAGCAGTCCGCCGCACGCGCTCGCGCACACGCACACGCACACGCACGCACGCTACCGGTACGTACGCACGCACACACAAGTACACTTTGCTAATTAATTGTGCTACGAGACATGTTGGTCGCCGAGCCGGACTGTAGTCTCGTGTACACGTTGTGTGCACGGCACTTAGGTATACGAATACATACTGTGTTACGTTGTCAAACACATAATTTTTTGGTCCACATTTTAACACTCACAATCTCTTCCAGTTCCGACTTTGTCCAAACACAATTTTCTGTATGAGTAGTACAGGAATATTTCATAAAACGTTACGCTCACGGTTAGGCTCACGCTATCTAAGAGAGTGATTTCTTGTGTGTCTGATTCTTTGTTATCCTTCTTCTGCCTCTCCAACTTGCGAAAGCACTCTTAGAAGCCAATTCAGCATAACTGTCCGTCTCCTTCGCGAAGTGCGGCATTTCTGAAGCCTCGCGAGCGAGTAGTCGAAGTAGCGAGTATAAATTACGTAGTTAAGACTTCCTTCTCTAACTAATTTGTCTTTTGTCTGCGACTTTTCCCATCATGATCAGTTTTTGCTTGACTTGTCGGAGAACGTCGTCATTTGCCACTTTTTGAATCCAGCTAATAGCAAGCGTCCGTCTATATGCCCACATTTCGAACGCTTCTATACGTGTTCTGAGGTCTTCTTTAAGCGTCCACGCCTCACATCTGTATAGAAGAACGGGCCAAGTGTAACAGGAGCATTCTAATGCGCAAGGAAAGTTTACAAAGGACATCTTGTTGAAAGAGCTAAGAGGGATTTCAATGCGGGTTTTTATTTCTTGACAATTTTCCGAAGATTTATTTAAGCACATACTGAGGTATTTATATTGAGTTACTTCCTCTGTATATACAATATCTCTGTATGTATACTAATTCGCAGTGTGTTCAGTTGTGTCGAGTGTAGTGATTGTGTGGCACCTTTCTATTTTAACTTTAGATATCGTTGGGCGCCAGTGCAACACCTACCTAGGTTTTGCAAATAAAACCAGAGTGTTATAAGTATAAAGAAATGTTTATTAGATAAAAAAAAGAATCAAGTAGGTGAGACACAAATTTGTAGGTCGTGGGTAAACGGCCGATCTGATTTTGCCACATAAGCGGACTAACACTCCCCTGAGCTAGCTTGCGCTCAAAGAAAAAAACCGCAGGTAGAACCCTGCAAGTTGACAGCGGCTTGCCCTCAGCGATTGTAAAGGATGCGCTGAGACACCTAAATGTCGATCCCTGAGCTAGCTAGCACTCAAAGAAATAAACCGCAGGTAGAATCCTGCCATTACATTTGCACCGCAGGTAACATACTGGCGGAGGGCAGGTGGCACCCTGGATCGCAGGTGAAACCCTCCGTTACATTGTGCACCGCAGTAGAATCATTACCGCAGGTGGAATCAACCCCGCAGGTAAAAGCTGGCAGGTAGAACCCCGCAGATAAAATGTGCAGGTGAAACCCTGGAAGTGACAGATACCCATCGATTACGACTTGGCCTATCAACTTCCGTTCTGGTTAATCAGCGACAACTCGTGAAAAGCATTATGTTGAGATTGTCGTGGTGAATTAAAACCAGAACGGAATTACAAAATAAAACTTTAAACACACATGTGCTATTCAAAACTTACCCTAAAACGGGGTTTGATTCCTGCACTTATTTTTAAAATAAATACTGAGCGAGGGCGCTCTTAAGAGACGTCATGGTTCCCGTTGATATTTCCATAACGGACGAACCCTCACTGAGGTGGTGTCGTTCCTCGGCACCCGTCAGTAAATTCCATAAAAAAACCCGACGGGCACACGAACAAGACCGAAATAGCACGAAGGCGCGAGCGCCACACCTACACCTACTTGAGTTTACAAATTCCTTTTCAAATTCCTTCAATCTGTCACCGCGTTGCTTTGAACACTTAACGTATGACAAGCAAAAAATGTTCGATGGCAGATCGTGTTTTTGTTATAGTAATTTATTAATTCTAATATTAGAATAAGTATTTAAATTTGAATACGGAATAGTGTACTAATACTAATATTTTTAACTTATACTTAAACTAACTAAAATTATATCATTAAAACATGTAACCTTCCGTTACAATTGATCCCTAACAGATATCACACTCCGTCCGTGTATCACACTTGAGAAGTTGGATATCAAAGTTGAATGTTGTCTGACAAACTATCAAAAATTATTATTAGTATTTTTTATTTTTAATGTTCTCTTGCGGCAGCTGCCTGGCGGGAAGCGCGCGAGCACTTCGGCGACAGTGGTCGCTGGAGCGCGGCGACTCGCTGGCTGCGGCGGCGGCGGCCGACACCCCGGAACTCCAACTCAGCGAGCCGCTAGCGCTTCGCGTGCCTCCCCCCCGCGCGCCCGCGGCACGCTACCGCACGCGGCCGGAACGCGCTGAGCGACAACCTTGTTAGCCGCAACTCCCTCCCTGCCTCCCTACCTTTTTGCCCAAACCCTCCTCGACAATAATTAAAGTAGATTGTAGCCCCTACCTGACGGGTGATGCGTCCTTCCTCCCGTGGAGCGTCTCGCGTAGTTTGTCAGTGTTGTGATCGTCATATGTAGCAGTAGCCCTCGTCCGATTTTTATTTTTGTGTCGAACGATGTTGTGTAATTTATAAATTAAATATATTTTCTATAAAAATGTAGTCTCTTCTTATTCAAATTCCTTATTGTTAAAATTTAAAATAAAAAAGAAATAAACAGTTGTTTATATTTATATCCTATTTGTTGTCATATTTCAATAAATATTAGGTCGGGGCAAAAGTATTTTCGTATTGTTCATACAAAGGAAAATATTTTTTTAGGGATAATTTTTTATTTATTTATAATATGTATGTGCCGTTTTGATCGATGACTTGTTGTCATCTTGTGGGTAGTGCCATGATCCCATTCCTGTAGAAAGTTTGAGATTTTTGATTAAAAAAATCTGACAGGTAGTGTTCACAGTGTTCTTTTGAGGTTAGCTTTATGCTTCCTAAAGAGTTCTGCAATGACGGAAACAGGTGGAAATCTGATGGAGCAAGGTCAGGGCTATACGGAGGATGCATCAAAACATCCCAGCCAAGCTCTCTCAATTTTTGCTGCGTGGCTATAGATGAGTGCGATCTGGCGTTGTCATGGTTTCTCTCAGATCATGTGGTACC